>JARQOD010000004.1:345524033-345600069 GCA_033576555.1 Oophaga sylvatica | reverse complement strand
GATAAACTTTGACCACCTTGGGGGATTTTTTATAAAAACCAAAAGCACTGCTGACTGTAATCTATTCACTCTAGGTTACTTTTTTTCTGCATTTTCTTTTAATGGTGAAAGCGAAGTACAAAGCACGGGAGCTCCCTCCTGCCACACAAGAGGGCAATGCTCATGAATCAGATTTTAACACAGCAATCCCAGCCGCCTCGCTTGTGTAGGTTTTACGCCCAGGGCGTTACTGTCAGTTTGGACAGAGATGTGTTTCTACACCACGTATAGATGACAAACGTCCTGAGAAAAAGCCAGTCCTACCAACTGATACCGTGGAACAGAATAAAGTTACAGAACCACTGGTTCCTCACAACAAAGATGAACTACACCCTGTTCTGCCAAAGAATCAAACTGAATTGCCAAATAAGCAATATCGAAACAGAAAGCTTTGCAGATACTTTGCTTCTGGATACTGCTCTATGGATCAGAACTGCAGGTTTTGGCATCCACAGACACTTCCAGCAGTACGCGATAACTTCTCCGGGAATAAGAAACCTCCTTTTAGAACTAAGGTGGAGCGACCATCAGTTATTCCAGAAGAAATAAAGACTACAAATCTTACTGCAGAGATGGCCACTAAGCTTAGAGACACAGAGATATCCCAACTCTTGAAGCGGTTTCCAAAGGACAAACTGATCATCCAAGAGAGAGAGGATGGAAAAGTAACATATTACAGGGTAACTGTGGAGCCTACCGATCCAGACTGGGTGAGTTAGTAACCTTTATCCAAAAAAACAGCACATTATAGTCTTGTTTATGAGAAACCATAGCAAATGCATTCTTCAGTGTAAAGGAGTCAAAACAAGGTAATCAACTAAAAATTTGTATATGTACATGTTTAGTTCTACTTTTATTTTTCTGCTTTATTTCTGCACCCGCCATTTCACATGACTCTCAAATAAGCTGTCATCTACACATTTCTGGCAATTATGCAATTTATATCTTGTATTTTTCACCAGTTTCCTCTCTGCAGTTTCAATTGCTAAATGTCAGTTTCCCTTCTGTTTGGTGAAGACTAGTCTCTATGAAATCCCACATACACAGAGATAAAAGGAGATTCTGATACCTATCTCTTTGTAGCATATGTTCAGAAATAGCAGAGAAAACGTTATACTTCAGTACTGAGCTGTGTAGCTGTGAATCGGTGAGATAGAACACTTGCTAAAAAAGCAACGTACTGTGCGTGCCTGTCTCAATCCAGCTACCACTTTTCCCCTCCCTCTCTTCTCCATAAACTTTTATGGGCAGCTTGTAACCTGATCTCTCAGTGAGCCGACTCATCTCCCAAAGAAAGATTTAGCTAGTTTTGAGAGTGAATTATTCATTTAAGAGGGATTTTTTCGTCAACTGACATAATTACAAGGTATCTTATGTAAAATCATTGTCTCATACTAATAATTTTATGCAAACAATGTTAATAACTACTGTTTTTCCTGCAGTTCCGACATGTCCATACACATTGCAGGCTTTACAGTAGTTGTAAGTTGATGCAAGCACTCATATGCATGTGTACACATGTGAATAAGATGTGACAGCAGACGAAAAGGACAGGTGACCAATGCTCCATGATGGGGCACCTACTTTTAGTAAGATTTGAGCTTACATTTTCACATAGCAGTTTTAAACAGAAATTATCTATTTTGTTGGTTGATATAATGTTTAGGCTTTGTTGACACATGCAGTCTAAGGCTACTTTCACACTTGCGTTTTTTTGCGCTGCGCATCGAGCGCACATCAAACGCATGAAAAAAACGCGTGCAAACGCGTGTAATCGCTGCGATATTTTGCCAACGAATAGTGCGCATTGTTTTTGAAAAGCGCAGCGATTGTAAGCGATTCTATGCGATTTAAAGCGTTTTTGTCTGCGTTTGCGTTTTTTCTGTGCAAAACACATGATGAAAATCCTTGAAAAATTCTTTCAACAGAACCCACCAATGGGACACCAGTGGGCGTGTCTTATTGAAAATATAAATAGAGCCTGTTCACAGCCATTCTTCACATTTGCTTGCATTTGCCTTGGTGAACATGGATCTGCTTATGGAGACTTTCTTCTTCAACCTTGATGTGGACATGGATATGGCTCGGGCTTATGCCTTTGCTTGCCATGAACAAAGGAAGAGAGATAGACAGTGGAGACGGCAGCGTCGTCGTTTGTGGGTACATCCCATTGTAGAACTCCGGGAGAGCCGTGGAGCGTATCACACCCTCTACAGTGAGCTGCAGTCAAACCCGGAGAAATTTAACGACTACACCCGGATGTCACAACAATCCTTCATGGATTTACTTGCTCGGGTACAACAATTAATAAGGAGACAGGACACACAGCTCCGTCGGGCGATTCCTCCAGAGGAAAGACTCCTGGTGACTTTACGGTACGTATTATTGAGAAACCAATGCCTGCATCATTGTATTACCATATATACCATGTATGCCTTGTACTATTCCAAAGATGACATCATTCTTGTTCTGCCAGCTAGTAAACAAAGACCTGCAGAATTATTTTTAGTTCATTTTTTGGATTATTAATGTTTTACAAAAACATATACAATAATATTTTTTTTGTTCTTTCTCTAGATTCCTTGCTACTGGAGAGAGCCTGTCTTCACTCCACTTCCAGTACAGGATTGGTATCTCCACGTTGTCAGAAATTGTTCTGGACACCTGCCGGGCATTGTGGACTGTTCTCTGTCCGGAATTTATGCCCCTGCCCACCACAGAAAAGTGGCTACAAATTGCTGACAAATTCTGGACAACCTGCAATTTCCCCAACTGTTTGGGAGCAGTTGATGGGAAACACATACGGATTATCAAACCCAAAAGAACAGGCTCGGAGTACTACAATTACAAGAAGTACTATTCTACAGTTCTTATGGCCATTGCGGATGCAGACTGTATGTTTGTTGCGGTGGACATTGGTGCATTTGGCCGTGGGAATGACTCACAGGCGTTTAAGAACTCGGACATGGGACGGAGGTTGTATGAAAACCAGTTTAATTTCCCCATGCCACGGCCTCTTCCCCACACCGAAACTCCACCATTGTCATTTGTAATGGTTGGGGATGAGGCATTCCAGATGAGCCAACACCTGCTTAAACCCTACTCCAGCCGGGACTTGGACCACAACAAAAGAATTTTCAATTACAGGCTGACCAGGGCAAGGAGAACTGTAGAGTGTGCCTTCGGTATACTGGTTTCCAGATGGCGCATTCTGGGCACAGCCATTCATCTGAAACTGGAAACAGTGGATGAAGTGGTGAAGGCCTGTGTGGTGCTTCATAACTTTGTGATGTCTAAAGAGCACCCAAACTTTGAACTTGATGATGCAGCTCCTAACCCATTGCCTGACTTCACTCAGCACCCTCTCAGGTCTTCTGTTGAAGTCAGCCAAATGAGAGACCAATTTGCGGCCTACTTCATGTCAGATGTAGGACGGGTGGATTGGCAAGATGAAATGGTGTAAAATAATGTTCTTGTCTGTATGTTAATAATTTTTTTTTTTTTTATGTAAATAAAATAACTCTGTTTATACCTGTACCACGTGCAGTCTGTTTTTAATTTTAAAAACAATTATGAAATGGCCAGGTTTACCAGTGAATTCATGATGCATATTTTTGGGTGCATCATCAAATCATTTGTAATCCTGACTATGTAGTTAAATATACATGCACACAAGTTGTATGACCTTTATTATTTATCCACTTTTGCTTCCATTTTCAGTGACGGTGGAGATAACACAACAATTATTTGTGGCACTGTGAATTGATTTGTATTGCAGAGATAAAAGATTAGACATCTTGTTCTATACCAATGCCTGGTGGCATGCTGAAGTGGTGATGCCCCAAATAACGCATGTATCAGGCCTGATCAGGTGAGTACACGAGTTATAAACAGCAGCATCGCTACAGTATGCTTCAAATTAATGCATACTGAAGCAACGCTGCTGATTAAAAACTCATGTCTGTTCACCTGCCCAGGTGTGATAGTAATGATCGAAGGTCAGGGTATTGTACATATATAGTGTATTTTCACCATCATTTCCTCTGTTTCTTCAACACACACTGAATAGAGGATGTGCTCAATTACAAGCTATATGTAGAATCCCTGGCCTTCTATCACCAAGTGAAATAATGTAAAAAACACACCACACTCAATTCAGTTTTTAGTATATATGGCAAGGTTAAATAGATATGCCTTGCACGGAACCCCATCCTCTATTCAGTCTGTTCAATATTAGCAGACTGACAGAGTGGTTGTGAAGAAAAAAGGAATATATTTGTGTTTTGGAGTAAACATATCTCCATGAAGTACACAAACTTGTGTCATTCGTGGAGTTATGTGTACTCAAAAACGCAACGTGTACGGCGCAGTGTGTGTACGGCCAAGTGTGTAGGCGGCAAAATAAACACAAAGCAAACCAAAATTACTAAAAGAAGATTGGCACATTTATTTTCTACAACCGTAAAACAACATTTGAATTACCAATTTTATTTTTGGCTGACATTTCTACATATCACATTAAATAATTTTTTGGTTTACTCATAAAAATGAAAAATAGTCACACAAAGGTTTTGGATATCAGATTATTAAAATTTGGGTCAAACATGACCATGGTATCGTCACTGCCACAGAAATTGTATAGAAATGTGAGAAATTTTTATTGCTAATGACGTTTTGGTGGTGATTTTGAGACTCTGGGGGTGTGCAGAGATGAAGACCGGCTGGAAAGCGATGAAGGGGTTTGAGGGGAAGGGGAAACAAAAGTAGTAGGTGAAGGAAGCTGAGACATCAAATGAGAGTCACTTTCAGACACATTAGGAGGAGAAGGTGGATGCACCAACAAAGATTTTTTTTTTTTCTTCTTGGGGACTGGAGTACCTTGCGTGGACCGACTTCTCTGTGTCCGCCTTAAGCTGGTTGACTGTGGCCTTGACCTAAAAAAGACAGAATGTAGGTCACCGCTCTCATGCTCGCTGGTGGCAGTGGCGGTGGAAGTGTTGCCAGTGCTCGGAGTAACAGAAGGGTTGGCGGTGTTCCAAGGAGAAGTGGCTGCCCTTGAAATGCATGGTTGATGACTGGTGGCGGTACTCATAGCATCAGTGGCTGGTGTGTCCATAAATTGATGACGACTCGTGGCGCTATTCATAGAAGGAGAAGTGGGTGCCCTTGAAATGCATGGTTGATGACTGGTGGCGGTACTCATAGGATCAGTGGCTGGTGTGTCCATAAATTGTTGACGACTCGTGGCGGTACTCATAGAAGGAGAAGTGGGTGCCCTTGAAATGGCTTTCTGACTGGTGACGGTACTCATTTGATCAGTGGGTGCTGTTCCAGAAAATTGTTGACTGGTAGCAGTACTAGTAGAAGGACAAGTTGGTATGTTGGCCCAAGCAGGTAGTGTGCTAGCTTGAGTCCATGACTGTGGACCAGTGTCAGTGGTGGTGTTGCTCCACACAGGAGCAGCGCTTGCCATGGTGGTGGCAACGGTGGACTGTCCAACAGTACTTGGACTTGTGGTGGTGTAGTGTTGACTTGGAATGCTGGTGGCCGTGCAGTGGTATGCAGCAGAAGTCGGTAGTGATGTGTGGCGAATCAGTGGTGGCACTGTTGGATATGCAACCACTGACTGCTGCGCGTACCGATTCTGCTGGATATACTGCATGTAAGCATTGTTGCAGGCCTGCATCACACCCAGCTGTTGCTCAGGAGTAAGGTGTTCCGCCATGCCCCGTTCTATTTTACTAAAAAAATGGTGCGCTGGTCTGTTGAGGTCGGCCTCCAGGCGATCAAAATGCTGGTCGACAGCGTTGAAGCGGTGATCCATATGGGTAAAACCACGTTCCATCAGTGAAAAACCGCTTCCAACTCTGCCTCCAAGCGTCTTGATATTGCCTTGAAAGGACTCGCTCAAGTGAACAAACTCGGGCAAGACATTCCTCTCCATGGCCCTCTGCCGCTGGCGGGAAGTGCCCGCATAACCAGTGGCAGAGACCTGGGAGAGGGGAACACCTGATGGACCAGCTTCCTGGTCACCAGCTGTCCGTGTTGCTGACCTGCAAGTTGCTTCTTGGCTGTCGGATGGCTGGGACGTGTCCAAGGTCGTCCGAGGAAGGACCGCTTCAGGGACAGGCTGCATGGTGCTGCTCCAGGTGCTGTGGAAAGAAAAACAAAACATTACTATAATGCATGAACAAGAAGCATCAGCTGTAGAAAAGAAAAAATAAATTAAAAAATAACAAAAAAATTGAAAATCTAAAAACTTACGCTCTGCTGGCAAGGACCGGTCTCAGGAACGCCAACTCGCGATAGTAGCGATATTTCTTTTTGTGCCTTGCTGCAGAACCACTGCGAACCTGTCCCTCTGCTCGAACATCAGTGTTGAAGCGGTCTTTCATCGAGCGCCATCGTGTGCGTATTTTGTTCACTGTTTATAAAAAAAAAAAAAAAAAAAAATTAATACAATGCAGTATGTGCAAATTCACTCTCAACACACAACTCAATATAAATGTCAAACTGTTAATGAAGCATTATAAAAAGCTTTAGAATCCACATGTCATTGACTGTTGAACCACATGACACTGTTATGTTTGCTGTTAGAATATATCAGGCAGCAAAAACAAACTTCACATGAGGAACAAGAGTGAGTGCAGCATAAAAACAAACACTAGAATGCAGAACTCATAGCAATAGCATACACAGGGCAGTCACTTTTGAACCTGAGGGCACTGTTGGGTTTGCTTGCAGAATATATCTGCAAGTAAACCCATCAGTAGACACAGGAACAAGAGTGAGTGCAGCATAAAAACAAACACTAGAATGCAGAACTCATAGCAATAGCATACACAGGGCAGTCAGTGTTGAAGCAGAGGGCACTGTTGGGTTTACTGGCAGAATATATCTGCCAGTAAACCCATCAGTGGCCTCAGGAACAACACTGAGTGCAGCATAAAAACAAACACTAGAATGCAGAACACATTGCAATAGCATACACAGGGCAGTCAGTGTTGAAGCAGAGGGCACTGTTGGGTTTACTGGCAGAATATATCTGCCAGTAAACCCATCAGTGGCCTCAGGAACAACACTGAGTGCAGCATAAAAACAAACACTAGAATGCAGAACACATTGCAATAGCATACACAGGGCAGTCAGTGTTGAAGCAGAGGGCACTGTTGGGTTTACTGGCAGAATATATCTGCCAGTAAACCCATCAGTGGCCTCAGGAACAACACTGAGTGCAGCATAAAAACAAACACTAGAATGCAGAACACATTGCAATAGCATACACAGGGCAGTCAGTGTTGAAGCAGAGGGCACTGTTGGGTTTACTGGCAGAATATATCTGCCAGTAAACCCATCAGTGGCCTCAGGAACAACACTGAGTGCAGCATAAAAACAAACACTAGAATGCAGAACACATTGCAATAGCATACACAGGGCAGTCAGTGTTGAAGCAGAGGGCACTGTTGGGTTTACTGGCAGAATATATCTGCCAGTAAACCCATCAGTGGCCTCAGGAACAACACTGAGTGCAGCATAAAAACAAACACTAGAATGCAGAACACATTGCAATAGCATACACAGGGCAGTCAGTGTTGAAGCAGAGGGCACTGTTGGGTTTACTGGCAGAATATATCTGCCAGTAAACCCATCAGTGGCCTCAGGAACAACACTGAGTGCAGCATAAAAACAAACACTAGAATGCAGAACACATTGCAATAGCATACACAGGGCAGTCAGTGTTGAAGCAGAGGGCACTGTTGGGTTTACTGGCAGAATATATCTGCCAGTAAACCCATCAGTGGCCTCAGGAACAACACTGAGTGCAGCATAAAAACAAACACTAGAATGCAGAACACATTGCAATAGCATACACAGGGCAGTCAGTGTTGAAGCAGAGGGCACTGTTGGGTTTACTGGCAGAATATATCTGCCAGTAAACCCATCAGTGGCCTCAGGAACAACACTGAGTGCAGCATAAAAACAAACACTAGAATGCAGAACACATTGCAATAGCATACACAGGGCAGTCAGTGTTGAAGCAGAGGGCACTGTTGGGTTTACTGGCAGAATATATCTGCCAGTAAACCCATCAGTGGCTTCAGGAACAACACTGAGTGCAGCATAAAAACAAACACTAGAATGCAGAACACATTGCAATAGCATACACAGGGCAGTCAGTGTTGAAGCAGAGGGCACTGTTGGGTTTACTGGCAGAATATATCTGCCAGTAAACCCATCAGTGGCCTCAGGAACAACACTGAGTGCAGCATAAAAACAAACACTAGAATGCAGAACACATTGCAATAGCATACACAGGGCAGTCAGTGTTGAAGCAGAGGGCATTGTTGGGTTTACTGGCAGAATATATCTGCAAGTAAACCCATCAGTAGACACAGGAACAAGAGTGCAATATTACAGAGAATGAAAATACTTACTAAACGCCTTTTTCAGGTTTGGAGAGGCGCTGTCCCAGCCATCCATCAACGCTGCGGCCACCTCGTTCCATAGCCGCCGGGTCACCACATTGTCCTTGTACTGGGTATTTCGGCTGTCCCACAACGGGACACGCTCCTGGACCTGGCAGATCAGGGCATCGTTGTCCACATACAGGTCCTCGTCCCCTTGTGGAACCTAGAAGAAACAAAAACAAAATTACAATCTTGTATATTTTAGACAAAGAAAAGAACAATAGGAGTAGAAAAGAAATAGACATTCAAAGGCTATATACTTACATTCCGTCTCGCCACCGGGACTTGACTCGGCTGCGCCTTGCTCCTGCTGAGACTCCTCAATGGCCGTGTCCGACGATGATGTCTGAAAAAGGAACCCAAATTTAAGCCATTTGTAGATTCAGCAGCAATACTTACCCAAAGGCAGGAAGATACTCACATCATGCTCTGCTTCGGCCAGTTCTTGCCGGGATGGGGAATATTCAGATCCAGAAGACATGCTGCAAAAAAAAAAAAAAAAATACATGAACACATATTACATTATAAGGACAGTCTGTCATTTGGTTAAAGAATACTCACATTCTTGCCCTTTGGATCTGTCTTGATTCAAGAAGCAGTGTCTCCAGACAATGTTCAGCCTTGGTCCAAGATGGATCTTCAAGTGTTCAGCTACAGTCTCCAGGCAGTGTATGTAGCTTGTTGGTTGCTGGCCTTTTATAGGGATCCAGGCTGTATAATCTTCAGGTGTTATCAGCATGCAGTCTCCAGATAGTCTGAGGGGTCTGTGTGTCACTTCCTTTATCTATACTACTTTTATCTAGACTCCTCACAAACAATGTATCTTGTCTAGGGGGTCATTTGACAAGTGTCTAGACATGTTTACTAAAATATCGCATGCGCACACAATCGCTGACAAGCGCACAGCCATGCGCACACCAGCGTTCACATAGACTGCAATTATATTTTTATGCGCATAGCGTGCGCACACGTGCGCACGCGCATTTTTATATTGGTGTGCTGAAAAAAAAATGCAACATGTAGCGTCTGGCGCGTCTGGGCGCACACCTGGAAAATGCGCTGCGCACGTAAAACGCTGATGAACGCGTGCAAGCGCAATACAATGCGCCCGCCATGTTAATGATAGGGGAAAATTGCGCATGCGAACAATAGCGCACGATGCGCAGCGCAAAAAAACGCAAGTGTGAAAGTAGCCTAAGTGAGTTCCAACAACAATCTTTATCCTTTTCATGTTAATGGTGTAACCTCAACCCTGTTCACATGTAACAGTACATTCTTGTGTGAGAAAAAAGCCATGAAAATAAGTAGCACGTGGCTAACTCCCATGACATCTCAGCAGAAAAGTTATCAGATTCATTCTTCGAATGCATACAAGGTCTCATTCAGACATCCCTATTTTGGTGCATGTGAAAAAAAAGACTAATTTCATCATTGTTTTGGGTCATATTTTCATAAGTTTGGTCAGTGTAGCCTTTTACCATCAGAGTCTCATCAGTATTCATCCTATACAAAAATAACACATCTTCTCCTTGCCATTGCATTATTAAAAGCAGATTTCACTTGGATGGCATCCATGTGCTGTTCATGATTTTCACTGAGCCATAGACTTGTATGGAGGATTTTGATCCGTGATTCCGAACACTCCATTACAATCCTGTAAAAAAAAAATGGACATGTGAACAGCGCCATAGACTTTAATGGTTAGGTGTTCTTTCTGTAAAAAACACACGTAGAACACGTAAGTGTAAAATGGTCATCTGAATGAAACCTAATTTGATAGGTCATTTGTAGCAACCTGGAAAACCAGTGTTAGGCCGGGATCACACATGCGACGAAAACGTCCGACGCTCGCATGTGAAATCCCAGCTCTGGCGCCGGCACTCGGGAGTGGAGCGAGCGGCTGCATATAACTACATGCAGCCGCGCAATCCACTCCCGAGTGCCGGCGCCAGAGCTGGGATTTCACATGCGAGCGTCGGACGTTTTCGTCGCATATGTGATCCCGGCCTTAAAGGGATAAATAGGTTTGGCACAAAAGTCTGTAGTCAATCTATGTAACTGCAGACTTGTCGGACGTATGCTATATGCACAACCGCAACACTTGCAGGGATTGCCTAACAAAGAGGCAATCCCTGCATGTTGCCACTGTCACACAGTTGCAAGCCATGCAGCTGCAGCGATTCAAACATACAGTAGTATTCAAGCATACCAAAGATACTCCATTAGCACACAAGCGTGCTTTCTCATGACTAATAATAATGTAAAAATGACTTTCTATGGATATGTTCTGAGCTTTTATTCACTTCAATCATTGAAAGCCATGATGCAGCTAAAAGAAAGAAGTCACTAGATTCTTCTGCCAACTTCTGTTTGGAGCGCATCACTAATTTTTATATACAATTAAAAGAAATACAACAAAAAAAATGTTGGTTATAAGGAAAAAAAACCAAAATAGCAAACCATAGGATACTGACTTATAATTTAACTGAGAATTACTGGAGAACAAAAAAGTCAAAAAAAGTATCTCAAAAAATATATCAAATTTATTTGTATACAAAAAGTACAGATATCAATAAAATTACAGCATTGTGCATATATATTGAATAGTTGTATATATAACTCAGGATGAGACGATACACCCAATAATAAGGACCCTGTGGGTCCTTGCTCAATGCAATATCATATGTACAAAGCGCAATGTATTAGCATCATAGAATCATAATTAGGTCCATAGAGGGCTTCCATCATTATATGAACTGACTATATTGTATTGCTCATAGCGCAGTTGTAACAATAGACAAAAAAATGTGCATTTAAATAAACATCATGGTAAGATTTACCCATTTTAGTAGCAGGTTGTGATATCCACAGGTGTCCAGGAACCCTGACGCGCGTTTCGTGAGCCTGACGCTCACTTCCTCAAAGGGGGGCGTGGTTAAAAGTTGTCATATCGCCGCCTATAAATACCCGGCCACTCCGATCAGCTGATCAAATGTGGCCAATAGAATGGTGCTTGCGGCACATGTGCAGTGATATCGCAGGTCCTAGGTGCAAAGTGATACTAATACAAGTAAACAATGATCACATGATCAAAATGGGCCAATGAACTAACGGTCACATGGTCTATGACCACTGGCAGGTCCTGGTATCATGTCATCTTGCATATATCCACAAGCCACCAAGGGAGCGCGGCTGGCGCCAAACCGCACACCGAGGTCAGCTCATGAAAAGATGCAAAGGGCATGTAAAAAAAATGTTGGCTGCAAAGACGCCAAGAAAACAACAAAAAAAGACAGCGCTGTGTCCCTGAAGTATTTTCCTGTGGCAAAACACCAAGGGTATGCCAGCTTCTATAATGTGTCACGTGAACATACCCCATAGGCAGAGACCCACGGGGAAACTATGATACATATTGTATGTTACACACAGCTGACTGGTGCCAGCATGGACTTGGTGTATCTGCTTTTCAAGGCTGCACAAAGCTGCTAGATGGTGCCAGTTTGTATAACACAGTTACAGTAAAGATGTATATCTTTGTACCGTGTTAGCCAGTAGATAGAAAAATATTTAGAGTTGAGAGTCCTCAGTGGTTGATACCTTTT
Source organism: Oophaga sylvatica (assembly GCA_033576555.1). Classification (NCBI taxonomy): domain Eukaryota; kingdom Metazoa; phylum Chordata; class Amphibia; order Anura; family Dendrobatidae; genus Oophaga; species Oophaga sylvatica. Next base: position 345,587,960 of record JARQOD010000004.1, on the reverse strand, counting down.
AATGGCTAACTGAAAAGATGGTAACAAATTGCAAGCTTTCGAGACTACTCAGGTCTCTTCATCAGGCAAAGACTAATACAAAATCTGAAGAATCACATATTTATACACAACACAGCACAGAAAAAATGCAATAGTTGAGACAAGTGACGTGAAGCAGAACTGTCATTATGGGAGAGGGAATGAACAGTTGTGGCAATAAATATTGGACTAGTTCATAGATAAGGAGTGTGAAAGTTTTATTGCCCTCTGATTGGGGTCTATGTTGTGAATGTGTTAGAAATGAGTTCTGAGCAGAAGCTCCCTCTGGTGGTTGCAGACAGTGCTGAACCATTTAGTGAAGATTGGCAATCAGGAGTTACAGACTGGTCCTATATAAGGGAGGTTCCCTCCCATCAGGGTTGCCGGTGATCAATTGTTCTTGTCTCAACTGTTGTTCCTGGTTCACTTGGAAGCTTGCTGAATCTTGCCTCTTCTCCTGCTCTCAGATAAGACATTTTCTGTTTTTATTTTTGTGCTTGCTTTTTGCATTGTTTCCTGCACTTTTGTGGAGGTCAGCCAGGTCCCGTCCGGGGGCTTGTGCTCCTCTCAGTTTGTCTGAGCCACTGTTGTTTGTTCATTTGCCTTTTCCAGTTTTTTCAGTGGCTGCGGCTTAGTTTTGTTACACCAGAGAACTAATTTAGGTGGTAGAGGTCGTGTGATCTTAGGTGTTTTTGCAATTAGTAGAGTTGGTACTTTTTAGGGTTTTTTTGGGATTGCAGCAAGTGTCCTTCCTATCCTTTTCTGTCTAGGAAGATTGGGCCCCAACGTTTGCTCATACTATTTTCTGTCTGTGTCTGTATTTCCTCTTGTCTAACTGCCATTACATGTTTGGGGGCTTCCTATGTTCTTTGGGGATCTGCTCCGGGGGCAGATAGCTTTTCCTCTTTCTATCTTTAGGTGTAGTTAACCTCTCAGGCTGTGACGAGGCGTCTAGGACCAACGTAGGTACGCTCCACGGCTGCCTTTAGTTGTGGTGGTTAGTCAGGGTACTGCAATCCAGTAGATTCCAACCTCTCTGGTGTATTGCCGTTTTTGCTTGCTCTCCTCAGCTACCAAATCATAACAGGTCTGGTAATGTTTTGTGATGTTCTCACAGGGTCTTTGAAGCAAATTCCTTAATTGATGTAATAGGCCATAAATCCATGTGATAGGTTCATTCCAGCATTGAGAGTGTCAAAGGTCACCATCAGTTTGTATTTGCAAACTCTCCTCTGTCTCTGAGATGTGAAATCACCTTTCAGTACAAGTAATTTAATGTCCAACATGCTGTGACCGGGGATGCAGAAGTGTTTGGCCACAGGTAGATCCATTCTTTTTTCTTATTGTGTGGCGATGGGAATTCATCCTTGTTCTTAGTTTTTGCCCTGTCTCCCCCACATACAGACCCCCAGTTGAACATTTTGTACAAATAATTAGGTACACCACATTAGATGTGATGCAGCTGAAAGTACCTGGGATCTTGTAGTCCTGATGTGAGTTGGGGATCTTTATCTTGTCCATGGTCATTATAAATGGACAAGTTTTGCATTTCTTCTGGTTGCAAGGAAAGGTTCCTGCAGCTGTTGGAGAGGACAGGGAACTTCTGACAATGATGCTTCTTAGATTTGGGGGCTGCCTAAAACACAGTAGTGGGGGGTCTGGAAATATGGATTGTAATCGGGCATCTTTTTGTAGTAAAGGTTGTAGTTTCCGTGCAGCTCCTCTTAGCACCTCCAGATTTGGATTTTAGGTGACCACTAGAGGCACCCGGTTATTTTCTTCTTTAGTTTTGTAATGTAGCAGGTGATTCCTTGATATTCTGGTGGCTCTTGTAATTTGGTTTTCAATTGTTCTTGGATGGTAGCCCTGATTTAAAAAGGTCTTTCTAAGGCGACCAAGGTGTTCATCTCTATCCATGGGGTTGGAACATATACGGTTGTATCTGATGGCTTGGCTGTAGACAATAGAGTTTTTTATATGTTTTGGATGGAAACTGTCCCATTGAAGGTATGTTGGACGGTCGATTGGCTTCTGATACAGGGATGTCTCTATTTCATTGTCCTTTAGCTTAATGATGGTGTCCAAAAAGTTAATTTCAGTGCTGGAGTAGTTGAGTGTTAAATTGATGGTGGGACGAAATTGATTGAACTGTTCATGGAACGTCTTTAGCTGTTGCTCAGACTCCATCCAGATGATTAAAATGTCATCAATGTAGCGGTAGTAGGCCAGAGGCCTGATGGGACATGAGGACAGAAAGTCACTTTCAAGCTTGGCCATGAAAAGATTTGCATACTGTGGAGCCATTTTACTTCCCATCGCTGTGGCAGTCTCCTGTAAATAGATCTTGTTGTCAAATTCAAAGTAATTGTGGGTGAGGATGAATTTTGTGAGTTTCACCACAGAATCAGCATCATTCTCTGTGTTTTCCAGGAAGACTTTGCAGGCATTTAATCCATCCTGGGGTGGGATATTAGAGTACAAAGATTCCACATCCATGGTGGCCAGGATGGTTCCTTCTGGTAGGGGACCTATTGCCGCAAGTTTATTCAGTAGGTAGGTTGTGTCCTGAATGTAGCTGGGTGTATCCTTTACCAGGGGATTAAGAATGCCCTCTACCCATCCAGATACCTGCTCAGTAAGTGTGTCCACACATGAAATAATCGGCCTCCCTGGATTTCCAGCTTTGTGGATTTTGGGAAGCATATAGAATGTCCCTGTTCTTGGACTCCCTGGTATCAGGTCATCGGCTCTTATGGATTTGTCAGGCAGACAAGATACCAACTTGCTTAGTTCCTTGTATTAGTCCTGTGTAGGGTCCGACTCCAGTTTTCTGTAGTAGTGTGTGTCCGTAAGTTGTCTGTTTGCTTCCTTCATATAGTCTGATGTGTTCATCATGACTATTGCACCTCAGTTGTCAGCAGGTTTAATGATGATTTCTTTGTTGGTTTTCAGAGACTGTTTAGCCTTTCTCTCCTGGGCACTGATGTTGGATGCTTGTCTCCTGTTGGTGTCTATGATGGTGGATTTTACCAAATACCTGAATGAGTCTATATATTTATCCAAATGAGGGTTGCGTCCAGGAGGAGGTGTCCAGTCTGACCTCTTCTTGGTTGTCCATTTATACCTGTCCATTTATAATGACCACGGACAAGATAAAGATCCCCAACTCACATCAGGACTACAAGATCCCAGGTACTTTCAGCTGCATCACATCTAATGTGGTGTACCTAATTATTTGTACAAAATGTCCAACTGGGGGGTCTGTATGTGGGGGAGACAGGGCAAAAACTAAAAACAAGGATGAATTCCCATCGCCACACAATAAGAGAAAAGAGAATGGATCTCACTGTGACCAAACACTTCTGCATCCCCGGTCATAGCATGTTGGACATGAAATTACTTGTACTGAAAGGTGATTTCACATCTCAGAGACAGAGGAGAGTTTGAGAATACAAATTGATGGTGACCTTTGACACTTTCAATGCTGGAATGAACCTATCACATGGATTTATGGCCTATGGAATTTGCTTCAAAGACCCTGTGAGAACATCACAAAACATTACCAGACCCCAATCAGAGGGCAATAAAACTTTCACACTCCTTATCTATGAACTAGTCCTATATTTATTGCCACAACTGTTCATCCCTCTCCCATAATGACAGTTCTGCTTCACGTCACTTGTCTCAACTATTGCATTTTTTCTGTGCTGTGTTGTGTATAAATATGTGATTCTTCAGATTTTGTATTAGTCTTTGCCTGATGAAGAGACTTGAGTAGTCTCGAAAGCTTGCAATTTGTTACCATCTTTTCAGTTAGCCATTAAAAGGTATCAACCACTGAGGACTCTCAACTCTAAATATTTTTCTATAACACAGTTAAACACTTAAACTATGCACCCTTCATCGGAAAAAAGTGGCATGGGACTTGAGAACTGTTATGTTCAGCATGAGCAACATTGTTTTTAATGTGATCGCTTAAAAAACAAAACGCCATCAGTGCAATGATATATGTTCCTCACTTTACCATTAAGCAGATTTGCATTGTGGTCAATGTTGTGCAAGAGTGCACATGATGAAAGACTCTTCCAGTGCAAAATCCATGGAAGCTACATTGTTTCACACACTTGACTGGTGATTAGAGTATATTATTTAGTTGAAAATGATTAGAAAATTCATAGGAAATGTCTTTATTCAAATAACCTGCTTTAGATAAGAATTAATATTGTTGTTTTACAGACACCCATCACTGCCCTACAGTGATATATATATATATATATATATATATATATATATATCCGCTCTAACTTCATCTCAGTGAAGTTACATTTTTTAACATTTGTAATATGACTCATAAAGATTGCAAAGTGGAAAAGTATATTTGGCACAGCTCATTAGCATGTTACACATTACTTTTTTCTAACATATACAGTGCTCTTCACCATTATTGGCACCCCTCCATTTTTTTCATAGACTGTACAATTTCTTCAGAAATAAATGGAAATGTATCAGTTATATCCTCAGGATTTTTTAATTAGTGGTCTAAAGTAATACAACAATAAAACATTGTTTTTCAGTTTACATGTTGCAATTTCAAAGAAGAAATAAGCAGCATGTGCAGCAATAAAGGCACTCCTAATTAATACTTGCTTGCACACCCTCTGGCGTTGATGACAGCCTCCAAATGTTTTGTATAGCCATCTATAAGCTTCTTGCACTGCTCAACTGGTATTTTCTCCCACTCGTTCTTTGCAGTTTGTTCAAGCTCTTGAATGTTTGCAGGGTTCTTTTTCCCAGTGGTAGATTTCAGCTCACCCCAAAGATTTTCATTGAGATTGAGGTCAGGACTCATTGCTGGCCATTTTAAAACTGTGGATTTTTTTTCTTGTTAAACCATTCCTGTATACTTTTGCATGTGTGTTTTGGGTCATTGTCTTGCTGGAAAACCCATGATCTTTTGACTCAAACCAAGTTTTCTTACACTGGGTAGGACATTTCGCTCTAAAATCTCATGATAATTCTCTGATTTCATGATTCCTGTGATATGGTCAAGGCCTTCAGTACCAGACCGGCAAAGCAACTCCACATCATTATGGATCCTCCACCATACTTAACTGTTAGTAGGGTGTTCTTTTCCTTATAAACTTCATTGCACCATCTGTAAACAAACTATTGCTTTGCATTGCCAAAAAGCTCTATTTTTCAGTCACCCATGACGGCATCACGAGAGAGGGGATCCTCCCTTCAAGGACAGAAAACCTTCAAGATAAAAAAAGGGTAGCTCCTATCTCCGCATCAGTTGGTTTGCTGTCCTTGATGGGAAACCCTCAGTTAAGATTCGGGTGGTGAAATCTATGAAGAGGATGCCTGGGCCTAGGACGGCAGGGGTTTGGCAGGTAGGGGTCTGCTGTGGCCGTCGCCAGGTGCCGGTAGCTCATCGGAGGTCCCTGTGGGGTGCCCTCCCTGAGCGAGCGTGAGCTGTTAAGAAGTCCCTAGTGCCGGTAAGCCACACTACTTGGAGCGCATCGGCATTCTGGGTGAATACAAGAAGAGGATGCCTGCGGCGGTCGAGGGGGGCAGACGCGGGGCTGCTGCGGCCGCTGCAGAGTGCCGGTAGCGCCACGGTGGTCCTGAAACGATGCCCTCCCTGAGCGGTCTGGGTGTGAACAACGGCGTGGTCGGTGCTTCCAGCTACTCTTTCCTGGCACGTTGGCGGCATAGAGAGCCGTTGCGGTCCTCACCGGTCTGTCGGCAGCATGACAGGCGTACACGGAGCGGAATGATGCGGTCTGGCCGGGCCAGGGCAGGTGTACACAGAGCACTTACTGGAAGGCACGCTTTGAAGGACAACTTCTGGAGGAAGGGACGGACCACTGACTGTACACGCCAACCGGCGGTACCTTACATACTCATGTGGGACCGGCCAACCGGCGGTCCCACGTGAGTATGTAAGGTACAGCTGAAGGGCTGGTAGTGGCTAGATGTCAGATACTGACAATGGAGGCTCCACAACAGACTGAGCAGCCACATCCACCACTTCATCAGGAGCAGAAGGAGTTGCTCCAGAGGACGGAAAAGAGGCTCCCAGCAGCCTCATCAGCGCAGCAGCAATGGGGGCCACTCGGACAGCGGATGAGATACGGCAGGAGCCTGTAGCTGTCACAGAACCAGGACGGAAGAGTCTACAATCTTTCCGACATCATACAGCCTCCTGATCTGGTACCCGTGTAAAGCGTCCGAGTGGTGAGTGATCTGCGAGAAAGTACAGCTGGCTAATTTTCTCTCTCTCTGTCTCCTATGCTCTCTCTCTCTTAGGCGGTATAGGAGATCCCTAGGAAGTATAAGACTAAAACGAACTATAGGGAGTGCCCCCTCTGTGGTCAGCGGTTAATGAGGACATGGATGAAAAAAACTATGCCAGGCCTGCATAGAGCAGACGATCTCGGAGGAGTCCCCTGGTTTCACTGCCAGCCTGAGGTCCTTAATTAAAGCGGAAGAGCAGAAGTCTATTAATGGTCTGGCCCCTGCAGAGGATAGAGGCAGTGGGGAGAAGAGGAGAATCCCCTTCAACACCTGAGGACTCTACTGGGTCGGAGGAGGACCCGTGGGCAACTGACCAGTCTGCCGCCTTGTCAGATAGTAGCATGGAAGATCGTCACTGCTTCCCCATAGAGGGAATGGATAAGCTATTGAAAGATACAAGATCTACTATGGGTCTGGTTGACCAGAAAACTAAAAGATTGTCTCTAGATGTCATGTTCAGAGGCCTTGAGTAGAGGAATAGTAGGAACTTCCCGATAAATGAGCAGTTGCAGGATCTCATTAGAATGGAATAGGAAAAGCCGGATAGGAAGCAAAGCTTAGCTTCATTTAAAAGAAAGTGTCCCTTTGAAGAGGGAGCTTCCTTCTCTTGGGATAAAGCCCCAAGACTGGACGTAACAGTATCCAAAATTTCAAGGAACTTTTATTCGAGCAGTCAAATAGGCGCATGTTATGTTTCGGTAGCTGAGGAGTGCAGGTAAAAAAGGCAATACACCAGAGCAGTTGGAATCTATGAGATTGCAGTACCCTGACTAACCACCACAACTAGAGGCAGCCGTGGAGCGTTCCTACGTTGGTCCTAGACGCCTCGTCACAGCCTGAGAAACTAACTACACCTAAAGATAGAAATAGGAAAGCTATCTGCCCCGGAGCAGAACCCCAAAGATAATAGAAAGCCCCCAAACAAGTAATGGCGGTTAGACAAGAGGAAATACTGACACAGAAAGAAAATAGTATGAGCAAACGCTGGGGCCCAAACTAACTAAATAGAAAAGGATAGGAAGGGTACTTACTGCAATCCCAGAAAACCCTGAAAAGCACCAACTCTACTAATTTCAAAATCACCTGAGATCACACGACCTCTACCACCTAAATTAGTTCTCTGGTGTAACAAAATCAAAACAGCAGCCACTGAAAAAACTGGAAAAAGCAAATGTACAAACATCAGAGGCTGAACTAAACTGAGAGGGCAAAAGCCCCCGGAGGGGACCCAGAAGGCCCCCACAGAAGTGCAGGACAAAATGCAAAAATATAGCACAAAAACAAAAAGAAGAAAATGTCTTATCTGTTAGCAGGAGATGCAGACACGACACAGCAGGCTACAAGGGAAACAGGAATGAAGGATTCAGACCAGAACAATTGATCACCGGCAACCCTGATGGGAAGGTGACTCCCTTATATAAGACCAGTCAGTAACACCTGATTCCCAGTCCTCACAATCTTCACTGAACAGACCAGTACCGCTTGTAACCACCAGAGGGAGTCTCTGCTCAGAACTCATCTCAAACCCATTCACAACAGGCGCAGTTCCACACACGAGTCCTTCAGGGGTGCATTTTGGAGAACGAAACACTCCTGTAGGGGCAATTGGAAGGAAAACTGAGCCTTCCGGAGACACCAGGGGAGTGGGGAGCACACTTGGACAGCCACTGGTTACAGGGGACCTGGTCTCGAGAGGAGAGGTAACTCCTCAAACAACTGGGAACTCTTGGCAGTAGACAGAGCTTTGGATGGACTGCTGCCTTTTCTGCTGGTCCACCATATGAAGGTACTCTCTGACAACCAGACTACGGTGACCTATATAAATCTCCAGGGAGGTACTTGTTCCCGTCTGCTAATGTCGGTGGCAGAGCAGGTATTTGCACGGGCAGTTAAAAGAATTTCCTCTCATTGTCGTCCCTGCATATCAAAGGGACAGAAAATGTCAGGGCAGACTTCCTGAGTCACAATCGGCTAAGTCAGGGAGAATGGTCTCTGAAGAAGAGTGTGTTCAGTCAGATTGTGGACATGTGGGGTCTGCCCAGGATAGATCTTTTCGCCTCCAAAAACAACAGAAAGATCCGAAAGTTCTGGTCTCTGGATCCAGGGGACAACTCTCACATGGTGGACGCCTTCAGGATGGAATGGACCTCAGAACTACTGTACGCCTTTCCTCCAGTATGTCTCATCCCGGCTGTCTTGAGAAAGGTCCAAGAATACAGAGCGAGGGTTATCCTGATAGCTCCCTTTTGGCCAAAGAGACCTTGTTTTTACTGGCTGAGGACAATGTCAGTGTCGGATCCGTGGGTCCTTCTGGATGATCAGGATCTTCTATCCTTGGGGCCTTTTCTACATAATCAGATGTCCAGGCTAAATTTAACAGCCTGGAATTTGAAAAGTCGATTTTAGAAGGGAAAGGTTTCTCCGCTAAATTAATTTCTACCCTTCTAAGTAGCAGGAAGCTGGTAACCACTAAGATCTACGGGAAGACTTGGATAAAGTTGCTATCCTTTTCAGGCACAGAACTGGGGGGGAGGTCCCTTTTACATCTATATTGGAGTTCCTTCAGAAGGGGCTAGAGCTAGGCCTCTCTGAGCACCCTTAAAGTTCAAGTGTCGGCCCTGGGAGCGCTATACAATTGTGACCTAGTGGGAAATAGATGGGTCTCCAAGTTTATTAAGGCCTGTGGTAGAGCGATGTCAGTCCCTACGTGTAGAACCTCTCCTTGTGATTTGAATTTAGTGTTAACTGCTCTGACAGCCCTTTCGAGCCGTTGCATTCGGTCTCAAAGAAGATAATCTCACTAAAGACATCTCTTCTGGTGGCACTTACTTCAGCCCGCAGGATAAGGGCCCTGTCTCACATAGCGAGATCGCTGCTAAACAGCTATCTCAACAGTGATCTCGCTATGTCTGACACGTACCAGCGATCAGGCCCCTGCTGTGAATCGCTGGTCGTGTCAGAAATGCCAGGACTTATTTTTGATCGCTGGTCTCCCGCTGGCCAGCACGCATCACTGCGTGTGACAGGCAGGAGACCAGCGATATACTGGTAACCAAGGTACACATCGGGTTTCCAGGCACGGGGTTGTGCCTGGAAACCCGACGTGTACGTTGGATACCAGCGCGCTGCTGCAGGGGAGCTGGTAACCAAGGTACACGTCGGGTTTCCAGGCACCGCGCAGCGTCTGGAAACCCGACGTGTACCTTGGTTACCAGCTCCCTGCATCAGCGCGCCGGTATCCAACGTACACTGCGGGTAACTAGGCGACGTTACCCGCAGTGTCGCTGTCCTGATCGCTGCTGAGCTGCCTGTTTGGCAGCTCAGCAGCGATCATGTAGGGACACACCAGCGATCCTGATCGTTGTCGGGATCGCTGGTGTGTCGCTATGTGAGACGGGGCCCTAAGCGACATACACCCTTTATTCAGCGGAGCCCCCTTACACTCTGATCATGGAGGATAGGGTGATTTTAAGGTTAGACCCTGCTTATCTCCCTAAGGTGGTTGCCAAGTTTCATACAACGCAGGAGATAGTTTTACCATCCTTTTGTTCCAATCCCAATCTTCAAAAGGAGTAGAAACTGCACACCCTAGATGTCAGAAGGTGCTTTCTGCTGTATTTAGAAGTGACAGAACCTTGGAGGAGACAGAGGGCCCTATTTGTATCTTTCCAGGGATCTAGGAAATGCTTTAGGGTATCTAAACGAACCTTAGCGAGATGGCTTAGAGAGGCTATCAAGCTAGCTTATGTTAGTATAGGCAGGGCCATTTCTGAAGGTCTAAAGGCCATTCTAGAATTGCTGTCACAGCATCCTGAGCGGAGAAAATGCACATCTCCATCGACCAGATGTGTAAGGCGGCCACATGGTCCTCTTCTCCACCTTCTGTAAACACAAACAGGCTGGATCTATCTGCCTCCTCTGACCTCACATTCGGGATAAGGGTGCTGCAGGCTGTTGTCCCTCCCTAATATAATAATTTTCTGAAATTCTCTCATGGTGCCGTCATGGGTGACTGAAAAACACAGAGATTACTTACCAGTAATGTGTTTTTGCGTAACCCATGATGGCACCCTTATATTCCCTCCTTGTTAAGCACTCTTTTTGGTGGATCTTGATGTTGTCATACACCCCCTATTACTTGGTGTTTATGGTTATGAATAAATAAGGAGTTAGAGATATGATTTAGGTGTGTACACTAACCTGGGGTTTCCTCTCGTGCTCTGTAAACAAACTGATACGGAGAGAGGAGCCACCCTTTTTTATCTTGAAGGATCCTGTCCTTGTAGGGCGGATCCCCTCTCTGGTGGTGCTGTCATGGGTAGTGAAAAAGGACATTACCGGTAAGTAATTGTTTTTGTTCCATCTGTCCACAGAATATTTTCCAGAAGGAATGTGATTTGTTAAGGTACTCTTTGGCAAAGATCAGTGGTTACTTTTTTATGTCTTTTCTTCAGCAATGGTTTCTTCCTTTTACCTTCGGCCATAAAGCTTTGCTTGGTTTAGTGTGCAGTGTATGGTACTTGTTAAAACCATGACCCCAGACTGTTCCAGGTTGGCCTTCAAGTCTTTGGATGTTTGATGTGGTGTTTTCACCACCATTCACACCAATCTTCTAAGGTATCTCTTGTCAGTGTTCCTCTTTCTCCCATGTCCAGGGAGGTTCTTGACTGTTCCATGCTCGGCAAACTTCTTAATAACATTGCGCACTGTTGAAACTGGGATACTAAGGTGACCCAGGAACAGGGCCTACCATGTGGCTTTTTAAAACACTGAAGTTATCATTCATTGGCTAATTCATTTCACATGGGCATCGACAATTAATCACAGTTGATTCACTTTTGTGATTTACCACAGGCGAGTCAAAATGTGTTTCCATGCTAATTTAATATAAAGGGTGCCAATACCAGTGTCACAGCAAACTTTAGGCTTTTCTATTTTTCCCTAACATTATTTTTTGTTTGTTTATCATTTGCGCTTTTGTATTTAACACGAGTGCTCTATACAAAAACTGTTTCATTTGATTCATTTTTTCAGGAGATATTCCACATTATGTACTTAAACTTCTTGGATGCCAATAACGATGAGCAGGACTGTATGTCTGTAAACCTTGTTAAAACACAAGCTTTATTAAATATAATTAAATATACTCATTACAAACATCACGTGCACACAATACATCCATAATGTATAAGACTAAGTGATATTAGAAAGACAAAATAAATAAATATCTTCAGTCCAATCCTAAATTTACTAGGATAAATATTATACTGTGTGCACAATTATTAGGCAATTTGTATATTTGATGTTTATTGTATTATTGAACAACTACAGTGCTGTTGGTAAATCCAAAAGATTAATTATTCCGAAAAGTTGAGGAAGTAAAAGTGAGGCTTTGTCTTTCTCAGAATATCGATGTGAGCAATTATTACATAAGTAAATGAAGATTGTAAGTTTACCCATTTCTATTGTTTCTTTTTTTTTTTTATTAGTTAAAGTGAGAATAATAACCAAGCAATTAAAAATGTGGGAAAATACATTTCTGACATTTAAAAAAAAATATATATACAGTATTTGACTAATATAGTCACCCTTCTTTTCAATAGCAGTCATTATGCCGTCCATCCATGGAGTTTGTCAGTTTCTTAATCTGTTGACGATCAACACAACTGCAGCCTTCCAGTGTATATACTGTTTTCCTTCACAGTAAATCTCCCATTTTAAAAGGGCCCACAAGTTCTCAGTAGGGTTTGTATCAGGTGAGGAAGGGGCCATGTCATTATTCTTTCATCTTTAGTGCCTTTACTGACAGCCAAGCAGTGGAGACTTCGATGCATGTGCATGCGATGGAGTATTGTCCTGCATAAAAATCATGGTTTTCTTAACTGTAATTTAAAGGGAATCTGTCACCCCTTTTTGGCTATATCAGATAAAGATATGACTGAATAGTGTGTCCCATAAGTAACCTATCGGTATGTATCATGTATCCTGATACCCCCATTTTGATGCCAAAATACCTTTGTAAACTTCGTATTTTGCTATACTAATCAGGGCGGTCTGGTCCGGAGGGCGGCGTTTTCTCTCTCCCCACCCCCCCCGCTCCTCGGCATCTCTTGCGTATGGCCATCCGTGAATCGCACAGACGGCGTTCGGCTTCCCGCGATAGCTCTTTTCAAATTCCCCCCACGCATGCGCAGTGTGCTTTGCCAACAATGGGCAAAGCATAAAATCATTACAGCATGCCCTGATTAGCATACCAAAATACGAAGTTTACAAAGGCATTTTGGCATCAAAACGGGGGTATCAGGATATGTGATACATACCGATAGGTTACTTATAGGATGCACTATTCAGTCATATCTTTATCTGATATAGCCAAAATGGGCTATTCTCTCATAATTTAATCCCTTATGAGAGAATCAAAGAAAATGACTTTTCCTCAGTCTTCCACATTCCAATCCTTCTACTTCCTGTAAAGTTATTTTCTCTGATGACTCTCCTTCAGACTGTTTGGGACCTCTGGAAGAATGAGTGTCCGAAGAGGAAAAGTTGAGAGCTACCATGGGTCCTGTGTTATATGCTAACAGTAAAGCATCCTGAGACCATTCATGTGTGCACAGGTTGCTTTTCATCCAAAGGAGTGGGATCATTCACAGTTTTGCCTAAGAACACTGCCATTAATTCATGGTATTTTAACATCCTCCAATAGGCAGTTCTTAATTTGATAAACAATGTTTTTTCCAGTATGATGGAGCACCATCTAAGAAGGCAAAAGTGATAACTTTGCTTGGTGAACAAAATATTGAAATTTTGCGTCCTTGGCCAGGAAACTCTGCAGATATCAATCCCATTTAGAGCTTGTGGTCAATCATCAAAAAGCGGGTAGATAAATAAAAACACAGAAACAGTGATGAACTGCAATCACTTATTAGAAAAGAAGGGGTTGGAGATGCTGAGGATTGGATAAGTAAATTTAAAAAGACTGAAAAACAGTTTAAACAGCAAATCTCCGAAGTCATGGCAAAAAATGATGATCTGGAGAACCGCTCCAGAAGAAATAATATCAGAATTGTTGGTATTCCAAAAAAACTGAGGGGAGAGATCCCACGGAATTTGTGGAAAAAATGGTAAGAGAGCAGATTGGAGCAGATACTCTCAATAAATTCTTTGCAGTGGAACGGGCGCATAGAGTGCCAATGCAGCCGCAGACTCCGGGATGTAACCCACGGGTCATGATAGCAAAACTGCTCCACTATAAAGATAGAGACATTGTTCTTCGTAAAGCAAGAGAAACAGAGGAGATTGTAATAAATGGCCAAAAAATTGTCATATACCCTGACTACTCGGTGGCTGTACAGAAACAACGAATGCAGTTTGGAGGAGTGAAAAGACGTTTGAGAGAACTTGGGGCCAAGTATTCCATGATGTTTCCGGCCAGACTGAGGGTGGCAGCCATGTCTTTTTTTTTCATTGATCCGGAGGAGGCCATAAGTGGATAGACATTAATACAAAATAAATGATGAGAGACTGCTATGATGTTTAATGCTTGTTGAAATAGAGAAGTTGGCTGAGGACTTTTTGAAATTTAACCTCTTATTTGCAGGATTAACTGATTATCTGGTCGGATGAATTGGTGCAATGGTCACTAATGATGCACGAGTTATTAATTATCTGTGATTCTGATATAAATATAGCAGATAATGATGCTTAATTTATGCTGAGATAATCTATCCCTTAAGGGTATGCACACTAAACAACATCGCTAACGGGATCGCTAAAAAAGTCACTATTTAGCGATCCCGTTAGCGATGTTGTTGTGTGCGGCATCTGCCAGCGACGAGCTTCCTGCTGTGATCTCGCTCGTCGCTGGAATCGTTCCGGACCCTATTTTCGTCGCTGGCGCCCCGCTGGGTAAGTATATATCGCTAAGTGTGGCACCTTTTTTAGCGATTTAGCGGTACTTTTGTACCGCTAAAGTCGTTAAGGAGATCGCTAACCGCGATAGCGTCCTTAACGATATCGCTAAATGTGGCCGACACTAGCGATATAGAAACAATCCCGCTAGCGATCTCATTAGTATGCGACGCTAACGAGATCGCTAGCGGGATTGTGTAGTGTGGCAGTACCTTTAGAAAGAGGGAGAGTTACTTGATATGTTAAATCTATATAATTATACCTGGCGGGGAATATGGCAACGGGGATTTCTATTTGTTACCACAGTGGTTTGGTTTCCTTTGTTTGTGCAATTTATATGGTTTTTAACTTGGTTATCTGTACCGAATTAAGCCGTGGGAAACTATAAGTGTATGGCGGGAGAGGGAGGGAGATGAGCTGAGAGGAAATTCACAGAGTACGTACCAGGGTGGTACTGAGATGAAGGGTGAGTGGTATTGTTCTATGGGAGCATAGGCCGAGATTAAAAGACCCACTGCTCTTAGAGAGCACGCACGAAGAGGAGGATGCAGGGGAGAGTTGGGGTTGGAGGGGGGGATTCTGACAGTAACAAAGGGAATTAATAGCTTATGGGATAAAGGCCTTAACAAATATAATGGCTAGTTTTTAAAGTTATAGGCTGGAATGTGAGAGGTCTGGGAGAAAAAAATAAAAGGGGCGACCATACTCAAATATATGCAGGATCAGAATACCTCGGTGATATGTTTATTGGAGTCCCATTTACAGAAAGAAACAACCCATATACAAAGAGCTTACTGTAACGGGTCTGGGAGCGGAACCTCTGAGCTATTATACAAGGAGGCTTACCTTGTAAAGGAGCGGGGTGGCGCCCGGGGAAGACTGACAGGAAGTCACGGCAAGTGACCGGGGCAGTCTCTGGACAGACAGGCAGGAGGTCACGGCAAGTGACCGGGCAGTCTCTGGATAGACAGGCAGGTAGTCACGGCAAGTGACCGGGGCAGTCTCTGGATAGACAGGCAGGAAGTCACGGCAAGTGACCCGGGGCAGTCTCTGGATAGACAGGCAGATAGTCACGGCAAGTGACCGGGGCAGTCTCTGGATAGACAGGCAGGTAGTCACGGCAAGTGACCGGGGCAGTCTCTGGATAGACAGGCAGGTAGTCACGGCAAGTGACTGGGGCAGTCTCTGAATAGACAGGCAGGAAGTCACGGCAAGTGACCAGGGCAGTCTCTGGATAGACAGGCAGGTATGGCTGTGATGGTTGAGCCTCCCGGTAGGCTATCAGGCAGATGGTAGATGTGCGTCCTCAGATAAACGGGCTGACTGGTCAAAGACAGACTGACAGGTGATGGTGGACAGACTGTCGGACGTTGACGCCTCCAGGTAGGCTAGCAGACTGGTAACCGGTGAACATCAGCAGATACACGGGAAAGGCTGGTCCATAGACAGACTGCAGGTGATGGCGGGCAGACTGTCGGACGGTGGAGCCTCCAGGTTGGCTAGCGAACAGGTAGCAGACAGCAAACTGGCGGGAAAAACAGGCAGGTAATGGTAACGGAACCTGAGGGCTGAAGCAGAGTAGTGAACAGTGCAACAACATTGCTCGGGCACCTCCATTAAGGAGGAGGTGCTTTATATAAGGGGGAAATTTCCTCCGGCATTGGCCGGGGACCTTTTTTGAAAGATGCGCGCGGCCCCTTTAAGAGCGGGGGAGTGCACGTGCGCGCGCCCTAAGCCAGTGGCAGGGAAGGAGCGCGCAGCTCCAGCAGGGCGGAAGGGGACGCCGAGCGAGGGTAAGAGGAGCGACCGTCCCTGCCTGGCAGAGGACGCTGGCGCAGGGGAACAGCGTCCCTGCCTGGCAGAGGACGCTGGCGCAGGGGAACAGCGTCCCTGCCTGGCAGAGGACAGGGACGCTGGCGCAGGGGAACAGCGTCCCTGCCTGGCAGAGGACAGGAGCTGGCGCCGGCGCTACAGTACCCCCCCTTTAGGCCCCCCCTTTCTTAGGCCAGAAAAGAATTTAGCTAGGATGAGAGGGGCATGGATGTTCTCCGAGGCTCCCACGTTCTCTCCTCAGGACCAAACCCCTTCCAATCCACCAGAAAAATAGGTCTTTTCCTTACCCTTTTGGTGGCCAGAATTTTTCTCTACCTCAAATTTTTTTTTCAGCAGAAACTGGAGCAGGAGGTGTACCTGTAGGCTTGACAAAAGAGTTAAGTACCACCGGTTTGAGGAGAGATACATGGAAGGAGTTAGGAATCCGCAAATTGGCCGGGAGTCTCAATTTATAGGACACCGGGTTGATCTGACGATGACCCCCAGAGGACCGATGAACCGAGGACCAATTTTTTAGGAAGGAATCTTGAGGCCGAACATACTTGGACGAGAGCCAGACCTTATCTCCAGGACGGAATTGAGGGAGATCCAGACGTTTCTTTTCAGCATGTTTCTTCATGCGCTGCGGTATGACGAATGAGTGCGGACCGGGTACTCTCCCATATGGAGGAAAATTCTTTAACAAGAGATTCCGCAGCTGGATTTTCCACAGTGGTGGAGACGGGAACAGGGTTCCGAGGATGCTGACCCAAGACTACAAAAAACGGAGATTTGGAGAAGATTCGCTCTCGTGATTGTTGTAAGAAAATTCGGCCCATGGCAGGAGATCCACCCAATCAGAATGGTGGGCATTAACAAAGTGCGGAGATAACTGGTCAGAATCTGATTGATCCGCTCCACTTGACCATTGGACTGTGGGTGGTAGGCGGAAGAGAAATCCAGGGAGACGTCTAGCAACTTACAAGTGGCTCTCCAGAAAAGTGAGGTAAACTGTACCCCACGATCCGACACAAAGTGACGAGGCAGGCCATGAAGACGGAAGATGTGGCGGATAAAGTCTTTAGCCAACTCGGGTGCTGACGGAAGGCCTGGCAGGGGAATGAAGTGAGCCATCTTGGAAAATCGGTCTACGACCACCCAAATTGACCGTACAACCAGCAGAAACGGGAAGATCAGTTATGAAGTCCATGGCTATATGCTGCCAGGGGACAGCGGGTACAGGAAGCGGCCGGCAGGCAGGTGTCTCGGAACTTTGTTGCGGGCACAGGAGGCACAGGCAGAAACAAAGTCTATTACGTCCTTGTGCAGGGTAGGCCACCAGTAATGCCGGGTAATGAGCTGGAGGGTTCTTTTTTGACCAGCGTGGCAGCTAGTTTAGACGAATGACCCCAGTGTAGGATTTCCCCTCCCGATCGGGTACTGATACGAACGTCTTACCAGGAGGGAGACGATTTAGATCACGGGAGCCACCTGCATCACTCTGGCGGGGATCGATGATATGTTTAGGTTCCTCCTCGAGATCCGACACCAGGAAGGACCGGGACAAGGCATCCGCTTTGATGTTCTTGTCTGCCGGGCGAAAATGTAAAAGAAAGTCAAAGCGGGCAAAAAACAAGGACCACCGGGCTTGGCGAGGGTTAAGTCTCTGGGCATGCTGGAGGTAAGCCAAATTTTTGTGGTCAGTGTAAATGATTACGGATGAAGAGCCCCCTCGAGTAGGTAACGCCACTCCTCCAATGCCAATTTGATGGCCAATAGCTATCGGTCTCCTATGGAGTAATTGCGCTCGAAGAGGAGAAAGAGTTTGGAGAAGAAGCCGCAAGATACCATCCTCCCGGAAGAAGACTTTTGAGTAAGTACCGCTCCGGCTCAGAGGAGGAAGCGTCAACCTCCAGGAAGAACTGCTTGTTGCCGTCCGGGCGATGCAGCACTGGAGCGGAAGAGAAGGCCTGTTTTAAGGAAAGAAAGGCCTCCTCTGCTTCGGGCGTCCATTGTTTGGGGGTTAGCGTCCTTGCGGGTGAGCGCGGAGATTGGAGCAGTCGGGAAGAGAAGTGCGGTATGAAGAGCGATAATAATTGGCGAAGCCAGGAACCGCTGAATGGCCTTCAATCCCTCCGGTCGGGGCCATTTCTCGATGGCAGACAGTTTCTCCGGTTTATTCGTAGGCCTGTCTGAGAAATGATGTAGCCCAAAAAGGGAAAAGCGAGGTCTGCTAAAAAGAGGCACTTTCATATTTAGCGAAGAGGTGATTTTGCCTGAGCCTGAGCAAACCTGACGAACGTCCCTCCGGTGAGACTGGAGATACGGAGAGAAGACCAAGATGTCGTCCAGGTACACCACAACGCAGGAGTAGAGAAGGTCTCGGAAGATGTCATTGACCAACTCTTGAAAGACTGCCGGAGCATTACAGAGACCAAAGGGCATCACCAAATACTCGTAGTGGCCGTCCCGGGTGTTGAATGCCGTCTTCATTCATCCCCCCGACGGATACGGACTGGGTTTTATATGCCCCACGAAGATCCAGTTTGGTGAAGATTCTAGCCCCCCTCAGACGATCAAACAATTCTGGAATGAGCGGAAGAGGGTACTTATTCTTCACCGTGATCAGGTTTAGACCTCTGTAGTCAATACAGGGACGGAGAGAGCCGTCTTTCTTTTTACGAAGAAGAAACCTGCTCCCGCTGGGGAGGTAGATTTCCGGATGAATCCCTTGGCCAAATTCTCCTCGTTATATTCGGACATCGACCTGGTCTCAGCAGCGGACAAGGGGTAAATACGCCCACGGGGAGGCGTAGTACGGTTAGCAGGTCGATCGGGCAATCATAAGGTCTGTGAGGGGGTAATGTCTCTGCCTCCTTTTTATTAAAGACATCAGCGAATGACCAATATGGAATGGGAAAAAAGCCAGGTAGATTGTTGGTGTAGGAGAAGGACGGACGGGATGAACAGGAACCAAAACACGTTTTATGACAGTCTTGTCCCCAGCGAAGGATCTTCCAGTCTGCCAGTCGAGCACGGGTGCATGCTTTTGAGCCAAGGTAGCCCTAATAAGAAAGCGTGAGAGGTCCAGGCAGAACATGAAACGAGATGCTCTCAGAATGCAAAATTCCCCTGCAGGGTTATGGATTCGGTGATAAGTTGGATGGGACGTGGTAGGAGCCCCCCCATCCCAGCAGCGACAGATTACTGGTACAACCAGAGGTTTGGTAGGAATGCAATATTTTTCTCCAGAGCCTGATGAAACAAGATTCCCGGCTGCTCCAGAATCAAGTTGGCTAGTTCGAAAAAACGGTTCTCACGAGAAGAATTGGACTGACAGCAGCAGAGATAGAGAAGATTTATTCTTGTCTAGATTGACCTCTACGAGCGAACCTAGACACTGGCGTTTCCGGGACCTCTCCAGACAGGTACGGATCAGGTGCTCCTTACTGCCACAGTAGAAGCAAAATCCCCTCGGCACGGCGTAAGTCCTGACGGGCTTTGACCATCTTGGGTCTGGTCGACCTGCATAGGCTCGAAGTGTTTTACCTGGGAGAGAAACGGAAGGGTTATGGGTCTCTGAAAAGTAGGAGCTAGACGAGGAAACCTTCTCTCACAGGGTGACCTCTTTGGCGCGCTTCCTGGAACCGTAGATCAATTCGATTGGCAAGAGTTATTAGGTTCATCGAGAGAGGTGGAATGTCCCGACCGGCAAGTTCATCTTTAATACGACCGGACAGACCCTCCCAGAAGACAGATATCAGAGCGTCATTATACCCAAGCCAGCTCCGAGGCAAGGGTACGGAACCGTATGGCATATTGACCCACGGGAGACTTCCCTGACGGAGGCGTAGCAGAGATGATGCGGAGGAGGTCTTCCGTCCGTGTTCGTCGAATACCTTCCGGAAGGCCGAGAGAAAGGCAGGCAGGTCGGACACCAGGGGGTCTTTTCTCTCCAAAGAGGATTAAGCCAGGCCAGAGCCTCTCCGGTGGATGGGACATGATGAAGGCAATTTTGGCCCGGTCAGAGTTAAACTGGTGGGGACAGGAGTTCAAAGTGCAGGGAGCATGGTTAATGAATCCCCGAGCCAGAGCAGGGTCGCCTCCAAAACGAGGAGGTGCTGAAAGTCGAGGTCGGGAACGGAAACCACGGAATTGGGGGAGCGGAAACTGCCGGATTGGAGTTTAGCGCCAGCGGGGTTGCTGGTGAAGCAGTAAGGGGTCCAGGCGGGAATTAACATTCCGCAGGTGACCCAATTGGACTCCTGTTGAGACCTCGACGAGAAGTTCATGACCCAGGTAGAAGGAGGGAGTTTGGGTGCCACCGGGTTCCAAGGCCGGGGCAAACTACGGGTTGGGAGGCGGGAACCCTGGGGTATTATACAAGGGGGCTTCCTTGTAAAGGGGGGCCGGTGGCGCCCGGGGAGACGGACAGGGAAGTCACGGCAAGTGCCGGGGCAGTCTTGGACAACAGGCAGGAGGTCACGGCAAGTGGGGGGCAGTTTTGGTTAGACAGGCGGGTTTGTCAGGGCAAGGGCCGGGGCAGTCTCGGATAGACGGAGGAAGTCAGGCAAGTGACGGGGGGCGGGCTCTGGATAGAAGGCAGATAGTCCGGCAAGTGACGGGGCCGTCTCTGGATAGACGGCAGGTGTCACGGCAAGTGACCGGGGCGTCTCTGGATAGACAGGCAGGTAGGTCACGGCAAGTGCCAGGCAGTCTCTGAATAGACGGAGGAAGTACGGCAAGTGACCAGGGCAGTCTCTGGATAGACAGGCGGTATGGCTTGATGGTTGGCCTCCCGGTAGGTAGCAGGCAGATGGTAAATGTCCCGCCTTTGTAAAGGGCCTGACTGGCCCAAAGCCCAGACTGACAGGGGATGGTGGACGACTGTGGACGTTTGACGCCTCCAGGTAGGTAGCAAAATGGTAAGGGGAAATCAGCAGATACACGGCAGGCGGGGCCATAGACAGCTGGCAGGTGTGGCGGGCAACTGTCGGACGGTTGGAGCCTCCAGGTAGGCAAATCGAACAGGTAGCGACAGAAAAAATGGCAGGAAACAGGCAGGTAACTGGTAACGGACCTGAGGTGAAGCAGAGTAGTGAAACAGTGAACAACATTGCTCGGGACTCCTTAAGGGGAGGTGCTTTATATAGGTGGAATCCTCCGGCATTGGCCGGGGACCTTTTTTGAAGATGCGCCGGGCCCCTTTAAGAGCGGGGGGGCCGTGCGCGCGCCCTAACCCGGGGGAGGGAAAAGGAGCGCGCAGCCCCCACAGGGCGGAAGGAGGACGCCGAGCGAGGGTAGAGGAGCGACGTACCTGCCTGGCAGAGGACGCGGCGCAGGGGAAAAGCGTCCCTGCCGGCAGAGGACGGGACGCTGGGAAGGGGGAAAACAGCGTCCCTGCCTGGAGAGGACAGGAGCTGGCGCCGGCGCTAACTTACCACTCTTCTTTCTCCAGTTACTCCAGAGGGGTGTCGAAAATTATTAACAGATCCATACCCCTTTGAAGAAATGCGTTTATAGATCCAGGGGGGAAAGGATGGCAGTTGGGGGGGGGTTTTTGGACACCATTGTGCTTGGTGTCATTGTAATCCACCTCCTCCCTATTCTGCACCAAAACTAGAGTAGTGAGGGAATATGCCGAAAAGGGAGGAGTGCCGCTCTTGATGAGGGTGATTTTAATAATGTGGTTGATATTTATTGGGATAGGAATAAGAAACACTCAAAATACAAAGCAGCACCAATTACTGTTTTCGGTAACCTTATTAGAGAATTGGGGGCTGATATATGGAGGGTTAGGAATGTAGGGAAAAGATGTTACTCATGTCACTACTTCATACGGCACATTGTCACGCATTGACTTAGCAATTGCGGATTGTGGGCAGATGCTTTGATTAGAGATGTACAATACCTTCCCAGAGTGATATCGGATCATAGCCCAGTTATGGTTAAAATAGAGTTTGAAGGGCAGAAAGGGACAACTAGAGTTGGTTGGAAAATGCACCCGATATGGCTCCAATACTTAATGTCAAAGGGATAGTGAGAGAATTGGGGAATTTTTCATTCATAATGAGGGAAGCACAGATTAAATTGGTGGAGTGGGATGCAATGAAGGCCTTCCTTAGAGGGTTGCTATATAGAGATATCTGTAGGCGTAAGTCACAAACTAAAAAGGAAGAAAATAGAGAACTTTGAATACTAAGGAGAGCGGAAGAAGAAGCTATTAATAATGATACACCTGAAACTCAAAAGGGCCTGCGGGATGCGCAGAAATTGGTGAATAATTGTCTGTTGGATAAAATTATTAAAATCCAGGCGTTTAGGAAGGCGAAAATTTTATGCGGAAGGAGAGAAGGTGGGGGCAACTATTATCTGTCATAGCCTCGGCACAAAAGAACAATGCTTTTTCTATAGCATGGTAGATGAAAAAGGGAGGAATGTTAATGACGTAGAAGGGGGGTTAAAAGCTTTTGTAACTTTTACAAGAATCTGTACTCCTCGGGAGAAAATGTGGAAAGAGATGGAATAAAATGATTTTTTGAAATTGGGGTCTCTCCCTAGGCTGAGTAATGAAAATTAAGGAAGGTTGGACTCCCCTTTACTTTGGAAGATTGGAAATTGCGCTGAATGGCATGGCAAACGAGAAAGCATCGGGTATCAGATGGCATACCCTCAGAGATATATAAAAATTTGCGGAAAAATTACTCCCTAGGCTATTAAGTGTTTGAGGAGGCTAAAGAAGAAGGGATTTCCCTACCGGTATCTATGAGAGAGGCGGTGATAGTAGTGATCCCCAAAGAAGACAAGGACCCTAAAATCCTGAGTCATATAGACCAATATCTTATTAACAGCAGACATCAAAATTAATTGGCAAAAGTTTTGGCAAATAGGTTGACTGGGGTCATCTCCTCCTTAATACATCCAGATCAGGCGGAAAATTTTTGCCAACAGATCTACAGCAGGGAACATAAGAAGGGTGTATTTAAATCTCCAGTACGATCGGATAACTCAGGCCGAAGAGTAATAGCCTCACTTGATGCCGTAAGGCATTTGATAGTGTGCAGTGGAACTATTTGTGGAGGGTTATGCAAAAACTTGGGTTTGGGCCTAAATTTATTGAATGGGTGCAATTGCTGTATTTCTCAGCCTACTGCTAAAATTAGAGTTAATGGGGCAGTCTCTTCGCCTTTCCCCTTGGGTAGAGGTATAGACGGGTTGTCCATTGTCGCAGCTTTATTTGCGATGGCAGTTGAACCCTTAGCAGCAGCCATTCGAAGGAATCGGGGAATCCAAGGGTTTCGTTTCGGGGAAAAAAAGGAAAAAATAGCTCTGTTTTGCAGATGACCTTCTATTATTTCTGGGTGATCCGGGGGGAATTGTTGAGCTGTTGCCATGCAGACAATTGAAAAATTTGGGGTCATATCGGGCTGAAAATAAATGGTCTAAATCAGTTTTTATTTGAGGTAGTCAAGGGTGACATGGACAGACAGAGATACTGAAGTTAAACAAATTGCAGTGTAAAGAGTCCTTCAAATATTTGGGAGATACAGATTTCATTACGGTTTTCAGGATTACCTTGATATTTAATTCAACCCCATTGCTCCAAAAATTAAAAAACTAAAGTGGATTATGGAATAAGCTACACTTAAACGGTGGTAGGAAAGAATTAACCTTTTTAAAATGATTCCTAATGCCTAAATTATTATATATCCTACATAATGTGCCTGTGTGGCTATCCAAAAAAAAGGATTTAAAGCATTGAATACTATGATTAGAGCCTTGGTGTGGGGACAGAAACAGGCAAGAATCAAACTGTAAATTCTTCAGAGGCCTAAGGATGAGGGGGGGATGGCGCTTCCGAATCCCGAAATATACTTCTTAACGGCCCAAAGTCAACATTTTAGGGGGATGGTCTGGATATGGGGGGTCCAATTAAGAGAATATTGGAACATTATATGGACGAAACTCGATATTGGAGGGACTGGAGGGAGGTAAATTTAGAGGAGGGGAAAGGAGAGTTCCCCACATTAGAACTCATAAATAAAATTTGGAACCAATTAAGACAATAAGGGGAGTAAAGGGGTTGGACTAAGTACACACCTATCTGGAATAATAGTATTTACCGGAGTTACAAAAAATGGGGACTATAAAAGGATGGGAGAAAAAAGGAATAAGATATGTCTCAAATTTTAGATGGGGAGACTATCAAACCCTTTAAAACAATTGCAAAACTGAATTTCTTCTGCCCAACACAGAATGGTTTATTTTGGGCGGGTTTTAAACATGCAATTAAGACCCAGAAAACTCAGCAGAGGATGGTGGTGGAGTCTGATTTGGTTCTTGATTATATTTGTCAAGGAGGGATTACCAAAGGGGTTATCTCGACACCCATATAAAGATCTGTTGCATACTTTTCTTTTGGGCTTCCCACTGAAGGCGAAGCATAAGTGGGAAGAAGATGTTGGGAATATAAGCGATGGGCATATGGGATTTGAATACTGGAATTTATACCCAAGCTTTCCAATGGGGCGAACCAGCAAGACTGTCACATATCTTTGTTACAGAGTATATAGATCACCGTTTACTGCTATATAAAATGGGGCTGAGAGCTAATTCAGAGTGCCAAGGTTTAAAATGGAAATGGCGGGTATTTTTTTACATGATGTGGGAATGTCCTAGGCTTTCAAGATTTTGGTCAAAGGTGATTGGGAATGATTAGAGGAGGCGTACATGTGAGATTCCTGGGGATTTCCTATTACATGTCTTTTTGGGTTATGTGGAAGAAATTGGTTTCTGATAATATTGAGGAGAAAATTGCTATTGCTAGACTACTTTATTGTGCTCGAAAATTGATTGCTAAAAATGGACTGGGCACGACCCTCCGTCAGGGGAAGGATTTTTCAAAAATGTGAAAACTTATTATTCAACTGGAGAAGACTATTTTGGAAAAAAAAAGAGAGAAACTAAACACTTATGAGAAAATATGGTCACATGGGTGCAATATAAGGGAATATGTGAGAATGAACTCTCCAAGTCCAGCTGTGATGTTTATAGGAGGCCTATTATGTGTTATGTATTGAAACTACATTTAATTGCAGTGATTGAAATAGAGAAAAGAGATGTTACTGTTGGAGGAAGGAAGGGTGGGGGGGAGAGGGGGTTAAAATGGGACTTTATGAGGGTGAAAAAATATGTATTTTGTAATGATATGTTTATATACATAACATGTATTGTTTGGCTTGAATTTTATTTAATAAAAATTTATATGATTTAAAAAAAAAGAAGGGTTGTCATCAGTCAGGATTTGACTCAAGCTCACATCCAGCGGCCAGGGCGAGTTGTAGAAGTCTTAACTGTATAAATTTGATGCATTTGTGAATAAAAGTGTGAAATCTTGTGAATTGCGTATAATTGTATGTCAGTAACCATAGAAACATCTCATTTAAAAGGTCTACAAACACTGAAACTGCAAACATTGCAAAAAAAAAAAACAAAATTTGTGTCAGTCTCCAGACTTTTGGCCAAGACTGTATGTGTGAGAGAGATAGGAGGGCAGGTTCTCCTCTGTCCTGTGGTTGCAGTGTATGGAAGACCCATAACAGCTAGCCACTGTATTTTGAGCGAAGTTCAGTGAAAACTGACAATTCA
Source organism: Oophaga sylvatica (assembly GCA_033576555.1). Taxonomy (NCBI): domain Eukaryota; kingdom Metazoa; phylum Chordata; class Amphibia; order Anura; family Dendrobatidae; genus Oophaga; species Oophaga sylvatica. The sequence continues at coordinate 345,562,271 of JARQOD010000004.1, read as the reverse complement.
ACATGCAGCCTGCAGAAGAGAAAACGTGTGATAAATACAGGTTATAGATCGTTTTCTGGCCAGAAAGTGTTATTTCACATTTTTGTGATGGCTTTTTCTGAAAAGTTGCCCGGAACTAAAGCTATGCTTAGAGTAAAAGCATATGCAGAGGTCTTGTTCTTGTTTTCATCCACATCCCTCTTTTTTTATTTTGAGTCCCCATCCAGACACTGGCTTCATCTGGCTCCTTTATCATTTTAAACACTAGGATAAAAAAACTAATGCATATATTTGTCTTCCACAGCCATTTGATCTAAAGGAAATAGAGATTTTACTGGAGTTCCCTGAGGACTATCCCTTGCAGGTATTTAACATTGCATGTTGAGCTTTAATGCCAAACAAATGCACCTTTATTCCACTTCATTCTACTTTCAATGACTCATTCTCAGGGTTGGAGGTTAATTTTACCTATTAGACATTTAAGGGGTTAAGTGTGTGTTTGTGGGTTTTTTTTTTTTTATATAAAAACGTGAATTCTCCTATCTTGGGAATCCATCCTTATTGTCTGATTTGCTCCTTCATCTTCCTCAGTCAGAGAACGGAGCCTTCTAACAACTTCGATCAATGCAATTAATTCCACTTCCTCCCCTCTGAGCTTTTTTACAAGATTACATTCAGGAGTTTAAAAGCTGTCCCCACACTGTTCACCCACCAGAGAGGATTCAATAAGATGTTTGTTGGCTTTGAGATGATGTTTGATGTATTTTCATAATTTTTGTGCGTTTCTGCAGCGCTCTGTGTTGAATTATAAAATGCTGTGATTGACAGTAGAGGGCTCTATTTGTCTTACATTGCCCCTTCTTTTATTAAACCTAGAATCTTGTTCATGTCCCACTCAATATTGTTAAGCAATCTAAAATCTTCACATATGTCATAGCTGGTTGTAATGTAGGGCCCCGATCCTTTATGTACTAATTTGTACTTCTGTCTCTGGTACCCTGGCAGCACAGTATAAAAATATGGTACTGAGAGCATCAGGAGGTGTGATGCCTAATATCAGGGCTCAACATCTCAGGCAGATATCTGATCAGTGGGAATGTGACACCCGGCACCTCCGCCAATCATTGTTATCACTGGCCGAACACAGCAGCTCCGTCATTTCTCCAATGGCTGCAATCAGGTACTGCAAAGGGAATAGGCCATTAATAAAATCTAGCCTGGTTAGACAGCGTGTTCTTATCCTCAAGAAGACTTCCAAAGAGAGGAGTTGAGGATTGCGCCTGCTTGGCTAACAAGACCAAATGTATATACCGGGCACAAAAAGAAACATTGACCATATCTGAGAAACAGAGAGGCACAGAAATAAAAAAAACAAACCAGATTGAGGAGATCAGCAGCACTTTGAATTGATCGGCAACCCGATGGCTTGATACATTAAAATAATGGCAGAGGAGTCCGGGGTGGACATGTGTAGGCTTGCACAAGATTGAGCTTCCTACATACAACGATTGTCTGTTAAGAAAAAAATAAAAACCATTACATATTTATAGCAAGTGACAGGTCACCTTTAACAGCATCTCTTAAGGTCAAGCAGCAGGTCTGGAAATGTAATTATCTCACGGATATGTCCTCTGTGTTGACTGCTGCCATGTTTAATTCTATTGAGTAAGCCCATGGATGCATTACACAGGACTGATCCATAGTCTTTACTACTGTGCAGAAATGGAGGCTTCTGCGTGGATATAACAAAGGTTTGGTAGATTTCTATACATGTATATTAGGAAACTGTATTTTTTCCTACTGTAGATAAATGAAAAAATCAGCTCACCACTGAGGCCTAGTTCCAATCCAGGATAGGAGCTGTGATGAAACGAGCACACGGTTCGCCACACGGTAGCCCGGGGTATCACGGCTTGTGATCCCTCCGTGCCGCAAATGTGACGAAAACGCGCACACACACGACGGTCTCTGCTTCCGACCAGTAAACTGCAGGGATTTATAATTATCCCACTTCCCCTTTGGAACTTGCAGCTCTCTGGCGCCCCCCTTACCCTCAGGTCAGTCAGGGAACTGCACCTAGGATAGGTAGTCGCCAGACGGGTCACTTGGATGTGTGCTGGCTATTGGGCACGCTGCAGTGAGGGAATTATAATTACTCCGGGCCGCAGCCAGGCAATACACGTATAAAACCCGCTCCGTCACTGCCAACACCACCCCCTAGGTCAACACTTTACACCCCGTCTTTTAAGCTGCCACCAGCTACGGTTTACTTTAGGAACAATTTATCAAGAGGGTCCGTAGCAACCCCAAAACAGTAGCGTAGTACTTCAGGCACGTGCAAATTCGTTTATAGAGCAGGAGAATCAAACTAATAATTTTATAGGTTTATTCCTTAAAAACAGGCAGTGCTTATACAATATAAAAAGATGTAACAAGCTGAGGCAATATAGTTATGTACAAGGCAGTTAGAAAATAAAATAGGATTAACAGTGGAAAAACTCACATGGTAGTTACAGGCAAGACTGGCTGGGGGAGGAGCCACACGTCATAGTTCATTTGCAGATCTCTTAGTCAGGACATCACAGCATGGACCGCGCAAGGGGGGCTCACCACAAGACTTATACCTGTGGGCTGCTGACCTCACAAAAGGGGATGGTTTTTCTGGCCACCTCCCAGGCTGAAAGCTATGGTTTGAGCTCTGCAATATCATAAGGTCCATAACTCAGCGGGGAACTCTAGCAGAATAATGGCAGACCTATCAATGATCTTACTTTGAAATAACTGTTCAAATGAGCCCAAACTTGGATGAAATAGTTCATGGGGGATCCGAGAATTCCATTTCTCGGGTTCTGTTGGAGTTACGGGTTCACCAGTACCACGGGAACGATGCCTGTTGGCGCATGGTTCAAAACAGTGGCTTTCGTGTTTCTGACGCAACTTCCCACCGTGTTATAAGCAAAAAGAATGAATCCTCATAATGGCTGCCACGGAGGAACAGCACATGTGAAGACAATGGAGACCCCCTACGGTGAGGCGGGAAAACTCCAGCACTGGTAGCTTCAGATTACACTGAGCCTCAATGGGAGGGGGGGAAGAGAAGCGCAGCTCTACACAGGCTGCTAAATGTAGTAGATGTCATCACACCTCCCCCCCTTAGAGGGCGCTACGGAGGCATGACCTTTCGGTAATCCGCCATGCGCACCTCAGCGGGTTCGCCACGTCGTGACAACCCATCAGCATTCCCATGATCGCTGCCTTTCTTGTGTTGTACGGCAAAATCATACTGCTGTAGGGCAAGGCTCCAGCGTAGCAACCTACCATTGGTTCCGGACACTGTGTGCAGCCAGCTCAGAGGGTTGTGGTCGGTGACCACCTTGAAGGTGCGCCCGTACAGGTAGGGCTGCAAACGTTGCAGTGCCCAGACCATGGCCAGGCACTCCTTCTCGATGGTGGAGTATGCCACTTCCCTTGGCAGAAGTTTCCGGCTCAGGTACAACACGGGGTGCTCCTGGTTCCCCGAATCAACCTGGCTGAGTACAGCACCGAGTCCAAATTCGCTGGCGTCAGTCTGTACCAGGAATGGCCGACTGCTGTCGACGGCTTTCAACACTGGAGAGCTGCACAGGGCTGTTTTCAAAGCTCGGAATGCCACCTCACAGCCATCTGTCCAGCTGACTGTTTGGGGTAGACCGCCCTTGGTGAGGTCCGTCAAGGGTTTTGCAATGGCGCTATAGTTCGGTACGAAATGCCTATAGTACCCTGCAGTGCCCAGGAAGGACTTCACCTGCTTTTTGGTCCTGGGGGTGGGCCAGGACACGATCGCGTCCACTTTCTCGGGCTCTGGCCTCATGGAACCCCGCCTACCCGGTGCCCCAGGTAGTGGACCTCCCTCATGCCCATCTGGCATTTTCCCGGCTTGATGGTCAGACCTGCCTGGCGAATACGCTTGAGCACCTCCTGGAGATGCTGAAGGTGTTCCTCCCAGGTGGAACTGAAGATGGCAATGTCGTCCAGGTACGCCACAGCGTACTCCTCCAGTCCCTGAAGCAGGTGGTTGACAATCCGCTGAAAAGTGGCAGGGGCATTCTTCATGCCGAAAGGCATGACCGTGGACTCGTACAGTCCAAAAGGGGTGATAAAGGCGGATTTCTCCTGCGCGCAGGGCTCAGGGGAATCTGCCAGTATCCCCGGCTTAAATCCATGATGGATATGTACTTGGCATTCGCCAACCGCTCCAGCAGATCCTCGATGCGTGGCATTGGGTGCGCATCAGAGGTAGTGATGGCGTTGAGCCCCATGTAGTCCACGCAGAACCGGGTGGTCCGATCCTTTTTTGGCACGAGAACTACAGGTGAGGCCCACGCGCTTTTGGCGGCCGGATCACCCCCAGCTGCAACATCTCCTGGATCTCCTGGCGCATAATCTGCTGCACTTCCTCAGAGATCCGTTAAGGTGTCCGCCGTAACGGGGCGTGATTCCCGGTGTCCACCTCGTGGACTGCCAACTTGGTCCTTCCGGGTCGGTTAGTGAACTCGGCCCGAAAGGGTTCCAGAGTGGTCAGCAACTGCAACCGCTGGGAGGCGGTTAGCGAGGCATTTACCTCCAGGTCCTCAATGGACCCATTGGCCTTGGCTTGGGCCAGCATGTCCAGGAGGGGATCCTCCTCCCCGTCCTCGGGCAGGTTGCAGACGGTAGGACGCAGGCTTCACGTTCGTGATGGGCCTTCATCATGTTGACGTGAAAGGCCTTGCGCCTACCCCGAGTGTGGTCAAGCGTGACCACGTAGGTGACTGGGTTGAGCCGTTGGTGCACGACGTACGGGCCTTCCCAGGCTGCCTGAAGCTTATCCTTTGGTACGGGGACCAGCACCCACACCTTTTGACCCACCTGGTAGGTCCGCTCCCGGGCTTCTGGTCAGCCTGAGCCTGCGTCATGTTGTCATGCACCAACTGCGTCAAGGTGTGCATCTTGTCGCGGAAGCGCATGACATAATCCACGATGGACACTTCTGTGGGGTTTGGCTCATCTTCCCAGGATTCTCTTATCAACCCAAGGGGTCCCCGGACTCGCCTGCCATACAGGAGCTCAAAGGGGGAGAACCCCGTCGAGGCCTGCGGGACTTCTCTGTAGGCAAACAGCAGGTGTGGGAGGTACCGCTCCCAATCGCGTCCCTGGGTCTCAACCAGCATGCGAAGCATCTGTTTGAGGGTACCGTTAAGCATTCACACAAACCATTGGTCTGTGGGTGATACGCACTCGATACCATACGCGTCACCTGCATTTTGCTGCAGAGAGCCTTCATTAGGCGAGACATAAATTGGGTCCCTTGATCGGTAAGCATCTCCCTGGGAAATCCTACCCGTGAAAAGATGGTCACCAGTGCATCCGCCACCTTATCTGCCCTAGTTGAGGACAGAGCTACCGCCTCCGGGTACCGGGTAGCGTAGTCTACCACAGTAAGGATGTATTGCTTTCCAGAGCTGCTGGGGACGGCCAGCGGGCCCACAATGTCCACCGCGATCCTCTGGAAAGGCTCCTCTATCACTGGCAACAGGATCAGGGGAGCCTTAAGAGCAGGCCCCGCCTTCCCCACTCTTTGACAGGTGATACAGGAGCGGCAGTAGTTAGTCACATCTGTCCCCATCTTGGGCCAATAGAAGTGTTGAGACAGCCGTGCCTTAGTTTTGCTGATCCCCAAGTGTCCAGCGAGTGGAATCTCATGGGCAATCCTCAACAACTCACCTCGGAACTGGTGCGGGACGACCAGCTGTTTTTCCCTCAACCACTCCTTTTGGGAGTCTCCGGGTACTGTCTCCCGGTACAACCTTCCTCGTTCCCAGAACACCCTCTCCTTATCAGTCACGGAGGTGGGCGTCTCGGCGAGGTGCCTCAAGTTCTCCAGGCTCGCATCTGAGTGCAGAGCGGCCTGGAACTCCTGGCTGGAGGCAGCCAGAAGTGACGTCAGGGTTCCTTCCTCACTGGGACCCTCTGGGACCGGCTCTGGGTCCACCTCTGGTTCAGTCTCTCCTGTAGCGGAGGAGGGTCCAGATGGCAGGGCGCTACCTGCGATCCGGGCACTCTGACTGCGGGTGACAGCAGCTACATATGCAGTCTCCCCGGGGATTTCTATAGACCCATCAGCCTGCGCTGCTATGGGCTCTACCTCCCCATCCACCCCCAACACTTCAGGAGCAGTGCTACTTATGGGCCAGTTACCTTCCTCGGTGGCACTGGTCAGTGTCATGGCGTCACCTTCCTCACGGTTCCCATGCACCTCCCCATTTCCTTGAGCACTGTCGTTTGCTCCTGCTAGGGGTTCCTCAGCCGTCTCACTCCGCAGAGCGACGTGGCTGAACGCTGCTGTACCTGTGGACACATCTACCACTTCAGAGAAAGGGTTCACAGGTTCAGATGGCACAGATACATCACTATCAACAGCATTCCTAGGGAAAGAAAGGTTATCAGTTGCATAATCACTTTGCAAAGCATTGGCAGGTAACACAATCAGTTTCCCATCATCATCAACATCATGGTTAACGTTAACCTTATCATCAGATTGGGGAGGGGTGTCAGGGACATAGTAAGTGACCATCCTCCCCAGATCAGTCCCCAGTAAAACATCAGTGGGCAGGTTTTCGGACACCCCCACTTCCTTCACCCCGCTCCCGGCACCCCAGTCAATGAAAACTCGGGCTATCGGCAAGGGGTAGTGGACGCCCCCAATCCCGGTGACAGTTAAGGTTTTCCCGGAATCAACTCTTCAGGGGCCGCCAGTTCGGGTCGGATGAGGGTTCGTTCAGCCCCGGTGTCCTTGAGGCCTGTAGCAAGATGGGCCCCCACGCGGACGGGCTGCACGTTGTCATCAACCCTCCCCACCACACCACCCACCAAAAGAACAGAGGCGTTGGGCCCGGAGGCCTTGGCTGTGGGGTTCTTCTGCCTCTCCGGACAGGTGGCGCTGATGTGTCCGGTCCTTTTACAGGAGAAACACTGGCGGGGGTCGGATGTAGGCCTGGCGCTGGCAAAGGGGATAGTGCCTCCAGAGGGATGGCTGGCAGGGGCACTGGGGTTGGTTGCAGGCTTACCCCCTCCCCAGCGGGCGGCGACTAACTTCCGCACCTCGGGTTTCCGGTTGGCCTCATAGCTGTCGGCGATCCGTGCTGTTGTGACCACGTCCTCCGGTTCTCGGTCCAGGATGAACTGTCGGACCTCAGCTGGGCACAGATGCAGGAACTGGTCTTTGATCATCAGGTCTCTCAGCTCCTCAAAGGTGTCAACTGACAGTCCATGGATCCACTGGTCAAAGTGGTTCCTGAGTCCTTGCACCACATCGCTATAACTGTCGTGTGGGCCACGTTGGAGGTTCCGGAACTTCTTTCGGTATACCTCAGGGGTTAGCTGGTACTTGGCGATCAGGGCCTGCTTGATGGCCTCATAGTCATCATCTTGATCTGACGTGAGGGAAGCAAACGCCTCCAGAGCTTTGCCCTTTAGCCCGGGGGTCAAGTATCTGGCCCATTGGTTGTCAGGCAGCTGGTACTGTCTGCAGACTTTCTCAAAGGCCCGCAGAAAAGTGTCCAAGTCTCCGTCCTTTTCCAGCACGGGAAAGTGCTTCGGCCGGGGCTTCGGACTCTGAGAGCTGCTGGGTGTACCGCTCTGGGCTGTGGAGGGTATTGCCCCTTATCTGAGCAGCTCCAGTTCATGGGCTCTCTGAGCTTCCCGCTCGGCTTGGCGCTCGGCTCGGGCCTCCTGCTGGTATTGCTGGATCAGCTTCAGGCGCTCCTCCCGGTTGTCGGTGGGGAGTCCCTCCAGGGCCGCCTGCAGGTAAGGGTCCAACCCGCCCTGGGTGTAAGCATGCAGGGTTTGGGCCTCTGCTGCAGCACCACCTTGGCTTGGGCCGGCTCCTGTGCCCGCCACACTCTGATGCTCTTCCAGTTCCTTCAGGGCCTGGACCAGTCGGGCTTTGGTTTGGTTCTTGTGGTCAAGGCCGTGGTACACGCAGATTCCCACAAGAGTGTCCCTGTTCTGCTTTTTGAACCAACTTGCTCCTCTTGTAGCCATGTTTGCCAAATAAAAGATAGGATAGAAAAACAAAGAGAAGGGAGGGGTAACCGCAAGTACACACAATTGTCTCAGGACTAATAAACACTGAGTCTGTTCTCCAAAACTTTAGTTGCAGGGTCCCTGAAGAACCGTGCAAGTTTTTTAGTGAATGGAATGATGGCTCAAACCAGATCACTAATGCTCTATAATCCCACCGCTCTGCCACCACATGTGATGAAACGAGCACACGGTCCGCCACACGGTAGCCCGGGGTATCACGGCTTGTGATCTCTCCGTGCCGCAAATGTGACGAAAACGCGCACACACACGACGGCTGCTGCCGTCCGACCCAGTAAACTGCAGGGATTTATAATTATCCCACTTCCCTTTGGAACTTGCAGCTCTCTGGCGCTCCCCTTACCCTCAGGTCAGTCAGGGAACTGCACTAGGATAAGTAGTCGCCAGACGGGTCACTTGGATGTGTGCTGGCTATTGGGCACGCTGCAGTGAGGGAATTATAATTACTCCGGGCCGCAGCCAGGCAATACACGTATAAAACCCGCTCCGTCACTGCCAACGCCACCCCTAGGTCAACACTTTACACCCCGTCTTTTAAGCTGCCACCAGCTACGGTTTACTTTAGGAACAATTTATCAAGAGGGTCCGTAGCAACCCCAAAACAGTAGCATAGTACTTCAGGCACGTGCAAATTCGTTTTAAGAGCAGGAGAATCAAACTAATAATTTTATAGGTTTATTCCTTAAAAACAGGCAGTGCTTATACAATATAAAAAGATGTAACAAGCTGAGGCAATATAGTTATGTACAAGGCAGTTAGAAAATAAAATAGGATTAACAGTGGAAAAACTCACATGGTAGTTACAGGCAAGACTGGCTGGGGGAGGAGCCACACGTCATAGTTCATTTGCAGATCTCTTAGTCAGGACATCACAGCATGGACCGCGCAAGGGGGGCTCACCACAAGACTTATACCTGTGGGCTGCTGACCTCACAAAAGGGGATGGTTTTTCTGGCCACCTCCCCAGGCTGAAAGCTATGGTTTGAGCTCTGCAATATCATAAGGTCCATAACTCAGCGGGGAACTCTAGCAGAATAATGGCAGACCTATCAATGATCTTACTTTGAAATAACTGTTCAAATGAGCCCAAACTTGGATGAAATAGTTCATGGGGGATCCGAGAATTCCATTTCTCGGGTTCTGTTGGAGTTACGGGTTCACCAGTACCACGGGAACGATGCCTGTTGGCGCATGGTTCAAAACAGTGGCTTTCGTGTTTCTGACGCAACTTCCCACCGTGTTATAAGCAAAAAGAATGAATCCTCATAATGGCTGCCACGGAGGGACAGCACATGTGAAGACAATGGAGACCCCCTACGGTGAGGCGGGAAAACTCCAGCACTGGTAGCTTCAGATTACACTGAGCCTCAATGGGAGGGGGGGAAGGGAAGCGCAGCTCTACACAGGCTGCTAAATGTAGTAGATGTCATCACAGGAGCACAGGAATCCTGCTGCTGCACAGGACTTGACAACTTGATCAGTGTGAAAATGGATCCAGCTCACACACCAGGGTGTTGATAAAAATCTTTTCTTTCGACTTTATTTAGAAAAATTCTTTTTAAAATGATGCAGCATCAATTAGGACATCTCAGACAACATTGCAAATATGAAATACGGGATGATGTATGAAAAAAAAAAGATTTTTTATCAACACCCTGGTGTGTGAGCTGGGCCCATTTTCACACTGTTTATATTTTCCTACTAGTATAAATAAACTGAAACTGAAAATAAAGCCTGAATATCCCTTAATTTTTTTAATTAATACCTATTTCTTTTAGCTGTTGCTGCATTCAGAGAATATTTCAAGACTGTCGTTATTCTAGAAAAAGGTTTACTTTATTCATTTTATTTGCAGGTCTTCACAATTCAGATTCCTGAAGACCAAGATTTACCCTCTATCATGGGCAGGTATGGTATAACATGCCATAAATGTACGAGATGGGAATACATCTTTAAGCCACTCTTTCTATTTATATTCTGAATGTTTTTGAGTGAATAACACACCTCACATTGGTGCCTGCTCAGTATCTGTCATTTCCATTGAAAAAACAGAACAGAGTATAGAAGGAAATAAACCAAGACTGGGAGTACTTACGAACTCCATACAGATGATGCATTGAACAAATAAGGCGCAAATACATTAATCCCTTCCCGACCTTCGCCGTACTAGTACTGCTCTGTGGGAACTGGATTTCTGCTTGCAGCAGTACTAGAGAAAACCACACACAAAAACAAATATCCTAAATAAATAAAAAAATTTTTTGCAAAAAATGCATGAAGGTAGTAATAATTATAAGGGTATTTAGTAAACATAATTTTGATCAAAAGAATGTACAAGCCATCCCGCCACATCAAGGCAACCCTTGTGGGACAGTCCTAACTCTTGTATTAAAAACCTTTCCACTTGTCAAGTGACGTAATTGTGAAAAAGGACAGAGGGACCCTCTTCTTTTGATAAAAAGACCCCCTCCCTGCGCTCCCACTGGAACAATGTGATGCAATCGCGTTGTTCCGGTAGTCTCCATGGAGACCTCCGGCTCCAAGATGGCCGCCGTGTCACCAAAAGTGCAAAAAATGAGAGCTCAATTTATTGATATTAAAAAACGACTGAGGGCCCTTGACCTCAAGTACTCTGATTTTCCCGGCCAAATTGCGGGTTGAAGCTGGGAACAAATCTCATTTTTTTCTGGTTGCTACAGAGGCAGCTGAATGGTTGGATCTGAACGAACAACATCTAAGAAAGGAGACGGAGGACTGTGGTGAAGAAACGTGAATCCTTTGGACGTTCTTGATGTTTGAGCTATTCTTATGTCTAGATAGTTGCACTGTGCTGTGGGGTATTATCCTGGAATATGTGGGGGGCGAGATGGGAACTAAAACGCCGGTATTTGGCTTTATACATTTTAAGGGGAATAACATTGTTCTTCCTTGAGGTGGGCCTAATACAGTTGAAAGTTATGTTGGGATGTGTAATTGGGGGGGAGGGAGGAAATGGGGGGGTGCTAGGTCCTTTGATGGGTACACGTATGTCCAAATGTATTTAGCTAAGATTAATTGGATAATGTTGTTTGAGTTTAAAAATACCAATTATGGGGACTGTTACAATTCTTAGCTGGAATATTAGAGGGATGAAATCCCCAGTAAAAAGGCAGGCGATTTTTTTTCTTTTATTATGGATCACAAACCAACTGTAATCTGCTTACAAGAGACGCACCTCACACATGAAACACTTAACATTCTGGATAAAAGGTGGATATTGGCAGGATATCATTCCACATATTCCCAGTACTCTAGAGGTGTTAGCATACTAATTAAACGGGGTGCCCAATTCACATGTAAACGGGTGGTGGTAGATGATGAGGGGCGATTTGTTCCCTTGTATTGTACGTTATCTGCGGTCACGATGGTATTGATATCTATATATATTCCTCCGCCATATAGCAGCAAAATCATATATAAGATCCTATTTTGAGAGATTTTCCAGGTGTCCCGTACTTGCTGGTGGGTGACTTTAATAACATTTTAGATGCCCATTGGGATAGAGGTAATCATGCGCCTATAAAACCGGAAGGCAACTGTTCACCATTCGGGGTGCTCCTGCGCGAATTAGCCTTAACTGATTTGTGGAGATGCAGGAATCCTGGGGTATATCAGTACTCATGTTTCTCCTCTACATTCTCCTCTCTGTCTCGTATTGACTTGGCCTTGGGCGATGGTCTCATACTGGGGGAAATTATAAACGTTGAATATCTATCAAGGACGGTGTCGGACCACTCGCCCTTGTCTATCGTAATTAAAGGAGATACTATGTCACGAGATAGGCCGCTTTGGCGTTTTAAACCCTTATTGGCTACAACTAGTAGATAAAAGCGATTCATTCACTCTGAACTACAGGAATTCCTTAGGTTTAATGAGAACTCGGCCTCTAGTTCGGTGGTTTGGGTATCTCTGAAGGCATATTTGCGTGGTATGTTTATACGTGAGATTTCAAAGATTAAGTCTAGTTCTAGATTGAAATCCAAACTTTTGTTCCAGGAACTGGAAGATGCAGAGCGGGCTTTTTCAATACAGGCCACTCCCAGTACGCAGCAGAGACTGAAGGATGCTCAGTTGCAAGTGACCAAAATGTCTCTGGACGTGGCAGCACAGAAACGTATGTTTCAATCGATCCAATTCTTTGAAAATACAGAAAGTGTGGGGCACCTACTCTCAGTTATAACGTCAGCACAAAAGGGGTCCTCGTTTATACATGGGCTCAGTGGTGAGGATGGGATACTTGTTACTGATGCGCCAGGAATCCTGGGAGTTTTTGGGGATTTTTTTACTAACTTGTACTCCTCTCCTTCTGGGGCCTCTGCAGAGGATCTTGAGGATTTCTTGGGATTAGCTAAGCTCCCACGACTTTCTGATGCAGACAGGAATCTGCTGGACGAACCACTGGGTTTGGATGAGCTTGAAGAAGCTTTGAGTGCTATATCTAATGGCAAGGCACCGGGAGTGGATGGCCTGCCAGTAGAAGTTTATAAAAAATATCAGTCGGTACTACTTCCGCTGCTGCTGAGTACACTTAATGATAGTCGTGGTCTTGGGATCCTTCTGCTACCAATGCGGGAAGCTATTATTACTGTTCTACCGAAAAAAAGATAAAGATCCTATTATACCGGCCTCGTACAGGCCAATTTCTCTTCTGACAGTAGACATCAAATTATTAGCAAAGGTACTGGCCACCCGTCTTTCAAAGGTAGTGGAGTCTTTAGTACACCCGGATCAGACGGGATTTATGCCTCGTAAGTCAACTGCCATAAATATTAGAAGATTATACCTTAATATGCAGGTGGGGGCGGATAATGTGGGGAGGAGGGTGGTCCTGTCTCTTGACGCTGCTAAGGCATTTGACAGCGTGGCGTGGAATAACCTCTTTGCCACGCTTCAATGCATGGGTTTCGGTCCAAGCTTTATTGGTTGGGTTAAACTTCTGTACTCTGCACCATTGGCAAGAGTACGTGCGAATGGACTGTTGTCTAGGACCTTTCCTCTTCACAGGGGTAAGAGGCAGGGCTGCCCTCTATCTCCACTGATCTTTGCCTTAGTGGTAGAGGCCTTGGCTTCGAGGATAAGACTGAACTCGGAAATTGAGGGATTTAGGTATGGGACACTGGAGGAGAAAGTGGCTCTTTACGCAGACGATATTCGTTTGTTCTTAGCGGACCCTGATCGATCACTGAGTAGTGTAATGTCACTTCTTACCTCATTTGGAGCTGTCTCTGGACTAGTTATAAACTGGGAAAAGTCTGCTATCCTCCCACTGGATCCAACTGTGGTCAGAGTTCCACAAGTGCCGGTAGTGTCGTGCCTTAAATACTTGGGTATTAATGTATCTAATAACATACCAGATTATGAGCGTTTGAATCTTTCACCACTTGTAGTTAAAATTAAACAAAAGATTAAGGCATGGGCTAAGTTACATCTGTCAGTAGTGGGGAGAGTGAATTGGTTGAAAATGGTGATTATGCCACAACTTTTGTACGTTCTTCATAACTCCCCGGTATGGCTACCCAAAATAGGTTCTTTAACATTAACGCATTATTCAGGGAACTTGTTTGGCTAAACTAAAAAAGGGTGCAATGATCAAGTTAGAACACTTACAAAGGGGTAAGGAGGAGGGAGGATTGGCATTGCCTAACCCTTGGTTATACTTTTTATCTTCTCAATGTCAGCATCTGGCGGGGGGGATCGGAAGACGCATCTTTGGAGATGGGGGGAGGTAGAGGGATTCTTCAGTTTCTTGGGGGTCGAGGACCTTTATTGTCCAAGCTGGAATCGAATAAATTCAGACCTTGGCTAGCTAAACTTCCAACGGTAATGCTAATGATTAAGATGTGGGGTAAAATCAAAAGTTTAAGAGGAATTACTGGGTTCACGAGGTATGCTCCCATATGGGATAATCCGCATTTGCCGCAATTGAGGACACTGAAAGGATTCGCGGAGTGGCGACGTGTGGGTATCTGGTGGCTTTCACAGCTGATAGATGGGGGGTCTTCAAATCATTTGAGGACCTGCGAAAAGATTTCCCGCTTCAACATTCTACATTTTACCAGTATCTACAGGTGAGGCACGCTTACACAATGCAGACTCACATACACCCTATTATTATACATCATGATGCTGTCATTAATAGGCTTGGGCTGCAGGCATCCACAAGAGGACTGATTTCTTTTGTATATGGGGAGCTCCTTTCAAAGGTGCTATTAGGTCACCCGATAATGGCGCTAGGGAAATGGGAACAACAAATAGGTGGGATTTGAGCAGGCCAATGGGAATCAATAATGCAAATGATCCCTAAGTTGTCCCTTAGTGAGCCCAATCGTCTGTCCCAAATATATATTCTTTACAGGGTTTATAGAACTCCAAAGTGGTTGTTCGATTTGGGTTTGAGACCGGATTCAAAGTGTCCCAAATGTGCGCTTGATGATGCGGATATTTTACATATGCTCTGGACGTGTCCGTGCTTACAGATATTTTGGATTATGGTTCTTAATTTAATATATATTGCCACTGAAAAAGACATTCCCAGAGATCCCACTATATGTGTGCTGGGATATGTGGAGGAGGTGGGGGTGACGACTTTCTACAAATATCAGTTGCTAGAATGCTCTTTATTGCTAGGAAATTAATAGCGTATCACTGGATCTCGGATAAAGTCCCTACGCGGAAAGAATATGTAAATAAGCTTAATTTTACATTGTGTAGAGAGAAGGCCATTTATCTTAAACGATGAAAGCCGACGACGTTTGAAAAAATCTGGACAGGATGGTTGAACATTTCAGGTCTATCGTCTGTAAATTTGTTATTGTAACAACATGTTTATGATACTCTGAATATGTTTTATGAGTGCTTTATTATACTATATGCCTTAGGATGTGTACTTCATCAATGTATGCTTTGTATCTATTTTGGTATAACCTAGCATTGGACCGGGGAATGGGATGGGGGGGATGGTAGGGAATGGGGTAAGGAATGAGGGGTATTTTGTATTGTTTTCAAAAATTCAAATTCAATAAAAAATATCTGATTCAAAAAAATAAAGCTGCCTTACCAATTTTACCACTTGCGGAACGGTATATAAAAAAAAATTCCTGAATTGCTGTTTTTTGTTCATGCTGTCTCCCAAAAATCAGAATAGAAAGCGATCAAAAAATCTCATGTGCCCGAAAATGGTATCAATAAAAACGTCAGCTCGTCCCTCAAAAAACAAACCCTCACCTGACTGTCGGCCGAAATATGAAAAAATTATAGCTCTCAAAATCTGGTGGTGCAAAAACTATTTTTTGCAATAAAAAGCCCTGCCACGCGCCGAGACAGTGGTTTTTCCCCCACATATGGGGTATCGGCATACTCAGGAGAAATCGCAGAACAAATTGTATGAAGCAATGTCTCCTGTTCCCCTTATGAAAATGCAAAATATGGAGCTAAACAATATTTATATGGTAAAAATGTGATTTTTTTTTTTTTTTTTAAATTTCCACTGCTCTACGCTATAAACTTTTGTGAAGCACTAGTGGGTTCAAGGTGCTCAATACACATCTAGATAAGTTCCATAAGGGGTCTAGTTTCCAAAATGGTGTCACTTTTGGGGGGTTTCCACTATTTAGGCACATCAGGGGCTCTCCAAACATGACATGGAGTCTGCTAATTATTCCATCAAATTTTACATTCAAAAAGTCAAATGGCTCTCCTTCCCTTCCGAGCCCTGCCGTGCGCTGAAACAGTAGATTTCCCCCACATATGGGGTATCGTCATGCTCAGGAGAAATTGCACAACAAAATGTATGGTTCATTTTCTCCTGATACCCTTGCAAAAGTAAAAAAATTTAGGTCTAAATGAAAATTTTTGTGAAAGAAAAGTAAATGTTTATTTTTCTTTATTGCTTCATTGGGGGACACAGGTAACCATGGGGTGTGTTGTGAATAGGCTGGAAATGAGTTCTGAGCAGAAGCTCCCTCTGGTGGTTACAAACGGTACTGGACTGTCCAGTGAAGATTGTGAGGATTGGGAATCAGGTGTTACTGACTGGTCTTATATAAGGGAGTCGCCTTCCCATCAGGGTTGCCGGTGATCAATTGTTCTGGTCTCAATCCTTGATTCCTGTTTCTTTGGTAGCCTGCTGTGTCGTGTCTGAATCTCCTGCTAACAGATAAGACATTTTCTTCTTTTTGTTTTTGTGCTAGATTTTTGCATTTTGTCCTGCACTTCTGTGGGGCCTTCAGGGTCCCCTCTGGGGCTTTTGCCCTCTCAGTTCAGTTCAGCCACTGATGTTTGTACATTTGCTTTTTCCAGTTTTTTCAGTGGCTGCTGTTTTGATTTTGGTTACACCAGAGAACTAATTTAGGTGGTAAAGGTCGTGTGATCTCAGGTGTTTTTGGAATTAGTAGAGTTGGTGCTTTTCAGGGTTTTTTGGGATTGCAGTAAGTGCCCTTTCTATCCTTTTCTATTTAGTAAGTTTGAGCCCCAACGTTTGCTCATACTATTTTCTGTCTGTGTCAGTATTTCTTCTTGTCTAACCGCCATTACATGTTTGGGGGCTTTCTATGTTCTTTGGGGATCTGCTCCGGGGCAGATAGCTTTCCTCTTTCTATCTTTAGGTGTAGTTAGTTTCTCAGGCTGTGACGAGGCGTCTAGGACCAACGTAGGAACGCTCCACGGCTGCCTCTAGTTGTGGTGGTTAGTCAGGTTACTGCAATCTCATAGTTTCCAACTGCTCTGGTGTATTTCCTTTTTTTACCTGTACTCCTCAGTTACCGAAACATAACAGTATCACCGGCCTAACAAATTGAAAATTATATTGTACTCACAGAAGGGAAAAAAAAATATTGTTAAAGAAAAAAAAAAAAAGTTGTCAGAGATTTTTTTTTTTTTTTTTCCCTCTGTATCTCTGGGTGCTGGGGAGGATTTTTTCTTTTCTCTCAATGGAGTTTGCACAGTTGTCTGGCCGTGTGGATCAGCTTGCCACTGAAGTTCGGAGTATTGCTACCTATCTTGCTAGGTCGCCTGTTGTGGAACCTAGGATTCCCATGCCAGATTTGTTTTTGGGGGATCGAGCTAAGTTTCTGAATTTCAAAAATAACTGTAAATTGTTTTTTGCCTTGAAATCTAAGTCCTCAGGGAACGCAGTGCAGCAGGTTCAAATTGTCATCTCTCTCCTGCGCGGCGATCCTCAGGATTGGGCTTTTTCCCTGACACCTGGGGATCCTGTTTTGAGTGATGTTGATGCGTTTTTTCAGGCTTTGGGGTTATTGTACGATGAGCCTAATATCACTGATCAAGCTGAAAGAACTTTGTTGGCATTAAATCAGGGGCTTGAGGACGCTGAGTTATACTGTCAGAGATTCCGTAGGTGGGCAGTCCTGACCAAATGGAATGACGACGCTTTGGCAGCTCTTTTTCGGAAGGGTCTGTCAGATAATGTAAAGGATGTTATGGTGGGATTCCCTGTTCCCTCTGGTCTTAATGATTCTATGTCATTAGCGATTCAAATTGACAGATGTTTGCGTGAGCGGAAAGGTATGCGTGGAATAATGTTGCCTTGTGAACCTGCTTCTGAATCCATGCAGTGTGATAGAGTGGTTTCTGGGGCACAGCGTCATGAATTTCGAAAGCGCAATGGGTTATGTTTCTACTGTGGTGATGCCTCTCATGCTATTTCAGTCTGCCCTAAGCGGGGAAGACGTTTTGCACGCTCAGTTGTCTTGGGTAGTGTTCAGACTAAGTTTTTATTAACTGTTACCCTGATATGCTCTCTGTCCTCATTTTCTGCTCAGGCTTTTGTTGATTCTGGAGCAGCTATTAACCTGATGGATTTTGATTTTGCTAAACGTTGTGGGTTTCCCTTGATACCCCTACAGAAGTCTATTCCCCTACTGGGGATCGATTCTACCCCTTTGGCTGAGAATAAACCTCAGTTCTCTACTCAGGTGATAATGAGGGTAGAACCTGATCATCAGGAGAGTTGCAAATTTTTGGTTCTGTATAATCTGCATGACATTATCGTACTGGGTTTCCCTTGGTTACAGTCTCATAATCCTGTTTTGGATTGGAAATCTGTGTCTGTTACCAGTTGGGGCTGCCAATGTGTTAATACCAACACTCCTGTTTTTTCTGCTTCCCCCCAGGCTCAGGATGTCCCTGACTTTTTGATTGATTTTTCTGATGTATTTAGCGAAAGTAAATCTGCATCCTTGCCTCCCCATAGGAGCTATGACTGCGCTATTGAATTAGTGCCTGGTAGTAAATTCCCTAAAGGTCGCCTTTTTAACTTGTCTGTACCTGAACATGACGCTATGCGGTCTTATATCAAGGAGTCATTGGAGAAGGGTCATATCAGACCATCCTCTTCACCCTTAGGTGCCGGTTTTTTCTTTGTGGCCAAAAAGGATGGTTCATTAAGGCCGTGTATTGATTATCGTCTCTTGAACAATATTACTGTGAAATATCAATATCCGTTACCCTTGATTTCTGACCTGTTTTCCAGGGTGAAAAACGCTACTTGGTTTACCAAGCTTGACCTCAGGGGGGCATATAACCTTATTCGCATTAAGCACGGGGATGAATGGAAGACGGCATTTAATACCCCTGAAGGGCATTTTGAGTACCTTGTGATGCCCTTTGGGCTCACTAATGCTCCTTCTGTCTTCCAGTCCTTCATGAATGACATTTTCAGGGATTTTGTGGATAAATTTCTGATTGTTTATTTGGATGATATCTTGATTTTTTCCAATGACTGGGACTCTCATGTAAAACATGTTCGGACTGTGTTCCAGATTTTGAGAGAGAATGCTCTGTATGTGAAGGGATCAAAGTGTCTTTTTGGCGTTCAGAGGATCTCATTTCTGGGATTCATTTTGTCCCCATCTGTTATTGAAATGGACCCGATCAAAGTTCAGGCCATCTGTGATTGGGTCCAACCTACTTCATTGAAGGCTCTTCAAAGATTCTTGGGTTTTGCCAATTTTTATCGTAAATTTATTGGTAATTTCTCGGTTATTGTTAAACCATTAACTGATTTGACCAAAAAGGGTTCTGATGTGGTGAATTGGCCTCCTGAGGCAGTCTCTGCATTTCAGGAACTTAAGCAGAGATTCACTTCTGCTCCTGTTCTACGGCAGCCTGATGTTTCTCTGTCATTTCAGGTGGAGGTTGATGCCTCTGAAATTGGGGCAGGTGCCGTTTTGTCCCAAAGAGATCCAGAGACTCTAAAAGTAACCCTTGTGCCTTTTTCTCTCGAAAATTTTCTCCAACTGAACGTAATTATGATGTGGGTAATCGGGAGTTATTGGCCATGAAGTGGGCTTTTGAAGAGTGGAGACATTGGCTGGAGGGAGCCAAACATCAGGTGGTGGTCCTTACGGACCATAAGAATCTAGTTTATCTGGAATCTGCCAAGCGACTTAATCCTAGACAGGCCAGGTGGGCCTTGTTTTTCACACGTTTTAATTTTGTGGTTTCATTTCTTCCGGGCACTAAGAATGTTAAGGCGGATGCCCTCTCGAGGAGTTTCCTGGCGGACTCTCCTGAGTTATCTGATCCTTCTGTTATTTTGAAGGAGGGTGTAGTTCTTTCCGCCATCTCGCCCAATTTGAGACTGGCTCTGGAGGGGTGTCAGGAGGATAAGCCCGAGCGCTGCCCTGTTGGGAAATTGTTTGTCCCGGACCAGTGGAAAAAGAGTGTAATGTCTGAAATTCATTGTTCCGCGTTGGCCGGTCATCCCGGAATTTTTGGTACCAGAGACTTGGTTAGTCGGTCCTTTTGGTGGCCTACCTTGTCTCGTGATGTCAGGGAGTTTGTGCAGTTCTGCGGGACTTGCTCTCGCTCCAAGCCTTGCTCTCGTTCTAGTGGTTTGTTGATGCCATTACCTGTGCCCAAGAGACCATGGACCCATATGTCTATGGATTTAATTTCCGACCTCCCTGTTTCTCAGAGAATGACCATCATCTGGGTGATTTGCGATAGGTTTTCCAAGATGATACATCTTGTGCCATTGCCTAAGTTGCCTTCCTCCTCTGAATTGGTGCCTTTGTTCCTTCGGCACGTGGTTCGTTTACACGGCATTCCTGAGAACATTGTGTCTGACAGAGGAGTCCAGTTTGTTTCCAGATTTTGGAGGACCTTTTGTTCTAAACTTGGTGTTCAATTGTCTTTCTCCTCGGCGTTTCTTCCTCAGACCAATGGTCAAACTGAGAGAACAAACCAGACATTGGAGACTTATCTAAGATGCTTTGTGTCTGCTGATCAGGATGACTGGGTCTCTTTTTTGCCTTTGGCTGAGTTTGCTCTTAATAATAGGGCTAGCTCTGCCACTTTGATGTCTCCATTTTTCTGTAATTCTGGGTTTCACCCTCAATTTTCTTCAGGACAGACGGAGGCTTCTGTCTGTCCGGGTGTTGACTCTGTTGTGGAGCGTATGCAGCAGATTTGGGACCAGGTAGTGGAGAGGTTGTCCCTCTCTCAGGAGAGGGCCCAGCGGTTTGCTAACCGGCATAGGACTGATGGTCCTCGGTTTAAAGTGGGGGACTTGGTCTGGTTGTCCTCAAAGAATATTCCTATGAGAGTAGCATCTCCTAAATTTAAGCCTAGGTTCATTGGACCTTATAAGATCATGGAGATTATTAATCCTGTTTCTTTTCGTTTGCTTCTTCCAGGGACATTTAAGATCCATAACGTGTTCCACAAGTCCTTGTTGAAGAGGTTTGTTGAGCCAGTGGTTCCTACTACTGTGCCTCCTGACCCTGTTTTGGTTGAGGGCAATCTGGAGTATGTGGTTGAGAAAATATTGAATTCTCGTTTTTCTAGACGGAAACTCCAGTATTTGGTTAAATGGAGAGGTTATGGTCAGGAAGACAATTCTTGGGTGTTTGCTTCGGACATCCATGCTAGGAGACTCATCCGTGCGTATCATAGAACTCATCCTGACCGACCTGGTTGCTCTAATGAGGGTTCGGTGACCCCTCCTCAAGGGGGAGGGTACTGTTGTGAATAGGCTGGAAATGAGTTCTGAGCAGAAGCTTCCTCTGGTGGTTACAAACTGTACTGGACTGTCCAGTGAAGATTGTGAGGATTGGGAATCAGGTGTTACTGACTGGTCTTATATAAGGGAGTCATTTTCCCATCAGGGTTGCCGGTGATCAATTGTTCTGGTCTCAATCCTTGATTCCTGTTTCCTTGGTAGCCTGCTGTGTCGTGTCTGAATCTCCTGCTAACAGATAAGACATTTTCTTCTTTTTGTTTTTGTGCTAGATTTTTGCATTTTGTCCTGCACTTCTGTGGGGGCCTTTCATGGTCCCCTCTGGGGCTTTTGCCCTCTCAGTTCAGTTCAGCCACTGATGTTTGTACATTTGCTTTTTCCAGTTTTTTCAGTGGCTGCTGTTTTGATTTTGGTTATACCAGAGAACTAATTTAGGTGGTAGAGGTCGTGTGATCTCAGGTGTTTTTGGAATTAGTAGAGTTGGTGCTTTTCAGGGTTTTTTGGGATTGCAGTAAGTGCCCTTCCTATCCTTTTCTATTTAGTAAGTTTGGGCCCCAACGTTTGCTCATATTATTTTCTGTCTGTGTCAGTATTTCTTCTTGTCTAACCGCCATTACATGTTTGGGGGCTTTCTATGTTCTTTGGGGATCTGCTCCGGGGCAGATAGCTTTCCTCTTTCTATCTTTAGGTGTAGTTAGTTTCTCAGGCTGTGACGAGGCGTCTAGGACCAACGTAGGAACGCTCCACGGCTGCCTCTAGTTGTGGTGGTTAGTCAGGGTACTGCAATCTCATAGTTTCCAACTGCTCTGGTGTATTTCCTTTTTTTACCTGTACTCCTCAGTTACCGAAACATAACAGGGGTGTATGCTGCTGTTGCTAGGAGGCTGTCACTATGCAAAAAAGGAAAAGATGGCTCCTCCCCCAGCAGTATACACCCACCGACAGGCACTAAGTACCTCAGTTTGTGCTTAGTGTCTGTAGGATGCGGACCTGGATCTCCCCAGATCCGCAGCTAGTCCTTTTTCCTTTTCAGGTTTTGTGTGTTTTTATTAATCTTTTCTCTTTGTTTTCCAGATACAGCTATCAGGGAATCAGGGTGTAATTTCTCACCCTGCCTTCCCATTATGCGGCTGAGCGAGCAGTGTGGTGTCACCCACATCGCAACTCTCAGGCCCTCAGGCAGGACCCTATCCCCTGTCACCCTCACAGGTGCTCCAGGGTTGATTTCGTTGGCTGGTCCTTGCCATTTCCCTCCTCATGCCTCTCCTCGGAGAGGGCTGAGAGGAAGACGGTGGTCACCGGCGGTGACCTTCCCCCTTTTCGTGAAGGGGTTGAAGCCATCTTCTGCACCGTCCAGGATACGGTGTGGGAAGGAGGATTTCCGTCTCCAGTGCCCCTCTTCATCAAGGGACCCTGAGCAATCCTCCCCTTCGCGGCAAGTGGAGTCAGGACACCAAGGTACTGAGAGCCCCCCTGCGTCCCTCATCCCAGCAGGTCCCTGGCATTCCTTTGTAGACGGAGCTGCAGGGCCTCCCCTGGTATTTGAATTTTGCGCTCCTTAGGCGCGCCTCTCCCAGCCTCTCTCAAAAGAGCTGCAGCAGCATCCCAGTTTGAAACTGGCGCCTTTTTTCGCGCCTCTGCTCCCGGGGCCTTCCCCTTTCCCGGTTCTCAGCGGGCTCCGTTTCTCTTAGTTATTTGTGTGTCTCCCCTCTTGCCGGGCATGGCGCCCGGCACTTTTACTTTCACTTTCGCGTCTTCTCCGGCGGGCTCCTTGCCACGCCCCCATCCCCTCCTCTCCCTGCGCGCGCTCTATCGGCGCCTTTTTTCTCCAGCTAATCAGGCGCCGCTTCTTGTTGCGTTCACGCCCCTCTTCGCCGGCTGGCCTATTGCAGGGGCTCTCTCATTCCCCTAGTCTCTCAGCCCTCCTGCCGGGCCGCACCCCCTTCGGTGAGCAGCCTGTAAGCGCTCAGCAGCCGGGCTCCTTACTCCGCCCACCTCACTAGCGTCCCTGTGTTATTCCATCTTGGAAACACCACAGCATCTCTGCCACGCTCTGCTCTGCCTCAGACGGAATTTCAGCTGGGTGACACAGCTAACTTCTGCTGCAGCTCGATGTACTGGGTAGGATCAGCACTCTCTCTCTCTTCCGTCCCGTACCCTGTCTAGTTCCCCTCTGCAGTATCTCTAGATACTCCTATTCCCAAAGCAGGCTCTATCTATGTCTAACCCCGCTGGGGCCTCTTAACCCAAGCCCAAAGTGATCCATTACGCCTGCGCACGTTGTAAGAAAAAGTGGACATCAGGCCAGTCGTCGCCTTTCTGTCCGTCCTGCAGTCCTGCCTCCATGTCTGCCCCACAGGAGCACTCCGACTCCCGGGATGAGAGCACTCCCCCTCCCCCCCGAGTGGGCCGTTGCCATGTCTCAGTCAGTCGCAGACCTGACTAAGGCCTCTTTCACACATCCGGCGGGCGCCTGGCGGCGCCCCGGCATTTTGCCGCAGCGCCGCATGTGAAAAGCTTTCACACTTCCGGCGCCCAAAATGCGGTTTTTTGCCGGATGGTTGCTGATGCTTGGAGAGATAAGCAACCATCCGGCAAAAAAAAAAAACGTTACATGCAGCGTTTTTTCCGGACGCCGCAATGTACATTTGCGCCGCATCCGGACAAAACCGCATGCAACGCATTGACATGCGGCGCCATCCGGCGCTAATGCATGTCAATGCGAAAAAAGCCGCATGCGGCGCATCAGATTTTCAGATGCGGCGCTGCGGCAAAATGCCGGGGGCGCCGCAAGGCGCCCGCCGGATGTGTGAAAGAGGCCTAAGGTGTCTCAGTCCCTGGTCCAGGTCCTTGAACGACTTCCACAACTCTCCACAGCCACCAGTGCTCTGAACGTCTCCCATGGCGATTCGCACGCACCTGACCTCGACCTTCAAAGGGACAAACCTGTGAGAGGTTCTAGAAAGAGGACTCTGTCCGGCTCCTCATCCAGCTCCCCGGGCCCCTCCGCAGCATCCAAGCTGCTTTCCTCCTCGCATTTCCCTTCTTCGGAGGAGGACCTTGGATCGGATGCAGATTCCCAGTCCGGGTCTGACTCGGATTCAGACCAGACCTCCAAAATGCAGGTCATGGTTGATAGCCTTATCTCGGCTATTTCCCAAACTCTCAAACTAAAAGAGGATGAGATTCCTGCCCAGGATTCCTCTGTCTCATTTAAACGAGTTAAGCGTCCCTCCCGCACCTTTCCAAACCACAAGGAGTTTAATTCTACCCTTTCTAAGCACTGGGAACATCCCGAAAAGCGTTTTCCAGGCAGGAAACACTCTTAAGGACGCTACGGACAGGCAGATCCAGGCTCTGGCCAAATCAACCTTTGAGTCAGCTGGCGCTTCCCTTTGTCCCAGTTTTGCTCCCACCTGGGTAGCAAAAGCCATCTCTGTCTGAGCCAAGAGGCTTCGCAGGGGCATCTTGGCTTCAGCTCCCCCAGACGAGCTAGCAGAATTGGCAGACAAGATTGGCCATACTGGCAAGTATATTTTGTCTGCTTCCTTGGACGTTGTTCCACTAGAGCAAGCAGCAACATCGTGGCTATTCGCCGCATCCTTTGGTTGAAGGCGTGGAGTGCGGATACTACTTCCAAAAGATCTCTCACCAACCTAGCCTTTCAGGGCTCCAGGCTCTTTGGGGCTAGGCTGGACCAGATAATTTCGGACGCTACTGGAGGCAAGAGCACCTCTCTCCCTCAGTCCAGACCTAAGCGTCCTTTTAACAGGAAGGGCCCTCGGCCCCTTTATGTCCTTTTGTCCATTCCCCTCTTCAGAATCCTCTTCACAGCAGGAGTGCCCCTCCGCATCAGGAGAACGGAGGAAACCTTCTTTCAAGCCCTCTCCTCACCGGAAACCAAAAGGCCGTTCCTCAAACTCCTCTGGGTCCCGATCCAACAGGTTTCGTTCCAAGTGACGGGTCACCCCCACCTGGAAGGCTTTCCAGGGTGGGAGGCAGACTTCTTTTCTTTAGGGACGCTTGGCTGTTGGGGGTCAGCGATGCCTGGGTCAGGGAGATCGTTACCTCCGGTTACAAGATCGAATTTTCTCCCCCCCAGAAGGGCGCTTCTTTCTTTCTCGCCCACCAAGGCAGCCGTCCCATACCCCAGGTTTTCTCCAGGCCGTCTCTTCCCCAGGGTCTTCACGAAGGTAATGGCGGCGGTCATGGCCTTTCTTCGCACCAGGGGGATTCTCATAATCCCTTACCTGGACGATCTGTAAATCAAAGGCTCATCCCGCCGAGACTGTGCTCAGAGCCTTCAAGTCACTCTGGACACCCTGACTCGTCTAGGCTAGATCATCAACGGAGGGAAGTCCTCCTTAACCCCTTCCCAGCATCTGACCTTTCTGGGCATGGAATTCGACACGTACTTGTCCCGGGTGTTCCCTCCTGAAGGACAAGTTTTCAGCTCTCTGCAGGGGAGTCAGATCCCTAAGGCGCCCAGTCCCCCTTCCCCATCGATCCTGTATGAGGGTCCTGGGGAAAATGGTCGCCTCCATGGAAGCCGTGTCCTTTGGCCAGTTCCACTCTCGCCCTCTTCAACTGTTCCTCCTGTCCAACTGGAACAAAATCTCTGCCACCCTAGACTGCCTTGTTTGTCTGCCTCTTCCAGTGAGGCAGTCCCTGACCTGGTGGACTGTCTTCTTTAGTCCTGCGAGGGAGGTCCTTCCTTCCTCTTCGGTGGCAGGTCATCACTACCGACGCAAGCCTCCTCAGGTGGGGAGCGGTTTTCCTCTGGCACACAGCGCAAGGCCGCTGGGACGCCCAGGAAGCCCTTCTTCCCATCAATCTTCAGGAGATCAGGGCACTCTTCCGTGCACTCCTCCGCTGGCAGTTTCTATTGGCAGGCAAGCCCATTCGCATTCAGTCAGACAACGCCACGGCCGTGGCGTACGTAAACCATCAGGGCTTAACCCGCAGCAAACAGGTGATGGCGGAAACGGCAAAAATGTCTGCTTTGGGCGGAACGGCACGTTCCTGCCATATCAGCCGTTCATATTCCGGGGGTCGAAAATTGGGCGGCCGATTTTTCTCAGTCGCCAGGGCATAGCAGCAGGCGAGTGGTCCCTCCATCTCTGTCTTCAATCAAATATGTCAGCGTTGGGGCTCTCCGGATGTCGATCTCATGGCGTCTCGGATGAACCACAAGGTTCCTCGGTTTGTGGCCATGTCCCGGGACCCTCTGGCCATAGACTACGACTCCTTGGTGATTCCGTGGTCTCAGTTTCAACTTTCTTACCTAATTCCTCCACTTCCCTTACTCCCAAGGGTCGTAAAGAAGATAAAAGCGGAAGGGATTCCGGTTATCCTGGTAGCGCCAGTCTGGCCAAGGCGCCCTTGGTATGCGGAACTGGTCCGGACCTCCTCTCGCAGGGCCCCTTCCACCAGAGTTCTCAGTCTCTGAGTTTAACGACATTGCTGTTGAGGCCGCGGTCCTAAGGGAGTCGTGATTCTCTCACCAGGTCATCCAGATCATGATCAGAGCCAGAAAACCAGCTTCTTCCCGCATTTGCCACAGGTACTGGAAGGCCTTCTTCAGATGATGTGAGAAAAATGATCGGTTTCCTGTGTCTTTTTCTCTTCCTTCCCTTCTGGCTTTCCTTCAAGTAGGACTTGATTCGGGTCTGTCCCTCATTGCCCTAAAGGGTCAGGTCCTCCCTGTCCATCCTTTTCCATAGGGATCTGTCTTCCTTGCCTCAAGTGAAGACCTTCCTCCAGGGGGTCGCCCATCCAGCTCCTCCTTACCGTTCTCCGTTGGACCCCTGGGACCTTAACCTGGTCCTGAGCGCCCTCCAGTCTGCGCCCTTCGAGCCTCTTCAGGACATCTCCTTTTCCTTCCTTTCTTGGAAAGTGGCCTTCCTAATTACAATCACGTCCATTAGGAGGGTCTCTGAGTTGGCAGCCCTATCCTGTCATTCCCCATTCCGGATTCTTCATCAAGACAAGGTAGTTTTCAGACTCGTTCCTTCTTTCCTTCCCAAGGTGGTATCCTCCTTCCATATCAATCCGATTCTCTGTCATCTCTGAAGGTCGCTGGAAAGGTCTCCCGGCCTCCAAGTCCACGATCGCTCGTTGGATTTGTTCTGCAATACTGGAGGCGTACCGAGTTCAGGAGAGAAACGGCCCCCTCCGGGAATGAGAGCCCACTCCACCTGGGCTGTCGAAGCTTCTTGGGCTGTCTGTCGCCAAGCTTCGGCACTACAGATCTGCAAGGCTGCAACTTGGTCGTCCTTGCACACTTTTGCGAGGTTCTACAGGGTTCATACTCAGGCCTCTTCCGATGCAGGCTTAGGTAGGAAGGTTCTGCAGGCGGCGGTGGCTCACCGGCCGACCTAGGTCCCTTCTTCGCATCGCCTAAGTTATTTCCCACCCTTGGGACTGCTTTTGGACGTCCCATGGTTACCTGTGTCCCCAATGAAGCGATAAAGAAAGAAGGATTTTTGGTACTCACCGTAAAATCTCTTTCTTGGAGCCTTCATTGGGGGACACAGCTCCCCCCTGTTTGTTAGTTGTACCATGTTGGGCTTAAGAGCCTTTTGTTGGGTTGGTACATATGTTTGAGTTCTTGCTTACTGTTACTGCTCCTACTGCTTTTTGCACCAACTGAGGTACTTAGTGCCTGTCGGTGGGTGTATACTGCCAGGGGAGGAGCCATCTTTTCCTTTTTTGCATAGTGTCAGCCTCCTAGCAACAGCAGCATACACCCCATGGTTACCTGTGTCGGGGTCGTAACGACAAACACTCGTCCTCCAGTCACTCCAAATTAGATTATAAGCATGGGTTAACCGTTTAAAGAATGAGTCAGACAATAGGCTGGTTCAAACTTCAGAGCATGCTTAGAGGGCTGTATCCAGGCACCAATCTCAGCAAGTACTGATCTTTATTTCCGCAAGCATGGGATTATCTACACAGGATGTCAGGGTGGAGTTAAGGGTGGATGGGGGCGGGGAGGTAAGCTATATATGGACATGTCCAGCATCTGGCCATCTCTATTGGTTCACATTCCATAGGTCTTGTATCCAGGCAGACTTGCTGGTGCAATCCTTAGTTCCCCAAAGGTGGGGGCAGTCAGTGAATTTCTTGGAGACAGACTAGCTGATACTGACGTCATCTTAGAATAAGTTTCAATCTGAATAATACATATTCAAGGAAAACTTTGTGTTTATCTTGACATATCAAAGAAACAAAGTACATATAAACATATTTTTATAAAGGTATAAAAATAGCAAAACACATATGTATAAAATATAAGATAGAAAATTATATTTTACCTTGACAATCCCCCTAAACACTAAGTTTTCCCTTAATATATGTGGCCTTCGAGACTGTCCATGTGTGGGGACAGGGGTAGTGGATTTCTTCGCTTGGTCATTTTAGAAGCTGGCCCCTTATGGACCGCCCCCAAACAACCAAGTCCCTACCAAACCTGCACATGGAGTTCTCCCACTATCCCTAAACTAAATCTCTCATTTCCATTTGTATTTTGTCATAGGGGGTTTTATCAGGTTTATCCTGCGGGGTATATTTCTCCATATCACCCTTATCAGCGTCATCATATAGCAGGGACACAACTTCCTGATGAAGGAAAGTACCTGAGGAGGCGGCTGCATTGGTCACAGCTTTCCTATACATAGATATCACACAACATAGAATTATCAATCCTAGCACCAAAAGCCCCACAACCACTAAGCAGGCTTGTTGAAGGAATCCCTTAAGGCCTCTCAGCCATCCTGGAAAGAAGGAAATATCTACTCCTGTATTAGATTTCAATTCCTCGGCTAGGCCCTGAAAGGCATCTCTGCTATAATTTACAAATCTCTGTTCCGTATAGTATATATAATTTATCCAATCCACATTTCTATTGATCTGTATCATTGGGATAAGAGAGAGAAAGCCTGCTGTGATTTGATTTTGGGCCTTGTATTTGTCAGGGACCCCCCTAGGAACGCCTATGGGATCCATATAAACTTTGGGATCCTCAGCATAACCGGTGTGCAGCTGACCCAGACTCCTTCTCTTCCTGGATATCAGTGGAGCTATATTCTCGGATCCAGACTCTTTCTCACGTGTCTTTTAATGACTACCCAGTCTCCGGGCTGCAGGCTGTGACTCCCAGGATCCTGGTTCGGATCTGGAAGAGAACTGAAAACATTATCATGTACTTTCTTGAGTCTTTTATGCAAATCCCTTACATATGAGCTTAATACATGGTTACTCATTTCCAGTGCTTGGGAAAAGAAACATCCTAAACTAGGCACTTTGCCAAATAGTACTTTATACGGAGAAAGTCCAGTTTTTCTATTTGGAGTGTACCTTACTGAGTATAGGGCTAATAGTAAACATTCAGGCCAAGATTGCCTTGTTTCAGCCATGGCCTTTTGGATTTTTAACTTCAATGTCCCATTTAGTCTTTCTACTTTTCCACTGCTTTGTGGATGATATGGGGTGTGGAAAGCTTGTTAAATTCCCTGAGCTGTCAAGACTTCATTCGTTATTTCACCTGTGAAATGTGTACCTCTGTCACTTTCGATCACCTCTGGTACTCCATACCTGCACACCACCTCCACAAGCAGCTTCTTTGCGGTTGCTGCAGCCGTAGCCTTGACAATCGGGAAAGCCTCCGGCCAACCTGAGAATAAATCAATACACACCAACCCGTACTCCCATGACCCTGATTTTGGCAGCTGAATATAATCAATCTGCAGTCTCTGGAAAGGATAGAGGGGCCGAGGGGCGTGTTTGGGTGGTGTCTTGACTACCCTTCCCTGATTATGTGTAGCACATACCATGCATCCCTGGATCAAACCTTCTATACAGGTGGAAAAGCCTGGTGCTATCCAATGCTTCTGCATGACGCTCATTACAGCAGTTTTGGACTGGTGGGTTGGCCCATGTAACATCTGGGCGACCGCAGGGTACAACGCCCTTGGAAGGCATCGACGCATCCCTCTTCCCCATACCCCATTTGCTGCATTCAGACATGCACCTTCTTTTTTTTCACTTTTCTACTTCCTCCTGGCGCACCTGAGCCTGCATCTGGGATAAGGCATCCTCCGACACAAAGGGATTTTTGGGAGCGCTTACCTGGTGCATCGTTACCCCTTGGAGTGGTCTACTGGCTGCTGTTTTTGCTGCTGCATCGGCCATTTCGTTTCCTTTACTCACCTGATCAGTGCATCTGGTATGTGCTTTAACTTTTATGACAGCTACTTCTTTTGGTAATTGTAATGCATCAATTAACTGCTGGACTGCGTCAGCATTTTTAATGGGATGTCCTGCTGCCGTCAGGAATCCTCTAGACTTCCAAATTGGACCAAAATCATGAGCTATACCGAATGCCAATCTAGAATCTGTGTAGATGTTAACAATTCTACCTTCAGCTATCTTACAGGCCTCGGTCAGAGCCTTAAATTCAGTCTCCTGGGCCGACTGATATGGGAGCATTGGTTCTGCTTTGATTACTGCATTCAGGGAGACGATGGAATACCTGGTGTGGAAGGTACCTGAGTCATCTTGGTAGCGAGTTCTACAAAAGATTTAAAGTCAACATTACATCTTTCAGTTTCAAACACTGTGGGTAGGCCTGCTGTTTCCTGTGCCATAAGCTGAACATAATCATAAGGAATCTCCTCTCTTGGATCTCCTTTGTACAATACCGTACAATACCTGACCTCCCCCCTAGATCCGAGAGAGGTAACAATGTGGCAGGATTAAGTGTGGTACATCTCTGCAAAGAAACATTTGGAGACATTAAAAGTGCACATTGCAATCGAAGATGACGTGCAGCTGAAAGGTGTGCCGGCTGCACCTGGTTCAGTATGGTGTATACATCATGAGGTGTAAGTGCTGTCAGTGGATAATCAAGAACGATATCTGATAATTTGTGGAGCAATAGTCCTACAGCATGTACCGCCCGTACACAGGACGGGGCACCTCTAGCCACTGCATCTAGTCTTCCACTGAAACAGGCCACTGGCCTTTGATTGTCACCATGTAACTGAGTCAATACTCCTGCCGCGTGTCCCCGCTGTTCATAAAGATACAAGATGAATGGTAGTTCATAGTTGGGGGTTCCTAGTGCTGGAGCTGCCACAATCCTGTTTTTGAGAGAAAAATAAAAACAGTCTATACCTTCAGGAGTTAGTTTAAAAAGCACAATGGTGATACAGTCATAGAGAGGCTGCATGAGGACTGACACAGCACGAATCCACTGCCTGCAGTAGAAAATCAGTCCAAGAAATGTCCTAAGAGCAGCAACATTAACAGGAATAGGAAAGTTCTGTACAGCTTCTTTGCGAGCGCTGGTCAGATGTCGCGCCCCCAGTGTAATGCAATGTCCCAAAAAGATAACTGAAGATTTACAGAATTGCAGTTTATCCTTTAACACTTACAACCTGCTTGGTACAAAAACAACATAAGTAATATTGTTGCAATACTACACTGTTTCCTGGAGGGGGCACAAATCAGTAAATCATCAACATATATAAAAATAACATTGGCAAAATCAATAACTGTAAACTAAGCAGCATCCTGAGATATCTGGAACAAAAGTGTATATATATACATATATATATATTGTACCAGCCAATACATAGAGGGTTAAATCTCATAGCCGAAGGGGAAGCTGGAGTTTTTTTTTTTTTCTGTTAAGGCTACTGATAAGAACCTAGCTGCAGGCCTGCTGCCGAAGGTGGGGGCTAGGTTTTAACATCACTTGCTACCAGTTTCTGCATCTGCTGAGCAATAGTCGTTTCTTGAGCTAAACTAAGAAGATACTGTCTCTGTTGGGGCAGGATTGCACCTGGCTTTAATTTGACCATAACTGGCTGCACCCTTAATCTGCCCACGTCTGTTTTATCTGAAGCCCAGAAATCATGCAGTATCACACCTTCCAACATTGAAGGAAATTCATTTATGTCCTCTATACTAGCAACGTCTAGCGACATGATTTTACAAAGAGTGCTCGGCTTCAGTCCTGATGTCATAGTGACAGTTCCAACCGGATGATACTCAATATGTGCTTGCAATTGTGACAACACATCACTTTCCTGAAAGATTACATTGACCCCGTGGTGATACCATTAACTGTGTGTGTACAGTGGTTCCTTGAATTTGCAGGGGAATCTTTTTAGTGACGGGGAGCTGGAGAGTTGTAAGGAGTTGCTATAACATGGTGGGAGAAATCACTTTTCCCAAATGGCCAGTCCTCTTCTGTAATTACTGAATTGTCTGCCCCGTGTCCACTTGGAACTCAACCTCATGTCCCCCTGGTAGGTTCACCTGCACTGTGCAATTAGGAGTGGGGGGGTAGGGAGACAAGGGGGTTCATGTGCAAGCTACCATTATCCTATGGGAGCGCCTCTAATTGGTCTTGGGGGCCTCCTGCAGGCGGGTCATTTGCATATGGATTAGTTGGACAGGCTGGATATGGGTTAGTTCTGCAATCCCTCCTGAAATGTCCTGGTTTCTTGCACCCGTAGCACAATTTCTGCCCATCTCCTGGCACACGTCTCCTCTCCCTGTTGTTTGCAGGACGAGTACCTACAGCATGTATCCTTGCTCCTCTTTTTGCCTGCGCTAAATCATGTTGTGCCCCCTGTGCTTTTCTGGCTAGATCCTCTGCTTTTACTGATCTCCAACCCGGTCTACTTACTTTCAGTTTTTCCTTGTCATTCATTTTTTTTTATGCCATTCATATAAAACTTGCTAGAACTTTCTCACTAGTCTTGTTTTCTTTGACCAAACCCATTTCCACCCAAGTTTTTCTTAGAGTCCAGAAATAATCTTTTGGCTCTTTCCTGAACTCTGTCCTCTAGTGTAACTTCCTTTCTCTGCCTGTCTATTTGCTTCTCACATACTCTGACCTTCGATTCTTACGTACTATGTCTATTCCAAAAACATAAAACTGTTGCACTCTTTCCTGTGCATCCTCACGAATACCCGACGGGAGGGGTCAAACCACTGCGTAGTTTGTGTGTCCTCTCTCCCTCAGCCTGCAGGTTGCTTATCTGTAGAATGACCTTGGTGTACAGCAAAATACCATCTCGCTGCTGCCAGCACTTATCTCTGCTTGCTGTCACTGACTTTTGCATTCTTAGATCAGTTCCTACAAATATAACACTTGTATATCTCATCTATCAATCTATCGTATCTAGCTTCATCTGCCAATTTTCCCTTTTTCTGTTTTCTATCCCACATCTAACCAATCATAACAGTTTTCATTCCCTGGGCGGGTGACATAGAGATAAAATATCCCTTTTCCCCTAAGTTTAATATATTGATCCCTTGAAATCATTCCTATCACAGTTGAATATTTGATAGAAATCGAACTTAAAGATAACCACAGGGGTTGTAGTATTAACCCAGAAGGTGGGCATGCTGGCACTACTGGAGATCAGGATATAGCTCAAAAGGATATGTATATCAGAAACTTCATAACTGCTGATTAATCTTGTCCTTCTTGCAATGGGAGGCGTGAATCCAGGTGCTCTTGCCCTCGAGCTTCGGCAGTAGGGGTGGTCAGGACCACAGTGTAGGGACCCTCAAATCTGGGCTGGAGACAGTCTCTTCCCATAAATTTTTTATATATATAAGGTCATCAGGCGAGAAATCGTGCACCGTGTCACCTGTAAATTCTGGGAGAGAAGCAGACACTGCAGAGTGGGTGTTAGTTAACTCTTTAGACAAAGCAATCACAAATTTTACCACTTTATCATTAGTTTCAGATAGCTCCTGGTGCCTAATTTCTTCTATCTTGGAGGGGCACCCACTGGGAACAGAGGTAGTGCAGTAGCTTCCGGATTAGGAACAGAGGCAGGGGCTGAAGGACCGAGCCCTGGGACAGGGGCCTCAGCGACGGGGACTAAAACCTTTTCCGGCTGTCCGGGTGGTTGGTAGTAGGTGCCGGAAGGCGTCAGGAGGGGATACAGGCCTGACTGGGTGGTTCCGGGTGTCCCAAGATGGCCGCTGGGTGTCCCAAGATGGCCTCTAGGTGTCCCAAGATGGCCGCTGGGTGTCCCAAGATGGCCGCTGGGTGTTGTGGGAAGGGCGTTGTCTGAGGGCGTCCCACTGTTGGATATGGAAGGGGCATTGGGCTGCGCATTACACAGGGGCGACCCGCCCCACAGACACGGCAGGTCTCCGCCCAGGGCGGATTCTGTTCACCACATGCACTACAAGTCCAACCTCCCTTTGTTCTTAGATCGGTGCCATTATAGGGCGGGGGCTGGGGACTTGGCACAGCAACAGACATGAGGGGTGCAGCGGCCATTTTAGTTACATCAACAGCGGGGGCCATTTTAGTTACATCAACAACGGGGCCATTTTAGTTACATCAACAAGATCACATGCAGAGCATATCCGAACAAAGGCTCGGCACCTTCTGAATCTCCTGCACCATCTACTTCCTTCCAGCCCTCAACTTTCAAATCATTTGCTACTCTAAGATGTGCCTGAGCTTGATGCAGGAGTCCCTCATCACATAACTTTCCTTTCTTCTGTCCTACATAATCCTTCCACACTGAAGGCTGAAGTCTCCCGGTACTGGGCAGACCCATCATTTTATACAAACTTCTCACATTTCTAACAGCCTTCCGGCCTTCCCGTG
Organism: Oophaga sylvatica; assembly: GCA_033576555.1. Taxonomy (NCBI): domain Eukaryota; kingdom Metazoa; phylum Chordata; class Amphibia; order Anura; family Dendrobatidae; genus Oophaga; species Oophaga sylvatica. Next base: position 345,527,502 of record JARQOD010000004.1, on the reverse strand, counting down.
ACTGAACAAGCTCACTGACTCCCACAGCACCACCCTCTAACTTATGAGGTTTCTCAGATCTAAACATCATGATTTTAACAGAGTGCAATGATCTGTCGCGACTCAGACCACCGGCGTCACTTGCAGGTCACCACCCGTCAATACAGAGTCCCCGCTCCATGTGTTGACAAGACAAAAAGTCCCTGCTCAATTTGTCCCTTCCCTAACTGTGGGTGATAACTTTACAGCACAGTCCACCGTAACACTCTACACAGTACAGAGTCCCCGCTCCATGCACTGACACTGGGGCTTCTCCTAATGAGGCTCCCCGTGTTGGACAAAGAGCCCCTGCTCTATTTGTCACTTCTCAGACGAAGAGCCCCGGCTCCATTCGTCACTGATTAGACTATCATGTGCGTCTTCTATCCCACTCAACACTTCAAGAATCTAAAATTTGTCCCAACTTTATTCTAACAGTCACGGGAGGCAATTTATCTACATAAAGGTACCGTGACTGGAGGAGGAGGAACGTGGTGTTTTGACTCAAGCACGTGCAGGCAATGCAACGTCACTCGGTCACACTTGCTGGTTCGTGGCGTGGGATTGCCCTTGGTCTCACCACTCAACCAGTCACCCCTCCAGACCCAAATGGACAATACGACAGGACCAAACAGTGACTGACACACAGGCAAGTGGGACGCATATAAAGTATATGATCCCAACTTACCGTGTTCAACGGAGGCTGCAGTCCTCGCACTCAGTCACCGCGGACACCACCGCAAAGTCCTCAGGACGGGTCCGAACGGGCGGCAATCCACTGCCCCACGTTGGATGCGCCAATTGTCGGGGTCGTAACGACAAACACTCGTCCTCCAGTCACTCCAAATTAGATTATAAGCATGGGTTAACCGTTTAAAGAATGAGTCAGACAATAGGCTGGTTCAAACTTCAGAGCATGCTTAGAGGGCTGTATCCAGGCACCAATCTCAGCAAGTACTGATCTTTATTTCCGCAAGCATGGGATTATCTACACAGGATGTCAGGGTGGAGTTAAGGGTGGATGGGGGCGGGGAGGTAAGCTATATATGGACATGTCCAGCATCTGGCCATCTCTATTGGTTCACATTCCATAGGTCTTGTATCCAGGCAGACTTGCTGGTGCAATCCTTAGTTCCCCAAAGGTGGGGGCAGTCAGTGAATTTCTTGGAGACAGACTAGCTGATACTGACGTCATCTTAGAATAAGTTTCAATCTGAATAATACATATTCAAGGAAAACTTTGTGTTTATCTTGACATATCAAAGAAACAAAGTACATATAAACATATTTTTATAAAGGTATAAAAATAGCAAAACACATATGTATAAAATATAAGATAGAAAATTATATTTTACCTTGACACCTGTGTCCCCCAATGAAGGCTCCAAGAAAGAGATTTTAAGTTGAGTACCAAAAATCCTTCTTTTCCTTCCACATTCCAAAAATTCCTGTGAAGCACCAGAAGGGTTAATAAACTTCTTGAATGTGGTTTTCAGCACCACGAGGAGTGCAGTTTTTAGAATGGTGTCACTTTTGGGTATTTTCTTTCATGTACACCTATCAAAAGTTGCTTCAAACGTGATCTAAAAAAATGGTTTTGTAAAATTTGTTGAAAAAATGAGAAATCACTGGTCAACTTTTAACCCTTATAACTTCCTAACAAAAAAAATTTTGGTTCCAAAATTGTGCTGATGTAAAGTAGACATGTGGGAAATGTTACTTATTAACTATTTTGTGGAATATGACTCTGATTTAAAGGGAACCTGTCAGCTTGTTTTTCCGTAATAAGCTGCGGCCACTGCCTTTCGGGGCTTATCTACAGCATTCTATAATGCTGTAAATAAGCCCCCTATCTAACCTGAAAGAGAAGAAAAACAAGTTATATTATACTCACCCGGGGCGGTCCGGTCTGATGAGCATCGCAGGTCCGGATTCGGCGCCTCCCATCTTAATGTGATGACATCCTCCTCCTTGCTACAGTGTGCAGGCGCCGGAGAAAGGTCAGAGAGGCCCAGCGCCTGCGCACTGCAGTACTTTGCCCTCAACAGGGCAGATCAGTACGCCTCTGCTGGAGCCGCGACACGAAGCAAGGAGGAGGACGTCATCGCATGAATATGGGAGGCCCCGGACCTGCGATGCCCATCGGACTGGACCGCCCCTGGGTGAGTGTAATATAACTTGTTTTTCTTCTCTTTCAGGTTAGATTGGGGGCTTATCTACAGCATTATAGAATGCTGTAGATAAGCCCCGAAAGGCAGTGGCCGCAGCTTATTGCGGAAAAACGAGCTGACCGGTTCCCTTTAACCCCTTCACCCCCAAGGGTGGTTTGCACGTTAATGACCTGGCCAATTTTTACAATTCTGACCACTGTCTCTTTATGAGGTTATAACTCTGGAACGCTTCAACGGATCTGCGCGATTCTGAGATTGTTTTCTCGTGACATATTGTACTTCACGTTATTGGTAAAATTTCTTCGATATAACTTGCGTTTATTTTTGAAAAAAATGCAAATATGGCGAAAATTTTGAAAATTTTGCAATTTTCAAACTTTGAATTTTTATTCCCTTAAAACAGAAATATGTCACACAAAATAGTTAAGAAATAACATTTCCCACATGTCTACTTTACATCAGCACAATTTTGGAATCAAAATTTTTTTTTCTTAGGAAATTATAAGGGTTAAAAGTTGACCAGCGATTTCTCATTTTTACAACAAAATTTACAAAACCATTTTTTTTAGGGACCACCTCATATTTGAAGTCATTTTGAGGGGTCTATATAGCAGAAAATACCCAAAAGTGACACTATTCTAAAAACTGCACCCCTCAAGGTACTCAAAACCACATTCAAGAAGTTTATTAACCCTTTAGGTGCTTCACAGGAGCTGAAGCAACGTGGAAGGAAAAAATGAATAAATATTTAACTTTTTAGCCACAAAAATGATCTTTTACAAACTTTTTTTTTTATTTTCACAAGGGTAAAAGAAGAAAATGGACAGATAAAGTTGTGCAATTTCTCCTGAGTACGCCAATACCCCATATGTGGGGGAAAACCACTGTCTGGGCGCACGGCAGAGCTCGTAAGGGAAGGAGCGCCGTTTGACTTTTTCAAACCAAAATTGGCTGGAATTGAGATTGGACGCCATGTCGCGTTTGGAGAGCCCCTGATGCTCCTAAACAGTGGAAACCCCCCACAAGTGACACCATTTTGGAAACTAGACCCCCTAAGGAACTTATCTAGATCTGTTGTGAGCACTTTGAACCCCCAAGTGTTTCACAAAAGTTTATAATGCCTGGGTGTGAAAAAAAAAGAAACAATTTTCCACAAAAATGATTTTTTAGTCCCAAATTTTTGATTTTTCCCAAGGAAATTGGACCCCAAAAGTTGTTGGCCAATTTGTCCTGAGTACGCTGATACCCAATATGTGGGGGAGGGAAACTGTTTGGGCGCA
>JARQOD010000004.1:345437033-345523933 GCA_033576555.1 Oophaga sylvatica | reverse complement strand
GTTTTTCTGTTTTTCCCTCCCATTATTTTTTGTTTTAAATTATTGTTTATCATTTGCTCTTTTATATTTACCACAAGTGCTTTTCACAAAAAAAACCTGTTTCACTTGATTCATTTTTTCAGGAAATATTCCTCATGTACTTAAACTTCATGGGTGCCAATAACGATGAGCAGGACTGTATATGGTAATGAAGTCAAAATTAGTACACTATGCATAATTAAACTGAACTGAATTTAAGACCCTGAATCATCATTTGCATTCATTTTAAAGGACTTTCCTTTGTCCTGTGCTATTAGTTGCCCTTCTTGGCGCCAAATTCATCAAAATAGCACACTTGATTCATGAATTTAAAGCAAAGTAAAAAATGGTCTTTCTTCTTGTCTTAATTGTTTTTGCAACTTTTGGCTCCAAAAATATTGCAAAAAAATTGGCATACTCAAAATCACACCAGGAGGAGAATAAGGTGAAGTTGCATCCAATTTTGTGACTTTTTAAAAAGTCGCAATTGATGAATCAGGCTAAAACATCTGGAATTACTAGACTCCGCCTAGAGAAATATTTAGTTTTGAGAGTCCTCCGTGGTTGATACCTTTTTAATGGCTAACTGAAAAGATGGTAACAAATTGCAAGCTTTTGAGACTACTCAGGTCTCTTCTTACAAAGTGAAAAGCAAAAACAGGTTAGAACATATAAAATAGACTTAAAAAAGGTGCAAATAGAGTAATGAATTGAGTGGAAACCAAAAAAGCCGAAAAACACACAAAACTAGACAAAAAAAAAATAGGCACAAATGCAATGACGATTTGGGGCCCAAGTGTACACATAGAATCAAATTGTTTTACTTCTGTATGTGCTCATAAGCATGTTTCAAATGCAACTAAATAAACATTGCTAATAAAATGCTGGAAATTCGCCTGGGACCTTGTACTAATTTTAGTTTTGTTTCTTCAGGTGTAAAATTACAGCAGACCTGACATTGACTGGAAAGCAGCCGTGTACAGCACAATGTGAAAAATGTAACAGCCGTATATCTGGGACCTTCCTCCCTAGCATCCTGCACCAATACTCAACTGTGCTGGGGTATGTGGATATTCAAGGAGCCAGCGCCAGAGATCTGGTATTGCTGGAGTGTTCCTTCATGATCAGCTGCTTAAATTGCTCTCATGAAGAACCAGTAAAGGTATGAATAACCTAAAATGGGAAAGGGTAGATGAGACAATTTTACAATATCCAATGCTCTTTTCTCCCTCAGTTAATGGTTGTTTCATCTTTTTTTCTCTTTACTTCTACCTTCTATCTCTTTACTTGTACCATCCACCTTTCGTGTCTCCCCTTTTTCCTCATAGATTGTAAGCTTGCGAGCAGGGCCCTCACTCCTCTTGGTATCTACTTTGATTTGTGTTTATTGTTATGCTGTAATGTCTATTGTCTGTACAAGTCCTCTCTATAATGTAAAGTGCTGCGGAATATGTTGGCGCTATAGAAATAAAATTATTATTATTATTGTTCTGCAGAGTCTCTCTTATGGCATCACTAAAGACTTGAATTGTGTCGAGTGTCACAGCAAGCTCAGCATTATTATTGAAGCAACCAGATTTCAAAAGATTCAACGTTTCCCTGGGAAGGATATCGGTATGATGCAGTTGTTGTTTAAGATTTGGGGGTTTAATAGAAATAATATTTTAAAAAGAACCTGTCAGCACTATTTTGTAATATACAGTAAAGACATGGCTGTAATGGCGCTGTATTACTGTTTACATTGATACCTTTGAAAAAATCCCCTTTGTTGTTCTTCTTTAACCCCTTTCTGACATCTGACGTACTATCCATCCAGGTGACCCGGGCTCGTATGACCGTGGACGGGATAGTACGTGATATGCGATCAGCTGCACTCACGGGGGGAGAGCAGCTGATCGCGGCCGGGTGTCAGCTGATTATCACAGCTGACACCTGCCACTATGTGCCAGGAGCATTCACGGATCGCTCCCGGCACATTAACCCCCGGCACACTGCGATCAAGCACGATCGCAGTGTTTTGGCGGCATAGGGAAGCATCGCGCAGGGAGGGGGCTCCCTGCGTGCTTCCCTGAGACCCTCAGAGCAACGTGATGTGATCGCGTTGCTCCGCAGGCCTCCTCCCTGTAGTCCCCCGGATCCAAGATGGCCTTGGGGTCCTGCAGGGAGGTGGCTTCTCAGTGCCTGCTGCACTGCCTGTCAAATCGCTGATCTGACAGAGTGCTGTGCAAACTGTCAGATCAGCGATCTGACACTATACAGTGATGTCCCACCCTGGGACAAAGTAAAAAAATAAAATAAAAAAATAAACGTGTAAAAATAATAATAAAAAAAAATTCCTGAATAAAGAAAAAAAATAAACATTCCCAATAAATTCATTTCTTTATGTAAATAAAACAAACAAATAATAAAAGTACACATATTTAGTATCGCCACATCCGTAACGACCCGCCCTATAAAACTGTCCCACTAGTTAACCCCTTTAGTGAACCCCTTAAAAAAACAATGCTTTATCATCATACCGCTGAACAATAAGTGGAATAACACGCGATCAAAAAGATGGATATAAATAAACATGGTCCGCTGAAAATGTCATCTTGTTCCGCAAAAAAACGAACGCCCATACAATATCATCAGCGAAAAATTAAAAAAGTTATAGCTCGCAGAATAAAGCGATGCAAAAATAATTGTATTTTATATAAAATTGTTTTTATTGTATAAAAGCGCCAAAACATAAATTATATAAATGAGGTATCGCTGTCATCGTACTGACCAGAAGAATAAAACCGCTTTATCAATTTTATCACACGCGGAACGGTATAAAGGCCCCCCCCAAAAGAAATTCATGAATTGCTGTTTTTTGTTCATTCTGCCTTCCAAAAATCGTAATAAAAAGCGATCAAAAAATGTCGTGCCCGAAAATGGTACCAATAAAAACGTCACCTCGTCCCACGAAAAATAAGACCTCACATGACTCTGTGGGCCAAAATCTGGAAAAATTATAGCTCTCAAAATGTGGTGATGCAAAAACTATTTTTTGCAATAAAACGCGTCTTTTAGCTTGTGACAGCTGCCAAACATATAAACCCACTATAAATAGTAAATCAAATCCCCTTTTTCACCCCCTTAGTTAGGGAAAAATAATAAAATTAATTTATTTTTATTTATTTCCATTTTCCCATTAGGGCTAGGGTTAGGGTTGGGATTAGGGTTAGGGGTGTGTTGGGGTTAGGGTTGGAGTTAGAATTGGGGGGTTTCCACTGTTTAGGTACATCAGGGGCTTTCCAAACGCGACATGGCGTCCTATCTTAATTCCAGCCAATTTTGCATTGAAAAAGTCAAACGGCGCTCCTTCCCTTCCATGCTCTGCTATGCGCCTAAACAGTGGTTTCCCCCCCCCACATATGGGGTATCAGCATACTCAGGACAAATTGCACAATAACTTTTAGGGTCCCATTTCTCCTGTTACTCTTGGGAAAATAAAAAAATTGGACCTGAAATAATTTTTTTGTGAAAAAAAGTTATATGTTCATTTTTTTTTTTAAACATTCAAAAAATTCCTGTGAAGCACCTGAAGGGTTAATAAACTTCTTGAATGTGGTTTTGAGCACCTTAAGGGGTGCAGTTTTTAGAATGGTATCACTTTTGGGTATTTTTTATCATATAGACCCCTCAAAGTGTCTTCAAATGTGATGTAGTCCCCCCCAAAAAATGGTGTTGTAAAAATGAGAAATCGCTGGTTAACTTTTAACCCTTGTAACTTCTTAACAAAAAAAAATTTTGGTTCCAAAGTTGTGCTGATGTAAAGTAGACTTGTGGGAAATTTTAAGTACTTTGTGTGCCATATCTCTGTGATTTAAGGGCATGAAAATTCAAAGTTGAAAAATTGCAAAATTTTCAAAATTTTCGCCAAATTTCCATTTTTTCACAAATAAACACAAGTTATATCAAATAAATTTTACCACTAACATGAAGTACAATATGTCATGAGAAAACAGTGTCAGAATCGCCAGGATCCATGGAAGCGTTCGAGTTACTACCTCATAAATGGACAGTGGTCAGAATTGTAAAAATTGGCCCGGTCATTAACGTGTAAACCACCCTTGGGTGTAAAGGGGTTAATCAGCATTTGAAGTTTTCTGCTACTTAGATTTTGGTGCACAGGGGCTGGACCACTGGGTCTTCTCCTCCTGTTTGTGATTCCCCAGTCCCTCCGCCTGCCTCTTCTGTTTAAAGTGGAGATTTCATACACAAGGAGGTAGGTCACTAAAAAGGCAGTAACAGTATTCAAAGTCTGTAGGCAGGTGGAGGTGCCAGGGAATCACAGACAGAGGAGAAGATGATCAAAAAGTGAATATTATTGATTATCTTTTGACTATGGCATCTGTCAACAGGTGGGGGGGAAACATTGGGTAGCTAATGATCTGCAAGTTCTTGAAGTTGGAAGCAGAAAAAATTGTAATCGTTAGGGAGGGAGTGATGGTGACAAGTGCCAATTAGTGATGATTAGACAAGTAGGTCAGATCATCTCCAATGAGCAGGTCTTGTGGGGTTTCTTAGTATGGAGTGGTTAGCACCTACCAAAAGATAGTAACGTACAAGGAAGGACAACCTGACAAAACCATAGTGGGCGACCAAGCAAAAATAGGTTATGGAACACAAAGTGCATCTAGAGCTATCTGCAGAGAGTTTTGCATAGGGGTACACTGACAAAAATGGTTCATGTTGCTGATCGAAGAAGGTGGTTTAGTCTCATGAGTTGTTTTTGTTTTGTTTGTTTTTTACATCATTAGATTTCTATGTTCATTGCTTATACCTGGGAAAGCCATTCCACCAGGATTCTGGCCAATGTGCTGCTGGGAACCTTGTGTCCTGTTATTCATGTTGTTGTTAAGCTTCATTATGAAACTCTGTTGCGGGTTGTCTGGTCCAAATCGATGCCTGTGTGGTGGCCGGTGAAATAAAAGTCTTGACTTGTGGCCAAGTTGCCAGATCCTTCTGAAATAAAATAGCCAGAGCGGAGACCTGACCTTTGAGAGAACTAAGCGTCTGCCCAGCCTCTAACTCTTACTTGAGAAAGGAGAAAAGTGCAGGCACGGAGAATGACATTGGGGTGAAGTCATTAGACTCCCACTCCGAAAGTAGGCATTCCAAGTGTGATGTTAGATACTCAATGAAGAGACCTTTCTTGACTTCATCATGGTCTGGATCACTGGCCCCAATAAACCTGTTGTTCTTAAAATCGACAGCCATGCTGTCAAATTGAGTGACTGTAAATTCTAGTGGAAAATCGTGCCTTGAGTCAGAAGATCTGCTGCCCAGGCTATGTGAAGTGCCGAGATTCTGCCTTCTGATTACTTGCGACTTCTGACATGTCGGACTGACTTCGCATACCCCCCTGTCGATTAATGTATGCCACAGCTGTGGCATTGTCCAACTGAATTAGAACTGATATATAATCCTCAGAGTGATTTGCCAGTGCAAAAGAGCAAGATTAATGGCTCTGAGTTCCAGTACATTGATCAGGAGACGCCTCTCCTGGTTCCCCCAGGATCTTTGAATGGATAGATAGAAAAAGATCGCTCCCCATCCCTGAGGACAGGCATCTGTAGTTGGTACCTGCCAATGGTTGAGACGGAAAAGTGACCCTTAGTTAACAGAGATGACGTTAACCATCATCTTAGAGATGGATGGCTGCAAAAGGGAAGGATCACAGATTCACCCAGAGAGTGTATCGATCTGTCCCAACTGGCCATGAGGGCATTTTGTAGTGCTCTTGAGTAAAATTGTGCAAACGGGTGTGCCTCGAATGCTGCCACCATCTTGCATAGGACCCTTATGGAGAACCTGAGAAGATGCTTCCTTAGTCGCCTCAAGGTCCAAATGGTGTACTGAAGAGCTAATCTCATTTTACTCTGTAAGAAAGACCAATGCTTGGGACATGTTGAATATCATCCCCAGGAACTGTAGTTGCTGTTCTGGAATCAACGAGGACTTTGTCCTGTTGCTAATCCATCCGAAGCAAGCAAAAGTCCATAACAATCTGAAGGCTCTCCAAGTTCTGAGAGAAAGTGGGTTCTTTGATAAGGATGTAGTCCAGTAAAAGGATCGCCACAATTCCTCTGGTTTGTAGCAGTGCCATAATTGGTGCCTGAACCTTCGTAAATACTCTGGGAGCCGTGGCTAGGCCGAAAAAGAGGGACACAATCTGAAAGTGATCCTGGTTGATCACAAAGCGAAGATCCCTCTGATGATTCTAAAAAATGGGTGTAAAAAAATAAGCGTCCTGAATATCTATTGAGGACACAAATTCTCGGGTTCCACGTGAGCAAGGACCAAAGGAAGAGACTCCATCTTGAAATGGCGCACACAAATTGATTTGTTCAGACACCTCAGGTCTAAGATGGGTCTCACTTAACCATCCTTTTTGGTTATCACAAAAAGATTGGAGTAAAATCCTTTGAAATGTTCTAAAGGAGGAACTTTTGTAATTACTCCTGCCTGAATCAGAGAAGATATGGCTTGCTCAAAACTGTTTTTTATCGTAGGGGTTCTGGTGGGACAGGCTCTGAAAAATCTATTTGGTGGAAGGGCAAAGAGCTCTATCCTGTACCCCAAAGAGACTACTTCTCTTACCTAGACATCGCTGATTGCCTCCAACCATACTCCTTGGATAAACAGGAGGCGGCCTCACATTCGAGAAGAATTTCAGAGAGGGGGCAGCTTGTCTCTCTGATTCGGAGACCAACTAGAATGTGTGTATCTGAAGGCTGACCACCTTCTTCCCTGATGGACTTTTTGTCTAAGGCCTCTTTCACACATCAGTTTTTTGACGTCAGGCGCGATCCGGCGTGTTGTTAAAAAAACCGATCCGGTACCGGATGCGTTTTTTTGTCATTGACTTTCATTAGCGCCGGATCGCGCCTGATGTCGTTGCGTTGCATCCGTTATTGTCCGGATCCGACGAAAATGTACATTCTGGCTGCCGGACAAGGCGGTCACTGCAACGTTTTTTTTTTTTTTTTACCGGACCCGCCTGATAGTGCCTGAAGCGGCGCATCAGGCGGCCGCAAATAATACAAGTGTATGGTACCGGACCAGTCTTTTGTGCAATCCGGCAAAAGACTGCTCCGGATTCTGGAAACCAAGGTCTCTCTCTCGGAGGCAGACATGCGTACCTGCATTTTCCGGGTTGAAAAGTTCAGCTCGGATCCAGCAAGAAAACTGATCCGTTGCATCAGTTTTTGGAAATTCATCGCCGGATCCATCCTTTCAGGTATTCGACGGATTATGCCTGACACAAAAAAACTGATGTGTGAAAGTAGCCTTACCTGTCTGACTTCTCTTGGTGGCAGAAATTGTCGAAACTGGAGTCTACAAAATGGGTGGTTCACCCTGTCCTGAGGGAGAAGACTGCTTCTACCTCCTGTAGCATCAGTGATATTCTCGTCTAATGTAGTCATAAAAAGACGTGAGACCTGAAAAGACAGTCTTGTTAGAGACTTTTTTTTTCTATGCCTACAGCCATAAAATCCAACAGATAGCTACACTATTTCTTGTGGCATGAGCCGAGCACTCCACAGCATCCAAAGATGCTGAACATAAGTACCTGCTGGCCTGAGCAATCTAGTCCGCTACCGCAGCCATCTCTGCTCTTTGAGACCCAGTAAGAATACCCCAACTGAGGTGTTTTGACTACACGATAACTGGCTGGGCACATGGCAAAGCCTGCCGCTTCAAAGGCAGATTTGGCCATAGACTCCATACGTTTATCAGTAGGATCTCTAAGGGCTGCCACTTCAGAGAGGTTATAGATAGGCGTGATACAGGTGTATCTACTACTGGCAGAGAGGACCAAGATGTTACCAACTCCACTGGGAAGAGGTACAGAAGTGTAGAGAAAGAAGAGAATCCCAAAGATTGGACTCGTCCTGAAGACATAGGGACTCAGTCTTCAGCTCCATGCGACACACCAGCTACGGAGGCAACTAGGCTAACGGACCCACTGCCCTGGTATCGACTGCCGACTTTGTCTGCATACAAGGTCCAGCCCCATTGACCAGAGAGGATACAGGCTGAACAATACAGTCTGTACTCTCCGCTGTTAGGCGTGATGAAACGGAATACACAATTTACACCCTGTTACCCCTACAATCCATCTGAAATACAAAAAGCAAAAACGTTAAAAAACCCTAACCTTACGTGCCAAAACCTTTGCATCAGGTCTGAAGACCTATGTTGCTTCCAATCAACATAACAAAAAAAACTGAGGAGGCCTGATGCTAGCAGGCTAGATATATGCTGCTGGGGAAGAACCAATTTTCATTTATGATGTAATGATAAGTGTCAACCTCCAGGTGGCAGCAGCCTATCCCTCCGGTTTCTGTGTCCCCCAATGAGGTGATCGAGAACATTTTTTTTTTTTAATATCCTCATTTTTAATGGGGAAAATGTGGGTGATTTGAACTTTTGGTGTTTAATTTTTTTTTTTTTTAAGTTTTATACTGCATTTTTTACACCCATTAAGGAACTAGAACCTATGGTTATCTGATCACTTGTAGTTTATACAGCAATTCCACAGTATTGCTCTAAGAAAAATCATGGCTTCCGTTTGAAGCCCAGCCACAGGCTAAAAAAAGATTGCACTTGACAAATTAGTGTTTTGCTCGTTAATTGGGTTATTGCTGGCCTGGTCTGACAGTCTTCTATCCGGGAACAAGCATTCTTAGGAACAGTAGCCCTCAAAGTCCCCAGATCTCAGTCCAAACAAACATCTATGGGATATGCTGAAAAAGTAAATCTATGGTTCTTAAACTTGCAACATAAAGGATGTTTTTCTGACTTTGGTACGGTCTAGTATGTTCATGTCTTGATAGAGCAGAACTGTTTGGTAGCACGAGAGAGAATTACACAATATTAGGCATGCTGTTTTAATATTGTGAATGAAAAATGTAATGTATTTGCATCTGTAATTCTGTTACAGGTAACAAAAATCAAGGCTATATGAGAAAGAAAGCAGTGAGAGATCCTTCTATACAACCTGGGAAACCTCTTCCTGACCGAGGTGCCTGTAGACATTATAGAAAGAGCTACCGTTGGCTGAGGTGAGCTTTTATATTGCTATTTATTCTTTAATTATTTTTTGAAGAATTTTTGCTTTCTTGGCCTTTTTTCAGAGAATATGAATTTGACAGTAGTTTGACAATAAATGGCTTTACCCAATTGCTGACCATTACAGGAGAAAAAGTTTTGGTGTTATTTATTTATGTATTTTATTTTTTATCATTCATATTCTCTGAAAAAAGGCCAAGAAAGCAAAAATTCTGCCGGGTATGTAAACTTTTGTGCACAACTGTATATGTCAGTCAAGGAGCATGAAAGGGTTAAAGGGGTTGTCCTCTAACTGGCCTCCTACACCAGTGCTGTTCCAGCAATGTCAGTGTTGCTTGCTTGCCTGACATTGGTTGCAGGGCTCATGTGACATAACAATGAACTTCTGCTGTTTGGCTGCTGCTCACTCACTTCCTTCAAATGAACCTCTGACAAGAGGAAGTAATGAGAGCTCAGCCGCCCTATAGCAGCCACTGATTTGCTGCAGCGCTCATGTGACATAAGTCACAGGAGATAGAAAGTTGATATCTCTATTACGGTGCCAGTGTAGGAGGTGAACATATGTGAGGAAGTGAATATTTGTTAGTTTTATTTTACAAAGGTGAATATTTGTTTTAAAAAGTGTTGCCAATGTAGTGCACATCTATTAAAGTATTGTAGTCTTAACAGTTTCTAGGGCAGTAACTTGCTGTGTATGGTATGATTATTGGTTCTGCCACCAGAGGTCATTGTTGCTTAGTGATAGCTCTTGCCATACTCTATAAACAAATGGGTTAATTCTACGCTGCCTTAGAAGAAAGGATGAAGGATGCCAATCCAAATGTAAGTGGTTTATTTTGTCAACGCTCTTCCAAGTATACAACTTCTTCATCCGGACAACCACCAGTTGGTTGTATACTTTGAAATGCATTGTTGAATAAACCACTTACATTTGGATTGGCATCCTTCATCCTTTCTTCTACGGCAGTGCAGAATTAACCCATTTGTTTCTCCAATACTTATGATTTCATCTCCTCGTGGGTCTGCAGCGGCCTTAAGCGTGATTAGTGGTTGTGTGCACACAACCCAACCAGGTGAGCACAATTGTGCAGTTCTTTTAACATTATTATCCAGATAAGATCCTATTTTGCGCGTTCTCTCTCTCCAGTCCTTCTCCCTTGCCATACACTAGATATAATTGCATTGTGTGCTACTGTCACTATGGATAAATATTAAGAATTGAGAGTCCTCAGTGATTGATACCTTTTAATGGCTAACTGAAAAGATGGTAACAAATTGCAAGCTTTCCAGACTACTCAGGTTTCTTCATCAGGCAAAGACTAATACAAAATCTGAAGAATCACATATTTATACACCACACAGCACAGAAACAATGCAACAGATAAGACAAGTGACGTGAAGCAGAACTGCCATTATGGGAGATAGAGATGAACATAAATATTGGAACAGTTCATAGATAAGGAGTGTGAAAGTTTTATTGCCCTCTGATTGGGGTCTTGTAATATTTATTGATGCCCCCACAAGGTCTTTGGAGCAAATTCCTTAATTGATGTAAAAAGACATAAATCCATGCGACACGTTCATTCCTGCACTGAGAGTGTCAAAGGTCATCATGAGTTTATATTCGGAGACTCTCCTGTCTCTCTGAGATGTGAAATTACTTTTTAGTACCAGTAATTTCATGTGTGTGGTACTGTGATCAGGCATACAAAAATGTTTTTCCACAGGTAAATCCATTCTTTTTTCTCTTATTGTGTGGCAATGGGAATTCATCCTTGTTCTCAGTTTTTGCCCTGTCTCCCCCACATACAGACCCCCAGTTGGACATTTAGTACATATAATTAGGTACACCACATTAGATGTGATGCAGCTGAAAGTACCTGGTATCTTGTAGTCCCGATGGGAGTTGGGGATCTTTATCTTGTCCGTGGTCATTATAAATGGACATGTTTTACATTTTTTCTGCTTGCAAGGAAAGGTTCCTGCAGCTGTTGGAGAGGACAGGGAGCTTCTGACAATGATGCTTCTTAGATTTGGGGGCTGCCTAAAACACAGTAGTGGGGGGGGTCTGGAAATATGGATTGTAATCGGGCATCTTTTTGTAGTAAAGGTTGTAATTTCTGTGCAGCTCCCCTTAGCACCTCCAGATTTGGATTGTAGGTGACCACTAGAGGCACCCGGGTATTTTCTTCTTTAGTTTTGTAATGTAGCAGGTGATTCCTTGATATTCTGGTGGCTCTTGTAATTTGGTTTTCAATTGTTCTTGGATGGTAGCCCTGATTTAAAAAGGTCTTTCTGAGGCGACCAAGATGTTCATCTCTATCCATGGGGTTGGAACATATACGGTTTTATCTGATGAATTGGCTGTAGACAACAGAGTTTTTTCTGTGTTTTGGATGGAAACTGTCCCATTTAAGGTATGTTGGATGGTCGATTGGCTTCTGATACAGGGATGTCTCTATTTCATTGTTCTTTAGCTTAATGATGATGTCTAAAAAGTTAATTTTAGTGCTGGAGTAGTTGAGTGTTAAGTTGATGGTGGGATGAAATTGGTTGAACTGTTCATGGAACGTCTTTAACTGTTTCTCGGACTCCGTCCAGATGATTAAAATATCATCAAAGTAGCGGTAGTAGGCCAGAGGCCTGATGGGACATGAGGACAAAAAGTCGCTTTCAAGCTTGGCCATGAAAAGATTTGCATACTGTGGAGCCATTTTACTTCCCATAGCTGTGCCAGTCTCCTGTAGATAGATCTTGGTCAAATTCAAAGTAATTGTGGGTGAGGATGAATTTTGTGAGTTTCACCACAGAGTCAGCATAATTCTCGGTGTTTTCCATGAAGACTTTGCAGGCATTTAATCCATCCTAGTGTGGGATATTAGAGTACAAAGATTCCACATCCATGGTGGCCAGGATGGTTCCTTCTGGTAGAGGACCTATTGCTGCAAGTTTATTCAGTAGGTCAGTTGTGTCCTGAATGTAGCTGGGTGTATCCTTTACCAGGGGTTTAAGAATACCCTCTACCCATCCAGATACCTGCTCAGTAAGGGTGTCCACACATGAAATAATCGGCCTCCCTGGATTTCCAGCTTTGTGGATTTTGGGAAGCATGTAGAATGTCCCTGTTCTTGGACTCTCTGGTATCAGGTCATCGGCTCTTATGGATTTGTCAGGCAGACAAGATACCAACTTGCTTAGTTCCTTGTAATAGTCCTGTGTAGGGTCCGACTCCAGTTTTCTGTAGTAGCGTGTGTCCGTAAGTTGTCTGTTTGCTTCCTTCATATAGTCTGATCTGTTCATCATGACTATTGCACCTCCCTTGTCAGCAGGTTTAATGATGATTTCTTTGTTGGTTTTCAGAGACCAATATATAGACTCATTTAGACATTTAATAAAATCCACCATCATAGACACCAACAGGAGACAAGCATCCAACATCAGTGCCCAGGAGAGAAAGGCTATACAGTCTCTGAAAACCAACAAAGAAATCATCATTAAACCTGCTGACAAGGGAGGTGCAATAGTTAGCCATTAAAAGGTATCAACCACTGAGGACTCTCAATTCTAAATATTTTTCTATCTACTGGCTAACACGGTACAAAGATATACATCTTTACTGTGTCACTATGGATGTCATTTACATTCTTATTGAAGCACCTATAATTAGAATTTTTGCAGAGAAGGTACAGTTTAATTTTCATACGTAGCTGATGGGTGCTGAATAGGGGTTTGTGCTAGCTATGGCATGATTAATGATAAACTATAGTATTTTCATTAGGCTTTTCCTTCATTTATACAGCCAATTATTGTAAGTGTACACGCACAGTGATTGGCTGAAGCAGTGATGTGCGCTGTAGCGGTGGAGACCCAGCTGTGGACCCGGGTAGGGGGAATTACTGTCTTTGTTTCTTTTACAACTATACAGTTGTTTGGGAATAACTCTTATGAAAGTGGAAATCCCAATTAACACATATTAACGTTTCTACTATAAATCTTACTCCAAGTACTACTTCCTACAATGTGCATTTGTGCAAAAAAAAGAAAATTAAATACATTTTTCATATATATCTTTGTTGATGTATAACTTGCACATTTTTTTCTCTACAGATTCTGATATTTATATCTGTGTTACGTGCATATGAAGTTGTGTTGCATGTAATAAAGCATCACATTCTCCCTGCTTTTCCTTTTTATGAAAGGTTCCCATGCTGCGGGAAGGCTTACCCATGTGATGGTTGCCATGATGAAGCAGAAAACCATGAAATGGAGCTGGCTTCACGCATGTTATGTGGCTATTGTGCTAAGGAGCAGGTGAGGGTTTGCATATATCTTAATATTTTTTTAATCTGGTATTTGTTGAAAATTTTAGTACTAAACAAAGCTTATTTACAATGGACCAAACCACCCAACTCCCACAATAACAGTCCTTACCCAAAAGAAGGTACACTCACATCGTACAATGTGAAGATTATCTTTGGAACATACACTAGTAAGCACTTATTACACATATACTAACATTTTTGCTTATTATACCACTTGCACCTGCCGGTTACCCACTTAAATGCCCCTGCCAATCTCTGACATTCGCAATTAAGTGGCACACTGTCACTAGGGAGTCTATTCACTAATAGCAATAGCTCCCACTACCCCCCTCTCACACCACAAACACCCTCCAGATGGCTTGTCAAGGCATCCCAGTGCCTGCTGTACTACAGTATATAGTACAAACATTCAAGTCTCCTACTAAAAACTTGTGAAAAGTACAGTAATTTAAAAGTTTTAAAAAATACATTTGAACTTACCTCATTTTACTATCTGAATTTAACCCGTTAGTGACAGCCAATTTGCAGCTTAATGACCGGGCCAATTTTTACAATTCTGACCACTGTCCCTTTATGAGGCTATAACTCTGGAACGCTTTAACGAATCCAGCTGATTCTGAGAATGTTTTTTTGTGACATATTGTACTTCACGCTAGTGGTAAAAAATTTTTTTATATGACTTGCGTTTATTTATGAAATAAGCGGAAATATGGCGAAAATTTATCAATTTTCAAACTTTAAATTTTTATGCCCTTAAATCAGAGAGATATCTCACACAAGTTTCTTAATAAATAACATTTCCCACATGTCTGCTTTACATCCGCACAATTTTGGGAACAAAATTTTTTTTTGTTACAAAGTTATAAGGGTTAAAAGTTGACCAGCGATTTCTCATTTTTACAACACCATTTTTTTTTTATGGACCACATCACATTTGAAGTCACTTTGAGGGGTCTATATGATAAAAAATACCCAAAAATGACACCATTCTAAAAACTGCACCCCTCAAGGTGCTCAAAACCACATTCAAGAAGTTTATTAACCCTTTACGTGCTTCACAGGAACTGAAGCAATGTGGAAGGAAAAAGTTAACATTTAACTTTTTTTGCAAAAACTTTACTTCAGAACCAATTTTTTTTATTTTCACAAGTGTTAAAAGAAAAAATGAACCACAAAATTTGTTGTGCAATTTCTCCTGAATACGCCGATACCCCATATGTGGGGTAAACCACTTTTTGGGTTCACGGCAGAGGTCGCAAGGGAAGGAGCGCCATTTGACTTTTTCAACGCAGAATTGGCTGGATGCCATGTCTCATTTAGAGAGCCCCTGATGTGCCTAAACGGTGGAAACCCCCAATAAGTGACCCCATTTTGGAAACTAGACCCCTTAAGGAACTTATCTAGATGTGTGGTGAGCACTTTGAACCTTCAAGTGCTTCACAGAAGTTTATAACGTAGAGCCGTGAAAATAAAAAATCATATTTTTTCCACAAAAACGATCTTTTTACCCCAATTTTTATTTTCCCAAGGGTAACAAGACCCCAAAAGTTTTTGTGCAATTTGTCCTTAGCATGCTGATACCCCATATTTGGGGGTAAACCACTGTTTGGGTGCATGGCAGAGCATGGAAGGGAAGGAGTGCCGTTTGACTTTTCAACGCAGAATTGGCTGGACGCCATGTCGTGTTTGTAGAGGCCCTGATGTGTCTAAACAGTGGAAACCCCCACAAGTGACACCATTTTGGAAACTAGACCCCTTAAGGAACTTATCTAGATGTGTGGTGAGCACTTTGAACCTCCAAGTGCTTCACAGAAGTTTATAACGTAGAGCCGTGAAAATAAAAAATCATTTTATTCCTCAAAAATTATTCTTCAGCCCGCTATTTTTTTATTTTCCCAAGGGTAACAGGAGAAATTGGACCCCAAAAGCTGTTGTGCAATTTTTGCGGAGTACGCTGATACCCCATATGTGGGTGGAACCACTGTTTGGGCGCATGGGAGAGCTTGGAAGGGAAGGAGCGCCATTTTGTAATGCAGACTTTGATGGAATGTTCTGCGGGTGTAATGTTGTGTTTGCAGAGCCCTTGATGTGCCTAAACAGTAGAAACCCCCTGCAAGTGAAACCATTTTGGAAACTAGACCCCCCCAAGGAGCTTATCTAGATGTGTGGTGAGCACTTTGAACCCCCAAGTGCTTCACAGAAATTTATAAACGCAGAGCTGTGAAAATAAAAAATCATTTTTTTCCTCAAAAATGATTTTTTTAGCCAGCTATTTTTTATTTTCCCAAGGGTAACAGGAGAAATTAGAAACCTAAAATTGGTGTGCAATTTGTCCTGAGTGCGCTGATGCCCCATATGTTGGGGTAAACCACTGTTTGGGCGCACGGCAGGGCTCGGAAGGGAGGGAGCGCCATTTGACTTTTTGAACGCCATGTCGTATTTGGAGACCCCCTGATGTGCCTAAATAGTGGAAACCCCTCAATTCTAGCTCCAACCCTAACCCCAACACACCCCCTAACCCTAATCCCAACCCTAACCCTAATCCCAACACTAATTGTAACCCTAACCCTAATTGTAACCCTAATTGTAACCCGAACCCTAATTGTAACCCTAACCCTAATTGTAACCCTAATTCCAACCCTAACCCTAATTATAACCCTAACCCTAAGGCTAGGTTCATATTGCGTTTTAACAGCCCATTCAACACATAGCGTTGACGGGCTGGTAACGGTATAGCATAACGCGATCGTGTTATGCTATACCCGCTAGCGCAGAGGAATCAGCAGATGATTCATCTGCGCTAGCGGTGACGGAGCCCAGGCGCTGCAGCCCGTGTCCAATGCTCCGTCACTGAATGACGGCACGTCGCGAACGCATGCCGCTTTACGGCATGCGTCGCGATGCGCCCTCAAATGGGGGTGAATGGCAGCGTTAACGGACTGCGTTACACCGTGTTATACCGCGGTGTAACGCAGTCCGTCTACCCGACTGCCATAACGCAGTATGAACCCAGCCTAACCCTAACCCTAATTGTAACCCTAACCCTAATTATAACCCTAACCCAAATGGAAAAATAAAAATAAATAAAATTTCTTTATTTTATTATATGTCCCTAACAAAGGGTGCTGATAAAGGGGGGTTTATGTACTGTTTTTTTTTAATTTTGATCACTGTGATAGTTTATCACAGTGATCAAAATGTACTTTTAGAGAATGAATGGAATCATTCATCTTTTGAATCTACCGCCAGGCAGATTTGGCGGGCGCACTGCGCTTGCGCCCGCCATTTTTTCTTTTACAGTATGAAGAGGACGGAAGATCGGAGGACAGGGGGAGCTACAGGAGCGCAGAGGGGCCATGGGGAACACCTTGAGGTACCGGGGCAGGATAGGGGGTCCTGGGGACCCTATTTCTCTCCCCTCTGATGTGTGATCACATCAGAGGGGAGAGAAATTGCTTGCAGGATCGCGTCTTTTTTTTTTTTTTTTGCGAACGCCGTTATAGGGTTAATAACAGCGATCGCAAAAGCGGGGAGACTGGGGGGACCCTAATTATGTTCTATGGGGAAAATCCGGCTCGGCGGGTGTTCTTCGCACTGCGCAGGCGCCCGCCATTTTCTTTACCGGAAAAAGACGCGGGCGACTGCAGGAGACATGAGAGGCCTGGGAGGACACCGGGAGGCACGGGGGCTGATCGGGGCCTGGGGACCCCATTTCTCTCCCCTCTGATGTGCGATCACATCAGAGGAGAGAGAAATTAAAGGGAAAATCGCTTTTTTTGCGATCGCGTTATAGGGTTAATAACGGCGATCGCAAAAGCGGGGTCGGTAAAAACCGACCCGAATCATGTGAAAATCTGACTCTGGGGGGCGCTATAGGCTTTTTAAGTGCCCTTAATGACCGCCGTTAAAAGGCATATCGGCGGTCGTTAAGGGGTTAAAGAAAGTTTATTCAGTATCACCTTGTCCATAAAAGTCTTTTCTAAAAAATTAAAATGGCACAATTGCCGTTTTTTGGTCACTGCATGTTGCCCAGAGAATCCAACAACAAAATGATCAAATGTATGTACCCCAAAATGGCAGCAATAAAAACTACAGCTTGGCACATAAAAAAAGCCCTTGTAATAGCTCCATCGACGGAAAAGTAATGTTATGCATGTATTTTTTTTATATAGAAAGGTCTGAATTTTTCTTGAGCTATGTATGTTTTCTATTGCATTAATTGTACTGACCAGAAGAATAATTTTACCAGGTTGTTTTAACCCCTTACCAGCATATGACGTACATGTTCTGAACACCACCATGCTTGTCATGACTGTTTCTCCTGTGAAAGCCAGCCTGTACTTGGTGTTCATAGGAGACTGTGATTTCAGCTGCAGATGGAAGGAAGAGAGCCACAGTATTCATTACTGATGGGTAGGCGGAGCCCCAGATCAGGATGTCACCTCAGATCAAAAGAGTGCTGACTGGCTGGCCCCTCCAGCTCGGGCTCCTCCTACTCAGCTCCAGTCTAAGATTTGAGGTCCAGAGGATGGTCGCTGCTAATGCAGCTCCTCAGAAGATTTTATTATTTTATATTCGGACAGGAGACTTGGATCACTAGTTGGTCTAGAGGTCTCAGGGTACCAGCGCTGCTGTACCCCAACCTCTCCCTTGGCGGATCTGTATTTACTCAAAGTCCCTGCAGAATCCTTGCCGGCCCTGGGGGATGAGGAGAGCTTCCCTGGCGGGGACGCAAACCACACGTGCGGTCACTGCGTCCCTCGCCCTGGGGGGAAGCATGGGCACAGCGCCAGAAACCCCTGAGGGTCCCTGTGGCGCCTTGGCTGGTGAGTACTCCACACAAATTTTTGATTATAATTATGTGTGAGTGCTTTAGCGTCTGAGTGAGCAGCGCTATTACTTGTATGTCAGTATGCTTCAGCGCTGCTGTGACAGCGCTACTACATGTATGTCAGTATGCTTCAGCGCTGCTGTGACAGCGCTGTTACAAGTAGATGTGGTGATTTTTTGTCCGCAGGCAGATACCTGCAGGACAGAGAGGGAGCAGGAGCGGGGGAGTTCGCGCTCAATATTCGAGCTGGCGGGGGGCGTGGCCTAACTATTCCCGGTCTTTTGAGCAGGAAGACGCGCGCTCTGGCGTTTCTCCTGCGACTCCCTCACTGTGGCGGCCATTACACAGGCTCCTGGCTCCTCAGACCGCTCCTCTCCTCATAAGACACCACGGCCAGCTGGGTGAGTGCTGATTCCTCACCCCGCAGCGCAGCGATCGCTATCCTGCAGCTGCAGTCTCATTAGAGACATAAAAATTGGCTGGGCTCACAAATATATATATTGTGGTGAGTTTGCAATATTAACCCATCTGAGGGTTATTTCTACCAGCAAAATTTTTTGACTGAATACCGCTGGGGTAACCCTGCTTGGTGGAGCGTTAACCCTTCAGCGTTTAAAAAAAAAAAAAAACCGCATAGTTTTTGCTGGTATTACCGCTTTGACCTGCTCATACAGGTGAGACATGTCTGAACAGAGTTCAGATGCCGCGGACCATGTCCCAGTGCCATTACGGCAATCAGATACGCAGACCTCCACAGCGTCTAGCGCTGCGGTCGACAGCGGTGGAAAATTGGACGATATCGCTCGATCGATCAACAACTTGTCTGACCTTTTAGGTCAATATGTGTCTGCTAATTCCTCTCAGAGGAAGCGACGCAGGCCGTTACCGGCCTCTACACGGAGCGAGTCAGATATATCTGATATTGGGCAGAGTTCCCCTTTAAATTCGGATGGAGAAATATCCGATTCAGATGCGGACGAGCCGCAGGGGTGTTCCTCTATGGCGAAGCGTACGGAGGCATTGATTGAAGCCATGAGAGATATATTACAGTTACCGGAGGAGGTAACTAGTCGTCCTGGTAAATCAGCACGCATGTTCCAGGAGTCCCGTGCTTCGCGTACAACATTGCCAGCTCTGGATGAGCTTAATAGTGTAATAGAGGAGGAACGTCTATGTCTAGATAAGCGTTTTCATGGAACGCATTTCTTTGATACACTTTATCCTTGCTCTGCGGAGTTAAAGGCTAATTGGACTTCTGCTCCTGAAGTGGATGTGTCTTTATCTCAGCTTAGTAAATCCTCACTACTCCCTATTAAGGGAAAAGCGAGCTTACAGGAGCCTTTGGATAGAAAGGCAGAATTGGCGGCAAAAGCAAGCTATGAGGCTGCGGGTCATGGTTTCAGAGCAGTGCTAGGATCCATGTGTGCTGCTAGAGCTTCTCTAAGCTGGTTGGCACGTCTGAAGACGGAGTTGCAAAATGAATCTCCGTTATCTGAGATACGGGAAACTTGTGAATGGTTAGAAACGGCAGCCTGTTATATCTTTGATGCCGGTCTGGATACGGCATCTCTGCTGGCCAAAGCGCAAGCTTCAGCGGTCACAGTCAGAAGAGCTTTATGGCTCAGACAGTGGGCCGGGACGCAGTTTCCAAACAAGGGTTGTTGGCCTTACCTTACAAGGGTGGCCATCTTTTTGGATCCGACCTCACAGAGCTGATTTCCAAGGCTAAGGCGAAGGAATCAGCATTACCACAGCGTAGGGCCATGGCCTCGGTGTCCAGTAAGCCTGGTGTCTATAGTGGTCGGCGGTCCTTTCGGGGCCGAGGACGATCTAGTCACTCCTCGTGGGGATCGGGTCGTCCTTCCTTCTCAGGAAAGAAATCCTCTCAGAAAACTCGTACTCCCTGGAAGCAGAGTTTCCGCCAGGACAAGCGGGAACTTGACAAGAAGCCCGCAAAGTCGGATTGACGCCAGGGGTCCACTCGAGGATTCTCGAGTGGGGGGTCGCCTGCTTCTTTTCAAGGAGACTTGGATGGCTCGCGTTCCAGATTCCTGGGTAACGCGGATAGTGTCGGCAGGCTATTTCATAGAGTTTGCTTCTCGACCCCCAAATGTTTTTTGTCAATCTCACGTTCCGTCGGAACCCGAGCTTGTTGTCGCTCTACAGCGAGAGGTCGAATCTCTGCTACAAAAGGGTGTAGTGATACCGGTTCCGTCAGAGGACCGAGGGAAAGGTTTTTATTCCAACCTTTTTATAGTTCCCAAAAAGGAGAACAAATTTCGCCCGATTCTGGATCTCAAGCGATTAAACCGGCATGTCCATGCCCGGAAATTTCGCATGGAGTCGCTTCGTTCCGTTGTGGCAGCTCTGTCACAGAACGATTTTCTGGTGTCAATCGACATTTGCGACGCCTATTTGCATATTCCCATCGGAAAGGCTCATCAGCGCTTTCTTCGATTTGCCATAGGTCAGAATCATTACCAGTTCGTGGCTCTGCCGTTCGGCTTAGCCTCAGCGCCAAGGGTCTTTACAAAAATTCTGGCGCCCCTCATGGCAATCTTTCGAAGACAGGGGATTACGATTCTCCCTTATCTGGACGATCTTTTGATCGTGGCTTCCTCGGAGGAGGAGGCGTTGACGGCTCGGGATTTGTCTCTTCAGTTTCTGAAGGACTTCGGTTGGCTGGTCAATTGGGAGAAGTCGTCCCTGGAACCATCGAGGACAATCCTCTTTTTAGGAATGCATCTCGACACGTTTCGGTCGGTAGTTTCCCTACCACCAGACAAACAGTCATGTCTTCTTCGACATGTACAGATTATGAAATCCTCAACGGCAATGTCCCTACGGAAGTGTATGCGTCTTCTGGGACTGATGGTGGCGTCCATGGAGGCAATTCCTTTTGCCCAGTTCCATTCCAGGACTCTCCAAAGGTTCATCTTGAGTCGATGGAACCAGTCGCAATCGCTGGATTGCAGTGTCACCATTTCTCGCGCGGTGCGGGATTCTCTAGAATGGTGGTTACGTCCAGGGGCATTCTCCCTGGGGAAGTCTTTCCTCCCTCCGAAGTGGTCAGTCATAACCACCGATGCCAGCCTGACGGGCTGGGGGGGTGTTTGGAACAATCTCTGGATTCAGGGGTATGGTCATCGGAAGAGTCTTTTCTTCCGATCAACATCCTGGAATTGAGGGCGATTTTCCTTTGCCTCCAACATTGGACGGTCCCTTTGAGCGGTCTGCCAGTCCGAGTGCAGACAGACAATGCGACAGCTGTCGCGTATATCAATCACCAAGGTGGGACAAGGAGTTCCAGACTCATGGTAGAGGTGTCCCGAATTCTGATTTGGGCAGAGGCCAGTGTACCAGCCATTTCGGCGATTCACATTCCAGGGGTTCAGAATATTACAGCGGACTTTCTCAGTCGCAGAAGGATGGATCCCGGGGAATGGAGCCTCCACCCGGAAGTTTTTGCACTACTGTGCTCTCGCTGGGGAACCCCCCAAGTGGATTTGATGGCATCCAGGTCCAATGCCAAGTTACCGACGTTCATGTCCAGGTACAAGGACCCGAAGGCGATGGCGGTGGATGCTCTAGTGGCTCAGTGGGATCAGTTCGAGCTGATCTATGTATTCCCGCCGATATCCTTACTTCCTCTAGTACTGCGTCGGATCAGACTAGAGAGAATTCCAGCTATTTTGATAGCTCCAGACTGGCCAAGAAGGGTGTGGTTCTCGACAATAATGTCGCTGTTGGCGGCACCTCCTTTTCCACTCCCCCTTCAACCGGACTTGTTGACTCAGGGGCCCGTTTGTCATCCGGACTTGATGTCCCTGCGTTTGACGGCGTGGCTCTTGAGACCGAAATCTTGACCCGTAGAGGTTTCTCAGCCGAGGTCATTGCTACCCTTCGTGCCGCAAGATGTCCGGCTACTACTAGGATTTACCACAAAATTTGGGAAACCTTCTTTTCGTGGTGTTTGGGGTCCTCTCGGAACCCGAGAAAATTTTCCATTCCCAACCTGTTGGCTTTTCTGCAGCATGGGCTAGACAAGGGTTTGGCAGTCAGCACTCTGAAAGGTCAGATTTCTGCTCTGTCCTTATTGTTCCGGAGAACCATTGCTTCAAATAGAGACGTGCTCTCCTTTTTCCGAGGTATATCTCGTAAGTTTCCGCCGCGGAAGGCACCCGTGTCTCCTTGGCGGCTCAACCTTGTTTTGGAGGCTCTTCAGCATAAACCTTTTGAGCCTATGGTTTCTGCTAGCCTTTCTTTACTTTCTTGGAAGGTGGCTTTCCTTGTTGCAGTCACTTCCTTGAGGAGAGTTTCTGAGTTGGCAGCTCTTTCTTGTTCGCCTCCTTTTCTGGAGTTTTTTCCGGATCGTGTTGTGCTTCGCACTCGGGGTGATTTTTTGCCTAAAGTGGTGTCACAATTTCATGTTAACCAGGATATTGTGTTGCCTTCACTCTGTCCGGATCCGAAGAATGCGAAAGAGCGAGATTTACACACATTGGATTTAGTGCGGGCCTTGAAGTTTTATTTATCTATTACTCAAGGTTTTCGTAAGACGGACTCCCTGTTTGTGGTTCCAGCAGGTCGTCGGCGTGGTCAACGAGCTTCCAAGGATTCTATAGCTCGTTGGATCCGGTCAGCTATTTTGGAAGCTTACCGCCTTCGGGGTGAATCTTGCCCGATTAAGATTCGAGCCCATTCCACGAGAGCTGTGGCCTCATCGTGGGCTTTTCATCAAGGCGCCTCGGCAGTGCAGCTCTGCCGAGCGGCAACTTGGCGCTCTGTCCACACGTTTACAAGGTTTTATAAAGTGGACGTCAGTGCTTCCGCTGATGCAGCCCTCGGACGTAGGGTCCTGCAGGCAGCTGTAGTTTAAAGTTCTGGATGAACTTGTGTTTAGCGCTGGTTGCGCTTTGTTGTTAAGGTTGTTGGGTTTCTGCCTTTTGTTGGTTTTTCCCACCCTTATTTTTGAACTGCTTTGGGACGTCCCATCAGTAATGAATACTGTGGCTCTCTTCCTTCCATCTGCAGCTGAAACACGGATTTTGGTAAAAACTTACCTGTAAAATCCTTTTCAGCGAAGGAAGGAAGAGAGACACAGCACCCTCCCAAGGCAGAAGTGTGTTGATGTTTTCAGATGCAGCGCGGCCCTTATCTGATAGCGATTATCTGGGCTGAGGTCAGCGCGCTAAGGCTCTGTTCCAGCATCGCCAGCTCATCGCAGTAGTCAGGTTCCGTGAGTAGTACCTGGAACTCTGTGGTTTTTGGCTTTCTTTGCATGCATAACCTGTATCCTTGTGTTTTTTCTCTGAAGTTCCTTCAGAAGGGGTTATGTTGCTCCGCTGGTGATCTTGGCTCTTTTCCTAAAAGCTTTGGTACGACTGGAGCTGAGTAGGAGGAGCCCGAGCTGGAGGGGCCAGCCAGTCAGCACTCTTTTGATCTGAGGTGACATCCTGATCTGGGGCTCCGCCTACCCATCAGTAATGAATACTGTGTCTCTCTTCCTTCCTTCGCTGAAAAGGATTTTACAGGTAAGTTTTTACCAAAATCCGTGTTTTTGCTATATAGCACAAGCGATCAGATGATCGCAGCTTTAAGTCCCCAAGGAGACTCACAATACAATGAAAAAGGAAGAAAAAAAAGTATTAAAAAAATGAAGGAAATAAGAAAAAAAGTTGAAATCACCCATTTTTACCCCATTAAAATTGCAGAATTGCAATTGCAATTTTGCTATTTCACCACACTAAGGAATTTGTTTCCAATTTTTCACTACATCACATGATAAAATGGATGGCGTCATTCAAAAGTAGAACTCGTCCCACAGAAAACAAGCCCTGATACTGCAATGTTGACAGAAAAATAAAAAAGTAGTGGCTCTTGGCATAAGGGGAGGAAACAAGGAAAGCGCAAAAGCAAAAAGTCAACTGGTTCTTAATTGGTTAATCTGCAATGAACACTGTTGAAGTGAAAGCCAAAAAAAAATAGCAAAATTTTTTTTTTTTTCTTTTCTAAATTTCAGAATACCTGAAATTCTTTGTTTCCAGTATCTTGAATGGTAAAATAAATTGTGTTATTTAGAACTACAACTCGTCTCACAAAAAATAATCCCTCACACAGCTACATCAAGTGAAGATTAAAAAAGTTATGGGTCTTGGAATAAAGGGAGGAAAAAACAAAACCGCACAAAAAATGATAAACACCAAGTTGTGAAGGAGCTAACTTCACATGCCTCTAGTGTTTAACTCCTCTTTTGTCTGTTTTATGCAGCCATACAGTACTGGAAGCCCTGTGTTTCATGTGGAAACATGATGAATAAGAATATCCACTCAATACACTGGGAAGGAGGAAAGGGCTGCAGAAATAAAGTGAAGATGTCAAGGTATGGCTCATAACCAAGATCCCATGCACACAAACGCCAGCATACCAGCCCCTGTTCGCGCCAAACCCGTGATCATACCATCCAGTGTATTTTATCCACATTTATTTCTAGTGAAGTGAAATTTAGGAACAAATTTCTGTAAATAGTCATAATGAAACTATGGTCTTTCAGGCATGTAGTCTGACAGAAGTGAAAGCCAGGTCCTGCTTCTCCTTATACTGTCTGAGAAGGAATGTTTTAACACCCACAAGATTTTTATTTTTAAATATCTATAGTGACTAGCAAGGCAAGGGGCAGGAGATCATGCACATTATCAACAGTATTTAAAAGTATCTGCTGCCCTTTTTGTGTATTAGATCATTTGAAAAAAATCTGCGCACAGGTACTGTACCTTGCATCTGAGATGTAGAACCTGGATAGGAAGTGGTCCGTTTTCCTCTAGCAATGAAATGAATGGGCAGTATGTAAAATAGAGGTCCAAATGATACGTTCTTTTTGATCACCCCATTCTTTTTGCTAATTGTCACGATTGGGTGGAGAGCGTCTGGTTGTTTTTGGACCCTAAACTGCCTATTCCTTATTACTCAAGATGACAAAGTATCTAAACATATCACTAAATACTAAATGTGACATAGTCTGAATGTAAATTCCTGCTGGGACAATCTTAGGAAGAGCTATTCACTTTTTGCTTGATAATTCCAACTGGCTGCAGTTTAGAAGACTCTGGTAATGACATAGGTGTAAGAGTTGTAGGGTTGGTGCTTGGGCTGTATGACACTACTAGATATTGTCACCTCCCAGATGACTCTTCATCACTATATTCTGTATGTAATTACGGTAGCTACTGAACATTTCTTTTAGCTATTTAACTGCATTATGCTCAGCATAGAGTGACATGTTAAGATGTTTATCTATTTGAAATAAGGTTGTATATGTTTTAGCATACAGGGTGTGTAACAACGCTGCTGGCATCACTGCATGGCCTCACATACCAACTTGCTCACTGCTCCAGGTCATGCTGTGATTTCTGTCTGCTGCCTGCTCCATGTTCTGTGCCTCTTGCTTTCTGCCTGCTCTCTGCATGTCTTCTGGCTGTGTACATAGGGGGGCGGCGCCAGAACTCTCTGGTTCTTATGGAGTCAGGGTGCACCTGTTTAATATGTCCCTGACCAATTACCATTAGCCCTCTAGTATTTAAGGCAGCTCCACCCTGTGGATCTTGCCTGTGCAATGTGTTAACTCAGTTAGTGTTTTGCTGCTGAGCTGCCAGGTCTTGCTCTGTGTTCCTCCATCTTTGGAGGCTTCACTCCTAGCTTTGCCTTGTACCTGTTTGTCCGCCCTCCAGGAGACAAAATATCCTGGTCCCTGTTTCTGTGTCCCTGTACCTTGTGTCGTGTCATTACCTTGTCTGAACTCTGTCCTACCTCTGTCTCTTAGTCTCCTTGTCTGTGGTTTCTTCCCTGCTGTGTCTTGCCTTGTGTTCTCTCTGAATCTCTCTCTGCCTCTTGTCCGCACCATTCTGCTCCGTTCCACTCTGCTTTGCTCCTGCCGCTGCAGTAATCTCTTGCTGCAGTTCCTCTCCGCATATCTTGCGGTTCCTCTCTGCTTCACTCCTGCAGCTGCAGAACCTCTTGCTGCAGCTCCTCTCCACATATCTTGCGGTTCCGCTCTGTTTCACTCCTGCAACTGCAGAACCTCTTGGTGCAGCTTCTCTCCGCATACCTTGCGGTTCCGCTTTGCTTTGCTCCTGCCGCTGCAGAACCCCTTGCTGCTCTACAGCCCTTCTCCGCAGCCTTGCGGTTCTTCTCCTGTGTGAACAGGTCTCTACCAGTTCTTCCATACTCCGTTCCTATCTGTCAGTACCTGTACCGGCACTTGCTGTGTGAACAGGTCTCTACCTGTTCCTTCATACACCATTCCTTCCACCTGTACCTGCTCCTGCTGTGTGAAAAGGTCTCTACCTGTTCCTCCATCCACCATTCCTTCCAGTCAGTTCCAGTATCTGCACTTGCTGTGTGAACAGGACCCTACCCTGTGTCTCAGCCATGCCTGCCTGCCCTGTGTCTCAGCCGTGCCTGCCTGCCCTGTGTCTCAGCCGTGCCTGCCTGCCCTGTGTCTCAGCCGTGCCTGCCTGCCCTGTGTCTCCGCCGTGCCTGCCTGCCCTGTGTCTCAGCCGTGCCTGCCTGCCCTGTGTCTCAGCCGTGCCTGCCTGCCCTGTGTCTCAGCCGTGCCTGCCTGCCCTGTGTCTCAGCCGTGCCTGCCTGCCCTGTGTCTCAGCCGTGCCTGCCTGCCCTGTGTCTCAGCCGTGCCTGCCTGCCCTGTGTCTCAGCCGTGCCTGCCTGCCCTGTGTCTCAGCCGTGCCTGCCTGCCCTGTGTCTCAGCCGTGCCTGCCTGCCCTGTGTCTCAGCCGTGCCTGCCTGCCCTGTGTCTCAGCCGTGCCTGCCTGCCCTGTGTCTCAGCCGTGCCTGCCTGCCCTGTGTCTCAGCCGTGCCTGCCTGCCCTGTGTCTCAGCCGTGCCTGCCTGCCCTGTGTCTCAGCCGTGCCTGCCTGCCCTGTGTCTCAGCCGTGCCTGCCTGCCCTGTGTCTCAGCCGTGCCTGCCTGCCCTGTGTCTCAGCCGTGCCTGCCTGCCCTGTGTCTCAGCCGTGCCTGCCTGCCCTGTGTCTCAGCCGTGCCTGCCTGCCCTGTGTCTCAGCCGTGCCTGCCTGCCCTGTGTCTCAGCCGTGCCTGCCTGCCCTGTGTCTCAGCCGTGCCTGCCTGCCCTGTGTCTCAGCCGTGCCTGCCTGCCCTGTGTCTCAGCCGTGCCTGCCTGCCCTGTGTCTCAGCCGCTGCCTGGCCTGCCCTGTGTCTCAGCCGTGCCTGCCTGCCCTGTGTCTCAGCCGTGCCTGCCTGCCCTGTGTCTCAGCCGTGCCTGCCTGCCCTGTGTCTCAGCCGTGCCTGCCTGCCCTGTGTCTCAGCCGTGCCTGCCTGCCCTGTGTCTCAGCCGTGCCTGCCTGCCCTGTGTCTCAGCCGTGCCTGCCTGCCCTGTGTCTCAGCCGTGCCTGCCTCCCCTGTGCCTACCGTGCTGCCTGCCCTGTGTCTCAGCCGTGCCTGCCATGCCCTGTGTCTCAGGCCGTGCCTGCCTGCCCTGTGTCTCAGCCGTGCCTGCCTGCCCTGTGTCTCAGCCGTGCCTGCCTGCCCTGTGTCTCAGCCGTGCCTGCCTGCCCTGTGTCTCAGCCGTGCCTGCCTGCCCTGTGTCTCAGCCGTGCCTGCCGCCCTGTGTCTCAGCCGTGCCTGCCTGCCCTGTGTCTCAGCCGTGCCTGCCAGCCCTGTGTCTCAGCCGTGCCTGCCAGCCCTGTGTCTCAGCCGTGCCTGCCAGCCCTGTGTCTCAGCCGTGCCTGCCATGCCCTGTGTCTCAGCCGTGCCTGCCTGCCCTGTGTCTCAGCCGTGCCTGCCGCCCTGTGTCTCAGCCGTGCCTGCCTGCCCTGTGTCTCAGCCGTGCCTGCCTGCCCTGTGTCTCAGCCGTGCCTGCCTGCCCTGTGTCTCAGCCGTGCCTGCCTGCCCTGTGTCTCAGCCGTGCCTGCCTGCCCTGTGTCTCAGCCGTGCCTGCCTGCCCTGTGTCTCAGCCGTGCCTGCCTGCCCTGTGTCTCAGCCGTGCCTGCCTGCCCTGTGTCTCAGCCGTGCCTGCCTGCCCTGTGTCTCCGCCGTGCCTGCCTGCCCTGTGTCTCAGCCGTGCCTGCCTGCCCTGTGTCTCAGCCGTGCCTGCCTGCCCTGTGTCTCAGCCGTGCCTGCCTGCCCTGTGTCCTCCGCCTGCCTGCCCTGCCCTGTGTCTCAGCCGTGCCTGCCTGCCCTGTGTCTCAGCCGTGCCTGCCTGCCCTGTGTCTCAGCCGTGCCTGCCTGCCCTGTGTCTCAGCCGTGCCTGCCTGCCCTGTGTCTCAGCCGTGCCTGCCTGCCCTGTGTCTCAGCCGTGCCTGCCTGCCCTGTGTCTCAGCCGTGCCTGCCCTGCCCCTGTGTCTCAGCCGTGCCTGCCTGCCCTGTGTCTCAGCCGTGCCTTTGCCTGCCCTGTGTCTCAGCCGTGCCTGCCTGCCCTGTGTCTCAGCCGTGCCTGCCTGCCCTGTGTCTCAGCCGTGCCTGCCTGCCCTGTGTCTCAGCCGTGCCTGCCTGCCCTGTGTCTCAGCCGTGCCTGCCTGCCCTGTGTCTCAGCCGTGCCTGCCTGCCCTGTGTCTCAGCCGTGCCTGCTGCCCTGTGTCTCAGCCTCTGCCTGCCTGTGTCTCAGCCGTGGCCTGCCTGCCCTGTGTCTCAGCCGTGCCTGCCTGCCCTGTGTCTCAGCCGTGCCTGCCTGCCCTGTGTCTCAGCCGTGCCTGCCTGCCCTGTGTCTCAGCCGTGCCTGCCTGCCCTGTGTCTCAGCCGTGCCTGCCTGCCCTGTGTCTCAGCCGTGCTGCCTGCCCTGTGTCTCGCCGTGCCTGCCTGCCCTGTGTCTCAGCCGTGCCTGCTGCCCTGTGTCTCAGCGTGCCTGCCTGCCCTGTGTCTCAGCCGTGCCTCCTGCCCTGTGTCTCAGCCGTGCCTGCCTGCCCTGTGTCTCAGCCGTGCCTGCCTGCCCTGTGTCTCAGCCGTGCCTGCCTGCCCTGTTCCTCAGCCGTGCCTGCCTGCCCCTGTGTCTCAGCCGGCCTGCCTGCCCTGTGTCTCTGCGTGCCTCCAGCCTGTTCCAGCCGTCCTGCCAGTCCTGTGTCTCAGCCGTGCCTGCCAGCCCTGTGTCTCAGCCGTGCCTGCCTGCGCTGTGTCTCAGCCGTGCCTGCCTGCGCTGTGTCTCAGCCGTGCCTGCCTGCCCTGTGTCTCAGCCGTGCCTGCCAGTCCTGTGTCTCAGCCGTGCCTGCCAGTCCTGTCTCAGCCGTGCCTGCCAGTCCTGTGTCTCAGCCGTGCCTGCCTGCCCTGTGTCCTCAGCCGTGCCTGCCTGCCCTGTGTCTCAGCCGTGCCTGCCTGCCCTGTGTCTCAGCCGTGCCTGCCTGCCCTGTGTCTCAGCCGTGCCTGCCTGCCCTGTGTCTCCGCCGTGCCTGCCTGCCCTGTGTCTCCGCCGTGCCTGCCTGCCCTGTGTCTCAGCCGTGCCTGCCTGCCCTGTGTCTCAGCCGTGCCTGCCTGCCCTGTGTCTCAGCCGTGCCTGCCTGCCCTGTGTCTCAGCCGTGCCTGCCTGCCCTGTGTCTCAGCCGTGCCTGCCTGCCTGCCAGTGTCTCAGCTGTGCCAATGTCTCCCCAAGTGGGATCAGCAGCCACAGCCAGACATCACCCTGGAGTGACAGCTGCCTGCTGCACAAGCCTGACCTCACCATCAGAGGCTCCAGAGAAGACCGAGGCAGCTGTCCTAGTCACGCCCCTTCCAGGGTACTCTGGTTTGTGGCACAGTGGGGCCACAACCCCCTGGCTCACGCCCACCAGTCAGGGCGTGAGCATGACAGAGGCATGTGTACTAATATTTCTAGTTCATGTATTTAAAATGGTGAGAGTTTAGGTGGCTTAACAGCTTCATTCCCTGACGATTTTCTGTTTTTCGTTTTCATTTTTTAATCCTCTTCTTCCAAGGGCCATAACTGTTTTATTTTTCCAGTCATATAGCCGTATGAGGACTAGATTTTAGTGGGGCGAGTTGTACTTTTGAATGACACTATTTATTCGGCCACATAGTGGACTGGAAAACAGGAAAAACACTCCAACTACGGTGAAATTGCAAAAAAGTGCAAATCTACAGTGTTTTTGAAAATTCACTTTTGTCACCATTTTCCGACACCTGTAGCGTGCTTATTTTTTGGATTTGGGGCTGGGTGATGGCTCTTTTTTTGCGCCCTGAGCTGACATCTTTATTCTATTTTTGGGTGGATACGATGTTTTGTCCGCCTCTTACTGAATTTTATTGCAATATTATTTTACAGTACGGTTTTTAAAACCAGATACGGTACCCCTTGAAATTTTACTCTGCCACTTTCATGCTTTGTTTTATGATTTTTTTTCTTCAAATATTATATTGACTTCTTACTTGCAGAAAGGATAAACAAAAATATGGGAACATCTCAAAGACCTTGTCACGAAAGAGTGTGAGCAAGAAGTAGCTTCCTTCCTCCCCAGGTAACATGAGTGGTAAGTATATTGAAGAAGCTGAATTATTTATTGCTTAGTCATGCTTTTATTTGCTTCTTCACTTGACACATGTTGAGTGAGATGGTATGTTAACACAATAATGTTTATAGGGAGCCTGTCATGTAAAAAAAAGCTGCCCACATAGGTTATCTGTAAATCAGTTAATAACAAAAATCCTTACGTGTTTCTCATTCATTTGTACAACTTATTTATGGAAAGTTTGTTAAAACGACAGTCACTGTTTTAGTTTCCCGAGTGTGTAATGTTTTAAGTGTACCATGCAGTTAACACTGAAGGAATACATGGCCTTTGTAGATAGAAGGGGGCCGAGAGTCGGTTCCTATGGTGGGACTAGGAGTCACCAATGTGACATGGTTTATTAGCGAAGTACACCCAATACATGGCGTAAGACTTTCAGATTAAAAGGAAAAGGATTAATGCTATGCTCTGTATCCCCAGTGGGCTAGTTCTAAATATTTCAGAATGTGTCTTTATGACTTCTGTTATTTAGTAGCTGTAGGATCTTTCTATATTTTATCTTCTCTCATTTATATCTTGTTGTTTTATCCTCAGTGTCCTATCAAACCTCACATCCCATTCTGATGAACAGTAAGGACATAGTACTGGAATCAAGAAGTCAGAAAATATACCAAAAATTTTAGTATAAAAATGATTAATGCATTGCTTATATTGCTTTATTAAAGGGGTTATAAACATGTTAATTGAAAAGGCTGCTTAGCTATATATGTCGTAATGTAGGGAAATGTTTGTACTTTTCAATCTGCCATTCACAGACAGTATAGTTTATTTGTGCGGGTTAATAAGCACGCAAAAGTTTCTTTTCGTAGGAAAATTTAAAATACAATTACAGTTCAGTTGAAGATAACCCTGAATACGGCTAATCCGACCGGAATGGAAACGAGCATTCTCGTCACCCCCATTCCATTCTATGATGTATATATAGCTGTCATGAGGTTTAAACCCCTCTCCATGACGGGATATACAAGTCATGCTCATCTTGCAGGTC
This sequence comes from Oophaga sylvatica, assembly GCA_033576555.1. Lineage (NCBI taxonomy): Eukaryota > Metazoa > Chordata > Amphibia > Anura > Dendrobatidae > Oophaga > Oophaga sylvatica. Next base: position 345,492,143 of record JARQOD010000004.1, on the reverse strand, counting down.
CCACCATTGCATGTGCAAGATCAGCAATCTGAGCAGGCTCCAGCTCAAACTTAAAATATTGAGGAGACCATCAATCCCTGCAGTTTAACCCCTTTAATGCCTCGGTCAGTAGAGAGAGGGGGGCTCCCTCTGTCAGCCCACCATGAGATTGCTGAGTTGATGGTACCTTTACAATGGCCCACGTGACCGCCATCTTTGCGCTCCTTTTAGAGTCTAAAAGAATGTCTGTCATCGTTCTGCTGACTGTCTGGCATAATACACGGCATTTCTGAAGTATTTTTGTGTATTATATGAACGATCAGACGTTTAAAGAAATACAGAAAAAAAAATCACTTTTTCCCTATAAGTGCTGCTTTATTATGAAACTGTAACTGCTTTCTTAGAATCATCTTGTCCATAATAACCACACTTATAAATATATCATTTATCCCATACAAAAACGCTGTAAAAATATTGCCTCTGAAAAATATGGAAGAAAATGTGATAAAAAAAAAAATCACATGTACCCCAGAATGGTACCAATCCCAGAAATAAAGTATTAAAAGCAAAAAATATATGTAAATTTTGAATCATCATAATATTAACTGCAGAATAAAGTCATTTTGGGCAACACTGCAAAGAAGAACATCTCACCCCCCCCCCAAAAAAAAAGAAAAAATTTAAAAAAAAATGCGGTCTCCCACCCAGAAACATTTTTTTTTTTTTACTCATCGTATGTTCTTCAAAATGATGCCTGAAAATTTTGACTTGCTGCCTAGACCCTACTTTTAAATAGGATCGGTCACCAAGTTTTACAATACAGCCTGCATACATTAATTAAATAGATTTGTTTGCCCTGATGCGCTTCATGTACTTACTTTGAAATTTCATGTCAGACTATCTGTATCATTTTGAAAGATTTTTTAATATTAAAATGAGCAATTCCAGTCCAGCATTAGCTGTAGCCGGGCTCATAAGATGCTCATTTTAATGTCAGGATAATACAGCCATTTTGACATTAATTTTCATAGTAAGTACACTGAGAAATCTGTTTGATACATGTAACTTGTATTGTTTTAAAATGAATTCTGATTTTGCATTTCCCACTTTATTAACTTTGATATAACAACAAGATCTAGAGAAATTATTTTTCTGTAGCTGATCTATTATATTTCCCAACCAGTATAACAATTTTCCTTCAGAACTAATTATATATTTTGTTTCTGCAGTAAACGCTTAGATTGACACAAACTTTTATTACCTGGCAGCGAAACCTGTGGCTAGGACTTGACTCATGCACGTGGTGGGGTTATGCATGAGCCCAAAATTTACAGCCAGAATCCGATTCCATCCCATTGGATTAGGATAAAATCTGTCTTGTGCAAAATGAGCACCTCATGCACACCGTTAGTCCTCTTTAGGCACCATGCTACAGAGCAGGGTGATATCCAGGCTTGTGGGAAAACATACAGTATAACCTGTGTTCAGGCTATTTATTCTCTGCTTATTCTGGGATTTCCAGTCAGTGATTGATGGTTATCTTGTGCACGTGTGCATACAGAGATAGCTGTCAATCACTGATTAGGACCACGCACCAAATTGAAAATAAGAATAGAGATGAGTGACTAGGTGTTATCTGAGCATGCTCAAGTGCTAACGGAATGACTTCGGTGTGCTCAAATAATATTTTTGAGTCCCCGCACCTGCATGTCTCATGGCTGTTTGACAGCCGCAACACATGCAGGGATTGCCTATTAGCTGCGGGGACTCTAACATATTATTCGAGCACGCTGAAGATGCTTGCTTAGCACATGAGCATGCTCCTATAACACCTTATCCTATAACACCTTATCCAAGCACATTCGCGCATCACTAGTAGAGGTTAAAAGACCAGTTACACTGGCTCTTTCCCCACAAGCCTATATATTATCACTTAGCTCTGTAGTATGCTGCCTCCAGATGTATGGCATTTTCAGTGTGACATTTAATTTAGTCATTCAGCTGTAAAATATCCAATTACATTGTAAAATACTTGTTTTACCACAAGATGGCGCTGTAACCTTTTCCCTTATGACATTTCTAATCAAATGCATGAATTATGCAATTGGAGCCATGCAGTAAACCCGCAGATTGTTTTACATCAAATTGCTGTGGTTTTGTGACAGTTTTTGCAGTTTTTTTATGTTTCCCTTCCATAGGGGAAGCACCTTTGAAACCATGTTTTTCACCTGTATAACCGGAGACGGTAAAGAGTGCTCTTTAAAACTTCATAAATTAGTGGTTTAACCATGTGCAAGTTTGCCACACAAACTACTGAATGTATGGGCACGCTGAGGCTACTGTCCGACTACGAGAATTTAACGAGTTTTTAATGTGTGTGCATTTTTGCCATGGTTTTTTTCTGTGCGTTTTTCAAAAAAAAAAGCTGCACTTTACACTACCAGCACAGTGAATAGGATTTCTGAAATCTCATGCACAGGCTGCTTTTTTTTCCTTGCGGATTTGAACCATCAAAGCGTTTTTTCAAATCTGCAGCCTGTCAGTGCTTTCAGGGTTTTTGCGGTATTTTTCACCCATTCTAATGAATGAGGAAAACAAAACGCATCACAAACGCATGTATTTTACGCAATGGTTTTCCTGCCGATTTTCCACATCTAATGCAAGTCTATAGGGAAATTCTGCACAGAAAACTCAGTGTACCCTCAAGAGAATGACATGCTGAGGATTGGAAAAACGCACCACAGGCGAGTTTACACAGTGGACATGAGATCTCTGTGAATCCCATCCACTTTGCTGGTACTGTAAAACACTGCGTTTTTACTACAGTGTAAATACGCAGTGTAAAAAATGGGATCAAAGCTCATCGTGGGTATGTAGTCTTAGCTCTTTCTTCATGTAAATTTTAAGAGTGTTTTTGCAAGTAAAATTACCATGTGGAGATGAATAGTATAAAAAAAATCGAGAACCTTAACCAGTAAGCAGCAATCAGCCGAATCATTCATGACTGAATTACATGATGATATGCAGATATCCAACTCAGAATTCTGAAATATTCATGACTGCACCTTGGGAAATGTTTCCTCATTTATCAATATAGTTTTTCTCCTATCTGTTTCTCTTTAGTAGAATTGCACTAGTACAGAAAACAATGCATATAGGAATTACACTACCATTCTAAAGTTTTATATGAGGAACCCCTCCATTGTGTTACACTATAATTCAATGTATTCTCAAAACAGAATTCCAGTGTATCTGTCATAGAACAAGTACATTTACTGAACACAAAATTGGAAAATTAATTATTACTATATTTACTTTTTAAATAATTTCATTGCTTATGAACTTGTAAATTAACTTGTAAAATACTGTTTACATCCAATAAAAATGATTTGTCTCCTGCTTTCAGCCAGTGTGTAATTGTCTGCCTTTTTGTTTGATTAGAAGTAAAGTCATAATGAGATAAAGATGTCACAATAATTATAAATAACACATATTTAGGTCCGTTATGACTGATGTTATATGCATGTTTGGTAAAAGACTTAAATATAGATTTTTCTTTCACCTTCGCATGGTATGAAGTTGTGTCATAGAATGCCAACGTAAAGGTACAGTGTTTTTCAAAAACAAAACATCAAGCAGAACAAGTTGTAAGAGGAAACGGTGCAGTAGAAAAAAATAAAGCCCCTTAGTTTGTGCAGGAGAAATCCATTCCCAATGATTGAAAGATGCATGATTGTGTGTATACCGGTGCTTGTTGACAGTGGAGCAGGTGTCAATCTGGTGGATGCTCACTTTGTCCAAACTCATGGCCTGAGGTGTAGGGCGCTAGCAAAACCCCTAAGCGTCCAGGCCATTGACTCTGTCCCACTCAGCTAGGGGAAGGTGACCCAAGTCGTAGGTGATATACACCTGCGTATAGGGACTCATAATGAAGAGTCCCTGTCATGCTACGTCTTGGAGGGTATGCCAACTCCCATTGTCTTAGGCCTCCCTTGGTTGAAAAAACACAACCCGGTCATAGATTGGCAGTCAAGGGAAGTAGTCAGCTGGGATCAGTCGTGTGAGGACTGTTGCCCGGGGGCTACTGTCTCTGCCGTCTTTCTACAAGCTAACCTTGAGTATCGGAGTCCTCTTGGGAGGAGGGGTCAGGGGACTGTGGTTGTTCCCTCTGAGCATTGTGGGGATGTGAGTGTGACGACACAGGGGAACTCCTCTGTTGTCGGTTCACCATCTTGTGGCAAACGTGTGTGTGGCAATAAACGTTCAGGTCCGGACCTGTGTGTGAATGAGTACGTGTGGGTGTCCACCAAAAACATCCGGTGGAAGTGTGCTGCTGGGGTCTGGAGTTCTTGGGTGATTGGGCCGAATAGGGTGTCGGCCATTCTCGGCCCAGGGACTTACTAGCTGGAGTTACCCCCAGTAATGCCCATACACAACTCATTCCCCAGGTCGGCGCTCTGGAGATTTGTGGCACCTCTGGAGCATGCGTTACTGTCACTTCCGTCAGTCCGCGTTTGCCATAAACCTGAGAGGTGACTGCCGGGGTGAACTCTGGTGAATCGGTGTCCTCACCGTAGGTTGTTTTCTGGTGAGATGCGGAGTTTAGGTTCCAGAGGCCCCTCATTGAAAGGGGGGTACTGTCAAGATCCATTTTTGGATCTGTGGCAGAATTTGCTTTTCATGTTAAATCTTTTTTCATCTGCAGATGGAAGGAAAGGAGACACACTAGTTCATAACTAGTGGGTAGGCGGAGCCCCAGATAGGATTGACACCTCAGATTAAAAAGAGTGCTGACCGGCCCCTCCAGCTCGGGCTCCTCCTACTCAGCTCTCCGGTCTAAAATTTGAGGTCTCAGAGGATAGTCGCTGCTGGAAGCAGCTCCTCAGAAGATTTTATTATTTTTTATCGGACAAGAGACTTGGATCACCAGAAGTGGTCTCAGGGGTCTCAGCGCCACCTCTCCCTTGGCGGATCTGTATTACCCTGATGGTGGTCCCTGCAGAACCCTGCCGGCCCTGGGGGATGAGGATGGCTTCCCTGGCGGGGACGCAAACCGCGCACAGGGGTCACTGCGTTCCCCACCCTGGGGGGAAGCATGGGCATAGCGCCAGAAACCCCTGGGGGTCCCTGTGGCGCTTCGGCCGGTGAGTACCACGCATTTTTATTAATGTGTGTGTGAGTGCTTAAGCGACTGCTGCGGCAGCCGCTGTACAATACATGTCGGTGACTGGTGTTTTTTGTCCACAGGTGGATGCCTGCAGGACATAGGAGAGAGGAGTGCGCGCCTTTTTATTTGAATTTTCGCGCCGCTCTGAGCGCGCGCTTTACTGCAGTCTCCATTTCCGGCTTCCCTCATGGAGCACACGGAGGCACAGCGCGGCGGCCATTAAAGAAGCAGGCTGAAAGCTTCTTCTTGCTCTTCTCCCTCCTCCCCTCCCGGCAAGATGTTACACTGTTACCAGCTGGGTGAGTCGCTTCTAGCTCGCGGGCAGAAGCTTAACCCCTTCACCCCCTCAGCGCGGGCGCCTTCTGGGGCACTAATGAGTGACAGACTGCGCTGTCCTGCGGCTGTTATCGCATAAGGGGCTCGCACACTCTTTTCAATAATAATAAAGAGGTTGTGGGGAGTCTGCGATTTTAATACTGCCACTATACGTTCCCACTAACAATCCGGATAACGACGCATACTAATGCGATCGTTTGTGTGATCATTTTTTAATGTCACTAGTAGCTGCCAATCTGGGCGATCTCATTAACATCGCATAAGCGGTTAGCGACAAAACAGCGCAATTTTTTAGCGATCTTGTGGAACGTTTTTCTGTTAGTGTGGCATAGCTGTCCTGCAGCTGCTGCCTTATAAGAGGCACTTGGGGCTCGCACAACTTTTTCATTATCAAGGTTGTGGGGAGTCTGCTACTTTAACCCCTTCTTAGGCGGTTAACTCTTAATGCTGGGGTAGCTCTCTCTTTAAGAGCTTTAACCCTTCAGCGATTGTTTTTCTTTAAGAAACACACTGTTCTAGTTACTGACAGGTTTAACCTGCCTTATACTGTGCAAGGACATGTCAGAATCTGACACGCAGACCCCGACGGCGTCATGCGCAGCGGTCGGAGGTTCCAGTGGTGTCAAAATGGAGGCCCTCACTAGTTTATATTGATGGCCTGTCTGACCTTCTAGGTTATGGAGTGTCAGCTAGATCCTCTCAAGGAAGTGACACAAATCGGTGCCTTCCTTCTCGCGTAGCGAAGATGTCCGTTTCGGACAAGGAGGATCGGCAGGGACATTCTGCCTCTCTCATGGACCGTACTATTGGAGCCATGAGGGCGTTACAGTTACCAGAGAGAGGTAACTAGACGTCCTGGTAAGTCGGCCCGGATGTTTCAGGAGTCGCATAGGTCGCGACGGCTTTACAAACTGTATCCGTTTTCTACGGAGTTGATTGTTAATTGGATCTCCTGAAGTGAAGGTCCCTTTATCCCAGCTTAGCAAATCTTCCTGGTAAAGGAAGGCGAGTCTGCAGGACCTGCTGGACAAGATGGCAACAATATCCATCTGCGAGGCCGCGGGTCATGGATTCAGTATTAAGGATCTATGTGTACTTGTAAAGTTTCCCTGAGCCGTTTGGACCGTCTATGGACGGCGTGACAAGATGGATCCCCTCTATCGAGATAGATGGGCTTTTCAAGTTGAAGGATTCTGCGTCACTGCTATCCAGGGCGCAATCCTCGGCAGTCACAGTCAGAAGAGCACTGTGGTTTAGACAGTGGAACGCGGTTTCCAAGCAGGGTTTGCTATCTTTAGCTTACAAAGTGGTCAGCTATTTGAATCTGACCTCACAGAGCTGATTGCTGAGGCAAAAGAAACAGCTTTACCGCAGTTCAGAGCTGTGACTTCTGCGTCTGGCAGGACTAGTGCCGGTAGTTGTCGGCGGTCCTTTCGGTCCAGGGGATGATCCGGTCAACCCTCTGGGGTTTGGGTCGTTCCTCTCTTTTTTAAAAAAAAAAAAAAAAAAAAGGGGGAATTCTCAGAAATTCCGCATGCCCTGGAAACAGAACTTCCATTAAGACAGAAGCTGGCAAAAAACCCGCTAAAGCGGTCTGACGTCTGGGTCTCACTCGAGCGCTCTCGAGTGGAGGGTCGTTTACTCCAATTCAAACCGACTTGGGTTTCCCGTGTGTCGGACGCCTGGGTGACACAGGTTGTGTTGGCAGGCTACTTCATAGAGTTTCTTTCTCGACCCCCGGACAGGTTTTGCCAATCTCGCATTCCGTCAGAGCCGAGCTATTTGCCGCTCTACTACGAGAGGTCGATTCCCTTCTGCAGAAGGGTGTGGTGATACCGATTCCGCAGAGGACCGGGAAGAGGATTCTTATTCCAACCTCTTTGTGGTCCCCAAAAAGGAGGACAAATTTTGCCCTATTTTGGATTTCAAAGATTGAATCGGCATGTTTACATCCCGAAAATTCCGCATGGAGTCTCTTCGCTCCGTTGTGGCAGCCCTGTCGCAGAACGTCTTTTTGGTCAATCGACATTCGCGAAGCTTATTTGCATGTTCCCGTCGGAAGGGCTCACCGGCGCTTCCTTCGTTTTGCCATAGGTCAGGACCATTACCAGTTTGTGGCTCTGCCATTCGGCTTGGCCTCGGCGCCCAGAGTTTTTACAAAAATTCTAGCGCCCCTCATGGCAATTCTTCGAAGACAGGGGGTTACGATTTCCCTACCTGGACGACCTTCTGATTGTGGCGTCCTCAAAGGAGGAGGTGGGGACGGCTCGCAATCTATCCCTTCAGCTCCTGGAGGATTTCGGGTGGCTGGTCAATTGGGAGAAGTCGTCTCTGGAACCATCGCAGTCAATCCTGTTTTTGGGAATGCATTTCGACACGGTACGGACGGTGGTGTCCCTTCCTCCAGACAAGCGGGCATGTCTCTTTCGACATGTACAGATTATGAGGTCTGCGACAGCAATGTCCTTTCGGAAGTGTATGCCCCTTCTGGGTTTGACGTCCATGGAGGCACTTCCATTTGACCAATTTCATCCCAGGGCCCTCCAAAGGCTCATTCTGAGTCGTTGGGATCGATCGCAAGCTTCTCTGGATTGCAGCGTCATCATCTCTCACAGGGTGCGAGAATCCTAGGATGGTGGTTATGTCCAGGAGCATTATCCCTGGGGAAATCTTTCCTCCCTCCGAGGTGGTCGGTCATAACCACCGATGCCAGCCTGACGGGCTGGGGGGGGGATGTCTGGAACGATCTTTGGATCCAGGGAGTATGGTCATCGGAAGAGTCTGTTCTACCGATCAACATCCTGGAATTGAGGGCAATTTTTTCTTTTGCCTCCAACACTGGACGCTCCCTTTGAGCGGTCTGCCAGTCCGAGTGCAGACAGACAACGCAACGGCGGTCGCGTATATCATCCACCAAGGCGGGACAAGGAGCTCCAGGCTCATGATGGAGGTGTCTCGGATTCTGCTATGGGCCGAGACCAGGGTTCCAGCCATCTCTGCGATTCACATTCCAGGAGTCCAGAATACCACGGCGGACTTCCTCAGTCGCGAGAAGATGGATCCTGGAGAATGGAGTCTTCATCCGGAAATTTTTGCACTGCTGTGCTCCCGTTGGGGAACTCCAAAAGTGGATTTGATGGCATCCAGGTTCAATGCCAAACTACCGACGTTCATGTCCAGGTACAAGGACCCAAAAGGCTGTGGCGGTGGTTGCTCTGGTGGCTCCGTGGGACCATTTTGAGCTAGTCTGTGTTTCCGCCGATATCTTTACTTCCTCTGGTGCTGCGTCGGATCAGCCTGGAGAGAATTCCGGCTATGTTGATAGCCCCGGATTGGCCAAGGAGGACGTGGTTCTCGACACTGGTGTCGCTTTTGGCGGCACCGCAATTCCCACTTCCTCCTCGCCCGGACCTGTTAACCCAGGGGCCCGTTCGTCATCCGGACTTGAAGTCTCTGCGTTTGACGGCGTGGCTCTTGAGACCGAAATATTGACCCGTAGAGGTTTTTCAGTCTAAGTCATTGCCACTCTGCGAGCTGCCAGAGGTCCGGCTACTACTAAGATTTATCACAAGACTTGGGAAGCCTTCTTTTCGTGGTGTTCGAGTTCTTCAATGAATCCGAGGATTTTTTCCATTCCCAATTTGTTCGCTCTGCTGCAGTACGGGCTGGTCAAAAGGTTTGGCAGTTAGCACTCTGAAAGGCCAGGTTTCTGCCCTGTCCTTGCTGTTTCGGAAGGCTATCGCCTCGCGTAGGGACGTACGTTCCTTTTTTTCGCGGAGTAACCCGTCAGTTTCCACCGCGGAAGGCGTCTGTGTTTCCTTGGCGGCTCAACCTTGTCTTGGAGGCTCTTCAGCATGTACCTTTTGAGCCTATGGGTTCTGCTAGCCTTTCTTTAATTTCTTGGAAGATTGCCTTCTTAGTGGCGGTAACCTCTTTAAGAAGGGTTTCTGAGTTGGCAGCTCTTTCCTGCTCGCTTCCTTTCCTGGAGTTTTACCTGGATCGAGTAGTGCTTCGCACACGGGGCGACTTTCTACCTAAGGTGGTGTCGCAATTTCATGTTAACCAGGATATTGTATTGCCCTCGCTTTGCCCGGGCCCAAGGAACGGGACTTGCACAAATTGGATTTAGTGCGGACCTTGAAGTTCTATTTGTCTGTTACTCAAGGTTTTAGGAAGTCAGATTCTCTGTTTGTGATTCCAGCAGGTCGCAGGCGTGGTCAACGAGCTTCCAAGGTTTCTATAGCTCGTTGGATTCGGTCAGCCATTTTGGAGGCTTACCGTCTTAAAGGCGAACCTTGCCCGATTAAGATTCTAGCTCACTCCACGAGGGCTGTGGCTTCATCGTGGGCCTTTCATCAAGGGGCTTCGGCAGCTCAGTTCTGCCGAGCGGCGACCTGGCGCTCCGTCCACACATTTACAAAGTTTTATAAGGTGGACGTCAGTGCTTCCGCTGATGCGGCCTTAGGACGTAGGGTCCTGCAGGCAGCGGTATTTTAAGTTTTAGTTAACTTGTATTTGGCGCCTGTTGCGCATTTATGTAGGTTGATGGGTTTCTGCCTCTTTTGTTTTTTTCCCACCCTAATTTTTGGACTGCTTTGGGACGTCCCACTAGTTATGAACTAGTGTGTCTCCTTTCCTTCCATCTGCAGCTGAAAGACGGAGTTTGGTAAGAACTTACCTGTAAAATCCTTTTCAGCGAAGGAAGGAAAGGAGACACAGCTCCCTCCCATGGCAGAAGTGTGTTGTTGTATTACAGATGCAGCGTGACCCTTCTCTGATAGCGATTTTCTGGGCTGAGGTCGACGCGCTACGGCTCTGTTCCAGCATTGCCAGCTTATCGCAGTAGTCAGGTTCAGTGAGTAGTACCTGGAACTGTGTGATTTTTGCTTACATGCATGCATAACCTGTACTCTTATGTTTTTTCTCTGAAGTCCTTCAGAAGGGGTTATGTTGCTCCGCTGGTGATATTGCTCTTCCTTAAGCTTGGGTACGACTGGAGAGCTGAGTAGGAGGAGCCCGAGCTGGAGGGGCCGGTCAACACTCTTTTTAATCTGAGGTGTCAATCCTATCTGGGGCTCCGCCTACCCACTAGTTATGAACTAGTGTGTCTCCTTTCCTTCCTTCGCTGAAAAGGATTTTACAGGTAAGTTCTTACCAAAATCCGTCTTTTCCTTTCAGGCCATCAGGGGTTAATGTCTGTCTTTTCCTCTGGTGGCCGCTGGTGTAATTACATTGCTGCTGAGTTTGCTGGTGCAGGTGGTGACCACTCCCACTATCCTTTAAAAGGTTACCTGATACATCAGCTGACTGTTGGTGATGCACTTCCTCTTTGTAGACCAACCAACCTGGAGTCAGGAGCATGCTGAGTGCAGTGGTACTTCAACTGTTACCTTGATCTGGTGCCTTACTCTGCTATGCGGTGCATTGCAGCAGAGAAAGCTAAGTTTTGTTTTTTAGTTGCCTTGTCCCCTAGGTGTCTGTCTGTTCTTTCTTTTTGTTATATTGGTGCAGTTCACTTTATTCCCTGTCTCACCTCCTGGGGAGGGAGTTGGGGGGGTTTAGCTCAGGGCTAAACAGGAGATAGGGACAGGTCGGTGACTTGCGCCTCCCTACCTTCAAGGGTACCCCCAAGATAAGGAAAGACAGGGCACCCCCTTAGCCTGAGGGGCAGTTCAGGGGCCCAGGTTCCTCGTTCCCTGTTTTCCCACTACTGCCCCGGGACACTGAATTTGTCTGATCCACTCTGCTACACACAGGCAATGATCAGATTGGGAAAAAAATTCCAAGTGCGGTTAAATTGCAAAAGAAGTGATTCCACAATTGTGTTTTTTTTTTTTTACTATGTTCACTAAATTAAAGCGAAAAGTCATAAAAATAATCAAACAATCAATGGTGAATGTATAATCACCCCGAAAATGGATTGGCCCTGGAGCCAATCAAACAGAAGAAACTCCCAAGAATATATTGAACCAAAGAAGAAAGGAGCATGAATCTTATTTAAAAAAATATCAAAATTTATTTATTTTAGTTTAAAATGCCAACAATAAAGGCCCAAAACAGAGGTGTAGCGAGGAAAAGCTGTCGGTATAAGAGACAGCAACAGACTAATACATCGCCAGGGTAAGATTCAAATGTGAAGCCAGCATGTCAATATAATCATGTAAACATGGATAGTTCCAATAGTGTCTATTGTTCAATACATGGCTACACAAAGTATATAATAACAAATCATGCGTCCTGCTTACCCATGTTGTAAGGCTGAGTCTGTGCGTCTCTCAGGAGCTGACCCCTCTGACGCGCGTTTCGCGGTTGTGCTTTATCAAAAAGGGGTCCCCTTTTTGATAAAGCACAACCGCGAAACGCGCGTCAGAGGGGTCAGCTCCTGAGAGACGCACAGACTCAGCCTTACAACATGGGTAAGCAGGACGCATGATTTGTTATTATATACTTTGTGTAGCCATGTATTGAACAATAGACACTATTGGAACTATCCATGTTTACATGATTATATTGACATGCTGGCTTCACATTTGAATCTTACCCTGGCGATGTATTAGTCTGTTGCTGTCTCTTATACCGACAGCTTTTCCTCGCTACACCTCTGTTTTGGGCCTTTATTGTTGGCATTTTAAACTAAAATAAATAAATTTTGATATTTTTTGAAATAAGATTCATGCTCCTTTCTTCTTTGGTTCAATATGTTCACTAAATGCAAAAACTGACCAGCCATTATGATTCTCCAGGTCATTACGAGTTCATAGACACCAAACATGTCTAGGTTCTTTTTTTATCTAAACAGTGAAAAAAAATTCCAACGTTTGTTAAAAAAAAAATTGTGCCATTTATTCGAAGCCCATGACAGCACCCAACGAGAGAGGGGATCCGCCCTTCAGGAACAGGAAACCTATAGATACAAAAGGGCGGCACCTCTCCCACGCATCAGTTGGTTTCCTGTTCCTGGAGGACAGGATTCCTACAGTTGGATTCCTCGTTGGAATGGACCGAGGCCGGCCGATCTAAACAGGTAGCGGGCAGTCCCCTACCTCGATCAGGTACGGGGACCCTGGAGGCGCCACGGTGGGCCCGGGAGGGCTCCACGACTGTGTGCGGAGCAGGGAGGGAGCGGTGTCCAGGGATCCCGTCTCCTTAGCCGGCGCCGGTCCGTAAGTATATCCCCTCCCCTGGGTCGGTTTGTTTTTTCCTCCATACTTGCCTCTCCGCTTAAGCTCACATTGCGTCTCTCCAGTGGGGCCGGGGGTGGCAGAGTCCGGGCCGGGCGGCGACCGGTCCCGGGGCTGTGGCTCCTGGGGGTGGTGACGGCGTCTGATCCCGGCGGGGATGGTAGCGGCGGCGCCCGCTCCGGTGCGGTGCCTGCGGGCCGTCCTCCCCGCGCGTCTCCTGCTCTTCCGGTGGAGGCGGAGATGACGCGGTGCGGGGGGCGGGGATTGAGGCGCCGGGCCGGAAGTCGGGTGCCGGCTATCTCCTCCGCTCTGCTTCCCAGCGTCTGCAGTAGGAGGGCTGGATGCGGATAGAGCGGGGGGGGAGGGGGAGCAAAAAAGGGGGAAGGCCGTTCGACCTGGGGTAGGAGGAGTCTATCCCCTGGCCATAGCCTGCTCGCCCGGATATCCGGGGGTGGGCCTTTAAAAGGGGGCTACACACACTGCAGGGGTGCTTCAGTCCAGAATGGAAGCACCTGAAGCTGTGGTGGAGCTGCAGGAGATGCTGGCAGCTGAAAAGGACCAGAGAGAGCAGGGTCCAAGCAAGCCGCGCATTAAGCCCCAGCTGAAATCCAGAGGACGGACGAGCGGCCAGTCCAGCCAAAAAGGTTCCTCCAGGACAGTGGAGGCATCCTCATCAGCTGCGCCCCCCCGTGATCCGGTATCTATCTGCGGATGGGTAAGAGAACTTCGTGAAAGTACACCCTGTGACGCAGTTTTTTCCCCCTTATGTTTTTCTGTCCAGCAGGGCAAGAAATGTTTGGAAAAATCAAGGCATAGAGAATGTGCCCTCTGTAATCATCCCCTGCCCGACGCCTACCCTAAAAAGTTGTGTCTGTCCTGTGTACAACAGACGGTAGAGGAAGGGGAAAAGGGTCAACAGTCCGGGTCATGTTAGACAGTACCTTACATTTCCCTGCCCTCCCTACAGGTAGCGGAAGCAACTCCTGACTTCACCTCGACCCTAAGGGACCTAATTAGGACTGAGATGAGATCATATACCTCAGATAAGTCATCTAGAAGGCACGGGACAAGAGTATCAGACTCGGATTCCCCGGCTAGGCCTAGGAGGGACGAAGATTCGCCAGAGTCCACTGTCTCTTCATCCTCTTCTGGGTCATCCTCTGAGGAGGATTCTACCCGGTTTTGCTTTCCCCTGGACCAGGTGGACAGATTAGTTAAGGCAGTCAGGTCCACTATGGGGATAGAAGATTCAAAACCAGAACGATCAGTACAGGACTTTATGTTTGGGGGATTAGACCCAAAAAAGCGTAAGTCTTTTCCCTTAAATGACAGAGTTCAGAATCTGATAAACAGAGAGTGGAAAAAGCCGGAAAAAAGGGGTTCCTTGGCTCCGGCATTTAAACGTAGATATCCCTTTGAAGATCCCCTGGTGAATTGGTGGGATAAGGCTCCGAAACTTGATGCTGCGGTAGCCAAAGCTAGTAAAAAATCATCTATACCCTTTGAGGATATGGCCAATCTAAAAGACCCGTTGGATAAGAAAGCAGATTCATTCCTCAAGGGCACCTGGGAGATGTCAGCAGGAGCCCTGAGACCAGCGGTGGCTGCCACCTGTAGAGCCAGGTCCGTAATAGTCTGGTTGGACCAACTTAAGTCACAAATAGGAGACGGAACTCCCCGAGAATCTATAATAAAATCACTGCCGATAATTCAGAGTGCAGCAGCCTTTTTGGCGGACTCTTCGGCAGACTCGGTGAGGATGGCGGCCAGAGCAGCAGGCCTTTCGAACGCAGCGCGAAGAGCGCTATGGTTAAAAGGTTGTCCAGGGGATGTTCAAGCCAGGTCACGCCTATGTTCTATCCCCTGTGAAGGGGAATATTTACTTGGCACGGTCTTGGATGAACTCTTGGAGAAGGCGGGAGATGACAAGAAAAAATTCCCCAGTGTACCGAATCCCTCGTATAGACGTTCTTCGGTAGGAGGAGATTTAACCGTATGAGACCGTCCAGGGAACGAGTCAGATGGGAAGATAGGAGAAGAAAGGGTACCGGATACATGTTCAACCGCCCGTCTAAAGAATCCAAAAAGACCTCCCAATGACTAGCGGCGCCGGTGGGAGGTAGATTATCAGCCTTCTATGCGGCCTGGTCTAAAATTTCCAACAGCGGCTGGATCCTAGGCCTAGTAGCTTCAGGACTCCGGTTGGAATTTTCCGAAATTCCTCAAGATACCTTTAAGATCACTCCGACTCGATCCTCCTCAGCAGAGAAGGCGGTCTTGGAATCAGAGTTACAGGGCTTATGTCATAAGAAGGTCCTGGTGGAGGTACCGGAGATAGAGAGGGGTAGAGGCTTCTACTCACCTCTATTTCTTGTCCGAAAACCGGACGGTTCCTTCAGAACAATAATTAACCTGAAGGCTCTAAATAAATTTCTGGTCGTGCGACAGTTTAAAATGGAAACCATTAGATCCACAGTAAAACTGGTATTTGAAAACTGCTTCATGGTGGTGTTAGATTTGAAGGATGCGTATTATCATGTCCCTATTCACGCAGATCATCAGCGATTTCTGAGAGTGGCAGTTTTGTTAGAAGACTCTATCCGGCATTTCCAGTATATAGCCCTTCCATTCGGGTTGGCAGTGGCCCCTCGGGTCTTCACAAAAATTGTTTCAGAGGTCATGGCCCATCTGCGAGAATTCCAAATCCAAATAATACCCTACCTCAACGACTTTCTTATTATAGGGAGAACTGAGGACCATTGCCGGGAACAGCTACATAAGGCGATATCGGCCCTAGAACAATTAGGATGGCTACTGAACATCGCTAAGTCTCGGTTACAGCCTATGAGAATACAACAGTTCCTAGGCCTAACCTTAGATTTGGAAAACAGGAATGCCGTCTGCCACACGACAAATTAATACGCCTACGTTACCAGATTATTAATGCTTCTAACAACCCTACAATGTCCCTTAGGAAGGCCATGTCCTTGTTGGGCTCTCTCTCTTCCTGCATCCCTGCGGTACAATGGGCACAGTGGCATACTAGAGCCCTTCAGAGTGAGGTTTTACACCATGATAAAATTCTTAACGCTCGCCTCGAGGGTCAACTCACTCTCTCTAGTCCCACAATTAAAAACCTTCAATGGTGGCTGGATGAAGATAACCTATCTAGGGGGGTTGCCTGGGAGTATAATATATCCCGGGTAATTACCACAGACGCAAGCCCCACGGGGTGGGGGGCCCATATGGGTGATTGTATGATACAGGGTCTGTGGGATCAACATCAGGTGGACATGTCCTCTAACCTAAAAGAATTGTCAGCAGTAGAACAAGCAGTAAAAACACTCCTTATGTATATACAGGGTCATCATGTGCAGATTCTATCCGACAATCAGGTTGCAGTGTCATATATAAACCACCAGGGTGGCACTCGGTCCAAACCCCTCATGCAAGCATCAGAGCGCTTGTTCCTCATGGCAGATAGACATTGTCTATCTTTAACAGCACTGCATATAAGGGGAAAGGAAAACGTCACTGCCGACTACCTAAGCCGCAACCTTCTGAGACAAGGAGAGTGGTCTCTAAAGAAGGTTATCTTCGACCAAATCGTGAAGAAATGGGGTCAGCCAGATGTGGATCTCTTTGCCACCAGAAAGAACAGAAAGGTGGAAAAATTCTGCTCCCTAAATCCCAGGGAGGGTCCACTAGCGGTAGACGCTTTTCTGATAAAATGGGACTTTGCGCTAGTTTATGCCTTTCCTCCTCTGGCCATGATTCCCCTAGTGATCAGAAAAATCAGAAAAGACAAGGCAAAGATAATACTAATTGCTCCCTTTTGGCCCAGGAGGACTTGGTTTTCGAGTCTCAGAACCATGTCAATGTCCGATCCGTGGGTCCTTCCAGACATTCTGGATCTCCTATCCCAGGGCCCAGTATACCATCCTCAGGTGACTGGTCTACATCTAACGGCATGGATTTTGAGCGGTCACTACTAAGAGATAAGGGATTTTCTCCAGGTCTGATTAATACCCTTCTTAAAAGCAGAAAGGAGATCACAACAAAAATCTATGCCAGAACCTGGAAGAAATTCTTACAGAGTCCGACAGTTATAGTCCGAGATTCAGTTCCAATAGCTCAAATCCTAGAATTCCTACAGAAAGGTCTAGATATGGGTCTTTCCACTAGTACCCTTAAGGTCCAGGTTGCCGCCCTGGGAGCTCTTTTTAATTGTGAGATTGCCAGAAACTACTGGGTTAGTAGGTTTATTAAAGCAGTGGCTAGATCCAGACCTATACAGTCATGGCCAAAAGTTTTGAGAATGACACAAATATAAATTTTTACAAAGTCTACTGCTTCACTTTTTCTAATGGCAATTTGCATATACTCCAGAATGTTATAAAGAGTGATCATCTTAACAGCAATTACTTGCAAAGTCATTATTTGGCTAGAAAATGAACTTTATCCCCCAAAACACATTTCAACATCATTGCAGCCCTGCCTTAAAAGGACCAGCTAACCTCTTTTCAGTGATTGCTCCATTAACACAGGTGTGGGTGTTGATGAGGACATGGCTGGAGATCAATCTGTCATGATTAAGTAAGAATGATACCACTGGACACTTTAAAAGGAGGCTGGTGCTTGGCATCATTGTTTCTCTTCTGTTAACTATGGTTATCTCTAAAGAAACACGTGCAGTCATCATTGCAATGCACAAAAATGGCCTAACAGGGAAGAGTATCGCAGCTAGAAAGATTGCACCTCCGTCAACAATCTATCGCATCATCAAGAACTTCAAGGAGAGAGGTTCCATTGTTGCCAAAAAGGCTTCAGGGCGCCCAAGAAAGACCAGCAAGCGCCAGGACCATCTCTTAAAAGTGTTTCAGCTGCGGGATCGGGCTACCAGCAGTGCAGAGCTTGCTCAGGAATGGCAGCAGGCAGGTGTGAGTGCATCTGCACGCACTGTGAGGCGGAGACTTTTGGAGCAAAGCCTGGTCTCAAGGAGGGCAGCAAAGAAGCCACTTCTCTCCAGAAAAAACATCATGGACAGACTGATATTCTGCAAAAGGTACAGGCAGTGGACTGCTGAGGACTGGGGTAAAGTTATTTTCTCTGATGAATCCCCTTTTCGATTGTTTGGGACATCAGGAAAACGCCTCATTCGGAGAAGACAAGGTGAGCGCTACAACCAGTCTTGTCTCATGCCAACTGTTAAGAATCCTGAAACCATTCATGTGTGGGGTTGCTTCTCAGCCAAGGGAATAGGCTCTCTCACAATCTTGCCTAAAAACACAGCCATGAATAAAGAATGGTACCAGAATGTCTTCCCAGAGCAACTTCTCCCAACCCTCCAAGAGCAGTTTGGCGATCAACAATGCCTTTTCCAGCATGATGGAGCACCTTGCCATAAAGCAAAGGTGATAACTAAATGGCTCAGGGAACAAAACATAGAGATTTTGGGTCCATGGCCTGGAAACTTCCCAGATCTTAATCCCATTGAGAACTTGTGGTCAATCATTAAGAGACGGGTGGACAAACAAAAACCTAAAAATTCTGACAAAATGAAAGCATTGATTGTGCAAGAATGGACTGCTATCAGTCAGGATTTGGTCCAGAAGTTGATTGAGAGCATGCCAGGGAGAATTGCAGAGGTCCTGAAGAAGAAGGGTCAACACTGCAAATATTGACTTGCTGCATTAACTCATTCTAACTGTCAATATAAGCTTTTGTTACTCATATGTTTGCAATTATTATATTTCTGTCTGTGATAAAAACATCTGTCAAACACACATAAAAACCAGAGGGCAGCAGATCATGTGAAAATATAATATTTGTGTCATTCTCAAAACTTTTGGCCATGACTGTAGTTAGAAATAGGTTTATGCCCTGGGACTTAAACCTGGTTCTTACGGCCATGACGGAACCCCCTTTTGAGCCCATTACGGATGCCTCAATAAAGACTCTCTCCATTAAAGTAGCCTTCTTAGTAGCCTTAACATCAGCGCGAAGGGTCGGAGACATTCAGGCACTATCCAGGATACCTCCTTATACACAGTTCCAGGAAGATAGGGTAATACTCAGAGCCGATCCAGCATACTTACCCAAGGTAGCTTCCACCTTTCATAGAATTCAGGAGATAGTTCTTCCCTCCTTTCTGCCCAATCCAACCAACCAGAAAGAACAGAAACTCCATACACTGGATGTAAGGAGATGTCTCTTAGAGTATTTGACGGTTACTAACTCCTGGAAAAAGGAGGACGCCTTATTTGTCTCCTTCCAAGGCCCTAGAAAGGTCTATAGAGTATCTAAAGCCACACTAGCTAGATGTATAAGGGAAGCCATTTCTTTAGCATACTCCTCGAAAGGAAAGCCGGCACCGGAGAAGCTGAGGGCACATTCCACCCGGGCCGTAGCAACCTCGTGGGCGGAAAGGTCGGAGGTTTCCATCGACCAGATATGTAAGGCCGCCACTTGGTCCTCTCCAAGCACATTCTTTAATCATTATAGATTAGACTTGGGTGCTTCCTCTGATCTCACCTTTGGTGTAAGGGTGCTGCAGGCTGTAGTCCCTCCCTGAGTAGTTATTACTCTCTGTAATTCTCTCGTGGTGCTGTCATGGGCTTCGAATAAAGTCTTAGTTACTTACCGTTAACGGTATTTTTCGAAGACCATGACAGCACCCCTGGTATTCCCTCCCTTTTATCTTAGCGGCGTGCACTTCTTCTTATAAGTTTTCACTTAGAATGAGATAATTAACGCAGTTGTGTTGCATAAAAATTGTTGCCGTGTTATTAACCTCAGTGGTCCTCTGTGCTCTGTAAACCAACTGATGCGTGGGAGAGGTACCGCCCTTTTGTAACTGTAGGTTTCCTGTTCCTGAAGGGCGGATCCCTTCTCTCGTTGGGTGCTGTCATGGTCTTCGAAAAATACCGTTAACGGTAAGTAACTAAGACTTTTCTGATACCCGTAGTGTCTCCACTTTTCGTGATCTCAGGTTGGATGAGGGCTTATTTTTTGCGTGCCGAGCTGACGTTTTTAATTATATAATTTTGAGGCAGATACAATCTTTTGATCGCCTGTTATTGCATTTTAATGGAATCTTGCGGTGACCAAAAAAACGTCATTCTGCGTTTTGACTTTTTTCTCATTACGCCGTTTAGTGATCAGGTTAATCCTGAGTTATTGCCTGAATGCCTTTACCTCACAAACAGTTCTCAGTTAATCTATGTTTCTGTTTGTTATTGTAAAACATGAAGGTTTAATTCACCTCTGTCTGTGGTGATTTTATGTAACTCTTGTGGGCTTAAGGGTTTATTGCCCATCCTCTGATTCCATGATATCTCTGTTTTCATCTTATCTTGAAAGCTGGCCACTGGACAGGCAAGGTGAAACCAGAGTTACACATAGTGTAAATCACTATATAAGGCCAAAGAAACATGACTAAAGGTACTGCCACACTAAACAATCCCTCTAGCGATCACGATAACGACGCATACTAATGCGATCACTAGCGGGATTGTTTCTATATCGCTAAATGCGGCCACATTTAGCGATATAGTTAACGATGCTATCGCCGTTAGCGATCTTCTTAACGACTTTAGCGGTACAAAAGTACCGCTAAATCGCTAAGAAAAGGTGCCACACAGCGATTAGATACTTACCCAGCGGGAGCGCCGACGAGAAAATAGGGTCCGGAACGATTCCAGCGACGAGCGAGATCACAGCAGGAAGCTCGTCGCTGGAAGCTGCCGCACACAACAACATCGCTAACGGGATCGCTAAATAGTGACGTTTTTTAGCGATCCCGTTAGCGATATTGTTTAGTGTGGCATACCCTTAAGATAGAAGCATAAACTGGGGTACCTATACACATTTACAGTGTTGTGATACCTGCATAAGTGAGGACGCCCGTGCAGTGTTGTGAATTTCCCAGGGGGTTCTCTGTCTTGGTGCATGCTTCTCTGATATTCCAGATGGATGATGTTTAAAAGCCTCTTGGTGATGGATAATGTGAGTATATGTACTTAATCATTTTATGTATACTTAACCTTTGTTTCTTAAAATCTACAAAAGTGTACGCAATCATACTATTCAATCATACTATTCCTTTCATTTTGTACTTCAAAATAAAATTACGTTATATCACAAGTAGTAGCCTTCTTTAAAGCCGTATCCGAACTTTAGTGTTAAAAACTTGGCAATACATAATTTGGCGTAGTCGGCAGGATACACAGAAGGCTCAGAAGTTTGTTTTTTTTCTTTAATATTAACAGGACTCTGTGTGATAGTGTGATATTGCGTAAAACATGCCTCTGTTTAAGAAAAAGGTGGCTGTGATTGAGTCTATCGAGATTCCAGATTGGGGACAGGCTCCCTATCATATTTTGGCAACCAAGTGGTCGCACAGTGCTGGTTTGGGTGAATGATGGGACAAATGTTTGAAGGATGCTGAACCTGCTGATGTGGTTGCATGCTTACAGAAAGTGAAAGAGGAGAAAGGTAAAGAGTTGAGGACTGTTGATAGTTGCAGATGGATAATGTTGTTTGCATATAGAAAACAGCGTGAGGAAAAAATACGTATGTTAACAAAAGTACAGGAATTGGAAAAACAGTTGTGTGAGGCCCAGAATGCATTGGTTATAGCGCAATGTCAGAATAAGTTATTAATGGACAGATGTGATGGATATCAGCATGTTGCGGAAAAGGCTGTCATACGTGTAGCAGAGTATAAGTACAGAAGGAGGCAAGGGAAGGTGAATAAAAAGAAAGTAGCTTTGGCCATAGCCAAAGCAGGGATAGAGTGGAGCCCTAATCAGTGGGATGGTGATGTTTGGAATTCAGCTGACTCCGAAAACATCACTTATCCCATGTCTGAGGATGAACATTTCCATGGGAAGAGAGAAATTGCTCCTCTTCTTAACCCAGTGAAAGTTCATCCTATATATCGGAGACGGATTGTAGAGACAGCTACAGGTAGACAGAATGAGAATGCGGTAGAGGATTACAGTCAGAAGGAGCTTAATGACCTTCATGATCGTTTTTCTCAAAAGCCAATTGAACCCCTGGTAGCTTGAGTCAGTCAGATTATGGGAGATGGGGGCTCATGGAGTACAATTGGATGCTGTGGATGGCTCAAAATTTGTCCAACTCAGTCATGAGCCTGTAGTGAAGGAGGCATTCCGTACCTTGATAATCAAGCAACCACATGGAGTGTGTAGTATGCTTAATGTTGTGGCTATGGCATTGTAGCATAAATACCTACAGTGCCTACAAGTAGTATTCAACCCCCTGCAGATTTAGCTGGTTGACACATGCGGAATTAACTTGGCATTGTGACATTTGTACTGTAGATCAGCCTGGAAGTGGGAAATGCACTGCAGCAAAAATTTTGTTTTAATTTTTTTTTTTTTTTTTAAAACGTTAAAAGTTAATTCAGAGTGTCATTTATTATTCAACCCCTCAAACCACAAGAATTCTGTTTGGTCCCCCTAAAGTATTAAGAAGTAGTTCAGGCACCAAGAATAATGAGCTTCACATGTGTGGATTAATGATCTCTTTTGCCAGCCTTTTCTGACTATTTAAGACCCTCCCCAAACTTGTGAACAGCACTCATACATGGTCAACATGGGAAAGACAAAGAAGCATTCCAAGGCCATCAGAGACAAGATCGTGGAGGGTCACAAGGCTGGCAAGGGGTACAAAACCCTTTCCAAGGAGTTGGCCCTACCTGTCTCCACTGTTGGGAGCATCATCCGTAAGTGGAAGGCTTATGGAACTACTGTTAGCCTTCCACGGCCTGGACAGCCTTTGAAAGTTTCCTCCCGTGCCGAGGCCAGGCTTTTCCGAAGAGTCAAGGCTAACCCAAGGACAACAAGGAAGGAGCTCCGGGAAGATCTCATGGCAGTGGGGACATTGGTTTCAGTCAATACCATAAGTAACGTACTCCACCGCAATGGTCTCCGTTCCAGACGAGCCCGTAAGGTACCTTTACTTTCAAAGCGTCATGTCAAGGCTCGTCTACAGTTTGCTCATGATCACTTGGAGGACTCTGAGACAGACTGGTTCAAGGTTCTATGGTCTGATGAGACCAAGATCGAGATCTTTGGTGCCAACCACACACGTGACATTTGGAGACTGGATGGCACTGCATACGACCCCAAGAATACCATCCCTACAGTCAAGCATGGTGGTGGCAGCATCATGCTGTGGGGCTGTTTCTCAGCCAAGGGGCCTGGCCATCTGGTCCGCATCCATGGGAGGATGGATAGAACGGCCTACCTGGAGATTTTGGCCAAGAACCTCCGCTCCTCCATCAAGGATCTTAAGATGGGTCATAATTTCATCTTCCAACAAGACAACGACCCAAAGCACACAGCCAAGAAAACCAAGGCCTGGTTCAAGAGGGAAAAAGTCAAGGTGTTGGAGTGGCCTAGTCAGTCTCCTGACCTTAACCCAATTGAAAACTTGTGGAAGGAGCTCAAGATTAAAGTCCACATGAG
Organism: Oophaga sylvatica; assembly: GCA_033576555.1. Lineage (NCBI taxonomy): Eukaryota > Metazoa > Chordata > Amphibia > Anura > Dendrobatidae > Oophaga > Oophaga sylvatica. Next base: position 345,468,984 of record JARQOD010000004.1, on the reverse strand, counting down.
ACACCCAAAGAATCTAGATAGCTTGGAGAAGATCTGCATGGAGGAGTGGGCCAAGATAACTCCACAGACCTGTGCCGGCCTGATCAGGTCTTATAAAAGACGATTATTAGCTGTAATTGCAAACAAGGGTTATTCCACGAAATATTAAACATAGGGGTTGTATAATAATTGACCCACACTTTTATGTTTAAAATTTATTAAAATTCAACTGAGCAACATAACTTTTTGTTTTGTAAGATTTATGCTTCTGTTAATAAATCCTACTCTCGTTTGCAGTTTGAAGGCTCTAACTTATTTGCATCTTATCAAACCAGCTAAATATGCAGGGGGTTGAATACTACTTGTAGGCACTGTATCTGAGGCGGACTAGCCGCCCAATGAAAAACCATGGTTTACGTTGAAAGATTGTGCTCAAAGGTTGAAGGAGGAGGTCATGAAAAATGCTATTTCAGCAAACACCTATGATGATTATATGCAAGTTGTTGTAAGTGTATCTGTTAAAAATCGTATCATTAGAAATGCCCCTCCAGCTTATAAACATATCATGATGATGCTAATGGTAAGTCAGACTGGGAAAACAATCACTAATACATTGGAGGCAATTCGAGAGTTAAGGGATCTAGGAGATTGGGGTCCAAAACAAAAGGGTAATTTTCCCTCTGAAGAGCAACATTACGATGTCAAAAGTCATTACAATCCTAGATCCCGTATTTCCTGGAAATATATGTTTAGGGCCTTAATAAAGGATGGCGTCCACAGGGATAAAATAGACAGGATTGGTACTGACGAGATGTGGAAATTGTATCAAAAGAGAGAAATTACTAAAAAAAACAGGTGTTTCACTTAATAAAAATGTTACATTAAAAGATTCTGAATCTCCACAACAGGGGCGAGACAGGACACTGGGAGAGAGAGGTCCCACTCACTCATCGTCTTCATCAAAGCACACATCGTCTTCGTCTGACGTCAGTGAGGCTGTGCGGAATCCCCGACTGACCTGAGGTGATCTGACAGCGTGGGAAAAAGTTCAGAAACTTTCCCACGCTAATCAGTTCATCTCCGGTCAGCCGGGGAGCCTGCGCAGACATGATTTAATTCATTCTGCAGTGGTATACAGCCGGGCCGGTAGCATTAGCACCGGTCCCTGTAGTAAACTAGTTAACCCCTTGTGATGGATTGCAGGAGGGGGCCTGACTGAACGTCGGCGAGGTATGGATATTGTTGTTTTTTTATTTTATTATTTTTATTACAGGAGAACAAGGTATTCCGATGGATTGGCAGAATAATAAATTTACATAGTAACATAGTTATTAAGGTTGAAGGAAGACTTTAAGTCCATCTAGTTCAACCCATATCCTATCATAACCTGCCCTAACATGTTGATCCAGAGGAAGGCAAAAAAAAACCCCAAGTGGCAAACAGTAAGCTTCACATTGGGGAAAAAAAAATCCTTCCCGACTCCACATACGGCAATCAGACTAGCTCCCTGGATCTACGCAGTATCTAGGAAACTAGTGAATATAGCCTGTAATATTATACTTTTCAAGAAAGTCATCCAGTCCCTTCTTAAATTTTAGTAAGGAATCACTCATTACAACATTAGACGGCAGAGAGTTCCATAGTCTCACTGCTCTTACAGTAAAGAATCTGCGTCTGTGATTATGGCTAAACCTTCTTTCCTCCAGACGTAGAGGATGCCCCCTTGTCCCCGTCACAGGTCTAAGAGTAAAAAGATCATTAGAAAGGTCTGTGTACTGTCCCCTCATATATTTATACATTGTAATAAGAGCACCCCTAAGCCTTCGTTTTTCCAAACTAAATAACCCCAAGTGTAATAACCTGTCTTGGTATTGCAGACCCCCCAGTTCTCTAATAACCTTGGTCGCTCTTCTCTGCACCCGCTCCAGTTCAGCTATGTCTTTCTTATACACCGGAGACCAGAACTGCACACAGTATTCTAAGTGTGGTCGCACCAGTGACTTGTATAGAGGTAAAATTATGTTCTCCTCATGAGCATCTATGCCTCTTTTAATGCATCCCATTATTTTATTTGCCTTGGCAACAGCTGCCTGACATTGGCCACTAAATGTGAGTTTGTCATACACCCAGGTCTTTTTCAGTGACAGTTTTGCCCAGTGTTTTACAATTAAGCACATAATTATACATCTTGTTTGTTCTACCCAAGTGCATGACCTTACATTTATCCCCATTAAAGCTCATTTGCCATTTATCAACCCAAGCTTCTAGTTTACATAAATCCTCCTGTAATATAAAATTGTCCTCCTCTGTATTTATTACCCTGCAGAGTTTAGTGTCATCTGCAAATTTTGAAATACTACTCTGTATGTCCCCTACAAGGTCATTAATAAATGTTAAAGAGAAGCCACCCCAATACTGACCCCTGTGGTACCCCACTGCTAACCGTGACCCAGTCCGAGTGTGCTCCATTAATAACCACCCTTTGTTTCCTATCCCTGAACCAGTTCTTAACCCACTTACACATATTTTCCCCTATCCCCATTGTTCTCATTTTATGTATCAACCTTTTGTGTGGCACTGTATCAAAAGCTTTTGAGAAGTCCATAAACACCAATGTCCACTGCATTCCCTTGGTCCAGTCCTGAACTTACCCCTTCATAAAAGCTTATCAGATTAGTCTGACAAGAACGGTCCCTCATAAACCCATGCTGATACTGTGTCATGAGGTTATTCAGCCGCAGATACTCCAATATAGTATCCCTTAAAAAACCCTCCAGGATTTTACCCACAGTAGATGTTAAGCTCACTGGCCTATAATTTCCAGGTTCAGTTTTTGCCCCCTTTTTGAATATTGGCACCACATTTGCTATACGCCAGTCCTGTGGTACAGACCCCGTTATTATGGAATCTTTAAAGATTAAAAATAATGGTCTATCTATGACTGTACTTAATTCCTGCAGTACTCGGAGGTGTATCCCATCTGGGCCCAGGGATTTGTCAACTTTAGTGATTTTTAGACGCCGCCGTACTTCCTGCTGGGTTAAGCAGGTGACATTTAATGGAGAAATTTTTTTTATCACTGATCATGTTATCTGTCATGGGATTTTCTTGTGTAAATACAGTTGAAAAAAAGTCATTTAGCATATTGGCTTTTTCCTCATCCTCATCCACCATTTCACCTAGACTATTTTTAAGGGGACCAACACTATCATTTTTTAGTTTCTTGCTATTTATGTAGTTAAAGAATATTTTGGGATTATTTTTACTTTCTCTGGCAATGAGTCTCTCTGCCTCAATCTTTGCTGTCTTGATTTGCTTTTTACAGAATGTATTCAGTCTTCTGTATTTATTTAATGCCTCATCACTACCTACTTGTTTTAATTCCCTAAACGCTTTCTTTTTGTCCCTTATTGCGCCCCTTACAGCTCTATTTAGCCATAGTGGTTTCCTCCTAATTCTAGCATGTTTATTCCCATAGGGTATATACTGTGCACAGGTCCTATTCAGGATACTAATAAACGTCTCCCATTTTCTTTGTGTATTTTTATGTCTCAGGATATCATCCCAGTTTATTGCACCAAGATCATCTCTCATCCGTTGGAAATTTGCCTTCCTGAAGTTTAATGTCTTTGTAACCCCTCGACTACACATCTTATTAAAGGATACATGAAAGCTTATTATTTTGTGATCACTAATACCCAAGTGACCCCCAACCCTTATATTTGATATGCGGTCTGGCCTGTTGGTTAATATTAGGTCTAGCAGTGCCCCCCGTCTTGTTGGGTCCTGAACTAGTTGTGAAAGGTAATTGTCTCTCATAGTTGCCAAAAACTTATTACCTTTGCTGGAACTACAGATTTCTGTTCCCCAATGTATTTCAGGGTAGTTGAAATCCCCCATAATAATGACTTCTCCTTGAGTTGCTGCTTTATCTATTTGCTTTACGAGGATATTCTCTGTTGCTTCCATTATTTTAGGAGACTTATAACAAACCCCTATCAGTAATTTATTATTTTTACCCCCTCCCCTAATCTCCACCCACAGAGACTCTACATCTTCATTAGATTCACAGATATCACGCAGGATGGGTTTTAAGGATGATTTTACATATAAACACACACCCCCACCTCGCTTATTTTTATGGTCATTTCTGAACAGACTATAGCCCTGTAAATTAACCGCCCAGTCGTGGCTCTCATCCAGCCAAGTCTCAGATATTCCCACCATGTCATAATTATGTTCCAACAAAATTAATTCTAATTCCGCCATTTTGTTGGTGAGGCTTCTAGCATTAGTATACATGCACTTTATGTATCTCTCTGAATTTCTATTCTTTCTTAAATTATTAACTGTTCTAACCCCACCCCCCATGCCACCCCCACCCCCAATTTCATTATTTGTGCCCAGGTCTCTATCTGCACTGCCTTCCCCTCCTATAAAATGAATACCCTCCCCCCTAGTCCCTAGTTTAAAGACTCTTCCAACCTATTAGCCATTTTCTCCCCCAGCACAGCTGCACCCTCCCCATTGAGGTGCAGCCTGTCCCCAGCATAGAACCTGTAGCCAACTGAGAAGTCGGCCCAGTTCTCCAGGAACCCAAACCCCTCCTTCCTACACCAATTCTTGAGCCAATTCCGATGGATTGGCAGAATAATAAATTTAGTCAAAAACTTTGTGTAATTATTTCATTAAAAGAATTTTTAATGAATGTGTGTGTCTTTTTAACCCTCTACTACTGTAGGATTGATAATGGATAGTTGTCTTATTGACACCTCTCCATTATTAACCCGGATTAATGTCCCCTGTAATAGCAAGGTGACATTAACCCCTTATTAACCCATGAGCCACAGCTAAAGGCAATGGGAATAGAGAGGCCAGAAAAGGTGCATCTAATAATAGATGTGCCTTTTCTGGGGTGGCTGGGGCCAGATGTTTGTAGCTGGGGGGGCAAAAACAATGGTCCCTCTCTAGGCTATGAATATCTGTCCTCAAGTCACTGGCTTTCCCTCTCTGGCGGAGAAAATTGCATAGGAGCCCACGCAATTTTTTCCCGCAATTATAGCCTTAAATTTAACCCCTAGAGTTCCAAATTTTTCCTAACACAAACTACTAAATTGATTAAACACTGACATATATAAATTGTTTTGATATAACATAGTTTACTATATGTAAACTACACTGTGTTCCAAATTATTATGCAAAAATTGTTTCGGAGTGATAAGGTAAGAATTTTTTTGTTTGTCAGTTAAACTCATTGATGGTGATGTGTGTCAGGGCTCTTTATGTCACTGTAAGCAATTGCAGACACCTGTGCTAATTAGTTTGGCAGGTGTGTCCAATGAAAGGCAAGACTACTTAAGAAGGCTATCCCACATTATTAAGCAGCCTACATTTTCTGCCAAAATGGCAAAGAAAAAGGATGTGTCGGCTGCTGAGAAGCAACAAATTGTGGAGTGTTTAGGTCAAGGCATGACTACAATCAACATTGCCAAGACACTTCATCGTGATCATCGCACAATCAAGAAGTATGTAGCTGATTCACAGTACACACGTGTGCTTGCTGATAAGGGAAAATTGAGGACTCTTTCCTACAGGCAATTACGTCAGGTTAAAAGAGCAGCGGCAAAAAAACCTTGTCACGGACCGCTCCCGACACATTAACCCCTGGCACACCGCGATCAGACATGATCGCGGTGTACCGGAGGCACAGGGGAGCATCGCGCAGGGAAGGGGCTCCCTGCGTGCTCCCCTGAGGCCCTCAGAACAGCGTGATGTGACTGCGCTGTTCTGAAGGCCTCTTCCCTGCAGGACCCTGGATCCAAGATGGCCGCCGGGTCCTGCAGGGAGGCGGCTTCCTCAGTGCCTGCTGAGAGCAGGGACTGAGGAAGCGTCCTGCACTGCCTGTGAGATCGCTGGTCTCACAGAGTGCTGTGCACACTGTGAGACCAGCGATCTGATAAAATAGTGATTCCCACCCTGCGACAAAGTAAAAAAGTTAAAAAAAATCAAAATCACAAGTGTAAAAAAAATCTCAAAGTAAAAAAAAAAATATTCCCCAATAAATTCATTTCTTCCTGTAAATATAAAAAACAAAACAATAACAGTACACATATTTGGTATCGCCGCGTCCGTAACAACCCCCCCTATAAAACTGTCCCACTAGTTAACCCCTTTAGTGAACCCCTTAAAAAAAACAAACAAAGCAAAAAATCAATGCTTTATCATCATACCCATGGAACTCTAACTTGAAGGAGCTGTAGTTGTCAGGGTTCCTTTCAGTGAGACAAAGCTTCCTGCTGGCGTAGGAGATCACTCTTTCTCTGCCATTCTGTACCTGCGACAGCACTGCTCACAGTCCAACGTTGCTGGCATCAGTGTAGAGGACGAATGGTTGGTTATAGTCTGGGTAGGCCAGAACTTCATCCCCCGTAAGGGCCATCTTCAACCGAGTGAAGGATCTTTCCAGTTCATCATTCCAATCAAATGTAGAACTTTTTCTGACCTTCTTAGGCAGGCCCACAAGGAGATTTTGCATAGGTGCTGCTATTTCAGTGAAGCCCTTGATGAACCTTCGGTAGTAGCCTACCAACCCGAGAAACTGGCGTACCTCATGGATGTTGTTGGGCCTCTGCCAGTCCTGGATAACAGTGACTTTGTCAGGGTCTGGTGCCACACCTTCTGCGCTCACTACGTGGCCTAGGTACTGCACCTTGGGCTTCAGGAGGTGGCATTTGGACGGCTTCACCTTTAGGCCAAATTTGGACAGGGCTTCGAACACCTTAGCCAGGTGCTCCAAATGTTCCTCATAGGTCTTGGAGAAGACAATGACGTCATCAAGGTACAACAGGACTGTCTCAAAGTTCATGTGTCCAAGGCAGCACTCCATCAATCTCTGGAATGTTCCTGGCGTGCTGCAAAGCCCGAACGGCATGTAGTTGAACTCCGAGAGGCCCACTGGTGTTGCAAAGGCGGTCTTCTCTTTGCCTCTGCCACAGGAACCTGCCAATACCTACTAGTGAGATCTAAGATAGAGAAATAGTTAGCAGTTCTCAGTGCAGCTAGTGATTCCTCTATCCTAGGCAACGGATAGGCGTCTTTGTGGGTAATGCTGTTAAGTTTCCTGTAATCAACACACATCCTCATTGTACCATATTTCTTTCTAACAAGGACTAGTGGAGCTGCCCAGGAGCTACAACTGGGCAGCACGGTGGCTCAGTGGATAGCACTACAGCCTTGCAGCGCTGGAGTCCTGGGTTCGAATCCCACCTAGGACAACATCTGCAAGGAGTTTGTATGTTCTCCCCGTGTTTGCGTGGGTTTCCTCCGGGTACTCCGGTTTCCTCCCACACTCCAAAAACATACTGATAGGGAATCTAGATTGTGAGCCCCATCGGGGACAGCGACGATAATGTGTGCAAAGCTGTAAAGCGCTGCGGAATCTGTTAGCGCTATATAAAAATAAAGATTATTATTATTATTATTATAACTGTCTCTGATCACCCCAGCCTCCTTCATCTCGTAACATACCTTTGGCATATTGGTAGTGATTTGGGGGTACAGACCGATATCTTTCTTTTATGGGCGGATGGTTTCCTGTGGGGATATGATGTTGGACCTCTTTTGCCTGCCCAAAATCTAAAGGGTGTTTGCTGAATACCCGTTCAAACTCTTGAACCACTCGGTAAACCCCATTCTTTTGGTGTGAAGGGGTGGAGTCAGTGCCTACGCGCAGCTGCTGACACCAATCCTCCATCTGTTTTGCAGAGCCATTGTCCTCTGCCTGGTTAGACTAGACCAAGGGTTCTTCGGGGTTTCCACTGTTTAGGCACATCAGGGGCTCTCCAAATGCGACATGACGCCCACAGACCATTCCATCAAAGATTGCAATCCAAAACGTCACTACTTGCCTTCCGAGCCCCGACGTATGCCCATACAGTAGTTTTCTCCCACATTTTGGGTATCAGCGTACTCAGGACAAATTGGATAACTTTTGTGGGCCAATTTCTCCTGTTACCCTTGTGAAAATAAAATATTGGGGGCAAAAAAATCATTTTTGTAAAAAAAAAAAAAAGATTTTTTATTTTTACTGCTGTACGTTATAAACTTCTGTGAAGCACTTCGGGGTTCAAAGTGCTCACCACACATCTAGATAAGTTCCTTGGGGGGTCTTTTCCAAAATGGGGTCACTTGTGGGGGGTTTCCACTGTTTAGGCACATCAGGGGCTCTCCAAATGCGACATGACGCTCGTAGACCATTCCATCAAAGTCTGCAATCCAAAACGTCACTACTTCCCTTCCAAGCCCCGAATTGTGCCCATACAGTAGTTTTCTCCCACATATTGGGTATCAGCGTACTCAGGACAAATTGGACAACAACATTTGGGGTCCAATTTCTCCTGTTACCCTTGTGAAAATAAAATCATTTTTGTAAAAAAAAAGATTTTTTATTTTTACGGCTGTACGTTATAAACTTCTGTGAAGCACTTCAGGGTTCAAAGTGCTCACCACACATCTAGATAAGTTCCTTAGGGGGTCTAGTTTCCAAAATGGGGTCACTTGTGGGGGGTTTACACTGTTTTAGGCACATCAGGGGCTCTCCAAATGCAACACGGCGTCCAATCTCAATTCCAGCCAATTTTGGTTGGAAAAAGTCAAATGGTGCTCCTTTCATTTTGAGCTCTGCCATGCACCCAAACAGTGGTTCCCCCCCACATATGGGGTATCAGCGTACTCAGGACAAATTGAACAACAACTTTTGTGGTCCAATTTCTCCTGTTACCCTTGGGAAAATAAAAAATTGGTGACTAATAGATAATTTTTGTGGGAAAAAAATAGGATTTTTTATTTTCATGCCCGGGCATTATAAACTTGTGTGAAGCACTTTGGGGTTCAAAGTGCTCACCACAGATCTAGATAAGTTCCATAGGGGGTCTAGTTTCCAAAATGGTTTCACTTGTGGGGGTTTCCACTGTTTAGGCGCATCAGAGGCTCTCCAAAGCGACATGGCGTCCAATCTCAAATCCAGCCAATTTTGGTTTGAAAAAGTCAAACGGCGCTCCTTCCCTTACGAGCTCTGCCGTGTGCCCAAACAGTGGTTTTCCCCCACATATGGGGTATTGGCGTACTCAAGAGAAATTGCACAACAACTTTATCTGTCCATTTTCTGCTTTTACCCTTGTGAAAATAAAAAAAAGTTTGTAAAAGATCATTTTTGTGACTAAAAAGTTAAATATTCATTTTTCCTTCCACGTTGCTTCAGCTCCTGTGAAAAACCTGAAGGGTTAATAAACTTCTTGAATGTGGTTTTGAGTACCTTGAGGGGTGCAGTTTTTAGAATGGTGTCACTTTTGGGTATTTTCTGCCATATAGACCCCTCAAAGTGACTTCAAATGTGAGGCGGTCCCTAAAAAAAATGGCTTTGTAAATTTTGTTGTAAAAATGAGAACTCGCTGGTCAACTTTTAACCCTTATAATTTCCTAACAAAAAAAAATTTTGGTTCCAAAATTGTGCTGATGTAAAGTAGACATGTGGAAATGTTATTTCTTAACTATTTTGTGTGACATATTTCTCTGTTTTAAGGGAATAAAAATTCAAAGTTTAAAAATTTCAAAATTTTCGCCATATTTGCTTTTTTCGATAATAAACGCAAGTTATATTGAAGAAATTTTACCACTAATGTGAAGTACAATATGTCACGAGAAAACAGTCTCAGAATCGCGAAGATCCATTGAAGCGTTCCAGAGTTATAACCTCATAAAGAGACAGTGGTCAGAATTGTAAAAATTGGGGCGATCATTAACGTGCAAACCACCCTTGGAGGTGAATGGGTTAAAGCCGTATCCGAACTTTAGTGTTAAAAACTCGGCAATACAATATATTATATACACACGTGTGTGTGTATATATGTATATACACACGCCGCATGAACGTCAGATTCTTGTACCCACATCCTCTCCTCAGGACCGTACCCCCTCTAATGTACCAGATATTGAAGTGACCGACGAACTAAATGAGAATCCATGTTAGTTGCAAACTGAATCTCCAAGTTTTCATCGAAAATGACAGGAGATGGTGGTAGTGGTGATGGTATTGAAGATGTATTTTTTGAGTGAAATACATTATGGATCCTAAAGGTGGGTGGCAAAGCAAGGCGGAATGCTATAGGATTGATAATGGCTACGATCTTATAAGGACTGATAAACCTGGGACCCAGTTTCCAAGATGGAACCTTCAACTTAATGTTCCTAGAGGACAACCACACCAAGTCACCAACATACAGGTCCGGACCCACCAAACGTCTGCGATCAGGCACACACTTATATTTGAATCCCATCTTCCTCAAATTATTAGTAACCCCCTGCCATACGAACATAATAGATGATGAAAATGTTCCTCTTCAGGTAATCCTAAAGGATGATTTTTATTAAATGAGCTGAACTGAGGGTGGAACCCAAACACCACGAAAAATGGGAACTTATCAGTAGATTCATGACAACGATTATTTACAGCGAATTCGGCCAACGGTAAATAGGTAACCCAATGCTCCTGATTCTCAGACACAAAACACCTAAGATATGTCTCCAGATTTTGGTTAACCCATTCAGTCTACCCATTAGACTTTGGGTGAAATGGAGAAGAAAATGGCAGATGGATCCCCAGATGGGTGCAAAATGCCCTCCAAAACTTAGAAGCAAACTGTAGCCCCGGTCAGAAACAATATCGGTCAGGATCCCATCTAATTTTACAATTTCCCTGACAAAAATTTGCGCAGATGAAAAACACCTCTTCAAAGTATAGAATGCCCCCCTGGCAGGACTAGAACACTTGGAAAAGTCTGTCCCCTTCCTAGTCATATCCGTCAGAGGTTTGGCTACCACCGAAAAGTTTTTGATGAACTTACGGTAATAGTTGGTGAAACCTAAATACCTTTGTAACGCCTTCAAATCCTCCGGAAGATCCCAATCCAATACAGCCCAGACTTTCGCTGGATCCATGCGAAAACCGGTGGATCACAACACATATCCTAGGAAATGGATCTCCTCAACCGAGAACATACACTTCTCGAGTTTAATTTATTGTCTCTGAGTATATGTAAGACCTGCCTGACATGTACCTGATGTTACTCAAAGTCAGGTGAATAAATTAATATGTCATCCAGATAGACAATCACAAATCTGCCTACCAGGCGACTAAAGATGTCATTCACAAAGTGCTGAAAGATTGCGGGCGCGTTCGTTAACCCAAAAGGTATCACCAGGTTCTCATAGTGTCCCTCAGGCGTATTAAATGCTGTTTTCTACTCATCCCCCTCTTTAATGCGAATGAGAGTATATGTCCCCCTTTTGAGAATCATTTTGCTCCTACAATCTGATTAAAGAGATCTGCGATAAAAGGGAGCTGATATGGATCCCGGACCGTGGTTATATTGAATTCGCTGAAATCTAGGCATTGGCGTAACCCCCATATTTTTTCTTTACAAAAAAAGAACCGTGTAGCAATGGTGGATGAAGATGGTCTGATATGACCCTTTGCCAAACTTTCTGCAATATAGTCTTCATGGCCTGCCTTTCTGGACCAGAGATATTATACAAAGATATAAAATTTTAATATGCCTACAATTTTCCTTTACAATATATATATATTTTAACAATACACTTATTATGTCTTAGGTCAATATTTTAAGATAATAGGGGCCACCTCATTTAGCTCACAATGGTGAATTTCTACACACATACAACAATCTGTTCGTTGCTTTTATCTTTTCAGTGACTCTTCTCTAGCACAGTGGTTCCAAACATAGTTTCTGGTGCTATAAGTCCGTATATTTTTTTCTGCTCAAGTTTGGATCCCTCATGTACACACATTCAATGAGTCCAAGATCCATTGCTTTTATTATTTTATTGTTTTTAATTTCATTACATTGTTACACATTTTGTTATATTAATTTTCTCTATGCTAGTGTTTAACAATTTTGTCTGTGAAGCACTTTAGGTTTTGAGTCATCAGCCTCATGACACTGCTGAACTTTGATACAGTCAGGTGCCCGGTTTGGCGTTTTTTTTTAAACAATACAGCATAAAAGGACAACCATTTCTGTCGGTCACACTAGGTTTCTGTCCTGATGAAGAGGTTTCTGCGTGGCCTCAAAACGCGTTGACTCTGCAAACCTATTCAATATGTACCATTCGATATACTGTGGATTCATCATTGGCAGCGCATGAGTGGCACCTCCATCACATTGTCTTTACCAGAGTATGGTGACACCAACACAATATTATGCCCCAACTTTGACCTCAACAGTGCCCACCACACAATGCGATGGTATAATGGCACCACACCCTCTGCACAGTATGATGACCCCAACACAACTCTCACGCAGTATGATGAACCCCACTAGCCCTCCAAACAGTATAATGGCCCCAACATAACCTTGAACACAAATCTCTACACTGTATGATTGCTCGCATATAGTTTAATAGCCACCAACAAGCCCTCCAAATAGTATAATGGTCCCCACATCATTCTATACAGTATAATGGCTTATCACATAGCCCTCCAAACAGTATAATAGCTGTTATTTTTCGGTAGCTGAGGAGAAACTGCAAAAAATAGCCAAAGTAGCAATACACCAGAGAAGCTGGAAACTATTGGATTGCAGTAACCTAAACTAACTGCCACACTAGAAGTAGCCGTGGAGCTTACCTACAGTGATCCTAGACGCCTCGTCACAGCTGGAGAGATAGCTACACCTAAAGGCAGAAAGATGAATGCTATCTGCCCCGGAGCAGAATCCCCAAAGAAATAGGAAGCCCCCGAACATGTAATGGCGGTTAGACAAGAAGAAAACACGGACACAGACAGAAAATAGAATGAGCAAATGCTGGGGCCCAATCTGTCTAGATAGAAAAGTATAGGAAAGAATTCTGACTGCAACCCAAAAAAACCATGACAAAAATACCAACACTTCTAATTAACAAAAAACCTGAGATCACACGATCTCTACCACCTAAATCAGATCTCTGGTGTAACACACAGCAACACAGCAAATAAAAAGTGACAAAAGGAACAAAGCAAAAATGCAAACACACAATGAGCACAATTGCAGCGCAAGACCCCAAAAGGGGACCAGGCTGCAGTCCACTGCAAGCAGCAAACCAGCAGTGAAAATCCAACAGAGGCAAAAAAAAGCAAAACACTTATCTGAATGAGAGCAGGAAAGCAAGGTGTGCTCCAAGAAAGAGCAGGAGGAACAATTGATAACCGGCAAGGCTGCTGGGAACTCAGGTTACTTATATCATACCATTCAGAGCCAGCTGAAGGCCATTCAGTAATTAATTCATTACCCTCAGCAACCACCGGAGGGAGCCCCAGCTCAGAAGTCGCTTCCAAGGTATTCACAACAAATAGCCCTCCATGTAGCCTTCCACACAGTATAATGACTCCCCACTTAGCAATACAGATGGTGTAATCCCCTAATATAGCCATCCAAACAGTATATTGACTTGCCGCACAGGCCTCCAAACAGAATAATGGCCCCCACACAGCCCTGCAAACAGTAGAATGGCCCCCACATAGCCCTGCAAACATTATAATGGGCCCCATTTCTCTCTTGTTTTTGTCTCGCCTGAGACAAGCTCTTCTCCACGCATTCTTGCACCTTGCGGTACTGTTGCTGACGCTCAGTATCCCAGCCTGCATCTGGTGATGTTACCTCAGATGTCAGGATGCCCATGTTCAAATCAATTGGTAATTTGCCAGGTCTTGCTCTCATTAGGTAGGCCAGTGTACAGTTGGTCGAATTCACCAGAATGTGGCTGTAGAGATCCATCAGATCTGGCAACTTTTCTGGCCACAAGTTTCTCTCTTCCAGAGGCAAGGTCTTCAAGAGATTAATTACCACTTGGTTCATATTTTCGCACATGCCATTTGTCTGTGGATGGTACGGTGTTGTTCTGATTTTCTTGCTGCCGTACATGTTACAGAACTCCTGGAGCACTTCTGCTTCAAAAGCTGGACCTTGGTCAGTAAGCACTCGTTCAGGGTAACCATGTGGTCGACAAAAGTGCTGTTGGAATGCCTTGGCTGCTGTCTTTGCTGTATGGTCCTTGACAGGCACGACTACCAGGAACCTTGAGTAGTAGTCAACAATGGTAAGAGCGTAGACATAACCTGACCGGCTTGGAGTTTGCTTCACATGGTCCAAGGCTACCAGTTCAAGTGGCTGTTTGGTGATTATTGGCTGCAACGGGGCTCGCTGACTGTTACGGTCTTTCTTTCGCAAGTTGCATGGTCCACACTCTCGGCACCAATCTTCAATGGTCTTCCTCATACCAATCCAGTGGAACCTCCCACGAAGTAGGACTTCCAACTTCTTCCATCTGAAGTGTCCTGCTCCATTGTGGTACGCTTCCAGGACCATTGATGCATCTCGACTCAGGACCACCACTTGCCAGACCAGTTCGTGAGTTCAGGCGTTGACACTCCTCCGACACAGCTTTCCCTCGTAGATGAACAGCCTGCCCTTTTCCTTCCACAGCTGTTGGGACCCTTGTTGGGCATCTGGACCAGGACGCGAGTCAGCTTGTGCCAGTAGCTCCTTTACCAGGCGGACTGCTGGGTCGCTATCCTGTGTTTCCGCCCACTCATGGTGAGGCAATGGGTTTAGGGTGGCTTCTTTCGTGATATAGCGCTTGCTTTTCACCCTTGAGCACGTTGGGCTGCAATTGGACAGTGGAAGGCTGGTAATTCAATTTCTTCAAGTGTGTCCAGATCTTCTCCCCCATCTGGTAAGTTGGGCATTCTGGACAGTGCATCAGCATTGGCATTCTTATGTCCCGCTCGGTACTTGATGGTGAACTCGTAGTTGGACAGCCGGGCCATCCATCGCTGCTCCAGCGCACCTAGCTTTGCGGTTTCCAAGTGAGTCAGCGGATTGTTGTCCGTGAAGATGGTAAATTTTGCCGCAGCTAGGTAGTGTTTGAATCGCTCGGTCACAGCCCAGACGATGGCAAGGAACTCTAACTTGAAGGAGCTGTAGTTGTCAGGGTTCCTTTCAGTGAGACGAAGCTTCCTGCTGGCATAGGAGATCACTCTTTCTCTGCCATTCTGTACCTGCGACAGCACTGCTCCCAGTCCAACGTTGCTGGCATCAGTGTAGAGGACGAATGGTTGGTTATAGTCTGGGTAGGCCAGAACTTCATCCCCCGTAAGGGCCATCTTCAACCGAGTGAAGGATCTTTCCAGTTCATCATTCCAATCAAACGTAGAACTTTTCTTTCTGACCTTCTTAGACTGGCCCACAAGGAGATTTTGCATAGGTGCCGCTATTTCAGTGAAGCTCTTGATGAACCTTCGGTAGTAGCCTACCAACCCGAGCAACTGGTGTACCTCATGGATGTTGTTGGGCCTCTGCCAGTCCTGGATAACAGTGACTTTGTCAAGGTTGGGTGCCACACCTTCTGCGCTCACTACGTGGCCTAGGTACTGCACCTTGGGCTTCAGGAGGTGGCATTTGGACGGCTTCACCTTTAGGCCAAATTTGGACAGGGCTTCGAACACCTTAGCCAGGTGCTCCAAATGTTCCTCATAGGTCTTGGAGAAGACAATGACGTCATCAAGGTACAACAGGACTGTTTCAAAGTTCATGTGTCCAAGGCAGCACTCCATCAATCTCTGGAACGTTCCTGGCGTGCTGCAAAGCCCGAACGGTATGTAGTTGAACTCCGAGAGACCCATTGGTGTTGCAAAGGCGGTCTTCTCTTTGTCTGCCTCTGCCACAGGAACCTGCCAATACCCACTAGTGAGATCTAAGGTAGAGGAATAGTTAGCAGTTCTCAGTGCAGCTAGTGATTCCTCTATCTTAGGCAACGGATAGGCATCTTTGTGGGTAATGCTGTTAAGTTTCCTGTAATCAACACACATCCTCATTGTACCATATTTCTTTCTAACAAGGACTAGTGGAGCTGCCCAGGAGCTACAACTGTCTCTGATCACCCCAGCCTCTTTCATCTCTCGTAACATACCTTTGGCATATTGGTAGTGATTTGGGGGTACAGGCCGATATCTTTCTTTTATGGGCGGATGGTTTCCTGTGGGGATATGATGTTGGACCTCTTTTGCCTGCCCAAAATCTAAAGGGTGTTTGCTGAATACCCGTTCAAACTCTTGAACCACTCGGTAAACCCCATTCTTTTGGTGTGAAGGGGTGGAGTCAGTGCCTACACGCAGCTGCTGACACCAATCCTCCATCTGTTTTGCAGAGCCATTGTCCTCTGCCTGGTTAGATGAGACCAAGGGTTCTGCTGTCTGAATTGCGTTGTTACTGACAGTGAACAGCTTAGCAACGGTGGCATACCGAGGTAGTTTGGCCTCCTCCTCCCCACAATTTAAGATGCGTACAGGTACCCTCCCCTTGCGGACATCAACTACCCCTCTGGCTGTCAGGATAGTGGGCCTACTATCAGAGTACACTGGTTCTACCAGAGCTTGGTAATCTCTTCCTCTGAGGCCTATGGCTGCCGACACCAAATTAACATTTCACTTTTTGGGGGTATTGCAATGGGGAATGCATCACTCACTCTGACACTGCCGACTTCTCCGCCAGTTAGCTCTACCTGCTGTCTTTGCATTAGGGCCTTGATCTCCTTCTGCAGGACCCGTTGTTCACTGGAACCAGCAGTTTCGGCTACCTGTTGCAACAAAACAATAACCTCGGCAAGACAATTTTCTATCACATTAGTACCGAAGGTCATTGTTGGGTTACATTCTCATCGATCAATGTCTACAATTATCATACCTTGGGCTTTTAATTCTACCCGCCCCAACTTAATGGTCACTTCCTTATACCCCTTCTGTGGCAAAGGCTGACCATTGCTGGCAACTACTGTCAGCTCATCATCTGGGCCTTGGGTAAGTGTCACGGGTGTGTCACTGCGAAGATCGTCGCGATTGCACACCCTGACTTCTCACAGCTGAGTTTCTGGTGCTGGGTGTTTTTCGGCAGTGAGGGAGTTAATTCTTCCTCTCTCTGTGCTGGACTAGACCAGCCTCGCTCAGCTGCAATTAATGTTGTGGTAATTGGTTTCCTTCATTTACCTGCCTGTCTGCTGGGGAAGTGTCGGTGAAAGCATTCATGCAGACCAGCAGAGCGGATCGTATTGAGAAGTCTAAAGCTAAGAGTACCTGTTGTGGTTTTCTCCTCTCCTCGCTTTATTATTTATCTCCTTACCCGTTGGTGTTCCCTCTGTAGTGATAGTTTTGTATGCAAGGTGGTCTTTTATTTTACCCCTTGTACTGTCTCGTTCGTCTTATACTGTGTGTGAAGGCAGTTACCTTCCGGTTCCCTGTGGTGGTAATCAGGGTCCTTCTCAGGACTAGATTACAGTGGTTAGGGATTCACAGGAGATAGGGTTACGCTGGCGGCCTGGACCTCTGTACCATCAACAGTACCTCCAGGTAGAGGGATTAGTCAGGACCCCAGCTTAGGGTCAGCATAGACCCCGGTCCTCCTGTATACAGAGACAGCGTGACAGTAAGATCAGAGTCAGCCCAGTACCGTTTGTAATGGATATATGGCATAGTTGTCACCTGAGAGCCAGTGTCCAGCAAAGCGTTCATTGGGATACCGTCAATCTTGGACAATTCTTGGGTGTTCGCTTCTGACAGTCATGCTGAAAGACTGGTCTGTGCCTATCACCGAGCTCATCCTGATCGGCCTGGTGGCGCACGTGAGTGTTCGGTGACCCCTCCTCAAGGGGGGTACTGTTGTGAACGTCTTGGAGACGACTTCGGCGCTGAAGCTCCCTCTGGTGGTTGCTGAGAGTATTGAACCTATTTTGGACGGCAGGGGTCCACCACCTGCTTTTGGGGATTGGTTATCAGGTGGTACTGACTGGCCTGATATAAGTGAGCTGGCCTCCCATGATCCTCGCCGGTGATCAATTGTTCTTCCTGGTCTTGGTTGGAACTCAGCTTGCCTTTCTGCTGTCTCCTGCTAGCATTCAGATAAGTTACTTCCAGTTTTTTTTAACTGTTGTTTGATTTTCCTGGTTTTCGCTGCTTTGCTTTTTGAGTTCAGCCGGGTCCCCTTTGGGGGGCTTGCGCTAGTCTCTGTTCTCTTTTTGTATTTGTTCTTTTGCTCAGTCCTTGTGATTTTTTTCTACTGGGTAGCTGCGTGTTTACACCAGAGATCTGATATAGGTGGTCGAGAACGTTGGTCTCAGCGTTTTTGGATTCAGAAGTGTTGGAGTTTTTCCCAGGGTTTTTCTGGGTTGCAGACAGTATTCTGTGCTGTCCTATCTAGAAAGTTTTGGCCCCAGTGTTTGATCATTCTATTTTCTGTCTGTGTTCATGTTTTCATCTTGTCTAGCCGCCATTATATGTTTGGGGGCTTCCTATTCATTTGGGGCTCTACTCCAGGGCAGTTAGCTTTCCTATTTCCATCTTCAGGGCTAGCTATCTCTCCGGCTGTGACAAGGCTTCTAGGGCACCGCGGGAACGTCCCACGGCTGCTTCTAGTTGTGTGGTTAGTTTAGGGGTCTGCAAACTATTAGTTTCTAACCTCTCTGGTGTTTAGCTGCCTTTGCGGTTTTTTGACAACAATATAAGCAGATAGGGTAACCTAATTTAACAGTTAAAACATAACCTTTAATCAATGGTATAAAAACAACCCTTCAGTGCAAGACATATAACATACATACATAAAGTGCTCGTGCTATGTGCTTATTAAAAGAAAAATGGATCAATCTCACCCATTCAGATGAATGTCCTGTATGGTCTAGTTTGCATCTCAATGTCACACTGTTACTGCATACAGGAGGTCTGGGGTGTATGCTGACCCTAAGCTGGGGTCCTGACTAATCCCTCTACCTGGAGGTACTGTTGATGGTACAGAGGTCCAGGCCGCCAGCGTAATCACTACCTCCTGAGGATCCCTGAAGCTCAGTGATCCAGTCCTGAGAAGGACCCTGATCACAACACCAGGGACTGGTAGGTATATGCCTAAACATAGTAATAAACGAACGAGACAGTACAAGGGGAAAACTAAAATCCACCTTGCATACAAAAGTCATACCACAGGAAACAGAGGGGACACCAACGGGTACGGAGATAAATGATAAAGCGAGGAGGGGAAAAAAGACCACACAGGTACTCTTAACTTCAGCCTTCACCATACAACGATCCGCTCTGCTGGTCTGCATGAATGCTTTCACCGACACTTCCCCAGCAGACAGGCAGGTATTTGAAGGAAACCAATTACCATAACATTAATTGCAGCTGAGCGAGGCTGGTCTAGTCCAGCACAGAGAGAGGAAGAATTAACTCCCTCTCTGCCGAAAAACACCCAGCACCAGAAGCTCAGCTGTGAGAAGTCAGGGTGTGCAATTGCGACGATCTTCGCAGCGACACCCCGTGACAGTACCCCCCCTTCTACGAGGGGCCTCCGGACCCTCAGGGCCGGGTTTATCTGGGTGAGTAGTGTGGAAGGCCCGAACCAATCGGTCCGCGTTAATATCCGACGCAGAAACCCACGTCCTCTCCTCAGGACCATACCCCCTCCAATGAACAAGGTACTGAAGGGACCGGCGATTCAGACGTGAATCGATGACTCTCGACACCTGGAACTCCAAGTTACCATTGACCACCACAGGAGGAGGAGGTTAAGGTGAAGGTATCACCGGCGCCACATACCTCTTAAGCAACGATCTGTGGAACACATTATGAATTTTAAATGTAGGAGGGAGGTCAAGACGGAATGCAACCGGATTAATTATAGCACTGATCTTGTATGGCCCGATGAACCTGGGACCCAGTTTCCAGGAGGGAACCTTAAGTTTTATATTTTTGGTAGACAACCATACCAGATCGTTCACACTTAGGTCCGGACCAGACACTCTCTTCCTATCAGCCATACGTTTGTATCGGTTCCCCATAGTACTCAGATTATTCAGCACTCCTCTCCACACTGAAGCAAGTGACGACGAAAATCGTTCCTCCTCAGGAACCCCAGAAGAGCCCCCCCTATTGAAAGTACAAAACTGGGGGTGAAAACCATATGCCCCAAAAAACGGGGACTTACCAGTGGACTCGCTCCGCCTATTATTTAGAGCAAATTCCGCCAGAGGCAAGAAAGAAGCCCAGTCCTCCTGGTTCTCTGACACAAAACCCGGAGATATGTCTCCAAGCTCTGGTTCAGACGCTCTGTCTGACCATTGGTCTGCGGGTGAAAAGCCGATGAAAATGACAACTGCATCCCCCGCCGTGTACAAAATGCTTTCCAGAATTTGGACACAAACTGAGACCCTCGATCCGACACCACATCGGAGGGTACCCCGTGATCTCCCCAATAAACACCTGCGCAAGAGTTTTAGCATTAGGAAGAGCAGGAAGAGCGATAAAATGTGCCATCTTGCTGAACCTGTCCACTACAACGAGTATGACTGTTTTATCCGAAGATGGCGGGAGGTCCGTAATGAAGTCCATAGACAGATGAGTCCACGGACGCTCGGGATCTTCAAAGGTAAGAGGGTCCCCGACGGACGGGTATGTGGGGTCTTAGAGCGCACACAAACCTCGCAGGACGCTACAAAAGTTACCACCTCCCTATGTAAGTTAGGCCACCAAAACCGGCGTGAGAGGAGATCCTCAGTTGCTTTACTCCCTGGGTGTCCTGCCAAAGCTGAATTATGGTGTGCCTCGATCACCTTTTGTCGCAACTGATTTGGAACAAACAGTCTCCCTGGAGGTCCTACAGGGGCGTCCCCCTGAGCCTCCAATACCTCCTCCTCAAGCTCAGAGCATACTGCCGACACCACCACCCCCTCCTGAAGGACCGGAACCGGGTCCTCCGTATTCCCAGCCCCTGGGAAACAGCGAGATAAGGCATCCGCCTTAACATTTTTTGAGCCAGGACGATATGTGACGACAAAATTAAACCTGGTAAAAAACAACGACCACCTAGCTTGTCTGGGATTCAGACGTTTAGCGGACTCTAAATATAGCAGGTTTTTGTGATCGGTAATGACGGTGACCGGGTGGACTGCCCCCTCCAAAAAATGACGCCACTCCTCAAAAGCCAACTTAATGGCCAAGAGTTCCCTATTGCCGACATCATAATTCCTCTCAGCGGACGACAATTTTTTAGAGAAGAAGGCGCACGGATGCCATTTACCAGGGGACGAACCTTGTGACAATACTGCTCCCACCCCTACCTCGGAAGCGTCCACCTCAACAATGAACGGCTGTGACGCATCAGGTTGAATAAGTATGGGTGCTGAAGCAAAACATTTTTTCAAAGAGGAAAACGCTTGACAAGCCTTGTCAGACCACTTTGAAAAATCCGTCCCTTTTTTAGTCATGTCTGTGAGAGGTTTAACTATGGACGAAAAATTACGAATGAACTTCCGGTAGTATTTAGCAAACCCCAGGAAACGTTGTAATGCCTTAAGATCCTCTGGCAGATCCCACTCAAGAACTGCCCGCACTTTCCCAGGGTCCATACGAAAACCGGATGCTGACACCAGGAACCCTAAAAACTGAAGTTCCTGTACGGCGAACACACACTTCTCCCATTTGGCGTACAGTTTATTATCCCGCAAGATCTGTAACACCTGCCTAACATGCTCCTGATGAGACACAAGATCCGGCGAGTAAATTAAGATATCATCCAGATATATGACCACAAACTGTCCCATTAGGTGGCGAAAGATGTCATTTACAAAGTGTTGAAACACCGCCGGGGCAATACTCAGACCAAATGGCATGACAAGGTTCTCATAATGCCCCTCCGGAGTGTTAAACGCCATCTTCCACTCATCCCCCTCCTTCATCCTAATCAGATTGTACGCCCCCCTGAGATCCAACTTAGAGAACCATTTGGCACCCACGATCTGATTGAAGAGATCGGGAATAAGTGGGAGCGGATACGGATCTCGGACCGTAATCCGATTAAGCTCACGGAAATCCAGGCAAGGGCGTAGGCCTCCATCTTTTTTTTTCACAAAAAAGAACTCCGCGGCCACCGGGGAAGATGAAGGTCTAATATGCCCCTTAGCCAGACTCTCTGAAATATAATCCTTCATGGCCTGTCTCTCAGGACCAGAAAGGTTATACAACCTAGATTTCGGTAACTTGGCCCCAGGGAGCAAGTTAACAGAACAGTCATACTCGCGATGAGGAGGTAGTTCTTGACACCCTTTCTCCGAGAATACATCCTCAAAGTCCACCAGAAATGGAGGTAAGGCCCTAGGAGCGACCGCCCCAATGACCGTATTCATGCAGTTTTTATTACAGAATTCACTCCATTGGCTTATCTCTCTGGATTGCCAATCAATAACCGGGTTATGCTTAGTTAACCAAGGAAGGCCCAGCACTATAGGAGTGGGAAGACCCTCCAACACATAACAAGACAACAGTTCTTTATGTAACGCCCCCACTTGAAGATCTATGTTATGCACTGCTTGCAAAAAACTTCCCTGACCGAGAGGTCTGGCGTCGATCGAGAATATGGGGACGGGTTTAGTCAACACACTCAATCGCATACCTTGAACCCGGGCAAAGCAAGCATCCACCAGGTTAGCCCCGGACCCACTATCCAGAAGAACAGATATCCTCTCAGTTCTCGCACCCACCACCACCTCCGCCGGTACGAGAAACTGAGACGAACTTAGGGA
Organism: Oophaga sylvatica; assembly: GCA_033576555.1. Taxonomy (NCBI): domain Eukaryota; kingdom Metazoa; phylum Chordata; class Amphibia; order Anura; family Dendrobatidae; genus Oophaga; species Oophaga sylvatica. The sequence continues at coordinate 345,446,334 of JARQOD010000004.1, read as the reverse complement.
CGAAATACTTACTCCCAGATTGCCGTCCACCACACAATCAATAGTTTTCCGGCGACTTCTCACTCTGCAAAGGACGGGATGGACACCCCCTAATAAAATGTCCCTTTTTTCCACAGAAGAAACAAACTCCTGTTTTGTGGCGCCCCACCGATCCCCTCCCCCAGAATGATGTCCCTCCTAATTGCATAGGCTCCTCTGGACTGGCCAGGGGAAGCTCCATATAAGGGACCCTAAAGGAAGGTGGAGTCATCACAGGGGGCAAGGTTACCCCGCACCTCTCCCGAAGACGTCTGTCAATACGAATAGCAAGGGCCATAGCGGCTTCCAGTGACGTGGGAGGGTCATACTGTGCCAGCACATCCTTTAATTTGTCAGATAAACCTTGACAAAACTGGCTCCTAAGAGCCGGGTCATTCCACTGGGTGTCCGTGGCCCACCTACGGAACTCCGAACAGAATTCCTCTGCCGGACGATCTCCCTGCTGGATCCTACGTAACTTAGATTCAGCAAAGGAGACCCGATCCGGGTCATCATACACAAGACCCAGAGCCGTAAAAAACCCATCCACTGACTGGAGAGCTGGGGAGCTCGGGGGAAGAGCGAACGCCCAGGATTGGGGGTCTCCCTGTAGGAGCGAGATGACAATCCCCACCCTTTGCTCCTCACTCCCAGATGACCGAGGTCGCAGCCGAAAGTACAATTTACATGCCTCCCGGAAAGCAAAAAACTTGTCCCGCCCCCCAGTGAATCTGTCAGGGAGAGCTACTTTAGGTTCAGGTCTGGCCTGCTCCGGGGGGAACAAAACCTTGGACTTAACGTCCGCCAGCTCCATGGACAAACTCTGCAACTGCCGAGCTAGACTGACTACTGGATCCATGGTGACTGGAGAAAATCTTTAATGGTCGGTGAAAATGTCACGCTGTTACTGCATACAGGAGGTCTGGGGTCTATGCTGACCCTAAGCTGGGGTCCTGACTAATCCCTCTACCTGGAGGTACTGTTGATGGTACAGAGGTCCAGGCCGCCAGCGTAATCCCTACCTCCTGAGGATCCCTGAACCTCAGTGATCCAGTCCTGAGAAGGACCCTGATCACAACACCGGGGACTGGTACAGGTATATGCCTAAACACAGTAATAAATGAACGAGACAGTACAAGGGGAAAACTAAAATCCACCTTGCATACAAAAGTCATACCACAGGAAACAGAGGGAACACCAACGGGTACGGAGATAAATGATAAAGCGAGGAGGGGAAAAAAGACCACACAGGTACTCTTAACTTCAGCCTTCACCATACAACGATCCGCTCTGCTGGTCTGCATGAATGCTTTCACCGACACTTCCCCAGCAGACAGGCAGGTATTTGAAGGAAACCAATTACCATAACATTAATTGCAGCTGAGCGAGGCTGGTCTAGTCCAGCACAGAGAGAGGAAGAATTAACTCCCTCTCTGCCGAAAAACACCCAGCACCAGAAACTCAGCTGTGAGAAGTCAGGGTGTGCAATTGCGACGATCTTCGCAGCGACACACCCGTGACACTCATCTACCCAGTAACTGGGTGTGGACCCCAAGACTGATAGGTGTACCAGCGCAGGAGTCTTGTTCATATAGACAATATTTGAATAGGGTAGAAGATAGGAGACATTGAGTCAAAGTGCTAATAAAACATCATATTTTTTATTAAATTTTTTTAAAACAACAAACAGTGTCAAGAAAGGAAAAATACCTATATGACATGAAGTGATGCATAGAAAACCACTGATAATACAGTGGGGGTGAGCAGAGGAAGTACTATGAATATAAATGGGTCATAGAATGGCCTCAAAACCAAAAAATAGTAGCAGAAAAGGTGTCCTGAACCAGATATGCAAAGTTAGGGTAAACAACATGACAGCTCAGAGAAAAATCGTAACGTGACTGATTAATACAATTCTCCTTTACCCCACCTGATGAAGACGGTTTGGACCGTTGAAACAGGTTGTGGCAGTGGTATTGGAGGAAGAATAAAGTTTGGCTAACATTTATTAAATTGTCCATTATTCCTTTGGCGCCCCTTGAGACCGCTGCACCATTGTTTACATATAACTAATAATACACATTTATGAAACTACTATGTCCAAAGGATTGAATCAGTCTTACTGCAAAAAATAATCTGATAATAAGACAAAGGAGTTTCAAAGACATCTTAACAGAAGAGATATGAGAGTCAAAATATTAACACAAGAAAAATTCAAACTGGACTTAAGATAGGCATTTGAATGGGAGGTAACTAATTGTAATGATTATAAAACCAATTCAGTCTGGGGGACCATGAGCCTGTTCGTTTTCCTCCCTGGCTTCCATGCGGGCTCTACCAGGATGTCTTCTAGGATCCCGCTGTCTCCGTGGAGGGAGTGCAGGAGGATCTTCTCCTTGAAATCTCGAAGGGAGGGAAGCAGCGTCGGACTGGAACACCTTGGGCCCACCAGAGAAAATCATTCTTGGGGCCCACTATGTAGCTACATAGAAATAAATACAAGACCACAAATTGTGCAGTAAAACACACTAATATCAGGGTATAATATAAGGTAGTACATGTCTTAATTATGTAGCAGGAGTTGGGGTAGCCTCCCTCATAGATTATAAAGCAGCCCCCTCATAATAATAATGCTGCCCCCCTCATAGAGGATAATGCTGCCCCCCCTCATAGGGTATAATGCTATATATATATATATAGATAGATAATAGATAGATACCATATATACTCGAGTATAAGCCGACCCCCCTAATTTTGCCACAAAAAACTGGGAAAACTTATCGACTCGAGTATAAGCCTAGGGTAGAAAATGAGATTATGCCCCATATGCTGCCCCATGTATTATGCCCCCATAGATGCTCCATAGATTGTGCCCTCATAGATGCTCCATAGATTATGCCCCATAGATGCTCCATAGATTATGCCCCCATAGATTATGCCCCCATAGATGCTCCATAGATTATTCCCCATAGATGCTCCTTAGATTATGCCCCCATAGAAGCTCCATAAATTGTGCCCCCATAGATGATCTTTAGATTATGCCCCATAGAAGCTCCATAGATTTTGCCCCCATAGATTATGCCCCTATAGATGCTCCATAGATTATGCCCCCATAAATGCTCCTTAGATTATGCCCTCATAGATTATGCCCCCATAGATGCTCCTTAGATTATGCCCCCATAGATTATGCCCCCATAGAAGCTCCATAGATTATGCCCCCATAGATTATGCCCCCATAGATGCTCCATAGTTTATGCCCCCATAGAAGCTCCATAGATTATGCCCCCATAGATGCTCCATAGATTATGCCCCCATAGATTATGCCCCCATAGATTGTGCCCCCATAGATGCTCCTTAGATTATGCCCCCATAGATGCTCCTTAGATTATGCCCCCATAGAAGCTCCATAGATTGTGCCCCAATAAATGCTCCTTAGATTATGCCCCCATAGATGCTCCATAGATTATGCCCCCATAGATGCTCCATAGATTATGCCCCATAAGTGCTCCTTAGATTATGCCCCCATAGAAGCTCCATAGATTGTGCCCCCATAAATGCTCCTTAGATTATTCCCCCATAGATGCTCCATAGATTATGCCCCCATAAATGCTCCACAGATTATGCCCCCATAGATTATGCCCCCATAAATGCTCCACAGATTATGCCCCCATAAATTGTCACGGGTGTGTCGCCACGAAGATCGTCACACAGCCTGACTTCTCGCAGCTGAGTTTTTGGTGCTTTGTGTTTTTCGGCAGTGAGGGAGTTAATTCTCTCTCTCTGTGCTAGTTGAGGCCCAGCCTCGCCCAGCTGCAGTAAATGCTGCAGTAGTGGGACTCCTTCAAATACCTGCCGGTCTGTTAGGGAAGTTGTCGGTGAAAGCATTCATTGCAGACAAACAGAGCGGCTCGTGGTATTTTGGAGTTTGGAGTGAAGTGTACTTGGTGTGGTTTTTGCCCTTCCACGCTTTATCATTTATCTCCTTACCCGTTGGTGTTCCCTCTGTTGTTGTGGTGTGAGTTTTTGTATGCAAGGTGGTTTTTGGTTTTCCCCTTGTACTGTCTCGTTCGTCTAGTACTGTGTGTTGGCTTATATTATCCTGTCCCCTGTTGTTGTGATCGGGGTCCTTCTCAGGACTAGATTACTGAGGTTCAGGGATCCTCAGGAGGTAGGGGTTACGCTGACGGCCTGGACCTCTGTACCTTTAACAGTACCTCCAGGTAGAGGGATTAGTCAGGGCCCCAGCTTAGGGTCAGCTTAGGCCCCTGACCTCCTGTACGCAGAGACAGCGTGACATAAATGCTCCACAGATTATGCCCCCATAGATTATGCCCCCATAAATGCTCCACAGATTATGCCCCCATAGATTATGCCCCCATAAATGCTCCACAGATTATGCCCCCATAGATTAAGCCCCCATAAATGCTCCACAGATTATGCCCATAGATGCTCCACAGACTGTGCCCCCATAGATGCTGCAAAAAAAAAAAAAAGACATACTCACCTCTCGTCGCTGGGGGCCAGGTGCTGGTGTCCTGAGCAGGCGGGGACACCGGCGCGCTATGGGTGACAGGTGCCGGTGTCACCACTGGCTCAGGGCCCCGGCACCTGCGATATTTACCTGTCACCGGGTCCACTGCTGAGCGCCGCTGTCTTCGGTCCTCCGGCAGTGAATGCTCAGGCAGAGGGAGCGGCGCACACTAATGATGTCATCGCGCCCTCTGCCTGAACATCGCAGCAAGAGAGGACGCGATGACACAGTGGCGCTCAGCGGTTGGAGCGGGTGACAGGTAAGTAATGATATACACTGCTTCCCACGCCCATGTGGGCGTGGGAAGCAGTGAATATTCATTTCTCTTTAGCAGCGGGGACAGGGGCTCCTGCCTCCTGTCACCCGCTGCTGCTCCGCTGGCACGGGGCCCCCATGGCAGCTGCGTGGTGTGCCGCTATTAGCGACACGCCACCGGCTGGGGGCCTCTGGAGCAGCGGGGGCCCTAGGCAACTGGCCCCTGTATGCCAGCAGGTGCCAGGGCCCCCCAGATGCCAGGGCCCACCGGAGAATCCTCCTGTTCTCCGGTGGGCCAGTCCGACCCTGGAGGGAAGGCCAATCTGGAATCTCAATCTGTGGAAGGCGGAGTACGGCTGAAAAAGCAGCTAAAACTCTGATATTGCTCAGGATGTGAACTCTACCCACCTGATGGACCCTTAGACCCATGTGTAGGTAATATTGAGTTGACGTAAAAACTCCAGTACGTGTCTGAAGGCTTTTCTTTTTTGCAAAGTCCATCTGGAGAGGTCAGGGAAAATTTGAATTCTTCTGCCCTGATGTTTTATATTTCCCTCCAATCTCAACAGTAATTATACCCTCTTTAAAGGGAATCTGTCACCCCATTTTAGCCATATCAGCTAAAGATATGACTGAATAGTGCGTTCCATAAGCAACCTATCAGTATGTAGCTTATATCCTGATACCCCCGTTTTGATAGCAAAATACCTTTGTAAAGTTTGGATTTTTTTCTGTAAATCAGGGAGGTCCGGTCCGGAGGGCGGCGTTTTCTTTCTTCTCCCCTCGCTCCTCGGCATCTCTTTCCTTGCACTGGAAATGACTGCTTGCCTTGGACGACTTCCGGGGCAAGGAAAGTGAAGGCCAATAGTTGCGCATGTGCTGTAATGATTTTATGCTTTGCCCACTGTTGGGCAAAGCACACTGCGAATGCGCAGGGAGGAATTTGAAAAGCGCAATCGCGTGAACACAACGCCGTCTGTGCGATTCACAGACGGCGATACGCAAGAGATGCCGAGGAGCGGGGGGGAGATGAGAGAAAACGCCGCCCTCCGGACCGGACCACCTGATTTACAGAAAAAAATCAGAACTTTACAAAGGTATTTTGCTATCAAAACGGGGGTGTCAGGATATAAGCTACATACTGATAGGTTGCTTATGGGACCCACTATTCAGTCATATCTTTAGCTGATATGGCTAAAATGGGGTGACCGATTCCCTTTAAGTCGATATGTATGGACCCTCCAATTAATGTCTCTAGGGTATTCTGGGTCTAATGATTTAGGGCCCAAAGATCTGTGCACCCAGTCAAGTTCCAGAGGAGAATCCAGAGGTACCTTTAAAATCGTGTTGAACATATGGCAGAGGGTTTTATCCAATGCTGCAGGTTCCACTGTTTCTGAAAGGCCCCAGATTCTAATATTGTTACGCCTATTTCTATTTTCTGCGTCATCTAATAAGTCTGTGAGATATTGTATTTGAAAGTGAACCAGGAAACAACGTTGAGACAAGAGCAATTGATCACCGGCAACCATGATGGAGGGAAACCTCCCTTATATCCAGCCGGTCCGTGATTCCTGATTGCCAATCCTCATTGAATGGTTCAGTACTGTTTGTAACCACCAGAGGAACTTCTGCCCAGAATTCATTTCTAAAACATTCACAACACCCAAGTCTCTCCCAAATGGTGAACCTTATCTCTTAATCTGGACATCTCAGTGCGGTACGAGTTTTCCAAACGTGAAATATGCTATTCCATGTCTTCCCTGTTCAGAATAGCTTTAATCACTCAAGTCCCCAAGATCAGTTAATAGGGGTGCTAAATTATTGTCACCTTGTTTAATAGGGAGTCCACCATCACCAAGTCCCCCAGCGTGTAGTAAGGGAGAAGAAGTGCTGCTGTTCAAGAAGTTTGTGGCATTAAAGCTTCCATGCCCTCAGATGTTATTAGGTCATATGAAATGTTAGAGGCGGGTGTTTGGGAAAAAGAGGCTGCAGGGGGTCTCTCCCCAGAGAGTCTGTGGCTGGCCAGTCTCCCCCATTACTGTCTCCAGCCTCACCTTTGTGTCTGAGGCAGATCGGGCGCCAGCGTGTGACCATGCAGCTGTGACTCCGGCGCGATGTTGGTTCTGGCCCGTGTGCCCACTATCATCAGTGTTAGCCCGCTCCACGTGCTCCACATGCACAGCTCCCGTTGCTCTGCACGAGCGAGCCCCGGAGGCAGAGACCGCCGTGACCCCACGGGAACCTGTGACTCTCCAATAGTTTCTCCACAGCTCTCCGCATGCCCCTGTGCTTCGGCCATAACTGATGTGTGTGGAAGGGGAGCCTGTAAGGTATTGAGCCGCATGTACCAGGGCTTTGGGGTACTTGGCACCGAGCCCGTTGAAGTCTATGGGGAATGTCACGGGTAGCACAGCTCGGTCCGTTGCCCTGGGCGCTCACTGTAATGGGGGATATTTACAGGTGACTTGAATAATGAAAAAGGGGATTCGTGACGCCACTTGTGGTATCTGGTCAGGAGGACCAGCGCTGCTATGCAGATCCACTGGAGGGTTAATATGGTGCAGCTAGGTGTTAAGCCTTCCACAAGTAAGGCTGAGTGATCCTCCAGGGCAGACAGATATGCAGAGGTGGGGACCCGGCAGTCAGGGACAATAAGGGAGACACACACATAAGTCACTTTGGTACCTTTACTGCAGATATTCAGGCACTTCCCCGGAGCACTGTAGGGTGAAGGGTACACATCCAGATTCCTCCACTCGGTAGGTGTGTGGCCTCCTGTCCTCTGCCTTTATGTAATGAAGTCTTGGCCTGCATGTAGCTGGGCCTAGCTTAGTCTCCGTCTTGTACCTGGCTGATCTTGTGGTTGGACCTTCTCTCTGAAAGGACAGGGTCCTTGATGGCTGGCCGAGCCAGACTCCGTCCTCCTGATCCTGCTACGTATCAGCTCTGTGGTACTCCTGGGACTTGTAGTCCTCCAGGAACTCCGGTGTTCTCCTAATGGGTCGTGGAGATCCCTATAGGCTCGGACCCCGTTGTCCGGTATTTCTTGCTGAGATGAGCTATTAAGGCTCCTCTGTCTCATTAACTTCCACTCGCCTTCGGCTACCTGGATCTCACACGATCACACACACTGGCAGTTGGTGGGTTGCCTCTTCGCCACTCTTTAAGCGTCGGCACGCTTTCCTCAGAGCCCACTTCTAAATTCAGCTCTGACTAGGCTGGAGTGACTTCCCTGTGTCACTCTTACTAGACTCCACTTAAACACCCTCTGCACAGAGCTGAGCTCTGAACGGAACTGAGCTGCAGCAAGCTGCTCTGCTCTCCTTCTCTTCTCCTCTCTTTCTCTTCTTCTTTCTGAGGCAAACTGAAACTAAACTTGTTTTTATATGCCTATCACAGCTCCCTCTGCTGGTCTTTTAGGATGAGCTGCGTGTGTGTATGTGTATAATGACCTCTAGTGGGATCTTCTGTCAGTGCACCCTTCTGGAAGATGTAGATTCAGTCACAGCTGGGCTCCACAGTATGACCAGTCAGGAATTTCTCAATACCTTGCGAATGCACTTCTGAAGTGTCTGAGGTTGTGCTGTTTGCCCTTCTTCCTTTTTGCTCAAATTTGAGACGGATAGGTTGAAGTTTGGTGCTGATTAAAGGGTGATATCCACAAGCCGGGAAGGGAGCTAGATAAACTTGCATCTCTACTCCTCCATGGCCGGGCCATGCCCCCACCACTTGATAAGAGTTACAAGAGATAGCGGATACAAAGTCTTAAGGCTGGGTCTCACATAGCGATACACCAGCGATCCCGACAAAGATCAGGATCGCAGTGTATCGCTACATTATCGCTGCTGAGCTGCCAAACAGGCAGCTCAGGCAGCGATCAGTACAAGCGACACTGCGGGTAACATCGCTTAGTTACCCGCAGTGTACCTTGGATACCAGCGCCCTGATGCAGGGAGCTGGTAACCAAGGTACACATCGGGTTTCCAGGCGCTGCGCGGTGCCTGGAAACCCGCTGTGTACTTTGGTTACCAGCTCCCTGATGCAGGGAGCTGGTATCCAAGGTACACAGCGGGTTTCTAGGCACAGCCCCGCGCCTGGAAACCCGCTGTGTACCTTGGTTACCAGCGGATCGCTGGTCTCCCGCCTGTCACACGCAGCGATGCGTGCCTGTCAGCGGGAGACCAGTGATCAAAAAAATGTCCTGACATTTCAGCGACGATCAGCGATACCCGGCAGGGGGGCTGATCGTCGCTGAATGTCACACACAGCGATATCGCTGGTGAGCTCGCTGCTGCGTCACAAAACTAGTGACTCAGCACCGATCTCGCTAGCGATATCGCTATGTGAGACGGGGGCTTTATGGCTGTTTCTTTTACAGTATGAAGCATTTGTGGCACCCCAGGAGTTTGGCTGCCACAGTGACCTTGCCTTTCTCCAGGGGAGGGTGATGTCATGCCTGAAAGCAAAGAGGGACCCCTTCGCAGGTAATTTAGC
>JARQOD010000004.1:345408680-345436933 GCA_033576555.1 Oophaga sylvatica | reverse complement strand
ATGCAACACCTTTCTGACTCCAGACCAGAAGGGGAGCTCAAACACCTGATTTGAGGGGAGCTTCCCTGGAATATTCAGGCTGGGGGAGGAGTTAGTCTGTCTAGCTGAGGGAAGGAGAGAGGGAGAACGTAGAGACAAGCTGGGGGACTGAAGCTATAGCAGGGCTTATCCCCAGGTCTAAGCGCCAGAGACCGGACCCCTGGAGTCTGAGGCTGAGAGGGTGTAGTAAAATCCCAGCAGCAGAATCCGGAGGGCAGAGGACGGCAGGTTCTCTGTCCCTATTAAGACTCTTCCACAAAGCAGCAGCACAGGTGAGCACGAGACTCCATAAGTGATTAGTTCCTGAAACAGGCTACAGCTGCATGTAATGAGAGTGAAGTTCAACTTAAACGAGAGAGAGAATCCAGAGGACTTGGAAGGAGCTTATAGCAGCCAATGCCTCACAGAACAGCGCTAGAAATAATAATAATAATAATCTTTATTTATATAGCGCCATCATATTCCGCAGCGCTTTACAGTTTAACAGTTTCAAAACACAAGTCATAGGTAACAACGTTAACAATACAATAATTAAAGCAAAATAAGCCGACCCTGCTCGTGAGAGCTTACAATCTACAATGAGGTGGGGGAGATACAAAGTGAAGGTGTGTATATACAATGGTGCATTTACAATGATGGTCCAGCCATCTTGAGGGAGTGAGGGATGGATGGAGATAGTGAATGGGCTACACACACACACACTTACACATAGAATGACTTTGATTAGTGAATGTGATAGGCTGCTCTGAACAAATGTGTTTTGAGGGAGCGCCTGAAATAATGCAAATTGTGGATAGTCCTAATTTTTGGGGTAGAGCATTCCAGAGGATTGGCGCAGCGCGGGAGAAGTCTTGGAGTCGGGAGTGGGAGGTACGGATTAATGCAAAGGTTAGTCGAAAGTCATTTGCAGAGCGCAGCAGTCGGTTAGGCCGATAGATAGAAATGAGGGAGGAGATGTAGGGGGGTGCTGCACTGTGGAGAGCTTTGTGGGTGAGAACCAAGTACTTTGAATTGGATCCTATAATGAATGGGCAGCCAGTGTAAGGACTGGCGAAGAGCGGACGCGTCCGAGTACCGATTAGCCAGATGGATGACCCTGGCTGCTGCATTAAGGATGGACTGGAGAGGGGATAGTCGAGTAATGGGGAGGCGAAGTAATAGAGCGTTGCAGTAGTCCAGGCGGGAGTGGATCAATGCTACAGTGAGGGTTTTTGTTGTTTCCATGGTGAGAAAAGGGCGGATTCTAGAGATGTTCTTTAGGTGTAGGCAGCAAGAGCGGGCAAGAGATTGTATATGTGAGGTGAAGGAGAGATTGGTGTCAAACATAACACCCAGACAGTGAGCCTGTTGCCGGGGTGTTATTATGGTGCCCGCCACGGAGAGGGAAATGTCAGATTTAGGGAGGTTAGTAGACAGCGGGAGCAGAAGAAGTTCAGTTTTGGAGAGGTTGAGTTTCAGATAGAGAGCGGACATGATGTTGGAGACTGCGGACAGACAGTCGGTGGCGTTCTGTAGTACAGCGGGGGTAAGGTCGGGGGATGACGTGTATAGTTGTGTGTCATCAGCATAAAGATGGTACTGAAAGCCAAATCTGCTGATGGTCTGTCCAATTGGGGCCGTGTAGAGAGAGAACGAAACACTGAAGGAGCGGTCAGAAAAGATAGGAGGAGAACCAGGAGAGAACAGTGTCCTTAATGCCTAGTGAGTGGAGCCTAGACAGTAGGAGACGGTGGTCAACCGTGTAAAAAGCTGCAGAAAGGTCGAGAAGAATGAGCAGAGAGTGGTCACCGTTACATTTTGCTGTAAGAAGGTCATTGGTCACTTTGATGAGTGCAGTTTCAGTCGAATGTAGGGGGCGGAAGCCGGACTGTGAAGGGTCTAGGAGGGAGTGATTGGAGAGGTAACGGGTAAGGCGGGAGTAGACTAGGCGCTCCAAAAGTTTAGAGATGAAGGGGAGATTGGATACCGGTCTGTAGTTGTTTGTGCAGGAAGGGTCGAGAGCGGGTTTCTTTAGTAGTGGAGTAATGATGGAGTGTTTGAAGGAGGATGGGAAAATGCCAGAGGAGAGTGAGAGATTAAAGATTTTAGTTAGGTGAGTTGTGACCACTGGAGAGAGAGACTGGAGGAGATGTGAGGGAATGGGGTCGGTAGTGCATGTAGTCGGACGAGAGGAAGAGAGGAGTCTGGAGACTTCTTCTTCTGTGATGGGATCAAATGTGGAAAGTGAGCCAGGGGAAATGCAAGTCACAGCACTTGGTGGTTGAGAGCAGATTTCCTGATGGATAGTATCTATTTTTTCTATAAAGTGGGAGGCCAGGTCGTCAGCTCAAATGTCTGTGTTAGGGGCTTGTGCTTTTGGCCTGAGGAGGGAGTGAAAAGTGTCAAAAAGTTTCTTGGGGACTTCCGGGAGGCGGAGCCAAGGAATGGCTGCTTTTTAGCAGAGCTCCCCGCTGGCCTACTCTCATCTGTGGCCATCCCTCAGTTTGTGAGAGGAGAAACAGCTTTAATCAGCGGGGGGAATCCTTGGACAGGGGGCTCGTCTGTCGGGTCTGCCTCTCCAGGCTCCTCTGAAGGCTCCAGGCGCAGGAGACGCCGTGCAGCATGGTACAAGCCGCAGGCCAGCTGTGAAGAGGGACTTGCACAGATAAGAGGTCCCGAGATAACAAGCGACCACCCACCGGGAGAGAAAAAACAAACAGTGAAGCCCTGAAGATCTGGCTGTTATCGCATCTAGGGCCAGAGGAGGTGAGTGCAGTGGCAATAGGGGGAGGGTTAACTACAACAGAAGCAATCTCCCTGCCACAGCCCTCAGCAGTTTCCCTGCACTACAGGCTTGTTGTGAGCTGCAATGTTTTAAGTTGCTGACCATCCTGTAAGAGGTGACAGAAACAATAAAGTACTCAAGGTCTGTCTGATAGAGGATTAACCCCTGAGGCCCTGCTACAGAGCTCAAATAAATCAGCCTAAAGGGTATGCCACACTAAACAAGAACGCTAACGAGATCGCTAAAAAACGTCACTATTTAGCGATCTCGTTAGTGACGTTGTTGTGTGTGGCATGTAGCAACGACGTGGCCCCTGCTGTGATCTCGCTGATCATTCACTAGAGTTCTGGACCGTATTTTGATCGTTGGCGTCCCGCTGGTGAGCCTGAATCGCTGTGTCTGGCACCTTTTGTGAACGATGTACGACCTCGTTGACGACGCATTAGTCAGCGGCGCAGGCGGGACTTTGTTTTCTTTCGTTAACGCCCTTCAGCTCCGATTGGTGACAACAACATCACCTCAGCTATAATAACTGCGCCCCCATCCATTGTTTCCAGAGCGCTTTGTGGGTGACTCTTTGTGCGTTGTTGCGAGAATAGTATCGTGTGTTGGAGTTTTGCGATCCTGTTTGTGGCGCAGTGGTGGGTTTTGCGATCCCGCTAGAGCACTATCCATCCCCATTTTGATTTGGATCTTCGGAATATTTGGATTCAAGGTACATATTGTTTGTGATGTTGTTTGATAATGTTTTTTGACCTTTTTTTTTTTCTGCTTTATTTATTTTACACCCCTGACCTTATTGTATTATTTTTTCGTCTGCTTTATTTATTTTACACCCCTGACCTTATTTTATTTTTTTTTTCGTCTGCTTTATTTTTTTTTTACACCCCTGACCTTATTTTATTATTTTTTCGTCTGCTTTATTTATTTTACACCCCTGACCTTATTTTTTTTTTTTTTCGTCTGCTTTATTTTTTTACACCCCCCACCATTTTAGACGTTTGTAAACTGTATATCAAATGTTAACTGAAAAGTTTAATTTATTTTTTTTATATATTTTTTATTTTATTCTTTATTTTATTTTGTTTAAACACTGTATTAATAGTAATTATTTAGTAATTAACTTTTCTCTTCTTTACCGTACAGGTTACATAATGAACCTGTCCACCGCGGAGCGTATGATTGTGGCAGTTGCACTGTCAATGGAGGCAGATCGTCAGGAAGAGGCGCGGGTGGAAGAGAGGCGCTCCAAGCGTAAGCGTCGCATGTGGACCAGAGAATGGCTGGAGCAGAGGTCCAAATTCTCCCACATGCATCTAGTGAGGGAATTGCAGGAGAAGAATCCGCAGGATTTCCGGAATTATCTACGGATGTCGGAGGATTCATTCAAGCTCCTACTGGAAGCTGTGAGGCCACTCATTGAACGGCAGGATACACGGATGCGTGCAGCTGTTTCAGCAGAGGAACGTTTGGCAGTAACGCTGCGATTTCTGGCAACCGGACGTTCAATGAAGGATTTGCAATATTCTGCTGCAATTTCTCGATCGCTGCTTGGAGAACTAATTCCGGAGACATGCAACGCCATCGTCCGCAGTTTACGGAGCTACATGCCTTTTCCCAAATCAGTGGCGGAATGGCAAATAATTGCCTCTGATTTTGAACGAATTTGGCAGTTCCCAAACTGTGGTGGTGCCTTGGATGGCAAACATGTGCGGATCACGCAACCAGCCAAAAGCGGATCCTTTTTTCATAATTACAAGGGCTACTTCAGCGTGATCCTCATGGCCCTTGTTAATGCCAATTATGAATTTATTGACGTTAATGTTGGCATTAATGGAAGGGTTTCTGACGGTGGCGTTTGGAGCACACAAGTTTTGGTGAACGGTTGTTTAATAATAAACTTAACTTGCCAACCAACATAGACACCACCGCCAACCTAAACTTTGTGTTTGTGGGCGATGAAGCCTTCCCCCTTCATGAGCATCTTGTTAAACCGTACCCACAAAAGACTTTGACAGGAGAAAGGCGGATTTTTAACTACAGACTCTCTAGGGCACGGCGCGTTGTGAAGAATGCCTTCGGCATAATGGCCAACCGCTTCAGGGTTTTCCACACTCCAATCAACATGAAGCTGGAATCCATAGACTGGGTGGTGTTGGCCTGTTGTGTGCTGCACAATTTTCTAAGAAAACGCGATGCTGGTACTTACAGTCCGCCAGGCTTCATGGACTCGGACAGCAATGGTGACGTGGTGCTTGGAGAATGGCGTGACAATGATCCCGCTATTGCAGGCCTTCAACCTGTCAATCAAGGCAGGAGCAAGGACAATGCGAAGGCCAGCAGAGACAAGTACTGCCATTACTTTAATGGGCCTGGTGCAGTGAGTTGGCAGCATCAGGTCTAGTTAGATTTTGAGAATGTTTAACTTTACCCTTTTTTTTAACAATGTTTTTATAATAAATTATTTTTATTTTAAAAATGCATTCGTGTTTTTTTCAATTATTTTACCAATATGGGAGAAGGGCTAATGATGGGTGAGATGTGGGGAGGGAGTAATGGGGAGACATGTTACCAGCAGCTGCAGTTTTTAAAATCTTTTCAAAGGCTTTTTTGTTGTCTATTTTTGGTTTTACATTGTATCTACTTGTCACACACGGGGTCATGGGAGTACCATCAGTCATAGGAGTTAATTGTTAAAAAAATAAAGAAAAAATTTTCAAATATTTTCAATTATTTTAAGGGCCTATGGTCTCACTAGCGTTCAAACATTATAATTATATATAACAGATAATACACCACAGCTGCATATATAAAGTTTAAATATATAATATATATATTTTAGTCATATATGAAAGATTAAAAAATTGTTATACATATATTTGAAAATTCTTGGGAGGTAAAGGTCAACATTCACCAGGGAATCACAGCTATTCACAGATATGCGACATCATTATGATCGCAATGTGACTACTCAGACACCAGCTACACAGATATGCAAACAGATATGCAAAAAGCTATTGTGATTTGCAAGGTGATTCGCGAGCCCCAGCCATAAAGAAATGCGACGTCATTGTGATCGCAATGTGACTACTCACACACCAGCTACACAGATATGCAAACAGATATGCAAAAAGCTATTGTGATTTGCAAGGTGATTCGCGAGCCCCAGCCATAAAGAAATGCGACGTCATTGTGATCGCAATGTGACTACTCACACACTGCAGCTACACAGATATGCAAACAGATATGCAAAAAGCTATTGTGATTTGCAAGGTGATTCGCGAGCCCCAGCCATAAAGAAATGCGACGTCATTGTGATCGCAATGTGACTACTCACACACCAGCTACACAGATATGCAAACAGATATGCAAAAAGCTATTGTGATTTGCAAGGTGATTCGCGAGCCCCAGCCATAAAGAAATGCGACGTCATTGTGATCGCAATGTGACTACTCACACACAGCTACACAGATATGCAAACAGATATGCAAAAAGCTATTGTGATTTGCAAGGTGATTCGCGAGCCCCAGCCATAAAGAAATGCGACGTCATTGTGATCGCAATGTGACTACTCACACACCAGCTACACAGATATGCAAACAGATATGCAAAAGGCTATTGTGATTTGCAAGGTAAAGATTGTCCGAGCCCCAGCCATAAACAAATGCGACGTCATTGTGATCGCAATGTGACTACCACACACTGCTACACAGATATGCAAACAGATATGCAAAAAGCTATTGTGATTTGCAAGGTGATTCGCGAGCCCAGCCATAAAAAATGCGACGTCATTGTGATCGCAATTGACTACTCACACACCAGCTACACAGATATGCAAACAGATATGCAAAAAGCTATTGTGATTTGCAAGGTGATTCGCGAGCCCAGCCATAAAGAAATGCGACGTCATTGTGATCGCAATGTGACTACTCACACACGCAGCTACACAGATATGCAAACAGATATGCAAAAAGCTATTGTGATTTGCAAGGTGATTCGCGAGCCCCAGCCATAAAGAAATGCGACGTCATTGTGATCGCAATAGTGACTACTCACACACCAGCTACACAGATATGCAAACAGATATGCAAAAAGCTATTGTGATTTGCAAGGTGATTCGCGAGCCCCAGCCATAAAGAAATGCGACGTCATTGTGATCGCAATGTGACTACCCACACACTGCTACACAGATATGCAAACAGATATGCAAAAAGCTATTGTGATTTGCAAGGTGATTCGCGAGCCCCAGCCATAAAGAAATGCGACGTCATTGTGATCGCAATATGACTACTCACACACCAGCTACACAGATATGCAAACAGATATGCAAAAAGGCTATTGTGATTTGCAAGGTGAAGATTGTCACGAGCCCCAGCCATAAACAAATGCGACGTCATTGTGATCGCAATGTGACTACCCACACACTGCTACACAGATATGCAAACAGATATGCAAAAAGCTATTGTGATTTGCAAGGTGATTCGCGAGCCCCAGCCATAAACAAATGCGACGTCATTGTGATCGCAATATGACTACTCACACACCAGCTACACAGATATGCAAACAGATATGCAAAAAGCTATTGTGATTTGCAAGGTGATTCGCGAGCCCCAGCCATAAAGAAATGCGACGTCATTGTGATCTGCAATATGACTACTCACACACCAGCTACACAGATATGCAAACAGATATGCAAAAAGCTATTGTGATTTGCAAGGTGATTCGCGAGCCCCAGCCATAAAGAAATGCGACGTCATTGTGATCGCAATATGACTACTCACACACCAGCTACACAGATATGCAAACAGATATGCAAAAAGCTATTGTGATTTGCAAGGTGATTCGCGAGCCCCAGCCATAAACAAATGCGACGTCATTGTGATCGCAATATGACTACCACACACCAGCTACACAGATATGCAAACAGATATGCAAAAAGCTATTGTGATTTGCAAGGTGATTCGCGAGCCCCAGCCATAAAGAAATGCGACGTCATTGTGATCGCAATATGACTACTCACACACCAGCTACACAGATATGCAAACAGATATGCAAAAAGCTATTGTGATTTGCAAGGTTGAAGATATGTCACGAGCCCCAGCCATAAACAAATGCGACGTCATTGTGATCGCAATGTGGACTACCCACACACGCTACAAGATATAGCAAACAGATATGCAAAAAGCTATTGTGATTTGCAAGGTGATTCGCGAGCCCCAGCCATAAAGAAATGCGACGTCATTGTGATCGCAATATGACTACTCACACACCAGCTACACAGATATGCAAACAGATATGCAAAAAGCTATTGTGATTTGCAAGGTGAAGATTGTCACGAGCCCCAGCCATAAAGACATGACACGCCATTGTGATCGCCTAGCTTGGAACAGTGGTATTGCGATTGCAACAGATCTCATATCTGTGCTTGGCTGGCGATGGTGCTGTGTCAATTTTCAATCGCAAAACGTTTGCGTCCGCCGCCTAACTGCACGCATGTGATCGCCGCTACGTTGCGCACTTACGTCTGGCTGGCGCCATGCTCGTTGTTGTGATGCGCGGCGTGCCAGCCTTTGGGTCGGCCCAGACAGAGACAGCGCGGCCCAAAATGGACGGACGAGGAGGTCCGTTATCTCATAAAGAAGACGGACCTCTGGGACTACCACTGCAGGCTACCTGTGGCGCATCCAATGCGCCACAAAAGGGTATGCCTGCAGAGGATCCAGCGGGGGCTGCAGAGGAGATTTAGGCTAAGTGCACACGATCAGGAATAATTGCGTTTTTTTCGCGGTTTTTCCGCGGTTTTCCGCGGTAAAAACGCGATAAAAACGCAAGCATTAAGCATCCTATACATGTTAATTGATTCCGCATGTTTTGGCCACATGTTGCGTTTTTTTCCGCGAAAAAAACGCTTTGCGGAAAAAATAGCAACATGTTCATTAATTTAGCGTAACCGCGGTGATTCCGCCGCCATAGGAATGCATTGAACCGCTTACTTTCCGCATGTGGCTATGCCCACTATGCGCAATGTAAGCGGTTCATGTGCGGATGGTACCCAGGGTCTGGAGCAGAGGAGACTCTCCTCCAGGCCCTGGGTACCATATCCCTGGTAAAACAATAATTAAAATAAAAAATAATGATATTCTCACCTTCCGGCGGCCCCCGCAGCCTTCCCGCGGCCCCCGCAGCCTTCCCGCCTTCAGCGACGCTCCCGGCAACTTCCGGTCCCAAGAGTCCTTTGCGAGAATCACCCAGATGGCATAGCGGTCTCGCGAGATGCTACGTCATCGGTGTGATTTGTTGCAAAGCACTCCTGGGACCGGAAGTTGCCGGGAGCGTCGCTGAAGGCGGGAAGGCTGCGGGGGCCGCCGGAAGGTGAGAATATCATTATTTATTATTTTTTTTATTATTTTTACATTAGATCTTTTTACTATTGATGCGACATAGGCGGCATCAATAGTAAAAAGTTGGTCACACTTGTCAAACACTATGTTTGACTCGTGTGACCAACCTGTCAATCAGTTTTCCAAGCGATGCTACAGATCGCTAGGAAAACGCTAGCATTCTGCAAGCTAATTACGCTTGCAAAACGCTATTATTCTGGCGGGAATCAGCATAAAAAAACGTGCGTATTTCCTGCGGGAGAAGTGCGGGATTGCCGCGAAATTTCCGCGCATTCCGCAACTGGAACTTAGCCTTAATGTGCGGCGGACCGGAGCACAGATCAGGAAGAAGCTGGCGGACCTGCGATATCGCTCACGCGATAGGGTCGCCAGCATCCGGGTCCAGCTCCGCAGGCCTCTGAGTGAGTATTGATGAGGGTATCTGGATAGGTTATGTTTTGTGGGGTAGGCTACTTTCACACTTGCGTCTTTTAGCGATGCGTTTCGAGCGCACAAGAAGCGCATTAAAAAAACGCCTGCAAACGCTTATAAACGCTGCGATATTTAGTCGCATCAGCATGCGCATTTCGACAAAAAAAAACAGCGTTTGTCTGCGATTTCATGCGTTTTTGCATGCGTTTGGGTTGTTTTGGCGCATGCGTTGTCTATGTGTCACATTTATCATCTCTGTCCATCATCTGCTCTATCTCTGTCTCCATCATCTCTGTCTCAATCATCTCTTTTTTTTTTTTTTGACCGGAAAAAAAAATGCAACATGTAGCGTCTAGCGCGTATGCGTGCACACCGGGAAAATGCGCAGCGCACGACAAACGCACATGAACGCGTGCAAGCGCTAGACCCTGCGCCCGCCATGTTAAAGATAGGGGAACATTGCGCATGCGTCCGATAGCGCAAGTTGCGCTGCGCAAAAAAACGCAAGTAGCCTTATCTACCTATATCAATGCACCCACAGTGATGGGAGTACCAGTAGTGATAGGGCAGGCAGTGAAGGGAGTAGCAGTCGTGAGGGGGTTTACAGGCATAGATGGAAGTACTGGCAGTAACGGGGTTAGTAGAAGGATTATTTGACTGAATTGTATATTTTATTTACAGCACCACCTTCACCATCACCAGCACCAGCTGCTCCACCGTCCCCAGCTACCCCTCCACCTCCATCTCCGGCTACCCCTCCACCACCATCCTCACCACACCTCTCCATCCCTTCAGCCCCTTCCCTGGCAGCAACCCCCCCTCCACAGTTGGGGTCATCAAGCACCTCACCTTCCATTGTCTTCTCTCCAGCATCATCCCGTCACACGGATGCAGGCTCCCCATCAGGTAATTAACGCACATTATATAAGCTTCAGACAAGTTTGAGAACTTTGTTAGGTCTTATGTGTAATGGCTGTTGTGATATAAATTTTTTTTTCTGTGTTTCCCTAGCCAGCGGAGCAACAGGTTCTGGGTGGGCGGTCAGCGGTTCCTCTGAGGAAAACCGTAAGTGTTAATTAACATAACATTTACATGTTGATGTTGCAACAGAATTCACTATTAACTGTTACCTTTTCCTCCACAGAAATCCCGACTGCCCAGGACCTGTTGGTGTCCCACCGCCGGGTGATTGCGAAAATGTGCAGCGCTGTGGCAGCGATGCAGACAGCGGTGGCAGAGCTGCAAAGTGCAATGGGAGCTCTGCATCAACACGGGATGATGCTGGAGAGGGCAGCGGCTGGACACCTGGGCCCTCATTAAGTTTTTTTTTTTGGAATTTTTTTTATTTTGTTAATAATTAGTTTATAATTTTTTATTTTGTTATGTTTTTTTTTTTTTTGTTTACATTTTATATCTTTATTTATAAAAAAAAAAAGAAATATATATGACAATAATATATATTTTATATTTTACGTTAATCTACTCAGGTGTGGTGTATTATTTTTTAGTATAAGGTTTTAGCGCTAGTGTGACCAGGGCCTTAAAAAAAAATGTTAATTTTTGAAATTTTTTTCATTTCATTTTTTCCCTATGATGGAACACCTATGATAGCTGGTATTCCCATGACCTCATGTGTGACAAGTAGATGTAATAAAAATACAACATTTTAATAGTTGACATCACATAAGAAAAGACCACAATTCATTAGATAAATAAGTTTTTTTATTAAAAAAGGTATCAATGTAAAAATATAAAAACAACCCAAAAAAACTTTAGTAAAACATTTTAAAAACTACAACTGCTGGTAAGATGGATCATTGCCATTACCACGCTGCCTCTGCGGTGTATAAAAATAAGGGGGAGCACCAGCGTTTGGGTTTATCCCAACTGGGTTTGGCACAGGATTGTGCGGCCATGAGTAGTCCGGGTACTGCGGTCTTGGCATGACGACATATCTGTTGTCAAGGTTTCCAAAAGACGCTTGATTCAGGACCTCAAACATCAGTCTCTCAGCATGAAGCCGCTGAACAGGATCCAGAGTAGGTAGCCTCTCATTCGCAAAATATGCAAAGCCAGTTATTTTAGTTTCTTTTTCTGCTGTAAGAAGTTTTTTTCGCAATTTCCACCAATTCAGGAGTAGCCGAGGTGGGAGCCTTCCTTTTCGTTCCTGAAAGTGAAAGCCGCCTCCGCACAGATGATGGTGGCTCGACTACTTCGTCTATCAACGGCATGCTGTCTTGTTCAGTTGGAGGTGTGGAGACCGCCTCTTCTGTGTCCTGCATGAACAAAAAACAAATGGTAAATCACAAAGACAAAGAAATTAATCTTCACACTATAACATCCATATACAGCAAAAATGTGAAAACGACACTTTTAAATGGAAAGGCCTCAACCGTTGAGCTACATAAATTATCAGTACATGAAGGGATATATTCTGCCATTTTATCTACATTTCACAATAATATTTTTTAAATTTAAGTCCACTTTGGCATGTACATTAAAATGTGTTGTAATACAAAGGTACTTACATGTACGACAGGGGGTCCGGCTGGATCACCTATATTTTTCGAATGGACTGGCTAGATACCCTGACAAATAAAGAGAAATTGACTGGGAAATTTTTAAGTACATGGTCATTGTTCATCCCATCTCTGTCTCAGGACACCAGGGACAAATTAAGGACACATTTTGAAAACACCCAGTGGTATCTTCTTCAGAAAATTAGCGGACATAATCCTATTCCTTGAACTTGTTGATTGTTAATCAAATGCAGGGTCGCTTTAGGGGTTTATATGTTGGGGGGGATGGGAGGGTTGAGGGTGGTGGGGGGACATTTATGAGTATTATACCTTTCAAATAAGCGTCAAATAAGCTTGATACCTTCAAACCTGTATGACTTACTTTTTGGCAATGCTCTTTAAATCAATATTTTGAGTTTTACGTCTGTCAAATAAGCTTGTTACTTCAAGACTTGTATGATTATCTTTTATTGTAATACTCTTTAAATCAATAAAACATGTTGGAAAAAAAAAAAAGTTTCTTGGGGTTGTTGGCTAGTGAGGAGATCAGGGTGGTGAAGTAGGTCTGTTTAGCGAGGTGAAGGGCAACATTATAAGTTTTTAACATGAATTTAAAGTGGATGAAGTCTTCTGGTGTGCGGGTTTTTCTTCAAAGGCGTTCAGCACTCCTAGAGCATCGCTGAAGAAGTTGAGTTTGCAATGTGAGCCAGGGCTGTTTTACTGTGTGTTTGGAAGTTCTGAGTAGCTGTACAGGTATTTACTTTACCTTCAGCATATAAAGAGTTCTCTGACATCTGTGACAAGAAGAATGCAGATCAGCTTCCTCCATACAGGCATTATGACTGTCCCATTGAGCTGCTTCCTGGGGCAGCTATTCCTTTTGGCAATGTATACCCTTTGGCGGCACCTGAGCTCCAAGCCTTAAAGGAGTATATTGATGAAAACCTGGCCAAAGGCTTCATACGTCCTTCTTCCTCACCAGCAGGGGCACCTATATTTTTTGTAAAGAAGGAGGATGGGACCCTGAGACCCTGTGTAGACTACCGGGAACTCAATAAGGTAACCATACGTAACCGTTACCCTTTGCCTCTGATTCCCGAATTACTGGAAAGAGTCCGCCATGCTAAGGTGTTCTCTAAACTGGATCTTCGTGGGGCTTATAATTTGGTGCGTATTCGTCCAGGGGATGAGTGGAAGACAGCATTCAGATGCCGGTATCGACACTTTGAATATCTCGTGATGCCCTTCGGGCTTTGTAACGCCCCTGCAATGTTTCAACACCTTGCTAATGACATCTTCAGAGATTTGTTGGACCAGTTTGTGGTGATCTATTTGGACGATATTTTAATCTTTTCTGACTCTCTACAGGAACATGAAGAACATGTCAAAGCGGTTTTAAGACGTCTGAAAGAGAACCATCTGTATATCAAGCCGGAGAAATGTGAGTTCCATCGTTCTGAGATACAGTTCTTAGGTTATATCATCTCTCCTCAGGGGCTGAACATGGAATTTGGTAAGATTCAGGCTATCCTTGACTGGCCGGTACCCAAGAACGTTAAGGAGGTCCAACATTTTATTGGTTTTGCAAATTTCTACAGACGTTTCATTCGAAATTTTTCTGATATTGTCTGTCCCATTACTTCCTTGACAAAGAAGGAAAAGTCTTTTAAGTGTTCTTCACAGGCTCAAGAAGCTTTTGATCGGCTTAAGATCTGTTTCACCTCAGCACTGCTGTTGAAACACCCAGATCCAACACTGTCTTTCATTGTGGAGGTGGACGCTTCTGATAATGCTTTGGGGGCTATTCTCTCCAAAAGAACTGGAGAGAAGGGGCTGCTACATCCTTGTGCTTTCTTTTCCCGTAGAGTAACCTCAGCAGAGAAGAATTACGACGTGGGAGACAAGGAATTGCTGGCTATTATTGTGGGTTTCAAGGAATGGAGGCATCATCTGCAAGGAGCTGCACAACAGATCGTAGTGCTAACTGACCAATGCAATTTAGAGTTCCTTAGATCTGCTAGATGTCTTTTTCCTTGTCAGGCTCATTGGAATTTATTTTTAAATCAATTTAATTTTGTTATCTCGTACCGTCCAGGTTCTCGTAATGGGAAGGCTGATGCTTTGTCCCGAATCCATGCTGCGGATTCCGTACCTGGAGCCCCGTCCAAGACCATTCTATCTGATGCCAATTTCATCGGAGTTATCCACGATCAAGACTTGTGGAAGGAGTGCAGGGAGGCTTATGACGGTGATGTATTTCTGGCCAACCCACCTGTTGATATTAATCTTGTCTTTAAGGGTGGCATGTGGTTCAGAGATCGACGTATCTACGTCTCTGAAGCCGTCCATCTGCAGATCCTCAACTTGGTACATGACTCCAAGTTGGCTGGTCACAGGGGGGTACAGAAGACACAAGAGTTCCTAAGCCGATTTTTCTGGTGGCCAACTTGCCTGAAGGATACCAAGGACTATGTTCTCTCTTGCGAGGTATGTGCTCGTTACAAGGCTCCTCATGTGGCACCTACGGGTCTTCTGCAACCATTACCTGTTCCGTCCCGCCCTTGGGGTCTATATCAATGGACTTTATTGTGGAGCTGCCTATATCGAGGGGCATGAATACGATCTTGGTGGTAGTTCATTTTGTTCCATGCACCGGCCTCTCCTCAGCTAAGGATACAGTGAACTTGGTTATACAGAATGTCTTTCGGCTGCTTGGGGTCCCGGATGTGATCATCTCTGACCATGGAGTACAGTTTACTTCAAGATTCTGGAAGGGGTTTTGCTCTGCACTCAACATTAATGTCTGTCTCTCTTCCGCTTACCATCCCCAGACAAATGGTCAGACTGAGCGTACCAACCAGACGCTGGAACAATATCTAAGATGCTATGTCAGCCATCTCCAGGATGATTGGTTGGAGTTGCTACCGTTAGCCGAATTTTCATACAACAATTCTCAGAGCGCCTCCACTAAGTTTACACCTTTCTTTGCCAATCTGGGTTATCATCCGTGTATCTTACCTAGGTCTCCGATTAATTCTCCGGTTCCGGCAGTGGATGAAAGGCTGACTACTATGAGGCAAAATTTGGAGGTTCTGAAGGAGTCCCTGACCACAGCTCAAGAACGTTATAAGAGATCGTCTGATAGATTCCGTAAACCTGCACCCATGTTCAAGGTAGGAGATTCTGTGTGGTTAGCAACTAAGAATCTGAAATTAATCGTTCCTTCACAAAAACTTGGACAGAAGTTCATTGGCCCTTTCAAGATCAACGGTATTGTGAGCTCCGTGGCCTGCCATCTGAAGCTTCCTAGGACTATGAAGGTACACCCAGTTTTCCATGTATCTTTACTAAAGCCTGTATCTCCTAATACCTTCCAGGGACGTGTTGTGCCACCTCCGCAGCCTGTGGTGATTGATGGTCAAGAACAATTTGTGGTGGAGGAAATTATTGATTCCAGGATTCGCAGGAATCAACTCCAATATCTAATAAGATAGCAGGGATATTCCCCTGAGGAAGACTCTTGGGAACCAGTGGAAAACATCAATGCCCAACAGAAGATTTCTCTTTTTCATCAGAGATTCCCTGAGAAACCAGGTCCAGGATCGTCCTGAGGCCGCTTCTAAGGAGGGAGTAATGTCAGGACTCTGAACATTTTTGATTACCTTTTGTGCATTACTGACCTTTTCCAAGATGGCATCTTTGGTCTTATGTGCACTCTGTCTTCCTGCTATATACAGTCAGGGCCAGAAATATTTGGACAGTGACACAATTTTCGCGAGTTGGGCTCTGCATGCCACCACATTGGATTTGAAATGAAACCTCTACAACAGAATTCAAGTGCAGATTGTAACGTTTAATTTGAAGGGTTGAACAAAAATATGTGTTAGAAAATGTAGGAATTGTACACATTTCTTTACAAACACTCCACATTTTAGGAGGTCAAAAGTAATTGGACAAATAAACATAACCCAAACAAAATATTTTTATTTTCAATATTTTGTGGCGAATCCTTTGGGGGCAATCACTGCCTTAAGTCTGGAACCCATGGACATCACCAAACGCTGGGTTTCCTCCTTCTTAATGCTTTGCCAGGCCTTTACAGCCGCAGCCTTCAGGTCTTGCTTGTTTGTGGGTCTTTCCCTCTTAAGTCTGGATTTGAGCAAGTGAAATGCATGCTCAATTGGGTTAAGATCTGGTGATTGACTTGGCCATTGAAGAATGTTCCACTTTTTTGCACTCATGAACTCCTGTGTAGCTTTGGCTGTATGCTTGGGGTCATTATCCATCTGTACTATGAAGCGCCGTCAAATCAAGTTTGCAGCATTTGACTGAATCTGGGCTGAAAGTATATCCCGGTACACTTCAGAATTCATCCGGCTACTCTTGTCTGCTGTTATGTCATCAATAAACACAAGTGACCCAGTGCCATTGAAAGCCATGCATGGCCATGCCATCACGTTGCCTCCACCATGTTTTACAGAGGATGTGGTGTGCCTTGGATCATGTGCCGTTCCCTTTCTTCTCCAAACTTTTGGCTTCCCATCATTCTGGTACAGGTTGATCTTTGTCTCATCTGTCCATAGAATACTTTTCCAGAACTGAGCTGGCTTCTGGAGGTGTTTTTCAGCAAATTTAACTCTGGCCTGTCTATTTTTGGAATTGATGAATGGTTTGCATCTAGATGTGAACCCTTTGTATTTACTTTCATGGAGTCTTCTCTTTACTGTTGACTTAGAGACAGATACACCTACTTCACTGAGAGTGTTCTGGACTTCAGTTGATGTTGTGAACGGGTTCTTCTTCACCAAAGAAAGTATGCGGCGATCATCCACCACTGTTGTCTTCCGTGGGCTCCCAGGTCTTTTTGGATTGATGAGTTCACCAGTGCTTTCTTTCTTTCTCAGGATGTACCAAATTGTAGATTTTGCCACTTCTAATGTTGTAGCAATTTCTTGGATGGGTTTTTTTCTGTTCTTGCAGCTTAAGGATGGCTTGTTTCACCTGCATGGAGAGCTCCTGTGACCGCATGTTTCCTTCACAGCAAAACCTTCCAAATGCAAACACCACACCTCAAATCAACTCCGGCCCTTTCATCTGCTTAATTGAGAATGACATAACAAAGGGATTGCCCACACCTGTCCATGAAATAGCCTTGGAGTCATTTGTCCAATTACTTTTGGTCCCTTTAAAAACAGGGTGGCACATGTTAAGGAGCTGAAACTCCTAAACCCTTCATCCAATTTTAATGTGGATACCCTCAAATGAAAGCTGAAAGTCTGAACTTCAACTGCATCTGATTTGTTTTGTTTCAAATTCATTGTGGTAATGTCTAGAACCAAAATTAGATAAATGTTGTCTCTGTCCAAATATTTATGGACCTAACTGTAAAGCCACCCCAGCCTTTAGTCTGTGCTAGAGTATTCTGCCTTGCATCCAGCTTCTGCCTTGCATCCAGCTTCTGACCTCTGGTGGCTCCCTGGCGTTGTACCTGCTCCTGTGAATCTGTTGGTGATCCTGCTACTCTGCTCTGAGTTCCTGCTGCATACACCGGTTTCCAGTAATCCTCCTTCATCTGGCTTCTGGAGTTTACTTCCTTCTGCATTTGCTGAACATGTAAGCTGTTGCAGCTCTGCTCTGCTTAAACCTGAGACAATTACCCAGGCCTCCCTGGTTGAGCTAAGATATTATTTGAACTGCCTTATAAGCATATCTGCCTGTGCTTGGACTAAGCAAGGACTTATTCATGTCAAGTATCCTCAAGTATATTTGCGCTTCATAGACTCTCTGCTTGATTGTATTTTCCTCTGAAGTTTCCTATAGACTGTTAAGCTGCATTTATTATCTGCACCAAGTGTTGTGGACTTGAGCTTTGCTCTGCACCTGTTTTAATCACCTTGTGATAATATAGACTTTACCACTTATAAAACTGTGTCCTGCAGTTGTCTTGTTCCACGCAAAGAGTCTCCAGAGTTATCCCCTATAATCATTACAGGAGCGGAGCCATGTATACAGGATGGGAGGGTGGAGTGGAGCCATGTATACAGGATGGGAGGGTGGGAGCAGAGCCATGTATACAGGATGGGAGGGTGGAGTGGAGCCATGTATACAGGATGGGAGGGTGGGAGCGGAGCCATGTATACAGGATGGGAGTGTGGAGCATAGCCATGTATACAAGGATGGGAGAGGGGAGCCATGCATACAAGGATGGGAGGGTGGAGCGGAGCCATGTATACAGGATGGGAGGGTGGGAGTGGAGCCATGCATACAAGGATGGGAGGGTGGAGCGGAGCCATGTATACAGGATGGGAGGGTGGGAGCAGAGCTATGTATACAAGATGGAACAGGGGAGCCATGTATACAAGGATGGGACAGGGGAGCCATGTATACAAAGATGGAAGGGGGGAGCGATGCATACAAGGATGTGAGGGTGGGAGCGGAGCCATGCATAAATAAACTACATACATATTCTAGAATACCCAATGCGTTAGAATCGGGCCAATATCTAGTCTACTATATAATTGTCTAACTAGATGTCTGTCTGTAACGGAAATCCTGCATCGCTGATTGGTCGCGCCCGGCCGGACGCGACCAATCGGCGACAGGCACAATCTGGCCTCGAAATGGTGCAGGATTTCAACCACGCACGCCACCGCTATCGTCGGGAGATCAGCAGCGCTAGCCACTGATCTCCCGACGGTAGCCTTGGGTCTTCTCCACGTACATACTCACCTTCCATCCCTGCATCCCTGTCCCGGCGCGTCTGCTTCTTCCTGTGCTGAGCGGTTACATAGTACCGCTCATTAAGGTCATGGATATGGACAGGACTCCACTCCCATATGCGTGGCATCCATATTCATGACCTTAATGAGCGGTACCATGTGACCGCATCACAGAGGAGGAAGCTGACGCGCCGGGATAGAGATGCAGGGACGTCCAGTGACGGTGTCAGGGTAGGTATGATGGGAGCGGAGCCATGTATATGGGATGGGAGGGTGGGAGCGGAGCCATGTATATAGGATGGGAGGGTGGGAGCGGAGCCATGTATATAGGATGGGAGGTTGGGAGCGGAGCCATGTATACAGGATGGTGTTGCACAGCTTCTGAATCCACACCTTAGCAGTAGAAAACTTCACAGAGCAGGCTGCATGGGATAACAAGCTTTTACTTCTATCAACATGAGGTAAAAGAATAATGCACAGTCATTTCAGCATTGCATCAGGAAACAGGAACAAAACGAAAGTGAAAGTACAAGTGAGACTATTTCTTATACAATACATTAAACAGAAGGAAACGTTATACAACATCACCATCTACTGTCAGGTCAGGATAAATTCCTCCTTTTCCTTATAATAAGTCCTAATCTGTTGCATATGCCAACACCCTTTCTCAACAATAAGGACTTATTCAATCAAACCCAATTTCTTCATTAGTCTCTGATGTTTATCAGCATTCAACGTCTTTGTGAAAATGTCTGCTGTCATTTCTTCAGTAGGACAATACTCCAACTTTAAGACTCCTTGGTTCTCTTTAGTTTTGTAGGTGCCAAGTGTGATTGTCCTAATTCTGTCAACAATTGTCTTAACCACAGTACTTCTTGTCTTTCTATCTGTATTCCTAGGTACTGTTTTACATTTCCCAAGTCTTTGATTTCAAAATTTTGTTTCAGGATTTTTAGAATGTTTTCTTTATCCCTTTCTTGTTTAAAACAAATCAAAATGTCGTCTACATATATGAGTACATAAATCCATCTATTACTCATCCCTTTTGTGTACAAGCATGGATCAGCTTTGCTTCTTTTAAATTTTTCATTTGTTAGTACTTCTGTGATTTTGTCAATCCACGCTTTAGCTGCTTGTTTTAAACCATATATGGTTTTCTGTAGTTTACAAACTTTGTTTGGATTTCTTTCATCTTTGAATCCTGGAGGTTGTTCCATGTAAATGTCTTCTGTTAAATCTCCATTCAAAAAAGCTGTCTTTCCATCCAGATGTCTTAGTTCCATCTTTTCCATTGCTTCAACTATAAGTAAAGTTCTTATTGTAGTGTGTTTGACAACTGGAGCAAATGTTTCATCATAGTCTTCTCCATATTTTTGAGAATAACATTTAGCTACGAGTCTTGCTCGATATCTTTCAGGTGTGCCATCTGTTTGTTATTTTACTTTTAAAATCCATTTACATCCTATGGCTTTTCTTCCTTCTGGCAAATCTGTTAGAGTCCATGTATTTGAATCATGCATGGATTTAATTTCTGTTTCTGTTGCTTCTATCCATTTATTAGCTTCTTCTTCAGAAAGTTTAGATATGTCTTCCCAAGAGGTAGGCTCATAGATTTTTCTTATACTTGTCTTGTATGAGAGACATTTTGGTGGTTTTCCTTTGTTCTCTCTTATTGAACGTCTTGGTTCTGTGTCTGTTTGTAGTTGTGATTCTTCACTTTCAGTATTTTGTTCTTCATTAATTTCTACTTCTTTCTCATCAAATATTTCTTCAGTTATGTCACTATTGTTTTTGTCATTTTTTGTTTCAACTGAAATCATAATGCATTTAAATCTTCAATGAATGTCACACTGTTACTCACTGTAACTCTGTCTGTTTTGGGATCTAAGTGTCATGATCCGTTCCAGGGTTTAGTCCTGTCTGCCCTTGTCGGATCATGTCAAGGGTTAACTTTGCTCTGCCTCATTCTGGGTTCAGGTTGACATTATAGCTCATCCCTACATATAAAGGGATTTCTGCATTTTTTTTTTAAAAAAAATTTTTCTGCTCTGTTTGCTATGGATCCACTCCATACCTTGGCGGATCACATGAATAGCTTGGCATTGATTATGCAAGACCTATTTGTGCAACAGAGGGAGCTTTCTAACACAGTAATATCGTTGCAGACTGACTGTAAGCACTCTAACACTGTCGATGTTTCTTTGCACTCTCCTGAACCTACAGTAAAGCTCCCAGATACCTTCTCCGGGGAGAGGGAGAAATTCAGTACTTTCAGGGAGAGTTGCAAACTATTGTTTTCACTTAGACCCCTATCTTCTGGTGATGAGAGTCAGCAGGTGGGGATAATCATTTCCTTAATGCGGGAGGGACCTCAGTCGTGGGCTTTCTCTCTACCTGCTTCTATCCTTGAACGTGTGTCTGTGGACAGATTCTTTGAGGCTTTGGGACTGATTTATGATGAACCAGACCGGGTCAGGGTGGCAGAGGACATGATCATGGGTCTCTCTCAGAATGAACTCACTGCTGAACAGTATTGTTCTGAGTTCAGGAGGTGGTCTGTTGAGGTGTCCTGGAATGACTCTGCTCTAAGACGCCTGTTTGAGAGAGGATTATCGGATCATCTCAAGGACGCGCTGGCCCTTCATATGCCGCCCAGTTCCCTGGAAGAGGCCATGACTCAGGCCATTCGTATGGGCCGGAGGTTACAGGAGAGAGGAATTATCCAGCATGAGATTCCCGTATTGCCTGCCAAGTCTGAGGTGGTGTCATTCAAGGAGACTATGGAAGTTGGTACCATTAATTTCAAGGAGAAAGAGAGGAGACGGCGACGAGATGAGAAATTATGTTTTTATTGTGGAGATCCGGGACATTGGAAGACGGACTGCCCCTCTTGTCCATCAAATAAAGAGCTGCCGAGTCTGGGTGATGATCTAGGAGGTCATCCAGACTCTCAGGTACCATTTTAATCTTTTCAGAAAATTTTGTTAGAGGTGGAACTGTGTTATGGAGGTGGTAGTGCTTCTACTTCAGCATTTGTGGACTGTGGATCTTCCATGAATTTCATTAACTCTAGTATGGTGTCCGAGTTAAAGTTAGGGACCGTCAGGCTGGAGACTCCTATCTATATCGTTGCAATTGATAAGACACCGTTGGCTCAAAATGTCATTAAGTTTGTCTCTGAGGAGTTCCTCCTCAAGGTGGGTTCCTTACATCAGGAACGAATTTCATGTTATGTTATGAATAATCTTCCTGCAGGACTAGTGTTGGGGTTCCCCTGGTTGCAGAGGCATAATCCTGTTATTGACTGGGGATCTCGTGATATTGTTAAATGGGGTCCTAATTGTTCCAATGGTTTTCTTTCTGCTGTTTTTGTGTCTGCCATTAGTCCGGAGGGTATTCCGGAGTACATTAAGGACTTTGGGGACGTGTTCTCCGAAAAAGAGGCTGAGGTTTTGCCACCCCACCGTCCTTATGATTGTGCCATTAATCTTATTCCTGGTTCTAAATTGCCCAAAGCCTGTTTGTACAATCTTTCTGGCACGGAACGTACTGCTATGAAAAACTATATCTCTGATAGCCTACGCAAAGGTCACATCCGTCCCTCTGTCTCACCTATGGCCGCGGGATTCTTTTTTGTTAAGAAAAAAGATGGTGGTTTACGCCCGTGCCTCAATTTCCGAAAACTAAATATAATTACGGTGAGAAATACCTACCCTCTCCCACTCATTCCTGATCTTTATAACCAAGTGTCTGGGGCTAAGTGGTTTTCCAAACTTGATCTCAGGGGAGCATATAACCTTATCCGTATTCAGGAAGGGGATGAGTGGAAAACGGCATTTCTCA
Source organism: Oophaga sylvatica (assembly GCA_033576555.1). Taxonomy (NCBI): domain Eukaryota; kingdom Metazoa; phylum Chordata; class Amphibia; order Anura; family Dendrobatidae; genus Oophaga; species Oophaga sylvatica. The sequence goes on along the minus strand of JARQOD010000004.1, from coordinate 345,414,237 downwards.
CCTCTGAAGGTCTGTTTGAAAATTTGGTCATGCCCTTTGGTCTCACGAACGCGCCCGCTGTATTTCAGAACTTCATGAATGATGTTTTCTCTGATTTTATCGGACGCTTTATGGTTGTATACTTGGATGATATCCTTGTTTTCTCGCCTGACAAGGAATCCCACATTGGTCATCTACGTGCTGTTCTTCACAGGTTACGGGGTAATTCTCTGTTTGCTAAACCCGAGAAATGTTTGTTTTGTGTCCAGGAGCTTTCCTTTCTGGGGATCATCCTTTCGGCCAATGGGTTTCGGATGGATCCCGGAAAGGTACAGGCCATTGTTGATTGGGTGCAACCCAGAGACCTCAAGGGGTTGCAGCGTTTTCTGGGTTTCGCCAATTATTATCGAAAATTCATCAACGGGTTTTCTCAGGTGGTCAAACCACTCACCGATCTCACTCGCAAGGGGGCTGATCTCAAAGTTTGGTCAACCTTAGCAGTTGAAGCATTTGTTACACTAAAGAAATGTTTTATGTCTGCTCCTGTATTGGTTCAGCCCGATCCATCTGAACCGTTCATTGTAGAGGTGGATGCATCTGAGGTGGGAGTGGGGGCTGTGTGTCACGCTGTCTCTGCATACAGGAGGACCGGGGTCTATGCTGACCCTAAGCTGGGGTCCTGACTAATCCCTCTACCTGGAGGTACTGTTGATGGTACAGAGGTCCTGTGAATCCCTGACAACTGTAATCTAGTCCTGAGAAGGACCCTGATTACCACCACAGGGAACGGGAAGGTAACTGCCTACACACAGTATAAGACGAACGAGACAGTACAAGGGGTAAAATAAAAGACACCTTGCATACAAAACTACAACTACAGAGGGAACACCAACAGGTAAGGAGATAAATAATAAAGCGAGGAGAGGAGAAAACCACAACAGGTACTCTTAGCTTTAGACTTCTCAATATGATCCGCTCTGCTGGTCTGCATGAATGCTTTCACCGACACTTCCCTAGCAGACAGGCAGGTATTTGAAGGAATCCAATTATCGCAACATTAATTGCAGCTGAGCGAGGCTGGTCTTGTCCAGCACAGAGAGAGGGAGAATTAACTCTCTCACTGCCGAAAAACATCCAGCAGCAGAAACTCAGCTGTGAGAAGTCAGGGTGTGCAATCGCGACGATCTTCGCAGCGACACACCCGTGACAGTACCCCCCCTTCTACGAGGGGCTTCCGGACCCTCAGGGCCGGGTTTATCTGGGTGAGTAGTGTGGAAGGCCCGAACCAATCGGTCTGCTTTAATATCCGACGCACATCCTCTCCTCAGGACCATACCCCCTCCAATGAACAAGGTACTGAAGGGACCGGCGATTCAGACGTGAATCGATGACTCTCGACACCTGGAACTCCAAGTTACCATTGACCACCACAGGAGGAGGAGGTAAAGGTGACGGTATCACCGGCGCCACATACCTCTTAAGCAACGATCTGTGGAACACATTATGAATTTTAAATGTGGGAGGGAGGTCAAGACGGAATGCAACCGGATTAATTATAGAACTGATCTTGTATGGCCCGATGAACCTGGGACCCAGTTTCCAGGAGGGAACCTTAAGTTTTATATTCTTGGTAGACAACCATACCAGATCGTTCACACTTAGGTCCGGACCAGACACTCTCCTCCTATCAGCCATACGTTTGTATCGGTTCCCCATAGTACTCAGATTATTCAGCACTCCTCTCCACACTGAAGCAAGTGACGACAAAAATCGTTCCTCCTCAGTAACCCCAGAAGAGCCCCCCCTATTGAAGGTACAAAACTGGGGGTGAAAACCATATGCCCCAAAAAACGGGGACTTACCAGTGGACTCGCTCCGCCTATTATTTAGAGCAAACTCCGCCAGAGGCAAGAAAGAAGCCCAGTCCTCCTGGTTCTCTGACACAAAACACCGGAGATATGTCTCCAAGCTCTGGTTCAGACGCTCTGTCTGACCATTGGACTGCGGGTGAAAAGCCGATGAAAATGACAACTGCATCCCCCGCCGTGTACAAAATGCTTTCCAGAATTTGGACACAAACTGAGACCCCCGATCCGACACCACATCGGAGGGTACCCCGTGAAGTCTTACAATCTCCCCAATAAACACCTGCGCAAGAGTTTTAGCATTAGGAAGAGCAGGAAGAGCGATAAAATGTGCCATCTTGCTGAACCTGTCCACTACAACGAGTATGACTGTTTTACCCGAAGATGGCGGGAGGTCCGTAATGAAGTCCATAGACAGATGAGTCCACGGACGCTCCGGGATCTTCAAAGGTAAGAGGGTCCCAGACGGACGGGTATATGGGGTCTTAGAGCGCGCACAAACCTCGCAGGACGCGACAAAAGTTACCACTTCCCTATGTAAGTTAGGCCACCAAAACCGGCGCGAGAGGAGATCCTCAGTTGCTTTACTCCCTGGGTGTCCTGCCAAAGCTGAATTATGGTGTGCCTCGATCACCTTTTGTCGCAACTGATTTGGAACAAACAGTCTCCCTGGAGGTCCTACAGGGGCGTCCCCTGAGCCTCCAATACCTCCTCCTCAAGCTCAGAGCATACTGCCGACACCCACCACCCCTCCTGAAGGACCGGAACCGGGTCCTCCGTATTCCCAGCCCCTGGGAAACAGCGAGATAAAGCATCCGCCTTAACATTTTTTGACCCAGGACGATATGTGACGACAAAATTAAACCTGGTAAAAAACAACGACCACCTAGCTTGTCTGGGATTCAGACGTTTAGCGGACTCTAAATATAGCAGGTTCTTGTGATCGGTAATGACGGTGACTGGGTGGACTGCCCCCTCCAAAAAATGACGCCACTCCTCAAAAGCCAACTTAATGGCCAAGAGTTCCCTATTGCCGACATCATAATTCCTCTCAGCGGACGACAATTTTTTAGAGAAGAAGGCGCACGGATGCCATTTACCAGGGGACGAACCTTGTGACAATACTGCTCCCACCCCTACCTCGGAAGCGTCCACCTCAACAATGAACGGCTGTGACGCATCAGGCTGAATAAGCACTTTGAAAAATCTGTCCCTTTTTTAGTCATGTCTGTGACCCACCTACGGAACTCCGAACAGAATTCCTCCGCCGGACGATCTCCCTGCTGTATCCTACGTAACTTAGATTCAGCAAGGGAGACCCGATCCGGGTCATCATATACAAGACCCAGAGCTGCAAAAAACCCATCCACTGACTGGAGAGCTGGGGAGCCTGGGGGGAGAGAGAACGCCCAGGATTGGGGGTCTCCTTGTAGGAGCGAGATGACAATCCCCACCCTTTGTTCTTCACTCCCAGATGACCGAGGTCGCAGCCGAAAGTACAATTTACATGCCTCCCGGAAAGCAAAAAACTTGTCCCGCCCCCCAGTGAATCTGTCAGGGAGAGCTACTTTAGGTTCAGGTCCGGCCTGCTCCGGGGGTACAAAACCTTGGACTTAACGTCCGCCAGCTCCATGGACAAACTCTGCAACTGCCGAGCTAGACTGACTACTGGATCCATGGTGGCTGGAGAAAATCTTTAGTGGTCGGTGAAAATGTCACGCTGTCTCTGCATACAGGAGGACCGGGGTCTATGCTGACCCTAAGCTGGGGTCCTGACTAATCCCTCTACCTGGAGGTACTGTTGATGGTACAGAGGTCCAGGCCGCCAGCGTAACCCTATCTCCTGTGAATCCCTGACAACTGTAATCTAGTCCTGAGAAGGACCCTGATTACCACCACAGGGAACGGGAAGGTAACTGCCTACACACAGTATAAGACGAACGAGACAGTACAAGGGGTAAAATAAAAGACACCTTGCATACAAAACTACAACTACAGAGGGAACACCAACAGGTAAGGAGATAAATAATAAAGCGAGGAGAGGAGAAAACCACAACAGGTACTCTTAGCTTTAGACTTCTCAATATGATCCGCTCTGCTGGTCTGCATGAATGCTTTCACCGACACTTCCCTAGCAGACAGGCAGGTATTTGAAGGAATCCAATTATCGCAACATTAATTGCAGCTGAGCGAGGCTGGTCTTGTCCAGCACAGAGAGAGGGAGAATTAACTCTCTCACCGCCGAAAAAACACCCAGCAGCAGAAACTCAGCTGTGAGAAGTCAGGGTGTGCAATCGCGACGATCTTCGCAGCGACACACCCGTGACACTGTGTTGTCACAGGGACCCGTTACCTTGACTAATTTAAGACCATGTGCCTTTTTCTCCCGGAAGTTCTCTTCTGCGGAGAGGAACTATGACGTGGGTAACCGGGAGTTATTGGCCATAAAATTGGCTTTTGAAGAATGGAGGCATTTTTTGGAGGGGGCGGTTCATCGGATCACGGTTATTACGGATCACAAAAACTTGTCTTATCTTGAATCTGCTAAACGGTTGACTCCTAGACAGGCTAGGTGGTCGCTTTTTTTTTCTCGTTTTCATTTTTCAATCACTTTTCGGCCTGGTTCCAAGAATGTCAAGGCTGATGCCTTATCTCGCAGTTTTGATTCGATATCACCCCCTGAACCTCCTTCCTCCATTCTTCAGCACGGGGTGGTTGTTGCGGGGGTATCCTCTGAATTGGAACAGGAAATTCAGAAGGCTCAGTCTCTTGCTCCTTCCTCTTTGCCTGATAATAAACTCTTTGTTCCCGTTCAATACAGGTTGAGGGTTCTCCGAGAATTCCACGATTCTGCTCTCAGTGGACAACCGGGGATCTCAGCCACTCGGAAAGCCATTGCTAGGCTATTTTGGTGGTTCTCCATGAACTCTGATATCACTATGTTTGTGTCTGCTTGTGACACCTGTGCCCGTGCTAAGAGCTCACATAACCGGCCGGCCGGGGAATTGGTGCCATTGCCAATTCCAGATAGACCTTGGACTCATTTGTCCATGGACTTCATCACTCATCTCCCTCCTTCTAATGGCAAAACTGTAATCTGGGTAGTTGTTGACAGATTCAGTAAACAGGCGCATTTTGTACCTCTGGATTAGGATTAGGATTGCCTAATGCTGAGACACTATCTAGGTTGTTTGTTGAGCACGTTGTACGGCTGCATGGCGTGCCTTTGAGTGTGGTTTCTGATAGAGGGGTACAATTTGTGTCCAAATTTGGAGGGCATTTTGTAAAAGACTGGGTATTTGCTTAACCTTCTCCTCTGCTTACCATCCTGAGACCAATGGGCAGACGGAGAGGACCAATCAGTCACTCGAACAGATTTTAAGGTGTCTTGCTACGTCTCAGCAGGATGATTGGTGTTCTTCATTGCCCGTGGCTGAATTTGCATTCAATAATCGGATTAACCAGTCCACTGGCACCTCTCCATTCTTCTGTAACTATGGTTTTCACCCCCATTTTGGCGAATTTTCTAGGCTGGATTCAGGATGTCCAGGGCTGATACGGCAGTACAAAGATTGGGGGAGGTGTGGAGGGAGGTCCAAAAGAACATTGGGGAGGCTCAGGGCAAACTTTTTGCGGATAAGCCTACGGTCTGTAGGACCTATGTTCCTGGTGGGAGATAAAGTATGGTTGTCCACCAAGAATATTCATCTAAA
>JARQOD010000004.1:345227274-345408580 GCA_033576555.1 Oophaga sylvatica | reverse complement strand
CCACAGGGAACGGGAGGTAACTGCCTACACACAGTAATAAAGACGAACGAGACAGTACAAGGGTAAAATAAAGACACCTTGCATACAAAACTACAACTACAGAGGGAACACCAACAGGTAAGGAGATAAATAATAAAGCGAGGAGAGGAGAAAACCACAACAGGTACTCTTAGCTTTAGATTTTCTCAATATGATCCGCTCTGCTGGTCTGCATGAATGCTTTCACCGACCCCTTCCCTAGCAGACAGGCAGGTATTTGAAGGAATCCAATTATCGCAACATTAATTGCAGCTGAGCGAGGCTGGTCTTGTCCAGCACAGAGAGAGGGAGAATTAACTCTCTCACTGCCGAAAAACATCCAGCAGCAGAAACTCAGCTGTGAGAAGTCAGGGTGTGCAATCGCGACGATCTTCGCAGCGACACACCGTGACAGTACCCCCCCTTCTACGAGGGGCTTCCGGACCCTCAGGGCCGGGTTTATCTGGGTGAGTAGTGTGGAAGGCCCGAACCAATCGGTCTGCTTTAATATCCGACGCACATCCTCTCCTCAGGACCATACCCCCTCCAATGAACAAGGTACTGAAGGGACCGGCGATTCAGACGTGAATCGATGACTCTCGACACCTGGAACTCCAAGTTACCATTGACCACCACAGGAGGAGGAGGTAAAGGTGACGGTATCACCGGCGCCACATACCTCTTAAGCAACGATCTGTGGAACACATTATGAATTTTAAATGTGGGAGGGAGGTCAAGACGGAATGCAACCGGATTAATTATAGAACTGATCTTGTATGGCCCGATGAACCTGGGACCCAGTTTCCAGGAGGGAACCTTAAGTTTTATATTCTTGGTAGACAACCATACCAGATCGTTCACACTTAGGTCCGGACCAGACACTCTCCTCCTATCAGCCATACGTTTGTATCGGTTCCCCATAGTACTCAGATTATTCAGCACTCCTCTCCACACTGAAGCAAGTGACGACAAAAATCGTTCCTCCTCAGTAACCCCAGAAGAGCCCCCCCTATTGAAGGTACAAAACTGGGGGTGAAAACCATATGCCCCAAAAACGGGGACTTACCAGTGGACTCGCTCCGCCTATTATTTAGAGCAAACTCCGCCAGAGGCAAGAAAGAAGCCCAGTCCTCCTGGTTCTCTGACACAAAACACCGGAGATATGTCTCCAAGCTCTGGTTCAGACGCTCTGTCTGACCATTGGACTGCGGGTGAAAAGCCGATGAAAATGACAACTGCATCCCCCGCCGTGTACAAAATGCTTTCCAGAATTTGGACACAAACTGAGACCCCCGATCCGACACCACATCGGAGGGTACCCCGTGAAGTCTTACAATCTCCCCAATAAACACCTGCGCAAGAGTTTTAGCATTAGGAAGAGCAGGAAGAGCGATAAAATGTGCCATCTTGCTGAACCTGTCCACTACAACGAGTATGACTGTTTTTACCCGAAGATGGCGGGAGGTCCGTAATGAAGTCCATAGACAGATGAGTCCACGGACGCTCCGGGATCTTCAAAGGTAAGAGGGTCCCAGACGGACGGGTATATGGGGTCTTAGAGCGCGCACAAACCTCGCAGGACGCGACAAAAGTTACCACTTCCCTATGTAAGTTAGGCCACCAAAACCGGCGCGAGAGGAGATCCTCAGTTGCTTTACTCCCTGGGTGTCCTGCCAAAGCTGAATTATGGTGTGCCTCGATCACCTTTTGTCGCAACTGATTTGGAACAAACAGTCTCCCTGGAGGTCCTACAGGGGCGTCCCCCTGAGCCTCCAATACCTCCTCCTCAAGCTCAGAGCATACTGCCGACACCACCACCCCTCCTGAAGGACCGGAACCGGTCCTCCGTATTCCCAGCCCCTGGGAAACAGCGAGATAAAGCATCCGCCTTAACATTTTTTGACCCAGGACGATATGTGACGACAAAATTAAACCTGGTAAAAAACAACGACCACCTAGCTTGTCTGGATTCAGACGTTTAGCGGACTCTAAATATAGCAGGTTCTTGTGATCGGTAATGACGGTGACTGGGTGGACTGCCCCCTCCAAAAAATGACGCCACTCCTCAAAAGCCAACTTAATGGCCAAGAGTTCCCTATTGCCGACATCATAATTCCTCTCAGCGGACGACAATTTTTTAGAGAAGAAGGCGCACGGATGCCATTTACCAGGGACGAACCTTGTGACAATACTGCTCCCACCCCTACCTCGGAAGCGTCCACCTCAACAATGAACGGCTGTGACGCATCAGGCTGAATAAGCACTTTGAAAAATCTGTCCCTTTTTTAGTCATGTCTGTGACCCACCTACGGAACTCCGAACAGAATTCCTCCGCCGGACGATCTCCCTGCTGTATCCTACGTAACTTAGATTCAGCAAGGGAGACCCGATCCGGGTCATCATATACAAGACCCAGAGCTGCAAAAAACCCATCCACTGACTGGAGAGCTGGGGAGCCTGGGGGGAGAGAGAACGCCCAGGATTGGGGGTCTCCTTGTAGGAGCGAGATGACAATCCCCACCCTTTGTTCTTCACTCCAGATGACCGAGGTCGCAGCCGAAAGTACAATTTACATGCCTCCCGGAAAGCAAAAAACTTGTCCCGCCCCCCAGTGAATCTGTCAGGGAGAGCTACTTTAGGTTCAGGTCCGGCCTGCTCCGGGGGTACAAACCTTGGACTTAACGTCCGCCAGCTCCATGGACAAACTCTGCAACTGCCGAGCTAGACTGACTACTGGATCCATGGTGGCTGGAGAAAATCTTTAGTGGTCGGTGAAAATGTCACGCTGTCTCTGCATACAGGAGGACCGGGGTCTATGCTGACCCTAAGCTGGGGTCCTGACTAATCCCTCTACCTGGAGGTACTGTTGATGGTACAGAGGTCCAGGCCGCCAGCGTAACCCTATCTCCTGTGAATCCCTGACAACTGTAATCTAGTCCTGAGAAGGACCCTGATTACCACCACAGGAACGGGAAGGTAACTGCCTACACACAGTATAAGACGAACGAGACAGTACAAGGGGTAAAATAAAAGACACCTTGCATACAAAACTACAACTACAGAGGGAACACCAACAGGTAAGGAGATAAATAATAAAGCGAGGAGAGGAGAAAACCACAACAGGTACTCTTAGCTTTAGACTTCTCAATATGATCCGCTCTGCTGGTCTGCATGAATGCTTTCACCGACACTTCCTAGCAGACAGGCAGGTATTTGAAGGAATCCAATTATCGCAACATTAATTGCAGCTGAGCGAGGCTGGTCTTGTCCAGCACAGAGAGAGGGAGAATTAACTCTCTCACCGCCGAAAAACACCCAGCAGCAGAAACTCAGCTGTGAGAAGTCAGGGTGTGCAATCGCGACGATCTTCGCAGCGACACACCCGTGACACTGTGTTGTCACAGGGACCCGTTACCTTGACTAATTTAAGACCATGTGCCTTTTTCTCCCGGAAGTTCTCTTCTGCGGAGAGGAACTATGACGTGGGTAACCGGGAGTTATTGGCCATAAAATTGGCTTTTGAAGAATGGAGGCATTTTTTGGAGGGGGCGGTTCATCGGATCACGGTTATTACGGATCACAAAAACTTGTCTTATCTTGAATCTGCTAAACGGTTGACTCCTAGACAGGCTAGGTGGTCGCTTTTTTTTTCTCGTTTTCATTTTTCAATCACTTTTTCGGCCTGGTTCCAAGAATGTCAAGGCTGATGCCTTATCTCGCAGTTTTGATTCGATATCACCCCCTGAACCTCCTTCCTCCATTCTTCAGCACGGGGTGGTTGTTGCGGGGTATCCTCTGAATTGGAACAGGAAATTCAGAAGGCTCAGTCTCTTGCTCCTTCCTCTTTGCCTGATAATAAACTCTTTGTTCCCGTTCAATACAGGTTGAGGGTTCTCCGAGAATTCCACGATTCTGCTCTCAGTGGACAACCGGGGATCTCAGCCACTCGGAAAGCCATTGCTAGGCTATTTTGGTGGTTCTCCATGAACTCTGATATCACTATGTTTGTGTCTGCTTGTGACACCTGTGCCCGTGCTAAGAGCTCACATAACCGGCCGGCCGGGGAATTGGTGCCATTGCCAATTCCAGATAGACCTTGGACTCATTTGTCCATGGACTTCATCACTCATCTCCCTCCTTCTAATGGCAAAAACTGTAATCTGGGTAGTTGTTGACAGATTCAGTAAACAGGCGCATTTTGTACCTCTGGATTAGGATTAGGATTGCCTAATGCTGAGACACTATCTAGGTTGTTTGTTGAGCACGTTGTACGGCTGCATGGCGTGCCTTTGAGTGTGGTTTCTGATAGAGGGGTACAATTTGTGTCCAAATTTTGGAGGGCATTTTGTAAAAGACTGGGTATTTGCTTAACCTTCTCCTCTGCTTACCATCCTGAGACCAATGGGCAGACGGAGAGGACCAATCAGTCACTCGAACAGATTTTAAGGTGTCTTGCTACGTCTCAGCAGGATGATTGGTGTTCTTCATTGCCCGTGGCTGAATTTGCATTCAATAATCGGATTAACCAGTCCACTGGCACCTCTCCATTCTTCTGTAACTATGGTTTTCACCCCCATTTTGGCGAATTTTCTAGGCTGGATTCAGGATGTCCAGGGGCTGATACGGCAGTACAAAGATTGGGGGAGGTGTGGAGGGAGGTCCAAAAGAACATTGGGGAGGCTCAGGGCAAACTTTTTGCGGATAAGCCTACGGTCTGTAGGACCTATGTTCCTGGTGGGAGATAAAGTATGGTTGTCCACCAAGAATATTCATCTAAAGGTTCCCTCTGCTAAGTTAGGTCCAAGATTTATTGGTCCTTACGAGATCATTGAGGTGGTCAATCCTGTTGCCTTTCGGTTACGCCTTCCTCCATCACTCCGGATCCCCAATGTGTTTCATAAATCCCTTCTTAAGTCATTTGTACCATCTTCCACAGGGCCTCCATCCCCTCTGCCTCCTGTCTCTGTGGATGGTCAGACCGAGTTTGAAATGGAACGGATTGTGGATTCGCGTAGGGTCCGTAGTTCACTTCAGTATTTGGTCCATTGGAAGGGTTATGGTCCTGAGGATCGATCTTGGGTCCAGGCGCGATCGGTACATGCTGATCGATTGGTTCGGGCATTTCACGCACGTTATCCTGGGAAGTCTGGGGGTCCGGTGGCCCCCCCTTGAGAAGAGGGTACTGTCATGATCCGTTCCAGGGTTTAGTCCTGTCTGCCCTTGGTCCGGGCGGATCATGTCAAGGGTTAACTTTGCTCTGCCTCATTCTGGGTTCAGGTTGGCTATTTAGCTCTCACACATCCTGCTAGCAGTGTGAGCTATACTGCTACCTTCGGCTTGTGAACCTGACTGGTAACCCTTGATTTGTCCTGCTGTTATCCCTGACTTGTCCCGTGTCTGTTGTTCCCCTCTGTCTGCCCTGTTCCCTGCATTTCCCTGTTTGTCTGTTTGATTCTCTGGTTTTTGACTCGGCCTGTATTCGGACTCGCGCATGCTTTCTGTCTTTGTCTTATCTGCTTCTGACCGTTGATGACCTCCTGGCTTTCTCCTGACCACGTGTATTGCTTATTCCTTTTGTCCTGCTGCCTCCGTATGGTTTTGACTTGGCTTGCCTGACCACGCTCCTGCCACTTGGTGGCGCCTGTGTTTCTTCTCTGTAGAGGGCTTGCTGAGACCTATGATACTTCAGGTGACTGATTATTCCTGACTCAGTCTTGGACGTTTTTGCTGCCACCTGGTGGTGGTTTTGGCTGCTGCAGTGCAGGCCTACTCTGGAAGTGTGTAATCCCTTCTCCCCTCTGTAACCTACAGGTGGAGCACACACCAGCCTGCATTACAGCTGCTTGACACTAAGATTCTATATCCTTTGCAATTTTCACTATATCCAACGAATATTCCTTCCATGGATCTGTTTTGAAGTTTGGAACATTTTTCTGTTGGAATGAATTTAAAAACTTTACATCCAAAAACTTTTAAATGATTGACACTTGGTTTCATACCTTGCCACAGTTCATATGGTGTTTTCTTCAGTTTTCTAGAAAAAAGTCGGTTCTGTAGATATGTAGCTGTCATTGCTGCCTCACCCCAATATTTCTCTGGTAGTTTAGAATCTGTCAGCATACATCTCATCATTTCTGTTAGAGTTCTGTTTTTCCTTTCTGCTACTCCATTTTGTTCAGGTGTGTATGGAACAGTTTTCTGATGTTCTATTCCTTTTTGTCTTAAGTAGTCTTCTATTCTGTGACCTGTAAATTCACCTCCTTTATCACTTCTGATGACAATTAGCTTCCTTTGAAATTTGTTACTTGATCTTGTTACATAGTCTACAAGTTTATCAAAAACTTCACTTTTGTTCTTAATTAAGTATGTGACTGTGTATCTTGAGTAGTCGTCTATAAAAGTCAACATGTATCTATTGCCTCCTGATGTAGTCACTTTCATGGGTCCACATACGTCAGTATGCACCAAATCAAGTGGTCTTTCGCTTTTCATCTCACTTTCTTTTGGAATAGATATCCTTGTGGCTTTGGATTTTATACAACATTCACATCTTATGGTAATTGAGCAATCTGATATCTTTAAATCTTTTGTCAATTCTTTTCTCTGTAGTTCCCTTATACTGTCCGGGTGTCTATGTCCTAGACGTCTATGCCACATGTGAATACAGTTTTTGTGATCATGTGTACATACCTTCATCTGTTCCTTTGGTTTGTCAAAATGATATAATTGTTCATCTGCCTTGACTTTGGTTATCATCTTGTTTCCTGAAATAATTGCACACTCATTATCTTTGAATTTTACTGTAAGTCCTTTTGCTGTTAAACGTTTCACAGATAATAATCCACCTTCCAATTTTGGAACATACAACACATCCTGTACAAGTATCTTTGAATCTTGTCTGAACTTGTTTGAACAATTTAGCATACCTTGTCCGATACCTTCTGCGGTTATTTTACTTCCATCTGCAAGATAAATGGCTTCTTTCTTATTTAAATCAAAATCAGTAAAGAAATTCTTGTCACTTGTCATATGACTCGTTGCTCCTGAATCAATAAACCAACCAAGTGATGATTTCATGTCTGTTATTTTGAATGTGCCATTCCAATTATTCTCACACGAATCGGAAATTGTGTTTTTTACTTTCTGTGTATGCCTTTTATGTTGTAATTTTTGTTGTTCTGCTTTCCATATTGTACAGTCTTTCTTTTTTCTTACATCTGAAGCATTCTCTTGTCTCTTTATTATAGGGTTTTTTAAATTCTGTATCTTTAAGAGCGTTTTCACTGTCCTTTTCAGTAGAAGAATCATTGCTTGGTTCTTTTCTTCTCTGATAGTCATCTATGAGTCTTGTTTTCACAAACTCTAATGTAATGTCAGTTTCAGGTCTCGTCTCTAGTGCAATTATTAAAGCTGTATACGAATCTGGTAAACTGCACAACAATATAGCTGCCATATGACTTTCTTTAATATCTTTACCAATAGATCTTAGCTGTGATATCACTTCCATAATAGAGAATATATGCTTCTGCATGTCACTGTCTGCACTTAGTCTCATACTGTAAAGCTTTCTTAATAAAAATAATTTGTGATTTAAGCTGGGTCTTTCATATAGCTTTCTTAATGCTTCCCACATTCCTTTCACTGTTTCTTCATTTCTTATATGTATTGATTGAGCATCATCCACTAATAAGCTAATGGTGGCTCTCGCTTGTCTATTCTTTTTATCCCATGTCTGATTATCTTGATCAGGTCTATCTGTAGTGATTACTTCCCATAAATCATCTTTAGACAATAACATCTCTACTTTGAACTTCCATAGCTGATAGTTCTCATCATTCAGTTTAGCTACTGCGAGTTTTAGCTCTGTGCTACTTATCATTTTTACCTTATCTTACTTGTTTGGAGAGACTTGCACTGAAGAATTCTTCTGCATTCACCAGGGTCTTGCTGAGAGTTCCAGTGTCCTGGGTATCTGGTATTCTTGGTGCTGGATACGCTGTATCCATACCTCCCAACTTTTGAAGATGTGAAAGAGGGACAGAGGTTGTGGCGCGCTATGCGCGACGTGGCAAATTTTAGGCCACGCCCCTGACCACACCCATTTCACACCCATGTCCACGCTCCGACCACACTCATTTAGCACTGGTGATCACACTGACTGATACTGAGGGCACAGTGGCTGGCATTATGGGATCAGTGGCTGGTACTGTGGGCACACTGACTGGTACTGAGGAAAAGAAAGAGCAGAGTTTTAAAGTGCTCCTCGGGGCTCCGCCGTGTACTTCTGAGTCCATGGGAAAAGTAAGCTCCCAGCCGGGACAGCGGGGCAGAATCTCTCTCAAAATCGGGACTGTCCCGCTGGATCTGGGACAGTTGGGAGGTATGAATGCTCTCCACCATACACCTTGTACACGCACGGCTCCGCACACCTCATACACACACGGTTCCCCTCTGTACACCTTGTGCACACACGGCTCCGCTCCGTACACCTCGCGCACACATGGCTCCACTCCGTACACCTCGTGCACACACGGCTTCACTCCGTACACCTCGCACACACACAGCTCCACTCCGTACACACACGGCTTCACTCCGTAAACCTCGTACATACGCAGCCATGCTCCGTAAACCTTGTACACATGCGGCTTTGCACCATACACCTCATATACATGCGGTTCCGCTCCGTACACCTCGTACACATGCGGTTCCGCTCCATACACATGCGGCTCCACTTCTCTACACCCCGTACACACACGGCTCTGCTCCGCTCTGTACACACACGGCTCAATCTCGGAGCCCTGTTATGTTATGGTAACTGAGGAGAAATGGCAAAAAATAGCAAAAGCGGTAATACACCAGAGAGGCTGGAACCTATTGGATTGCAGTAACCTGAACTAACCACACAACTAGAGGTAGCCGTGGAGCGTTCCTACGTTGATCCTAGACGCCTCGTCACAGCCTGAGAGATAACTACACCTAAAGGCAGAAAGATGAAAGCTATCTGCCCCGGAGCAGATCCCCAAAGAAAATAGGAAGCCCCCAAACATGTAATGGCGGTTAGACAAGAAGAAAGCTCGGACACAGACAGAAAATAGAATGAGCAAACGCTGGGGCCCAATCTGTCTAGACAGAAAAGTCCAGGAAAGAATTCTGACTGCAATCCAACAAAAACCCTAACAAAAATACCAACACGTCTGATTGCAAAAAACCTGAGATCACTCAATCTCTTCCACCTAAATCAGATCTCTGGTGTAACAAAACGCTATTCAGCAAATTAAAAGTAACAAAAGAGCAAAGCAAAAGTGCAGACACAAACGGAGCACAATTGCAGCGCCAGACCCCCAAAAGGGGACAGGCTGCAGTCCACTGCAGGCAGCAAACCAGCAGAGAAAATCAAACAGAGAAAAAAAAACAGAAAACACTTATTTGAAGGAGAGCAGGAAACTAGCAGTGCTTCAAGCAAGACCAGAAGAACAATTGATAACCGGCAAGGCTGCTGAGAAATCAGGCAACTTATATCCTACCATTCAGTGCCAGCTGAAGGCCATTCATTAATCAGTTCATTACCCTCAGCAACCACAGGAGGGAGCCCCAGCTCAGAAGCCGCCTCTAGCATATTCACAACAGTACCTCCCCCTTGAGGAGGGGTCACCGAACCCTCACCTGCGCAACCAGGCCGATCAGGATGGGCTCGATGATAGGCACGGATAAGTCTCCCAGCATGAATGTCCGAAGCAAACACCAAAGAATTGTCCTCCTGACCATAACCTCTCCACTTAACCAAATACTGGAGTTTCCGTCTAGCAAAACGAGAATCCAATATCTTCTCAACCACATACTCCAAATTGCCCTCAACCAAAACAGGGACGGGAGGTGCAGCCATAGGAACCACTGGTTCGACAAACCTCTTCAATAAGGATTTGTGGAACACGTTATGGATCATAAATGTCCCTGGAAGAAGCAAACGGAAGGAAACCGGATTAATAATTTCCATGATCTTATAAGGTGCAATGAACCTTGGCTTAAATTTTGGAGATGCAACCTTCATAGGGATATTCCTTGAGGACAACCAAACCAAGTCCCCCACTTTAAAACGAGGACTGTTATGAATGTGCTAGAGATGGTTTCTGAGCAGAGGCTCCCTCTGGTGGTTACAGACAGTACTGATCCTTTCAGCGAGGAGTTCCCTCCCATGATGGTTGCCGGTGATCAATTGTTCTTGTCTCAATTGTGGTTCCTTGTTCATTTGGAAGTTTGCTGGAGTCTTGCCTGAATCTCCTGCTTTCAGATAAGATATTTTTTGCTTTTCTTTTTTGCTTGCTTTTTGCATTGTTTTCTGCACTTTTGTGGAGGTCAGCCAGGTCCCCTCCTGGGGCCTGGGCTCCTCACGGTTTGTCTGCAGCCACTGTTATTTGCTCATTTGCTTTTTCCTGTTTTTTCAGCGGCTGCGGCTTGGTTTTTGTTCACACTGAGATCTGATTTAGCGGGTGGCGAGATCGTGTGATCTCAGTATTTTTGTAATCAGAATTGTTGGATTTTTGTAGGGTTTTCTGGGTTGCAGAAAGTAATCTCTCCTGTCCTATCCTATTTAGTCAGCTTGTGGCCCCAGCGTTTGCTCAGTCTATTTTCTGCCTATGTTTGTATTTTCATCTTGTCTAACCGCCATTATATGTTTGGGGGCTTCCTATTTCCTTTGGGGATCTGCTCCGGGGCAGATAGCTTTCATCTTTCTGCCTTTAGGTGTAGTTATCTCTCAGGCTGTGACAAGGCGTCTAGGATCAACGTAGGAACGCTCCACTGCTACCTCTAGTTGTGTCGTTAGTTTAGGAATCTGCAACCGATCAGTTACCAACATCTCAGGTGTTCGGCTGCCCTGCTGTTGTTCCTGTCCTCCTCAGCTACCGAAACACAACAGAGGACCATCAGTCCTATGCCGGTTGGCAAACCGCTGGGCCTTCTCCTGAGAGAGAGACAACCTCTCCACCACCTGGTCCCAAATCTGCTGCATACGCTGCACAATAGAGTCAACCCCCGGACAGACAGAAGCCTCCGCCTGTCCCGAAGAAAATCGAGGGTGAAACCCGGAATTGCAGAAAAATGGAGACATCAAGGTGGCAGAGCTAGCCCTATTATTAAGAGCAAACTCAGCCAAAGGCAAAAAAGAGACCCAGTCATCTTGATCAGCAGACACAAAACATCTCAAATAAGTCTCCAAGGTCTGGTTTGTTCTCTTGGTTTGTCCATTGATCTGAGGGTGAAATGCAGAGTGTAGCGCCGGCGTCCTCTGCCAGGCAGGGACGCTGTTCCCCTGCGCCAGCGTCCTCTGCCAGGCAGGGACATCGCTCCCCTTACCCTCACACAGCGTCCTCCTTCCGCTCTGCTGGGGCTGCGCGCTCCTTCCCTGCCACTGGGCTTAGGGCGCGCGCGTGTGCATGCCCCACTCTTAAAGGGGCCGCGCGCATCTTTCAAAAAAGGTCCCCGGCCAATGCCGGAGGACTCCACCCTATATAAAGTACTTCCTCCTTAATGGAGGTGCCCGAGCAATGTTGTTATTGCACTGTTCACTACTCTGCTTTAGCCCTCAGGGTCCGTTACCAGTTACCTGCCTGTTTCCTGCCAGTTTGCTGTCTGCTACCTGCCCGCAAGCCTGCCTGGAGGTTCGGCCGTCACATGCGGTGACCATCGGCAATTCCAGAGACTCTCGCCTGCTCACTTGGGGGCGCTCATCTGCCATCTGCCTGCAAGCCTACCTGGAGGTTCGGCCATCACCTGCGGTGTCCATCGGCTATTCCAGAGACTCTCGCCTGCTCACTTGGGGGCGCTCATCTGCCATCTGCCTGCAAGCCTACCTGGAGGTTCGGCCATCACCTGCGGTGTCCATCGGCTATTCCAGAGACTCTCGCCTGCTCACTTGGGGGCGCTCATCTGTCATCTGCCTGCTAGCCTACCGGGAGGCTCCACCATCTCAGTTCGTATATACCTGTCCACCCAGAGACTGCCCCGGTCACTTGCCGTGACTACCTGCCTGTCTATCCAGAGACTGCCCCGGTCACTTGCCGTGACTACCCGCCTGTTTATCCAGAGACTGCCCCGGTCACTTGCCGTGACTACCTGCCTGTCTACCCAGAGACTGCCCCGGTCACTTGCCGTGACTACCCGCCTGTCTATCCAGAGACTGCCCCGGTCACTTGCCGTGACTACCTGCCTGTCTACCCAGAGACTGCCCCGGTCACTTGCCGTGACTACCCGCCTGTCTATCCAGAGACTGCCCCGGTCACTTGCCGTGACCTCCCACCTGTCTGTCCAGAGACTGCCCCCGTCACTTGCAGTGACTTCCTGTCCGTCTCCCCGGGCGCCACCCGCTCCTTTACAAGGAAAGCCTCCTTGTATAATAAAGCTCAGAGGTTCCGCCTCCCAGACCCGTTACAGTTTGCTCGGGCCATGGAACCCGGTGGCACCCAAACTCCCTCGCTCTCTGACCTGTGTCATGAACTGTCTCGTCAGAGGTCTCAACAGGAGTCCATCCTGGGTCACCTGCGGAATGTTAATTCCCGCCTGGACACCCTGACTACTTCACCAGCAACCACCGCGGGCGCCATGACTCGCAATCCGGCAGTTCCGCTGCTTACCAATTCTGTGGTTTCCGTTCCTGGACCTCGACTTTCAGCTCCTCCTCGGTTTGGAGGCGACCCTGCTCTGGCTCGGGGTTTCATTAACCAGTGCACCCTGCATTTTGAACTCCTGGCACACCAGTTTAACTCCGACCGGGCCAAAATTGCCTTCATCATGTCCCATCTCACCGGAGAGGCCCTGGCCTGGCTAAATCCTCTTTGGGAGAGAGAAGATCCTCTGGTGTCTGACCTGTCTGCTTTTCTCTCAGCCTTCCGGAAGGTATTCGACGAACCCGGACGGAAGACCTCCTCTGCATCATCTCTGCTGCGTCTCCGTCAGGGAAGTCTCACCGTGGGTCAATATGCCATACGGTTCCGTACCCTTGCCTCGGAGCTGGCTTGGGATAATGACGCTCTGATATCTGTCTTCTGGGAGGGTCTGTCCGGCCGTATTAAAGATGAACTTGCCGGTCGGGACATTCCAACCTCTCTCGATGACCTAATAACTCTTGCCAGTCGAATTGATCTACGGTTCCAGGAGCGCGCTAAAGAGGTCACCCGTGAGAGAAGGTTTCCTCGTCTAGCTCCTTCTTTTCAGAGACCTGTAACTCCTTCCGTTTCTCCTAAGGTACACTCTTCTGAGCCTATGCAAGTCGACCAGACCAAGATGGTCAAAGCCCGTCAGGACTTACGCCGTGCCGAGGGGAGTTGCTTCTACTGTGGCAGTAAGGAGCACCGGATCCGTACCTGCCCAGAGAGGTCGGGAAACGCCTGTGTCTAGGTTCGCTCGGAGAGGTCCACCTAGACAAAAATAAATCCTCTTCATCTCTGCTGCTGTCAGTCTCAATTCTCCTCGGTGAGAACCGTTATTTCGAACTAGCCCAACTTGATTCTGGAGCAGCCGGGAATCTTGTTTCACAGGCTCTAGTAGAAAAATATCGCATTCCTACCAAACCTCTGGTTGAACCAGTATCTGTTGCTGCTGTGGATGGGGGTCTCCTACCACGTCCCATCCAACTTATCACTGAAGCCATAACCCTGCAGGTGGGAATGTTGCATTCTGAGAGCATCTCGTTTCATGTTCTGCCTGGACTCTCTCACGCTTTCTTACTAGGTCTGCCTTGGCTCCAAAAGCATGCACCCGTGCTCGACTGGCAGACAGGAGAGATCCTTCGCTGGGGACAGGACTGTCATAAAACGTGTTTGGTTCCTGTTCATCCCGTCCATCCTTCTCCTACACCAACTAATCTACCTGGGCTCCCGATTCCATATTGGTCATTCGCTGATGTCTTTAATAAAAAGGAAGCAGAGACATTACCCCCTCATAGACCGTATGATTGCCCGATCGACCTGCTACCCGGTACTACGCCTCCCCGTGGGCGTATTTACCCATTGTCCGCTGCTGAGACCAGGTCGATGTCCGAATATATCGAGGAGAATTTGGCCAAGGGATTCATCCGGAAATCCACCTCCCCAGCGGGAGCAGGTTTCTTCTTCGTAAAAAAGAAAGACGGCTCTCTCCGTCCCTGTATTGACTACAGAGGCCTAAATTTGATCACGGTGAAGAATAAGTACCCTCTTCCGCTCATTCCAGAATTGTTTGATTGTCTGAGGGGGGCTAGAATCTTCACCAAACTGGATCTTCGTGGGGCATATAACCTAGTCCGTATCCGTCGGGGAGATGAATGGAAGACGGCATTCAACACCCGGGACGGCCACTACGAGTATTTGGTGATGCCCTTTGGTCTCTGTAATGCTCCAGCAGTCTTTCAGGAGTTGGTCAATGACATCTTCCGGGACCTTCTCTACTCCTGCGTTGTGGTGTACCTAGACGACATCTTGGTCTTCTCTCCGGATCTCCAGTCTCACCGGAGGGATGTTCGTCAGGTTCTGCTCAGGCTCAGGCAGAATCACCTCTTCGCCAAATATGAGAAGTGCCTCTTTGAGCAGACCTCGCTTCCGTTTTTGGGCTACATCATTTCTCAGACAGGCCTACGAATGGATCCGGAGAAACTGTCTGCCATCGAGAAATGGCCCCGACCGGAGGGGTTGAAGGCCATTCAGCGGTTCCTGGGATTCGCCAATTATTACCGCCTTTTCATACCGCACTTCTCTTCCCGGACTGCTCCAATCTCCGCGCTCACCCGCAAGGATGCTAATCCCAAACAGTGGACGCCCGAAGCAGAGGAGGCCTTTCTTTCTTTAAAACAGGCTGTAATGTGTATAGTACAGTTCATATAGCGTCTTGTGCTTGGGTGCGATGAAAACACAGGAGTCACAGGTTTGATATAGAAAGTCTTGTATTACTTCATACAAGTTGGCAAAAATAGTCACACAGTTTGCAGACACAGAAGCAGGAGACACAGCAGGCCAGAGTAATCTAAGCTCAGCAATAAACTCTCCACAACAGGTTCAGGATCTTCTTCTCTGTTACCGTAAGTCCATGCAAACGTGGGTCTTTCAAAGAGCAGGGTTCAAAGTCCACAAGTGCTTCAGAGTTCCTCAGTAGGAATAGCTGGAGTACAAGGTCCAAGGCTTCAGGAGTCAGGTCACAGGTTCACTGCAGGCTAGATTCTGAAGCACTGATTGCTCAGCTGTGGCTGCTTAAGAAGCAGAAGGAGAGAATCAGGGCGGGAACATGCAAGCTGGAAACTCCATACTGACTGAGGGCAAGATAGCTACAGCAAGACAGAAAGCAAAATGGCCGACGAACAAACTGAGTTTCAGGAACATGTATACAGAACCTTACATTACTCCCCCCTTAGGGACAACCTCCGGATGACCTCAGACCAGGCTTGTCTGGGTACCTCTGATGAAACTGACGGAGCAAGCGAGGAGCATTAACGTTATTGACTGGTTCCCATGAGTTGTCCTCCACTGGGTAGCCCTGCCATTTAATCAGATATTGTAACTGATTTCTATACAACCTGGAATCTAAAATCCTTTCCACCACAAATTCTTCCTGACCATCGACTAGCACTGAGTCAGGGCAAGGAGAAGAACGTCCAGGAAACGTATTGGGTGTCGCAGCCTTTAGTAGGGATACATGAAAGACAGGGTGGATTCTCATAGTTCTGGGCAGTTGAAGACGACAAGCAACGGCACTTATAATTTTACTGATTTTATAGGGTCCAATGTACTTATGTCCCAACTTAGACGATGGAATCCTTAACTTAAGATTTCTGGTTGACAGCCAGACCAAGTCTCCTACCTTGAAAGCTGGTGCAGGTTTACAAAAATTATCTGCTGCTTTCTTGTACCTTTCCTGAGCCGATTCCAGATTCTCCTTTAGAAGATCCATATTCTTCTGTAAAGACGTGATTCTTTCGGCCACTGCTGGTAAAGGCGTTTCTATGGGAAATCGTGGTAGAATGTTAGGATGATAACCTAGATTAGAGTAAAAAGGAGACTGCTTAGTGGAGGCACTCTGAGAGTTGTTATAAGAGAACTCAGCTAATGGAAGTAGATCCACCCAATCATCCTGTAGGTGGCAGATAAAGCAGCGGAGATACTGCTCCAGGGTTTGATTGGTTCGTTCGGTCTGTCCATTAGTCTGGGGATGAAAAGCAGAAGAAAGGTTTACTTTAATGTCCAATGCTGCACAGAAATTTTGCCAAAACCTAGAAGTGAATTGCACCCCTCGATCCGAAATAACCTCATCCGGTACTCCATGTAAGCGAAACACATCTTTAATCATCAAATCTGATGCCTGTTTTGCAGTGGGTAAGCCGACACAAGGGATAAAATGAGCTGCCTTTGTTAGACGGTCAACCACCACTAGAATGGTGTTCTTCCCTTGAGAGGTTGGTAACTCCACAATATAGTCCATAGAAATGGATCCCCACGGGCGGGATGGGGTGGGAAGAGGCTGTAACAGACCAGTTGGTGAGGAGCGAGGTGTTTTGCATCTTGCACAGACTTCACATGAAGTGACATAGTTTAAAACATCCTTCCTGCAAGTGGGCCACCAAAAGAAACGAGAAAGAAATTCCTGTGTCTTTAGAATTCCTCTATGCCCAGCTATCTTAGAATCATGAATGAGTTGCAATACTCTCAATCTGACTGTTTCAGGAATATACAGGCGTTGTCCCTGAATCCACACACCATTCTTAAAGACAAGACTTACGTCCCTTGGGGGTTGTGCCAAAAAGGAATCCGCATGGTATGCTTCCTTGATGTCCTTAAGTAGGTCTTGATTATGAATCACTCCTAGGAATCTAGAGTCAGGAAGAATAGTCTTAGGAGGAGTAATTGGACGTGTCTCTGCTGAGTAAATCCTAGAGAGTGCATCAGCCTTTCCATTGCGCGATCCTGGTCTATAAGAAATGATAAAATTAAATTGGTTTAAGAAAAGATTCCAGCGAGCCTGGCGAGGAGTCAGGCACTTAGCCGACCTGATAAATTCAAGGTTACGATGGTCTATCAGGACGACTATTTGCTGTGCAGCTCCCTGAAGAAGGTGTCTCCATTCTTTGAAGGCGGCAATAATGGCCAACAACTCTCTATTGCCCACATCGTAGTTCCTCTCAGCCGAAGACAACTGCTGGGAAAAGAAGGCACAGGGATGCAAGACATTCTTCTCACCTGTTCTCTGAGAGAGTATAGCTCCAACGGCACAGTCTGAAGCATCCACCTCTATTATGAAGGCAAGCTCGGGTTGGGATGTACTAGGATAGGTGCAGTGGTAAATTTATCTTTTAGACGGGAAAATGCTTCCTGGGCTTGGGGAGTCCAGGAGAACCTAGACTCTTTCCGAGTAAGTTGGGTGATAGGTGACACTACCTCAGAGAAATTTCTAATGAAACGTCTATAGAAGTTGGCAAACCCGATGAAGCGCTGTACCTCCTTCACATTTCTAGGACTTGGCCAATCCTTGATGGCTTGGGTTTTGCTTCCATCCATACTAATTCCTTGTGTAGACAGTACATACCCCAGAAATTGAATTTCGGTCCTATGGAATTCACACTTTTCAAGTTTGATGTAAAGATGATTTTGTCTTAGACGTTCCAAGACCATTCTCACATGTCCATGATGTTCCTCTGTGGAGTTAGAAAAAATTAGAATATCATCCAAATAAATCACCACGAATGTATCTAGGAGATCCCTGAAGATGTCATTCACCAAGTGTTGGAAAGTGGCTGGGGCAGTACTCAGACCAAAAGGCATAACTAGATATTCAAAGTGTCCATAGCGTGACCTGAATGCAGTCTTCCATTCATCCCCAGGTCTAATACGGACTAAGTTATAGGCCCCACGAAGATCTAGTTTAGAGAAAATTTTGGCATGTCGCACTCTCTCCAATAACTCAGGGATTAAAGGCAATGGATAACGGTTTCTAATAGTAACCTTATTGAGTTCCCTATAGTCTACGCAGGGTCTCAGAGATCCATCTTTCTTCTTTACAAAGAAGATGGGTGCACCTGCAGGAGATGAAGAGGGGCGTATGAAGCCCTTGGCTAGATTTTCGTCTATGTAATCCTTTAAAGCCTTTAGCTCGGGCCCCGCCAGAGGGTAGATCTTACCAAAAGGTATCTCTGCTCCAGGCAATAATTCAATTGGACAATCATATGGACGGTGAGGAGGAAGCTGGTCAGCGTTCTTCTTGTCACATAAATCCACATAGTCCTGGTATACAGCTGGTAGTTCAGGGACTGACATGGTTCCTTTAGGAACAGAGCAAGCTGAAACTTTTGGACTCATCTGTTTCTCTGGAAAGTGTAATTCCTTGGTCTCCCAGTTAATGGTAGGATTCTGAGCCTGCAGCCATGGTAGCCCTAGAATAATGGGAAAGTGGGGAGAAGAGATAAGCATAAAGGACAGTTTCTCTTGATGATCTTTACCCATAAGAACCCTCAAAGGCTCTGTTTCCAGATCCACTGGTCCAGAGGTCAGCAGGGAGCCATCCACAGTTTCCATCTGTACGGGAGTAGCCTTCTTCACTGAACGTATCCCCTGTTTCAGAGCAAAGGAGACATCCATAAAATTTCCACTTGCCCCTGAGTCGATCATAGCAGAGCTAGACACCCAAGCTGAGTCAACCCAGAGTTTGATGGAAAGAAAGCAATGAGAATTGTTTTTCTTACAACTCAGCTGGGACACCGCTGAGGAAACTTGAAAAATGGCAGCGTTTACACAGTCAACGTCCTCAGAGGTAACGGAGTTTAAGTCCGAGAAATCAAGATCTGTTGCTGCAGATCCCTCTGGAGCTTGAGGCTCGGACCTGACAGATCCCCTCTCGCAACACTCACAGTGAATGAGTGCTGCAGTAGTCTTACGAGAACGGCTGGGGCAGTCTATAATGAAGTGCCCTGACTTACCACAATAGAAACATAGATTCTCCTTAAAACGATGTTCCTTGCGTGCATCACTAACCCGTCGTTGTAAAGAGTCTACCTGCATGGGTTCAGGTTCAGGTTCCCGTGTAATCCTACTCAAAGGTTCCTTAGCTGGAGAGGAAGGTAGGAAAAGGTTAGTGCGATTGCTTTCGAACCATCTCTCTTGCCTGCGTTCAGTCAGACGAGTATCAATACGGATGCAGCAGTTAATAAAGTCACCTAACGCAGTGGGAGGGTCGGCACGAGCAAGTTCATCCTTAATCAGTGGAGATAACCCCTTTCGAAAAATAGATTTTTTGGCGGAACTGTCCCAGGTGGTATCAAGGGCCCATCTCCTGAAATCCAAAGCATATTCAGCTACCGAGTGCTTACTTTGGCGCAAAGCTAACATGGCTGCTTCAGCTGTTGCACCTCGATTGGGGTCATCAAACACCTGCCCCATGGCTGAAATAAAAGCATCAAGGTGATTCAAACAATCATCCTCAGTCTCAATCAGAGGGTTTGCCCACATCAAAGCCTTGTTGGTAAGCAACATAATTATAGTAAGCACCTTAGATCGTTCAGTGGGAAATTGTGAAGCATGTGCAGAAAAAAAAGATTGCATTGATTAATAAATCCCCTGAATTTCTCACGTTCACCGCCAAAACGAAAAGGGAGCAACTTGGGAATCCCAGAACTCGGGGCTACGGCAGGAGCCTGGACTCGCCCCTCTAGAACCTCGCAAATCCTGGGCAGTCTGTCCAAACACTTGCATATTGTGATTAGTGAGGTCCTGTAAGTTTGTAAAACGGGTCTTTATATTCTGCAAATCTGCAAGGATATTATCAGTCACTGCGCAAAGTTCCTTTATGCGGGCCTCCATTTTCCAGATCTTCTAAGACAGGAGTACTGGAAGGAGAGGAGAAGAAAAAAAAACAATAGTGTTCACCTGTGGTAACACCGCAGAGAGAAAAAAAAACCAAGGGAACTGCTCACCTGGAATGGTTGTGAGAAGTCACAACCACTATCATCACAGAAAGTTCAACCGGACATCTGATATCCACAGTTACAGCAGACAAAAAAGAGAAAAGGAAAAAAAAAACAATAGTGTTTACCTGTGGTAACACTGCAGAAAAAAAACTTAAGGGAATTGCTCACCTGGAATGGTTGTGAGAAGTCACAACCACTGTCATCACAGAAAGTACAACCGGACATCCGATATCCATAGTTAGACACAGCCTTTCCAGACCCAGCAGACACTAACGTTTGGCTTCAGAATCTTGCAATGTGTATAGTACAGTTCATATAGCGTCTTGTGCTTGGGTGCGATGAAAACACAGGAGTCACAGGTTTGATATAGAAAGTCTTGTATTACTTCATACAAGTTGGCAAAAATAGTCACACAGTTTGCAGACACAGAAGCAGGAGACACAGCAGGCCAGAGTAATCTAAGCTCAGCAATAAACTCTCCACAACAGGTTCAGGATCTTCTTCTCTGTTACCGTAAGTCCATGCAAACGTGGGTCTTTCAAAGAGCAGGGTTCAAAGTCCACAAGTGCTTCAGAGTTCCTCAGTAGGAATAGCTGGAGTACAAGGTCCAAGGCTTCAAGAGTCAGGTCACAGATTCACTGCAGGCTAGATTCTGAAGCACTGATTGCTCAGCTGTGGCTGCTTAAGAAGCAGAAGGAGAGAATCAGGGCGGGAACATGCAAGCTGGAAACTCCATACTGACTGAGGGCAAGATAGCTGCAGCAAGACAGAAAGCAAAATGGCCGACGAACAAACTGAGTTTCAGGAACATGTATACAGAACCTTACACAGGCCTTCTCTTCCGCTCCTGTGCTGCATCGCCCGGACGGCAACAAGCAGTTCTTCCTGGAGGTGGACGCTTCCTCTTCTGGAGCCGGAGCGGTACTTACTCAAAAATCTTCATCCGGGAGGATGGTATCTTGCGGCTTCTTCTCCAAACTCTTCTCCTCTTCTGAGCGCAATTACTCCATAGGAGACCGAGAGTTATTGGCTATCAAGCTGGCATTGGAGGAGTGGCGTTACCTACTCGAGGGGGCTCTCCATCCGGTAATCATTTACACTGACCACAAAAATCTGGCTTACCTCCAGCATGCCCAGAGACTTAACCCTCGCCAAGCCCGGTGGTCCTTGTTTTTTGCCCGCTTTGATTTTCTCTTACATTTTCGCCCGGCCGACAAGAACATCAAGGCGGACGCCTTGTCCCGGTCCTTCCTGGTGTCGGATCTCGAGGAGGAACCTAAACATATCATCGATCCCGCCAGAGTGATGCAGGTGGCTCCCGTGAGTCTAAATCGTCTCCCTCCTGGTAAGACGTTCGTATCGGTAACCGATCGGGAGAGAATCCTACACTGGGGTCATTCGTCTAGACTAGCTGGCCACGCTGGTCAGGAAAAGACCCTGCAGCTCATTACTCGGCATTACTGGTGGCCTACCCTGCACAAGGACGTAATAGACTTTGTTTCTGCCTGTGTCTCCTGTGCCCGCAACAAAGTTCCAAGACACCTGCCTGCCGGCCGTCTTCTTCCGCTTCCTGTACCCGCTGCCCCCTGCAGCATATAGCCATGGACTTCATAACAGATCTGCCCGTCTCTGCCGGTTGTACGGTCATTTGGGTGGTCGTTGACGATTTTCCAAGATGGCTCACTTCATTCCCCTGCCAGGGCTTCCGTCTGCACCCGAGTTGGCTAAAGACTTTATCCGCCACATCTTCCGTCTTCATGGTCTGCCTCGTCACATTGTGTCGGATCGTGGGGTACAGTTCACCTCACGTTTCTGGAGAGCCACTTGTAAGTTGCTAGACGTCACCTTGGATTTCTCCTCCGCTTACCACCCGCAGTCCAATGGACAAGTCGAGCGAATCAATCAGAATCTGACCAGTTATCTCCGGCACTTCGTTAATGCCCACCATTCTGACTGGGTGGATCTCCTGCCTTGGGCCGAATTCTCTTACAACAATCACGAGAGCGAATCTTCCTCCAAATCTCCGTTTTTTGTAGTCTTCGGTCAACACCCTCGGATCCCTGTTTCTGTCTCCATCTCTGTGGACAATCCAGCTGCGGAATCTCTGGTTAACGAATTTTCCTCCATATGGGAGAGTACCCGGTCCGCACTCATTCTGTCATCCGAGCGCATGAAGAAACATGCTGACAAAAAACGTCTGGATCCTCCTCAATTCCGTCCTGGGGATAAGGTCTGGCTTTCGTCCAAGTATGTCCGGCTCAAGATTCCTTCCTACAAGTTAGGCCCTCGGTTCATCGGTCCTTTTGAGATCATCAGTCAGATCAACCCGGTGTCCTATAAATTGAAACTCCCGGCCAATTTGCGGATTCCTAACTCCTTCCATGTATCTCTCCTCAAACCGGTGGTACTTAACTCTTTTGTCAAGTCTACAGGTACACCTCCTGCTCCAGTGTCTGCTGAAGACGAATTTGAGGTAGAGAACATTCTGGCCACCAAAAGGGTAGGAAGAAAGACCTATTTTCTGGTGGATTGGAAGGGGTTTGGTCCTGAGGAGAGAACGTGGGAGCCTCGGGAGAACATCCATGCCCCTCTCATCTTAGCTAAATTTCTTTCGGGCCTAAAAAAGGGGGGCCTAAAGGGGGGGGTACTGTAGCGCCGGCGTCCTCTGCCAGACAGGGACGCTGTTCCCCTGCGCCCGCGTCCTCTGCCAGGCAGGGACGTCGCTCCCCTTACCCTCACACAGCGTCCTCCTTCCGCTCTGCTGGGGCTGCGCGCTCCTTCCCTGCCACTGGGCTTAGGGCGCGCGCGCGTGCACGCCCCCGCTCTTAAAGGGGCCGCGCGCATCTTTCAAAAAAGGTCCCCGGCCAATGCCGGAGGACTCCACCCTATATAAAGTACTTCCTCCTTAATGGAGGTGCCCGAGCAATGTTGTTATTGCACTGTTCACTACTCTGCTTTAGCCCTCAGGGTCCGTTACCAGTTACCTGCCTGTTTCCTGCCAGTTTGCTGTCTGCTACCTGCCCGCAAGCCTGCCTGGAGGTTCGGCCATCACATGCGGTGACCATCGGCAATTCCAGAGACTCTCGCCTGCTCACTTGGGGGCGCTCATCTGCCATCTGCCTGCAAGCCTACCTGGAGGTTCGGCCATCACCTGCGGTGTCCATCGGCTATTCCAGAGACTCTCGCCTGCTCACTTGGGGGCGCTCATCTGCCATCTGCCTGCAAGCCTACCTGGAGGTTCGGCCATCACCTGCGGTGTCCATCGGCTATTCCAGAGACTCTCGCCTGCTCACTTGGGGGCGCTCATCTGTCATCTGCCTGCTAGCCTACCGGGAGGCTCCACCATCTCAGGTCGTATATACCTGTCCACCCAGAGACTGCCCCGGTCACTTGCCGTGACTACCCGCCTGTCTATCCAGAGACTGCCCCGGTCACTTGCCGTGACTACCCGCCTGTTTATCCAGAGACTGCCCCGGTCACTTGCCGTGACTACCTGCCTGTCTACCCAGAGACTGCCCCGGTCACTTGCCGTGACTACCCGCCTGTCTATCCAGAGACTGCCCCGGTCACTTGCCGTGACTACCTGCCTGTCTACCCAGAGACTGCCCCGGTCACTTGCCGTGACTACCCGCCTGTCTATCCAGAGACTGCCCCGGTCACTTGCCGTGACCTCCCACCTGTCTGTCCAGAGACTGCCCCCGTCACTTGCAGTGACTTCCTGTCCGTCTCCCCGGGAGCCACCCGCTCCTTTACAAGGAAAGCCTCCTTGTATAATAAAGCTCAGAGGTTCCGCCTCCCAGACCCGTTACACAGAGGAGAAAGACAACTGAACTCCAAGTTTAGAACAAAATGTCCTCCAAAATCTGGAAACAAACTGGACTCCTCTGTCAGACACAATGTTCTCCGGAATGCCATGCAACCGAACCACATGCTGAAAGAACAAAGGCACCAACTCGGAGGAGGAAGGCAACTTAGGCAATGGCACAAGATGTATCATCTTGGAAAACCTATCACAGATTACCCAGATAACGGTCATTCTCTGAGAGACAGGAAGGTCAGAAATAAAATCCATAGAAATATGGGTCCATGGCCTCTTGGGTACAGGTAATGGCATTAACAAACCACTAGAACAAGAGCAAGGCTTGTAACGAGAGCAAGTCCCACAGGACTGCACAAAGTCCCTGATATCACGAGACAAAGTAGGCCACCAAAAGGAGCGACTCACCAAGTCTCTGGTACCAAAAATCCCGGGATGACCAGCCAACGCGGAACAATGAATCTCAGACATCACACTCTTTTTCCACTGGTCTGGAACAAACAACTTCCCAACAGGGCAGCGCTCAGGTTTATCCTCCTGACACCCTTCCAAGGCCAGTCTCAAATTGGGCGAAATGGCAGAAAGAACCACACCCTCTTTCAAAATAACAGCAGGATCAGATAACTCAGGAGAATCTGCAAAGAAACTCCTCGAGAGGGCATCCGCCTTGACATTCTTAGTGCCAGGTAGAAAAGAAACCACAAAATTAAAACATGTGAAAAACAAGGCCCACCTGGCCTGTCTAGGATTAAGTCGCTTGGCTGATTCGAGATAAACCAGATTCTTATGGTCCGTGAGGACCACCACCTGATGTTTGGCTCCTTACAGCCAATGTCTCCACTCTTCAAAGGCCCACTTCATGGCCAATAACTCCCGATTACCCACGTCATAATTACGTTCAGTTGGAGGAAATTTTCGAGAGAAAAAGGCACAAGGGTTACTCTTAGAGGTCTCTGGATCCCTTTGAGACAAAACGGCACCTGCCCCAATCTCAGAGGCATCAACCTCCACCTGAAACGGCAGAAAAAACATCAGGCTGCCGTAGAACAGGAGCAGAAATGAATCTCTGCTTAAGTTCCTGAAATGCAGAAACTGCCTCAGGAGGCCAATTCACCACATCGGAACCCTTTTTGGTCAGATCAGTCAATGGTTTAACAATACCAGAGAAATTACCAATAAATTTACGATAAAAATTGGCAAAACCCAAAAATCTCTGAAGAGCCTTCAATGAAGTAGGTTGAACCCAATCACAGATGGCCTGAACCTTGACCGGGTCCATTTCAATAACAGACGGAGACAAAATGAATCCCAGAAATGAGATCTTCTGTACGCCAAAAAGACACTTTGATCCCTTCACATACAGTGCATTCTCTCTCAAAATCTGAAACACAGTCCGAACATGTTTCACATGAGAGTCCCAGTCATTGGAAAAAATCAAGATATCATCCAAATAAACAATCAGAAATTTATCCACAAAATCCCTGAAAATATCATTCATGAAGGATTGGAAGATGGAAGGGGCATTAGTAAGCTCAAAAGGCATCACTAGGTACTCAAAATACCCCTCTGGGGTATTAAACGCCGTCTTCCATTCATCCCCGTGCTTAATGCGAATAAGGTTATACGCCCCCTGAGGTCAAGCTTGGTAAACCAACTAGTACTTTTCACTCTGGAAAACAGGTCAGAAATCAAAGGTAACAGATATTGATATTTAACAGTGATCTTATTCAGGAGGCGATAATCAATACACGGCCTCAATGAACCATCCTTTTTGGCCACAAAGAAAAAAACGGCGCCCAAGGGTGAAGAGGATGGTCTGATATGACCCTTCTCCAATGACTCCTTGATATAAGATCGCATAGCATCGTGTTCAGGTACAGATAAATTAAAAAGGCGACCTTTAGGAAATTTACCACCAGGCACTAATTCAATAGCGCAATCGTAGCTCCTGTGAGGGGGCAAGGATGCAGATTTACTTTCACTAAACACATCAGAAAAATCAGTCAAAAAGTCAGGGACATCCTGAGACTGGGGAGCGGCAGAAAAAACAGGAGTGTCAGTATTAACACATTGGCAGCCCCAACTGGTCACAGACACAGATTTCCAATCCAAAACAGGATTATGAGACTGTAACCAAGGGAAACCTAGTACAATAATGACATGCAGATTATGCAGCACCAGAAATTTGCAACTCTCCTGATGAACTGGTTCAACCCTCAATATCACCTGAGTAGAAAACTGGGGTTTATTCTCCGCCAAAGGAGTAGAATCAATGCCCAGTAGGGGAATAGACTTCCGCAGGGGTATCATGGGAAACCCACAACGTTTGGCAAAGTCAAAATCCATCAGGTTAATAGCTGCTCCTGAATCAACAAAAGCCTGAGCAGAAAATGTGGACAGGGAGCAAATCAGGGTAACAGTCAACAGAAATTTAGTCTGAACACTACCCAAGACAACTGAGCATGCAAAACGTCTTCCCGCTAAGGGCAGACAGAGATAGCATGGGAAGCGTCACCACAGTAGAAACATAACCCATTGTGCTTACGAAACTCATGATGCTGAGTCCCAGAAGTCACTCCATCACACTGCATGGGCTCAGGAGCTGACTCACAAGGCAACACTATCTCACGCATACCTCTGCGCTCACGCAAACGTCTGTCAATTTGAATAGCCAAAGACATAGAATCATTGAGACCAGAGGGAACAGGAAATCCCACCATAACGTCCTTTACTTTTTCT
The DNA here is from genome assembly GCA_033576555.1 of Oophaga sylvatica. Classification (NCBI taxonomy): domain Eukaryota; kingdom Metazoa; phylum Chordata; class Amphibia; order Anura; family Dendrobatidae; genus Oophaga; species Oophaga sylvatica. The sequence goes on along the minus strand of JARQOD010000004.1, from coordinate 345,382,091 downwards.
GACAGACCCTTTCGAAAAAGGGCTGCCAAAGCATGATCATTCCATTTGGTCAGGACTGCCCACTTTCGAAACTCAGCGTCTTCAAGACCCTGATTTAATGCCAACAAGGTCTTTTCAGCTTGATCAGTGACATTAGGTTCATCGTACAATAACCCCAGAGCCTGAAAAAATACATCAATATCATTCAAAACAGGATCCCCAGGTGTGAGGGAAAAAGCCCAATCCTGAGGGTCGCCGTGCAGCAGGGAGATGACAATTTGAACCTGCTGTGCCGCGTTCCCTGAGGACTTAGGCCTTAAGGCAAAAAACAACTTACAGTTATTTTTGAAATTCAGAAATTTAGATTGATCCCCAAAAACAAATCTGGCATGGGGATCCTAGGTTCCACAACTGGCAACCCAGCAAGATAGGTAGCAATACTCCGAACCTCAGTGGCAAGCTGATCCACACGGCCAGACAACTGTGCAAACTCCATTGAGAGAAAAAAAAATTCCTCTTCAGCACCCAGAGAAAAAGAGGGAAAAAAATGCAACAAACAGAAAAAAAAATTGTGACAATTCCCTTTTTTCTTTTTCCTTTTTTACTATTTTTCCCTTCTGTTGAGTACCATATAATTTTCAGTTTCGGCCGGTTATACTGTTATGTTACAGTAACTGAGGAGAAATGGCAAAAAATAGCAAAAGCGGTAATACACTAGAGAGGCTGGAACCTATTGGATTGCAGTAACCTGAACTAACCACACAACTAGAGGTAGCCGTGGAGCGTTCCTACGTTGATCCTAGACGCCTCATCACAGCCTAAGAGATAACTACACCTAAAGGCAGAAAGATGAAAGCTATCTGCCCCGGAGCAGATCCCCAAAGAAAATAGGAAGCCCCCAAACATGTAATGGCGGTTAGACAAGAAGAAAGCTCTGACACAGACAGAAAATAGAATGAGCAAACGCTGGGGTCCAATCTGTCTAGACAGAAAAGTACAGGAAAGAATTCTGACTGCAATCCAGCAAAAACCCTAACAAAAATACCAACACGTCTGATTGCAAAAAACCTGAGATCACTCAACCTCTTCCACCTAAATCAGATCTCTGGTGTAACAAAACGCTATTCAGCAAATTAAAAGTAACAAAAGAGCAAAGCAAAAGTGCAGACACAAACGGAGCACAATTGCAGAGCCAGACCCCCAAAAGGGGACAGGCTGCAGTCCACTGCAGGCAGCAAACAGAAAACACTTATCTGAAGGAGAGCAGGAAACTAGCAGTGCTTCAAGCAAGACCAGAAGAACAATTGATAACCGGCAAGGCTGTGGGGAAATCAGGCAACTTATATCCTACCATTCATTGCCAGCTGAAGGCCATTTATTAATCAGTTCATTACCCTCAGCAACCACCGGAGGGGGCCCCAGCTCAGAAGCCGCCTCTTGCATATTCACAACAGAGCCCTGTGTGTACGGAGATGAGCGGCTCAGCTCCGTACACTTCGTACACACAAGGCTCCGATTTGTACGCCCCGTACACACACAGCACTGCTACAGCCACCTCGTACACACACGGCTCCGCTCCATACACCTCGTACACACATGGCTCCGCTCCGTACACCTCGTACACACACGGCTCCGCTCCCTACACCTCGTACACACAAGGCTCCGCTCCGTACACCTCGTACACACACGGTTCCGCTCCGTACACCTTGTACACACACGGCTCGGATCTGTACACCTCGTACACACATGGCTACGCTCCATAAACTTTTCACACACAGCTCTGCTACATCCACACTGTAAATCCCTCCTGACCCCTCACATAAACTTACCCTCATCCAGCACCATGACAACCACAGCACAGCTCAGCACAACAGAGACCTGCTTGAGGAGCCTGACCATGTGACATCCAACTCCTCCCTTCCTGTGACCTCATCACAGGTCCTGCTCATACAGACCAGTACTGCTCAGCAGGTCATTGCTCTTGCTGTGATAAGCTAAAGTGGAGTGCTGGGAGGGCAACTATAGGGTGTATGGGGGGCGTGGCGGCTCATCTCACAGCGGGAGGGGGGGTCAGAATCGGGACTGTCCCGGTCAATCCGGGACGGTTGGGAGGTATGCTGTATCTGGGGTGACTGGGCCCATAACCTGTTGCACAGCTTCTGAATCCACACCTTTGCAGAGCAGGCTGCATGGGATAACAAGCTTTTACTTCTATCAACATGAGGTAAAAGAATAATGCACAGTCATTTCAGCATTGCATCAGGAAACAGGAACAAAACAAAAGTGAAAGTACAAGTGAGACTATTTCTTATACAATACATTAAACAGAAGGAAACGTTACACAACATCGCCATCTACTGTCAGGTCAGGATAAAGTCCTCCTTTTCCTTATAATAAGTCCTAATCTGTTGCATATGCCAACAGATGGGAGGGTGGGAGCGGAGCCATGTATACAGGATGGGAGGATGGGAGCGGAGCCATATATATAGGATGGGAGGGTGAGAGCAGAGCCATGTATATAGGATGGGAGGATGGGAGCGGAGCCATGTATATAGGATGGGAGGGTTGGAGCGGAGCCATGTATATAGGTTGGGAGGGTGGGAGCGGAGCCATGCATATAGGATGGGAGGGTGGGAGCGGAGCCATGTATACAGGATGGGAGGTGGAGCGGAGCCATGTATACAAGGATGGGAGGGTGGAGCAGAGCCATGTATACAGGATGGGAGGGTGGAGCGGAGCCATGTATACCGGATGGGAGGGTGGGAGCAGAGCCATGTATACAGGATGGCAGGGTGGGAGCGGAGCCATGTATACAGGATGGGAGGGTGGAGCGGAGCCATGTATACAGGATGGGAGGGTGGGAGCGGAGCCATGTATACAGGATGGGAGGGTGGGAGCGGAGCCATGTATACAGGATGGGAGGGTGGGAGCGGAGCCATGTATACTGGATGGGAGGGTGGGAACGGAGCCATGTATACAGGATGGGAGGGTAGAGTGTAGCCATGTATACAGGATGGGAGGGTGGAGCGGAGCCATGTATACAGGATGGGAGGGTGGGAGCGGAGCCATGCATACAAGGATGGGAGGGTGGAGCGGAGCCATGTATACAGGATGGAAGGGTGTAGCGGAGCCATGTATACAGGATGGGAGGGTGGGAGCGGAGTCATGTATACAGGATGGGAGGGTGGAGCGGAGCCATGTATACAGGATGGGAGGGTGGAGCGGAGCCATGTATACAGGATGGGAGGGTGGAGCGGAGCCATGTATATAGGATGGGAGGTTGGAGCGGAGCCATGTATACAGGATGGGAGGGTGGAGCGTAGCCATGCATACAAGGATGGGAGGGCAGAGCGGAGCCATGTATACAGGATGGGAGGGTGGTGCAGAGCCATGTATATAGGATGGGAGGGTGGAGCAGAGCCATGTATATAGGATGGGAGGTTGGAGCGGAGCCATGTATACAGGATGGGAGGGTGGAGCGTAGCCATGCATACAAGGATGGGAGGGCAGAGCGGAGCCATGTATACAGGATGGGACAGGGGAGCCATGCATACAGGATGGGAGGTTGGAGCGGAGCCATGTATACAGGATGGGAGGGTGGAGCGGAGCCATGTATATAGGATGGGAGGTTGGAGCGGAGCCATGTATACAGGATGGGAGGGTGGAGCGTAGCCATGCATACAAGGATGGGAGGGCAGAGCGGAGCCATGTATACAGGATGGGAGGGTGGTGCAGAGCCATGTATACAGGATGGGAGGGTGGGAGCGGAGCCATGTATACAGGATGGGAGGGTGGAGCGGAGCCATGTACACAGGATGGGAGGGTGGAGCGGAGCCATGTATACAGGATGGGAGGGTGGAGCGGAGCCATGTATACAGGATGGGAGGGTGGGAGCGGAGCCATGCATACAAGGATGGGAGGGTGGAGCGGAGCCATGTATACAGGATGGAAGGGTGTAGCGGAGCCATGTATTCAGGATGGGAGGGTGGAGCGGAGCCATGTATACAGGATGGGAGGGTGTAGCGGAGCCATGTATTCAGGATGGGAGGGTGGAGCGGAGCCATGTATACAGGATGGAAGGGTGTAGCGGAGCCATGTATTCAGGATGGGAGGGTGGAGCGGAGCCATGTACACAGGATGGGAGGGTGGAGCGGAGCCATGCATACAAGGAGGGGAGGGGGGAGTGGAGCCATATATACAGAATGGGACAGGGGAGCCATGTATACAGGATGGGAGGGGGGAGCCATGTATACAAGGATGGGAGGGGGGAGCCATGCATACAAGGATGGGAGGGGGGAGCGAAGCCATGTATACAGGATGGGCGGGTGGAGCGGAGCCATGTATACAGGAGGGGAGGGTGGGAGTGGAGCCATGTATACAGGATGGGAGGGTGGAGCGGAGCCATGCATACAAGGATGGGAGGGTGGAGCAGAGCCATGTATACAGGATGCGAAGGTGGAGCGGAGCCATGTATACGGGATGGGAGGGTGGAGTGGAGCATGCATACAAGGAAGGTAGTGTGGAGTGGAGCCATGCATACAAGGAGGGGAGGGGGGAGCGGAGCCATGTATATGTGTAGCCCTGGTACACAATACCAGGAGGATGAGTGGAGAGGTAACAGTTAAGGTCTCTTCATGACATCGTGTACACTTCTGACACACCCAGCAGGGGTGTGGAAGGGAGTGATTTAGTCAGTCAGTGTCCGGACTTCAGAGTGAGAAGTCAGTTTCCTGTCCTTGGACAGAGTAGACGTGTCCAGTTTAAGTCTATCATCAGTTCAGAAAGTGGAGTCTGGTGTAGGTGTCTGTATACACCTTAGTCTAGTCAGAGCTGTGCCCCACTGGAAGAAAGACTGAACTATCTATTAAGAGACAAGCAAGGCGAAGGGCAAAGTGGAAGGAAGGTAATTGGAAAAGTGCTTTTGACTTGGAAAAGTCCTGCACGTTGCAACCGGTTACTGGGGACCGAAGGATCACTATTGTACAGCATAGTGAAGAGAAAACCAGGAATCTACCGGACCCTAGGTCGCGGCAGACAAGCCCCTTTATAGTCAGAACGTAGCTGGAGTCAGGGGGTGTGAAGACTTTGAGTTGTGCACGACAAGAAAAGGATTCAGCTCCCTCGCAGGAAGGCTTCTAACACAAATTTGACTGGGCAGAACAGCTAAAGACTAGCTGGAATCATAGAGAGGATTACGCTTCAGGCTGGTCGTACTCAGCTTCATTGGAAAGTAAAGGAGGCCCCTAACTTGCTTAGCTGTTGCCTCAAAGCTCATCCTCCATCAACCCCATCAGCCTCCCTGGGACCTGCCTTATCATCTTGCAAGTAAAGGTATGGAAAGACGCTGACCGTGTGAGACTGAGTTATTATTGCATGCCTGCACAATCCCTACCTAACTACCGACCTGAGGGAAGAGTCCCACCTGTAGGGGACCCGACATCTAGCTGCATCACCATCCCTCAGAGATCTATAGCAGCGCTGGTACAAATTACCAGAATACTACAGGTGGCGTCACGAACTGTACATACATCAATCCCCTGTAAATATATCCCCAACATACGCCAGACCGCCAGGGCCACAGACCGAGCCACAGCTACCTGTGACAATCCCCATAGACTTCTACGGGCTCGGCTCTGAGTACCCCATTGCCCTGGTAACCCACAATTGTGGTGGCGGGTCGACACAAAAACTTGGCGTCACGAACAGGATACGAAACTTGCAGCATTGCGAGCCCTGTGTGCCTGTGGAGTGTTTTTTGTGAAAAAGGACTGTTTGCACTTTTGGCGCCAAAATCGCCATTTTTGTCGCCATATTCGCGCCCTCAGGCGCTGGAGAAGAAGGTGGGCGTACCTGAAAGAGCGCACAAAGTCTTGGACACGCCCCCGGCTCTGACTCATCGGCAGGTCCTGCAACAGGAAGTGAACGCTCTGACATCAGAGCGCCTGCGACGAAGGTCCTGTTCCCACTGCGGTGCCTGTGAAGAAGCAGCGTCTGAAACCGGTAGGCTCCGTTTAACCAAGGGGGCGCTAAGATGTCACAACAACCGGCTGACAGTGCGGCCCCGGCCGGAGGCCCCAATCCCGCACCGTCTGGTATTGTAGCGCCAGATGGGGGCGCAGGCCCTGCACCCAGTCGGTAGTCCCGATCATGCCACTAACGCTCCCATATATGCCAGGGGCGAAATGGCTTCCCCAATACAGCGGTGGGCCAGGCACTTTAGCAGGCTTCAAGCGGAAGTTATGCAGCATCCTAGAAATGTACTCCATGCCTGAGAGACAAAAAGCTGCTGTGCTAATAGGGCAGCTAACTGGCGCTGCTGAGAGGGAAGTGGAGACTTGGGATACCGTTGATCAGGAGTCGGTGCCTGCGATCTTCCTGAAGCTTCATGCCATATTTGAAGACCGCACAGAAACGGATCTCCGGATGGCCTTCTATCACTGTTCACAACAGCCAGGTGACAGCATCCGGGACTATGCTTGCCGACTACAGGGAGCCCTGAGAGCCCTCAAGCAAATTAACAATTTAAATGCTATCGACGAGAATAGAATGCTGAAAGAACAATTTATACAGGGATTGAGATCCCCAGAGGAACGCAGAACTGTAAATTGGTGGTCTTTAGATCATCCGGATGCTACCTTTGATGCCCTAAAGGACATGGCAATAAAAGGGCTGCGGCCCCTGGGCAAACCTGAGGTGGCCACCCAACATCATCAGGCTGAAGTCACTCCGGAACCGGCAGTAACCCCCTGTTCCCCGCTAGTGGCTGAAGCCAAAGCGCAGGTGACACCTCCTAGTGAATTGGACTGTCTGCGCTCAGAGGTGCGCCAGCTGACTAAAAATCTGGCCGCTGTGATGAGTGCCCTGCAGCTGCGGAAAGAGGAGGAAGGAAAGATCTTGTTAGCTGACTGCCCAGAAGACGTCCCGTGGATGCACCGGAGAAGAAAGAAGACGTCGCCCCCCCGGAGGAGGACAACGCCACCCCCAGGAGCAACCTCTGATCAACACCCTTCTCGTCGAGAGATCATCTGTTTACCGCTGCAACCGGAAAGGTCATCTGTCTACACAGTGTCCTTTAAACGGGCAGAACCTGGGTCCAAGGGCCAACACCCAGGAGAATACCGTCAGGCCCCCTAGACTGGAACCGCAGGTATGTGGGCGGGCGACCCTACCTGTCTATTATTCTAGATGGTATTGCTGTTCCAGCATTGTTAGACACTGGGTCCCAGGTGACCCTAATACCTGATGCTCTATATACCAAGTACTGGTCAATGGACAGTCTTAAACCTCCGAGCCTTGACTTTACTGTGTATGCTTCGAATGGTCTTCCTGTAGAAGTACTCGGAACAAAATGTGTAGATGTAAAGGTGGGCAGAGAGGAGTTGAAGGACCAAGGGCTTCTGGTAGTAAAGACTGTAAATGAGGAGAACGGTTTAAATATCATTTTGGGTACTAACATTATCGGTAATTGTTTGGGAGAAGTTGTGTTCTTGCTCCAACAGCTCGCTGAGATTGCCCGACCAAGGCAGAGAGGAGTAATCCAAAGAGAGATCCGGGCCCTGGTGTGTCAGCAGCAAGCGAAGCTTACCGACGGCGAAATTGGTAATGTACGGGTCACTGACTCAGATCCTATTGTGATACCCCCAATGAGTGAAATGATCATTTGGTGCAGGGCGGCCATAGGTCTGAGGGGACAGAATTACCAAGCTGTAGTAGAACCCCACCATTCAGAACATAGACCTACACTTATGACTGCTAGGGGAGTAGTAGAAGTGGTGAATGGAAGAGTTCCGGTACGGCTTCTCAATTGGGGAGATGATGAGGTAAATTTACCCCGTTATGCAACCATTGCTAAACTTCATGCTGTTGATAATAATTCTATTCTCCCGGCTGAGTCCTTAGACTCCTGTCAAATAGAGGAGGACAATGACCCAGCAACCCAGGTGGCGGAATGGTGTCAGCAACTCCATGTTGGGACGGACACCACTCCCGCTCACCAGAAGCAAGGGGTATTACGGGTGGTGCAAGAGTACGCCCAAGTGTTTAGCAAAAATCCACTTGATTTTGGGACAATTAAGGGAGTACAACATCATATTCCTACAGGCAGTCATCCTCCCATCAAAGAGCGGTATAGGCCCATACCTCCAGCTCATTATCAGAAGGCTAAAGAAATGTTGAATGATATGAAGAAAGCTGGGGTGATAAGGGATAGTTGTAGTCCCTGGGCAGCCCTCTAGTTCTGGTTAAAAAGAAAGATGGTAGTATGAGAATGTGTGTGGATTACAGGCAGGTGAACCGCATAACACACAAGGATGCATACCCGCTACCACGCATAGAGGAATCATTAGCTGCTCTGAAAACGGCTAACTACTTTTCTACCCTTGATCTGACTAGTGGTTACTGGCAAGTGGCTGTGGCTGAGGAGGATCGTGAGAAAACGGCTTTCACCACCCCAATGGGGCTCTGTGAGTTCGACAGAATGCCGTTTGGGCTCAGTAGTGCCCCAGGAACATTTCAGAGAGTGATGGAAAACTGTCTGGGACATCTCAATTTTGAAACCGTGCTGCTATACCTAGACGACGTTATCGTGTATTCCAAGACATATGAGGACCATCTGAAGCACCTGGCAGAAGTGTTTGAGTCCCTGTCCAGGTACGGGATGAAGTTGAAACCCTCAAAATGCCATCTACTCAAGCAGAAGGTACAATACTTGGGGCACATCGTCAGTTCGGAAGGAGTAGCGCCGGACCCAGAGAAAGTCACTGCATCCAGAAGTGGCCGGAGCCGAAGAACCTTAAGGAAGTGCGACAGTTCCTGGGACTAACGGGTTACTACAGGAGATTCGTGAAAGATTACACGAAGAAGGCAGCTCCTTTACAAGACCTCCTGGTAGGACAATCTTTAAAGAGCAGAAACCCTCCTTTCAATTGGGGTAAGGAACAGGCTGAAGCATTTCAAAAGATGAAAGAGATCCTGACAGGTGATGAGATTTTAACCTATCCTGATTACAGCCAACCGTTCCTGTTGTACACCGACGCCAGTAATGAAGGGTTGGGAGCCGTTCTCAGTCAGAAGCAGAATGGACAAGAAAAAGTCATCGCATATGCTAGCAGAAAACTCAGGCCAACTGAAAGGAATCCGGAAAATTATAGCAGCTTCAAGCTAGAGTTTCTGGCGCTGGTCTGGGCCATTACTGAAAGATTTAAGCACTATCTGGCCTCCAATAAGTTCACGGCGTACACCGACAACAACCCGTTAACGCACCTGGAAACCGCCAAGCTGGGTGCCATGGAGCAGCGATGGATGGCTCGGTTGTCCAATTATCAGTTTACTATCAAGTACCGGGCAGGTCGAAAGAATGCTAATGCTGATGCGTTGTCCCGAATGCCGCATGACTCTGATACGGAAGAAGAATCGGACGACCTGGAAGAAATTGAGCTACCCGCGTTCCATCGAAATGGGGTAGTCCATGAGCATCGAGTTCACAGAAAGCAGTATGGTGCAACATTAAATCCTTTACCCCATCACAGCTGGAAAGAGACTCAGGACAGTGATCCAGTGGTCAGCCGCATCAAGGAGTTGTTAAGTCAGGAAGGCTCCTCTCTGGAAAAGGATGCACCTATGTCAGCCAAGCTCCTGTGGAACGAGAAAAGCAGGTTGTTCCTATACCGTGAGAAGTTGTGCAGGAGATACGTCAACCCCAGAACCCATGAGATGGTCTGGCAAATAGTGGTCCCCAAGGCAGACGTCCCAATGGTGTTGGAAGCGTACCACGATCAAGCAGGACACTTTGGCTGGAGGAAGCTGGAGACCCTGTTGAGATGCCGGTTCTACTGGGTAGGGATGCGCAGCTCTGTCGAGAGGTGGTGTCGGAACTGTGGACCCTGTGGTCTCAGAAGAAAGGACTACGGTAGTCAAAAGGCCCCCCTGCAACCTATCCGGACGACTCGTCCCCTGGAGATTGTGGCCCTGGACCACGTCAAACTGTCGCCGAGTAGATCTGGATACTCATACGCCTTGACCATGGTGGACCATTACTCAGATTTCTGGTAGTCGTTCCAGTGAAAGACCAGACCGCAGTGACGGCCGCGAAGACCTTTCAAGCAAGCTTCTGCAGACCGCATGGGTATCCCGAGCAAGTCTTAACCGATCAGGGACCTGCTTTCGAAGCTGATTTATTCAAGGAATTCTGTCATATGTACGGGTGCAAGAAAATAAGAACAACACCATATCACCCTCAAACCAACGGTCTTTGTGAAAAGATGAACCATATTGTCCTTGACTTGTTGAGATCCATACCGTTGGAAGACAGGAATCGATGGCCGGATTTACTACCTGATTTGGTTGATTTGTACAACCATATACCTGTAAGCTCAACTAACTGCACTCCAGCCTATCTTATGAGAGCAAGGCCCGGAAAACTACCAATGGATCTAGAACTTGGAGTGGTAGAACCGGAGGCAGACGACGCTGTTGAGAACTGGGACGTCAATCGGCAAGAGCAATACAGAAGAGTACAAATCTGTGTGGAGGAAAGTCTTAATAAGGCACGGGAGAAACAGGAAGACGTTTACAACCGAAATGCTCCTGCCAAGCCTCTGATGCCTGGAGAGGTAGTATTAAAAAGAAAAAGAAAGATGCATAAACTGGATAATCAGTGGGAGCAAGAACCCTACGTCATACAAGATTCTAAATACGACAACAGAAAAGTTTGTGTCGTCAGTAAAGACGGAGGAAGAACAACAACCACGGTGTCCAGAGATCATTTGAAGTTGTGTCCAGAACACTTAAAGAGTTGTGAAAAGAACCCTGTCCTCAATCAAAGAGAAAGAAAGGAAGAGGTCATACACACCGATCTGGGAGATTTTCCTGCGGATTGGCCCCGACTGGGAGATGCTGTGATAGTTCCAGTGTTGCAGTTTTATCAGCCACAAGAGGAAGTTTTACCTCCAGTTGTGCCTGTGGTGCCAGTTGAGCCCGCTCAGGAGTTACCCATCCCAGCAACACCTCAACCTGTGGAACCTCAAGATGGATCATCTGAAGCAGCGCCCCATACTATGGATCTCCTGGTGAAGCTGACTCACACCGCCCAGCCATCAGTACGCTTGCCAGATCCATAGAAAGGTTAAGGCAGTTCTATAGTTTGCCGTTACGCAGTGCAGACAGATCGCAACTTGTTATACCTGAAACACACCACGTAGATCAGAAAGAATCACAAAAGGGAAATTACCCATTAGATATCAGCAGTGATTATAACGAATTTGTGTGAACATTGTAAAAGTCTATATATATAAATGTTTTTTTCTCTATTATGTCTTCGTTTAACAATGGACTCAGAGGCTGAGGACTGAGCCAGCCCAAAAACTGTATCCTGTAAATAGTTGCACTAAAGTGCCTTCTTAATGGTTTCACATGAACCCTTGACTCACCTCTGAACCAAAAAAAAAACCCGTGTGGTGTGGCACTGAGTGAGGTCTGCATTTGGATGTCCTGCAGCCCACCCAGGACCCCCGTTGAAGGTTTGGTGCGGGTCCTTCACAAGTATCTTGTATATATATTTATTAAATGCTATTTGATACTTTTGTATTTCTATATGTAGAATGTTATTGTTCGTAACGTTCAAGGTGTTCTCACCTCCCGGATGGAAGATGTTATTGTTTAATGTTTATTGTATGAACAAAAATGTCTCTTTATATTTTACAGCCCGGGAGTGCTGTTGTTTACCATGGGGGAATGTGTAGCCCTGGTACACAATACCAGGAGGATGAGTGGAGAGGTAACAGTTAAGGTCTCTTCATGACATCGTGTACACTTCTGACACACCCAGCAGGGGTGTGGAAGGGAGTGATTTAGTCAGTCAGTGTCCGGACTTCAGAGTGAGAAGTCAGTTTCCTGTCCTTGGACAGAGTAGACGTGTCCAGTTTAAGTCTATCATCAGTTCAGAAAGTGGAGTCTGGTGTAGGTGTCTGTATACACCTTAGTCTAGTCAGAGCTGTGCCCCACTGGAAGAAAGACTGAACTATCTATTAAGAGACAAGCAAGGCGAAGGGCAAAGTGGAAGGAAGGTAATTGGAAAAGTGCTTTTGACTTGGAAAAGTCCTGCACGTTGCAACCGGTTACTGGGGACCGAAGGATCACTATTGTACAGCATAGTGAAGAGAAAACCAGGAATCTACCGGACCCTAGGTCGCGGCAGACAAGCCCCTTTATAGTCAGAACGTAGCTGGAGTCAGGGGGTGTGAAGACTTTGAGTTGTGCACGACAAGAAAAGGATTCAGCTCCCTCGCAGGAAGGCTTCTAACACAAATTTGACTGGGCAGAACAGCTAAAGACTAGCTGGAATCATAGAGAGGATTACGCTTCAGGCTGGTCGTACTCAGCTTCATTGGAAAGTAAAGGAGGCCCCTAACTTGCTTAGCTGTTGCCTCAAAGCTCATCCTCCATCAACCCCATCAGCCTCCCTGGGACCTGCCTTATCATCTTGCAAGTAAAGGTATGGAAAGACGCTGACCGTGTGAGACTGAGTTATTTTTTGCATGCCTGCACAATCCCTACCTAACTACCGACCTGAGGGAAGAGTCCACCTGTAGGGGACCCGACATCTAGCTGCATCACCATCCCCTCAGAGATCTATAGCAGCGCTGGTACAAATTACCAGAATACTACAGGTGGCGTCACGAACTGTACATACATCAATCCCCTGTAAATATATCCCCAACATACGCCAGACCGCCAGGGCCACAGACCGAGCCACAGCTACCTGTGACAATCCCCATAGACTTCTACGGGCTCGCCTCTGAGTACCCATTGCCCTGGTAACCCACAATTGTGGTGGCGGGTCGACACATTTTACAGGATGGGACAGGGGAGCCATGTATACAAGGATGGGAGGGGGGAGCCATGCATACAAGGATGGGAGGGTGGAGCAGAGCCATGCATAAATAAACCACATACATATTCTAGAATACCCGATGCATTAGAATCGGGCCACCATCTAGTCTACTATATAATCGTCTAATTCTGTCTGTCTGTAACGGAAATCCCGTGTTGCTGATTGGTCGCGCCCGGCAGGACGCGACCAATCAGCAACAGGCGCAGTCCGGCCACGAATTGGCGCAGGATTGAAACCACGCACGCCATCGCTACTCCGGTACCGCGGGTCATCTCCTGCCGCATGGAGGACAGCGGCGACGCAGCCGGGAGTGACCGGCGCCAGACGGTCATCTCCCTGCTGCTCGCAGCGGAAGTACCCCGACCGGCAGCCTCCACGTAAACCCCAGCAGCAGCCCCACATACACCCCACCAGCAGCAGCCCTATATACCCCAGCAGCAGCAGCCTGCTCGCAGCGGAAGTACCCCGACCGGCGGCCTCCACATAAACCCCAGCAGCAGCTCCACATACACCCCACCAGCAGCACCTCTATATACCCCAGCAGCAGCAGCCTCCATATAGACCCCAGCAGCAGCAGCAGCCTCCACATATACCTCAGCAGCAGCAACCTCAACATATACCCCAAGCAGCAGCAGCCTCCACATAACTCCAGCACAGCCTCCACAATACCCCAGCAGAAGCCTCCACGTACACCACAGCAGCAGCCTCTATATACACCCCAGCAGCCTCTATATACATCCCAGCAGCAGCCTCTATATACACAGCAGCATTCTATATATACACCCCAGCAACCTCTATATACAGTTAGGTCCATATATATTTGGACAGAGACAACATTTATGTAATTTTGGTTCTAGACATTACCACAATGAATTTAACAAAACAATTCAGATGCAGTGAAGTTCAGACTTTCAGCTTTCATTTGAGGTATCCACATTAACCCCTTCCCGACCCATGACGCCTACGTGGCGTCATGAAAACCTGTGCCATCCCGACCCATGACGCCAACGTAGGGCGTCATGCTATAAATCATGTTCCTGCGGGTCGGGGACCGGAATCACTGAGAGGTCACCCGACCCGCAGGCACAGGACCCCTTGCGCATCACCACATTGGGGGTGGCTTAACCCCCACGTGGTTACGATCGCTCTGATTGGCTGTTAAAAGTGAAACAGCCAATCAGAGCGATTAGTAATTTTCCCACTGAAAGGTGGTGAAATATTACAATCCAGCCATGGCCGATGCGCAATAGCATCGGCCATGGCTGGACACTGTGTTCCCACCCTCCCCACACCGAGTAACGGTGGTGATCGGCCGCCGCCGCCGATTCATGGCGGCGAACGGTCACCGCCGTTACTATCATCTGCGGCCGCTCCGATCCTTCTCCCCTCCGTGTGTGCTCCGCTCCCCCCGCCCGCTCCGATCACCCCCCCACGCCTGTCCTCACCTCCCCCCGGTCTTCTGCGGCCTCTTGATCCGTCCCCGGCGTCCGCCCGGGACTCTTCATGGGCGCCCGCCATCTTGGAAAATGCGCAGTGCGCCTTTCAAAGTACAATTTTATTTGATCACTTGATAAACTCTCACAGGATCAAAATAAAAGTAAATGAACCCCCCCGTCATAGGTAGGGACAAAAAATAAAATAAAGAATTTTTTTTTTTTTCCTTTTTAGGCCCTGTCCACACGTTGCGGAATTTCGCTGCGGATCCGCTCTTATTTCGCTGGGGACCGCAGCGGATTTCACTGCGTACCCGCGCGGATTTCGCTGCTGATCCGCAGCGGATTTCGCTGCTGATCCGCAGTGGATTTTCGCTGCTGATCCGCAGTGGATTTAACTGCTGATCCCGCAGCGGATTTTGCTTGCGGATCCGCAGCTGATTTTGCTGCTAATCAGCACCGGATTTTGCTGCGTATCCGCAGTGGATTTCGCTGCTGATCCGCAGCTATTTTGCTGCTAATCAGCACCGGATTTTGCTGCGTATCCGCAGCGGATTTAGCTGCTGATCCCGCAGCGGATTTAACTGCTGATCCGCAGCGGATTTAGCTGCTGATCCGCAGCGGATTTTGCCTCTGATCCGCAGAGGATTTTGCTGCATATCCGCAGCGGATTTTGCTGCTGAACCGCAGCGGATTTCGCTGCTGATCCGCAGCGGATTTCGCTGCTGATCCGCAGCTGATTTCGCTGCTGATCCGCAGCGGATTTCGCTGCTGATCCGCAGCGGATTTCGCCTCTGATCCGCAGCGGATTTTGCTGCGGACCCGCAGCTGATTTTGCTGGGGATCCGCAGCGGATTTCGCTGCGTATCCGCAGCGGATTTTGCTGCGCTCCGCAGCGGATTTCGCTGCTGACCGCAGCTGATTTTCTGGGGATCCGCAGCGGATTTTTGCTGCTGATCAGCACCGGATTTGGCGCTGCGGATCCCACAGCAGATCCAGAAACCAGTTACACGTACAATGCAAATAAATGGTTAAAAAAAAACCGCTGTGCACATGCTGCGGATTTTCAGCACAGAATTTGCTGCGGCTTTAAATCCGCAGCATGTCAATTCTTTTGTGCGGATTCCGCAGCGTTTGTACACCTATTCCCTTATAGTTGTATAAACCGCAGGGAAAAACCGCAGCAAATCCACGCTAAATTTGCAGGTAAAAGGCAGGTCATTTTAACTGCGGATTTTAGAAAAATCCCCAAGTGAATCCGCAACGTGTGCACGGGGCCTAGGGTTTTTGGGCTGGGTTCTATTAAAATTTGGCCCGCCGTTAGATGGTTTTCGTTTCACCGCGGTTAACGGGGTGTAAAAACCGAACGCTCCCATTCCCCCCTTTGGGGCCCCCTTTCGAACGCATGCCGAAAAGGGGGCATGCTTCGCGAATGCCGTAAATTCGTGACGGACCCCCCGGACGGGGGCGCCCGGGCCCCCCGTAGGGGCCAAAAATAATCATCAAAAGTTCATCGTGCTAGCGGGTAAAAAAAAAAAAGGATCGCGTTTTTTATACCTTACCACCGGCAACGAAACTTTTTTGAACGGGGGGAAAACCAATAGAACCACCTTAGGGTTGGGTTAAATTGGGTTATGGTTAAATTTTTGGGTTCGGTTAAATTTGGGTTGGGAAAAGAATTTGGGTTTTGGGTTGGGGGATTGGGTTGTTTTGGGTTAGGTTGGTTAGGATAATTTTAAGGGGGTTTTGGGGTTAGGGGGGTTTAAAAGGGTTTAGGTTTGGGGGTTGGTTTTTTAGGTTTTAGATTTGGGTTTAGTGTTAGGGGTGTTTTGGGGGTTGGGTTTAGGTTTTGGGTTTTTTTTGGGGAAAGGGTTTGGGGGTTGGGGTTTGGGGTTTGGGGGGTGTTTGGGGTTGGGTTGGGTTAAATTGAGGGGTTCCACTTTTGGCCCAATGGGGGGGTTCCATACGCAAAATGGCGCCACATTGATTCCTGAAATTTTTCTTTAAAAAGTCAAACAGTGCCCTTTTTTTCCCCAAACCCCGACGTATGCCCAAACAGGTTTACCCCCCCGTATGGGGTATCAGCGTACTTGGGGAAAAAATTTCACAAAATTTGGGGGGCCCAATTTTTCCCTTTTTAAATTGGGAAAAAAAAAAAAATTGGGAAATAAAGACCCCGTTTGGGGGCCCGGGCGTTTAAACTTCGTGTACCCTTGGAGGTTCAAAAGGGTCACTAAAACTCTAGATAAGTTTTTTTGGGGGGGCTATTTCCAAAAAAAGGGGGGCACTTGTGGGGTTTCTACATTTAAAAGGCCCTCGGGGGGTCTGCAAACTAACATGACCCCCAGATCTTCCTTTAAGGGGCATTTCAAAAAGTCACAATTTTTCCCCCTTTCGACCCCGACGGGGGCCCCTTTTTCAGTATTTTTCCCCCCTATGGGGATCAAACGAAAATCGGGGCAAATTGGACAAAAATTTTGGGGGCTAATTTCCCTGTTCCCCCCGGTAAAAAAAAAAATTTGGGGGGCAAAAACCCCGTTAGGAAGAAATATGATTTTTTTTTTTCCCCGGGGTTATAAAAAGCGTATACCCCGGGGGTTAAAAAAGGGCCCCCACACATCTAAAAATTTTTTTTCAGGGTCAGTTTCCAAAAAGGGGTCCTTTTGGGATTTTCTACTGTTTAGGCCCCTCGGGGCTCGGAAACCAACATGACCCCGCAACCACCCCCAAAATCGGCATTTCAAAACGTTTACTTCCCCTTTCCCGGCCCCCAAAGGGGTTCCCGAACATGGTTCCCCCCAATTGGGGTACCCTGTACTCAGGGAAAAATGACAACAATTTTTTTGGCCCCAATTTTTTTCCCTTTCCCCTTTTGGGAAAAAAAAAAATTGCGGGTTAAAAAAAACATTTTTGAGAAAAAATGTTTTTTTTTTTTTTAACCCCTGAAATTTAAAAAATTTGTGAAGCCTTTTGGGGGGGTTTAGGGGCTCACCCCCAATCGGAAAATTCCTTTGGGGCTATTTACAAAAGGGGTCCTTTTTTGGGGGGGGTTTTTTACTTTTTGGGGGACATCAGGGGCTCTGCAAACGTAACAAAAGCCCCCCAGAATTCCACAAGTGGGGATTTTAAAAACATCACACATCCCCCCCCCCCGACCCCCCGACTGTCCCCCAAAAAGGGTTTTCCCCCCCCATATGGGGAAAAAAGCGTACCGGGGAAAAAAAGGAAACAATTTTGGGGGCCCAATTTCTCCGAAACCTTGTGAAAATAAAAAATAGGGGCAAAAAAAAAATTTTTTGAAAAAAAAAAAGATTTTTTTTTTTCAGGGGTCTGCGTTATAAACTTCGTAAAAAACCGGGGGGGTTTAAATTTTATTTTTCATCTAATAATTTTTCCCTTTGGGGTCTTTTTCCAAAAGGGGGCATTTTTGGGGAGCTTAAAAATTTTTGGCACACAGGGGCTTTTCCAAAAACCCACATGGTGTCCACTAACGATTAAGCAATTTTCCATTCAAAAATAAATGGCGCTCCTTCCTTCTAAAAACCCCCCCGTGCGCCCCAAAAAGGGTTTTTTGACCACATATGAGGTACTGTGTACCAGGAGAAAATGCCCAACAAAATTTGGATCCAATTTATACGTTCCCCGGGAAAAAAGAAAAAACTGAGGCTAAAAAAAATTTTTGTAAAAAAAATACTTTTTTTTTTTTACGGATAAAATTTTTGAAGACCGGGGTTCAAAGTTCACAAAAACACAAAATTAATTCCCTTTGGGGTTTTTTTTAAAAAGGGGTCATTTGGGGGGGGGCCCCAATTTTAAAAGGGACCGGGGCTCTCCAAATCCCCCCATAGCAACCGCAAATATTCCAGCTTTTTTTCCCCCTTTAAAAAACCCCCAAGGGGGTTTTTTTCCCTTTCCCCTTCGAGCCCTCCCCCCCCAAAACAGTGGTTTATAAACCACATAGGGGTTTCCTGTGTCCCCCGGGGGAAAAAATTTGGGGCCCAAACAAATTTGGGCCCCCAAAATTTAAAACTGCCCCCAATGTGAAAATGAAAAAACTGAGGCTAAAAAAAAATTTTTGTAAAAAAAAAAAAAAAAAAGTACTTTCTTTTTTTTTACGGATCAATTTTTTAAGCAAGGGGGGGGTTCAAAGGGGCTCAAAAAATTTCACTAATAAGATCCCGGGGGGGGCCCAGTTTCCCCCAAAATGGGGTCATTTTTTGGGGACCCCCAAAATTTTTAGGCACACAGGGACTCTCCAAATACAGGGGGCCCCCCCCCCAACCGCAAAATTTTTCCAGCATTTTTTTTCCAAAAAAAAAATCAAAGGGCCCCCCTTTTCCCCTTCCCCGGGGGCCCCTTTCCCCCCGGCCCCAAAATTTTTGGGGGTTTTATGACCACATATGAGGTATCTGTGAACTCAGGAAAATGCCCTACAAATTTTAGGATTTTTTTTAATCCTGTTCCCATGTAAAAATAAAAAAAATGATGCAAAAAAAAAAATTTTTTTTGGGGAAAATTAAAATGTCCTTTTTTTCCTTCCACGTTTTTTTAGTTCCTAAAAAGGGGCACCTGAAGGGTTAATAATCTTTGAATGTATTTTGAGTATTTTTAGGGGGGGCTTTTTATAATGGGGGGCATTTTTTTGGTTTTTTTCCCGGGCCAATAGCCCCCCCAAAGTGATTTCAAACTTGAGGGTCCCAAAAAAAAAAGGTTTTTTTTTAAAATTTTTCGAAAAAAAAAAAAATTGCTGGTAAAAAATTTTAAACCCCTTTTAATTTCCCTTTTCCCAAAAAAAAAAAGTTTTTCCCCCAAAATTTTTGGGGAAAGTAAAGAAAACATTGGGAAAGGGGTTTTTTTTTTAACTATTTGTGTCACATAACCCCTTTTTTTAAAAGAAAAAAAAATTTAAAAAAAGTAAAAATTAAAAAAATTTTCCCAAAAATTTTTCCCCAAAATTTTTTCCTTTTTTCCAAAAAAACCCAAAAATTTTTCGACCAAAAATTTACCACTAACATTAAACCCCAAAAATGTCACGAAAAACAATCTCAAATCGCTAGGACCCCCTTGAAAGTTCCTGATTATTACCTTCAAAAAGGGCACGGGGCAAACAAAAAATGGAAAGGGTTTTTTAAGGGGCAAAATGGGGTGGGTCATAAAAAGGGTTTTAAAAAATTTATAAAAGGGTTTTTTTGGATTTTTAGCTTTTTAAAAAGTGCCACCCTTTTTTTAAAAAAGGGGCCAAAAGAAAATTGGGGAAAAATTTACCCAAAAAGGGGGGTTTTTCAGCCCTTTTGGGGCCCCAAACCTTCATTATTCCCCTTCTCAATTAAAAAAAAAAGGGGGTGGAGTTTTTTGGGGGGTGGGGTTTTTTTTCCCCTTTGGAAGGCATCTTTTTGGGCCATCTTTAAACCCCTTTTTGGGGGGATTTTAGGGGGGTATTTATCTTTGGGGGAAAATTTTTTTGGGCCACCAAAAACCCCCTTTTGCAGGTTTTTTAAGGGGGGTTTTTTAACTATGGGGGATTTTTTTGGGGGCCCCCAAAAAACCCTTGTCAGCATTTTATTGGGGAATTTTATCTATGGGCATCTTTTTTGGCCCCCAAAAAACCCCTTTTGCAGCATTTTTTTGGGGGATATTTTTTCTAGGAGCATCTTTTTTTGGGGCCCCCATTAAAACCCTTGGGGAAAACATTTTTGGGGGGGGAAAATTTAAAACTAGGGGGCATTTTTTTTTGGCCACCTTTAAAACCCCCTTTTGGGGGAGATTTTATGGGGGAAAATTAAAACTATGGAAAACTTTTGGGCCCCCTTTTAAACCCCTTTTGCAGTTTTTTTTGGGGGGGTTTTTAAAATTTTGGAGCACATTTTTGGGCCACCATTAACCCTTTTTTCAGCCCCAAACCCCCCCATTTTTACATGAGCCCCAAAATTTTCCCCCGTTTTTTGTGGCAAAATTAGGGGTCCCGGCTTATACTCCGGTTGGTTTTTTCATGAGAAAAAAAAAATACTCAAAAAAGTAAACTTTTTAAAAACACACGTTACAAAGTAGAAGTCCCAAAAACAAAGAAAAAACCCGTTTTAAAGGGGAAATTGAAAGCTAAAAAATTTTTGGGGGGAATTCAACCCCCTCAAAACTCAAAATGTTTTTTCTCGCTGAATTATCTTTTCACTTTTACAGCAAACTTTTAAAAAACCCTTTTTAAAAATTAAAACCAAAAAAAAAAAACCCCTCCATGGTTGGCCGAGTGAAAAAACCTTTTAAAAGGGGTTTTTTGCCCAATTTTTTTTTGTTTTTCAAGATTCCAAATTTTCCCCCCCCAAACTTCTTTAATCACTTTGATTTACTCTTTTGGGTTTTTTGGGAGGGAAAAAAAAGAACCAGGGGTTAAGTCCCAAAAGGTTTTGAACTTCCCCCCTTTTTTTTTTTGGAGGGGTGGGCCTCCCCCCTTTTAAAAAGATACCATCAACCTCACTTTAAAATTTTCCCCCCTTTTTAAAATTTCCTTTTTTTAAAACTGACTGAAAAAAAAGGGCCCCTGAAAAACCCCAAAAAAGGGGTTCCCCCCAAAAACCCCCCCGAGATTTCTTCCAAAAATTGAATCGAGAGGGGGAAAAATTTTGGGGGATTTTTTGGGGAAAAAGAGGGGGAAGGGGAGCTTTGAAAATTTGGGGGTTTTTTGGGGGAAAAAGAGTTATTTTGGGGTAAACTCTCCAAACTGCTGGGAATTTTCCCCTCTTTTCCCCCAAACCCCAAAAATTTTTCCCCCGGGGCCCCGTAAAAGGGAAAAAAATTTTTTCTTTGGAACATTGTTTTTTATTTTTCCCCAAAATTTTTTACAGGGTTTTTAAAAAGGTTTAAGAAATTTATCTTTTGGAAAGGGAAAAGCAGAATTTAGACCCCCCCCCCCCCCCAAATTTTTTAAAATTTTTTCCCCTTTTTCTTGCGGTTCCCCGTTTTTTGGGGGCCTCCAACACTTTACCCCCACCCCCAGGTACAACGCCAAAATCCCAAAACCCCCCTTTGCAAAATCAGGGAAAAGGGGCCCCAGGGGCACCACTACCAACAAAGCATCACTTTGACATTTTTGACACCCTGGATAAAAAAAACCATAAAATTGAACCAAAAAAAAAAAAACGGGGCCCCTTTTTGCCAGCCTGGGGGTTTTGGGGGAAAAGTATAAAATTTTAAAAAATAAAAAATTCTTATGGTCATTGAAAAACAGTAAAAAAAATTTTTTTGGGGCCCCCCCAAACCCAAATTTTTCGCCTTTTTTCAAAGCCAACTTGATTGCCAAAAGCTCTCTTTTTCCCCATTCATAATTTCTCTCAGCCTAAAAAATTTTTTTTTTAACCCAAAAGGGGAAAAGGCCCCGCCATTTCCATGGACAAACCCTGAGACAACGGGGGCCCCCAAAAACCCCCCCCCCTTTTTCCCCCGAAAAAAAACCTCTACAACAAAGGGAAAAAAAACCCCCGGGGGTTGACAAATTTTAAAAAAAAAAAAAGAGCCGTGGTGAAACAGCTCTTTAGGGGGGAAAAACCCCCGGGGGGGAAAAAATTTTTTGGTTTTTTTTGGGAAAAGTCAAACCCCTTCTTTGTCATGTCAGTAAGGGTTTCACAATTACAAATTACTAAAAAATTTTCCCCCGGATAATTTTTTCTGTAAAAATTAAAAAAAACCCAAAAAACGTTGTATTTTTTTTCAGGTTGGGGGTTTGCCCCAAAAAAAGGGGGGCAACGCAAATCTTCTTGGGATCCACCCCAAAAACCTGAAGATTCAACTGGTCCCCCCAAAAACGCACTTCCGGGGAGGGAAAAAAACCAAAAATTTTTCCCCAGTTTGGCAAAAAATTTTGGGTTATCCTTAATTTTTTCAGCCCCTTTTTTTAACCCCTTCCCCCAAATGTTCTCCAAATCGGGTGATAAACCAAAAAATCATCTAGATAGACTACCCCACAAACCTCCCCCCCCAAAAAATTAAAGGAAAATATCTTTAATGAAATGCTAAATCCCGGGGGGGTTTTTTGGCCCAGGCCAAAAAGGCATGACTAGACTCTCAAATGACCTTTGGGGGTATTGAATGCCTTTTTTCCTTTCCCCCCCCTTTTCTCTGATTCTAAGGGGGTTTTGTAGGCCCAAAGGACATAAATTAAAAAAAAAAACCCAAAAAAAAAAACCCCCCCTTTAAAACCCAACACCAAAAAAAATCACAAATGCAAAAAAAGGGAAAGGGGAAAGCAGCCCCCTTTTTAAAAAAAGGGCCAGGGGAAGCGGGGGTGCAAACAACTGATGAAAGCCCCACTCACAAACCTACAAGTTATGGGGGGGGGCGCCTAGAAAAAAAAGGGCACACAAATGAGGTTTTTAAAAGAACGTCATTCACACTTGTGGGGGGTGATGCACAGTTTTTCCGGGGTTACACCCCATTAATTTTCACCCCCAAAAAAATTTTAAAACAGGCGGGCTGTCTAGAAAAACATAAAATCCACAAGGAAAAAAGCCAAGTTCCCCCCCAAACCCAAAAAAAAAGGGCCGGGTTTTTCACCCCGCAAAAATGGGGCAATAAAAGAAAAAAAAAATTTAAAAAAAAATGTATACGAAAAAAACTTTAAAATTTTAGGTATTGGTTAAATTTTTTTGGCCCAAAAATTTTGCAATCTCGTAACCCACGTCAAGGGTCCTCACATTGCGGTCCAACACAAATTTTTAAAAAAAAAAAACCCCAAAGAACAAAAATTAAAAAAAACAAACCAAAAAAATACCCTTGCCAACACCAAAGTCAGATCACAAATGCACAAGCTTATGCACAGCCCAAAAAAAAAAGGGGGGTTTTGCCGAAAACCGAAAACTTTCATCAAATTTTTCACTTGTGCGCCCCTCCTTTTATCAAACAACACAGGGAAGGGGGGATGGGACCCCAAGGCAGAACAAAAAGTCACCCCTTTCTCCCAATTTTAAACCCTAAAATAGTTTCCCCAAACCCCTGCCGAGCAGGAAAAACCAAACCCCCCCGCCTGACCCTGGAAAAAAAGCCCGCATGGGGAAAGGGGCAGGATAGGCACAAAAAAATTTTTCCCCTACCACTAAAACAGAGGGGGCAAAAAAAAAGGGGGGAACACTTAATTGATATTTGTGAATACTCAGGGGGACTTCTGAGCTGGGGTTTTCCCCCCCGGGGGTTTCTGAGGGAAAAGAAACAAAAAACTAAAGGGGCCCTTTACGGGGCCCAAAGGGGCGATAAAAAGTACCTGATTTTTCCCATCACTTCCCGGGGAAACAATTTTTTTTTCCGGGTTTTTTTTCTTGGACTCACTTGCATTCCTGCTCTTTTTTAGAAAAGGGGATTTGTTTTTTTTTTTTCCCCCGGGGTTTTGGTTTTTCCCTTTTGGGTTTTTTGCTGCTTGCAGGGGATTTCAGCCTGGCCCCCCCTTTTGGGGGGCGGGGGGCTGCATTTTTTCTCTTTTTTTTTTGAAATTTTTTCCCCTTTTTCTTTTTTCACTTTTTTTCTAAAAATTCTGAGTGTTAAAAACCCAAAACTGATTTAGGTGGTAGAATCTTTTTGACCCCCGGGGGTTTTTTTGAAAAAAAAAATTTTGGGGATTTTTGATTTTTTTTTGGGTTTTTTGTCAGAATTTTTTTCCCATATTTTTTTTATCTAACAGTTTGGGGGCCCCCGCGTTTGCTCATTCTATTTTCTGTCTGGGGTTTCCCAAAATTTTTCTAACGGGCCCCAAAAATTTTGGGGGGTTCCTACTTTTTTGGGGGGAAACTGCCCCCGGGGGGGGGATAGTTTTTATTTTTTTCCCCCCTTTTTTTGGGGATTTTTTCTCCCCGGGGTGGGGGCGGGGCCGTCAAAGGGTCCCGTGGGGAAAACCCCCCCACGGCATTTTCTGTTGGCGGTTATTTTTTGGGTACTGCAATCCAAATTTTTTCCCCCTCCCCTGGGTATTACTACTTTTGCTTTTTTTGAAATTTTTTCCCAGCTACCAAACATAACAGTAAAAACCGGGGCCCAAATTTTAAAATTTTAAAAAATACTCACAGAAGGGGAAAAAAAGTACACTTTTTCCCCCTTTTTTTCCCCCCCTTTTTTTTCGGGGGTTTCTGAGGAGGACCTTTTTTTTTCTAAAAGGATTTTTCACAGTTGTCTGGCCGTGTGGAGCATTTGCCACTGAGGTTTGGATAGGCTGCCTTCCTTGCTGGGTTGCTGGTTGTGGAACCTAGGATCACCATACCAGATTTATTTTGGGGAGATCGGTCTAAATTTTTTGAATTTCAAAAATAACTGTAAGGTTGTTTTTTGCCTTAAAGCCAAAGTCCTCAGAACGCAGAAACACCCGGTTTTCAAATTGTCATCCTCTGCTGCCGGCAAACCCTCAGGATTGGGCTTTTTCCCTGACACCTGGGGATCCGGGTTTTGAATGATGTTAAAGTAATTTTTTCAGGCTCTGGGGTTATTGTACGTGAATCTAATGTCACTGAAAAAGCTGAAAAGACCTTGTTTGCATTAAATCAGGGTCTTGAAGACGCTGAGCTATACTGTCAGAAATTCCGAAAGTGGGCGTCCTGACCAAATGGAATAATTATGCTTTGGCAGTCTTTTTCGGAAGGGTCTGTCAGAAAATGTAAAGGACGTTATGGTGGGATTCCCTGTTCCCTTGGTTCAATGATTCTATGTATTTGGCTATTCATGCAGTGGGGGTGGAGTGACTTCTGGGGCCAGCTTTCATTAGTTTCGAAAGGCAATGGGTTTATGTTTCTACGTGGTGACGACTCTCATTCTATTTTTCTCTGCCCTAAGCGGGGAAGACGTTTTGCGCTCTCAGTTGTCTTGGGTAGCGTTCAGGCTAAATTTCTGTTGACAGTTGACTGTTACCCTGATTTGCTCCCTGTCCACATTTTCGGCTCAGGCTTTTGTTGATTCAGGAGCAGCTATTAACCTGATGGATTTTAACTTTGCCAAATGTTGTGGGTTTCCATGATACCCCTGCGGAAGTTTATTCCCTTTACTGGGCATTGATTCTACCCCTTTGGTGGAGAATAAACCCCAGTTTTCTACTCAGGTGATAATGAGGGTTGAACCAGATCATCAGGAAGCTGTAAATTTCTGGTGTTGCATAATCTGCATGACATTATTGACTGGGTTTCCTTGGTTACAGACTCATAATCCTGTTTTGGATTGGAATCTGTGTCTGTGACCAGTTGGGGCTGCCAATGTGTTAATACTGACATTCCTGTTTTTTCTGCCTCTCCCCAGTCTTAGGATGTCTCTGACTTTTTGACTGATTTTTCAGATGTTTTAGTGAGGAGTAAGTCTACATCCTTACCTCCTCATAGGAGCTATGATTGCGCTATTGAGTTAGTGCCTGGAGGTAAATTACCTAAGGGTGGCCTTTTTAATTATCTGTACCTGAACATGATGCTATGCGATCTTATATTAAGGAGTCTTTGGAGAAGGGTCATATCAGACCATCCTCTTCACCCTTGGGCGCCGGTTTTTTCTTTGTGGCCAAAAAGGATGGTTCATTGAGGCCATGTATTGATTATCGCCTCCTGAATAAGACACTGTGAAATATCAATATCCGTTACCCTTGATTTCTGACCTATTTTCCAGAGTGAAAAGTGCGAGTTGGTTTGCCAGCTTGACCTCAGGGGGCGGTATAACCTTATTCGCATTAAGCACAGGGACGAATGGAAGACGGCGTTTAATACCCCAGAGGGGCATTTTGAGTACCTAGTGATGCCTTTTGGGCTTACTAATGCCCCTTCCGTCTTCCAATCCTTCATGAATGATATTTTCAGGGATTTTGTGGATAAATTTCTGATCGTTTATTTGGTTGATATCTTGATTTTTTCCAACGACTGGGACTCTCATGTGAAACATGTTCGGACTGTGTTCCAGATTTGAGAGAGAATGCATTGTATGTGAAGGGATCAAAGTGTCTTTTTGGCATACAGAAGGTCTCATTTCTGGGATTCATTTAGTCTCTGTCTGTTATTGAAATGGTCCCGGTCAAGGTTCAGGCCATCTGTGATTGGGGTTCAACCTACTTCATTGAAGGCTCTTCAGAGATTTTGGGTTTTGCCAATTTTTATCGTAAAATTTATTGGTAATTTCTCCGGTATGTTAAACCATTGACTGATTTGACAAAAAGGGTTCCGATGTGGTGAATTGGCCTCCTGAGGCAGTTTCTGCTTTTCAGGAACTTAAGCAGAGATTCATTTCTGCTCCTGTTCTACGGCAGCCTGATGTTTTCCCTGTCGTTTCAGGTGGAGGTTGATGCCTCTGAGATTGGGGCAGGTGCCGTTTTGTCCCAAAGTGATCCAGAGACCTCTAAGAGTAACCCCTTGTGCCTTTTCTCTCGAAAATTTTCTCCAACTGAACTAATTATGACGTGGGTAATCGGGAGTTATTGGCCATGAAGTGGGCCTTTGAAGAGTGGAGACATTGGCTGGAAGGAGCCAAACATCAGGTGGTGGTCCTCACAGACCATAAGAATCTGGTTTATCTTGAATCAGCCAAGCAACTTAATCCTAGACAGGCCAGGTGGGCCTTGTTTTCACACGTTTTGATTTTGTGGTTCTTTTCTTCCGGGCACTAAGAATGTTAAGGCGGATGCCCTCTCGAGGAGTTTCTTTGCGGATTCTGCTGATTATCTGATCCTGCTGTTATTTTGAAGGAGGGTGTAGTTCTTTCCGCCATCTCGCCCAATTTGAGACTGGCTCTGGGGGGGTGTCAGGAGGGATAAACCTGAGCGCTGCCCTGTTGGGAAATTGTTGTCCAGACCGTGGAAGAAGAGAGTGAGGGTCTGAGATTCATTGTTCCGCGTTGGCTGTCATCCCGGGATTTTTGGTACCAGAGACTTGGTGAGTCGGTCCTTTTGGTGGCCTACTTTGTCTCGTGACGTCAGGGACTTTGTGCAGTCCTGTGGGACTTGCTCTCATTCCAAGCCTTGCTCTCATTCTAGTGGTTTGTTAATGCTGTCACGGGTGTGTCGCTGAGAAGATCGCCCGCGATTGCACACCCTGACTTCTCACAGCTGAGGTTCTGGTGCGGGGGTGTTTTTCGGCACTGAGGGAGTTAATTCTTCCTCTCTCTGTGCTGGACTAGACCAGCCTCGCTCAGCTGCAATTAATGTTGTGGTAATTGGTTTCCTTCATATACCTGCCTTCTGCTGGGGAAGTGTCGGTGAAAGCATTCATGCAGACCAGCAGAGCGGATCGTTTTGAGAAGTCTAAAGCTAAGAGTACCTGTTGTGGTTTTCTCCTCTCCTCGCTTTATTATTTATCTCCTTTCCCGTTGGTGTTCCCTCTGTAGTGATAGTTTTGTTGCAAGGTGGTCTTTTTTTTTTACCCCCTTGTACGTCTTGTTCGTCTTATACTGTGTGTGAAGGCAGTTACCTTCCTGTTCACTGTGGTGGTAATCAGGGTCCTTCTCAGGACTAGATTACAGTGGTTAGGGATTCACAGGAGATAGGGTTACGCTGGCGGCCTGGACCTCTGTACCATCAACAGTACCTCCAGGTAGAGGGATTAGTCAGGACCCCAGTTTAGGGTCAGCATAGACCCCGGTTCCTCCTGTATACAGAGACAGCGTGACATTTTCACCGACCACACTAAAGATTCTCCCCAGTCACCATGGATCCAGTAGTCAGTCTAGCTCAGCAGTTGCAGAGTTTGTCCATGGAGCTGAGGGACGTTAAGTCCAAGGTTTTGTACCCCCGGAGCAGGCCAGACCTGAACCTAAAGTAGCTCTCCCGGACAGGTTCACTGGGGGCGGGACAAGTTTTTTGCTTTCCGGGAGGGATGTAAATTGTACTTTCGGCTGCGACCTCAGTCATCTGGGAGTGAAGATCAAAGGGTGGCAATTGTCATCTCACTCCTACAAGGGGACCCCCAATCCTGGGCGTTCTCTCTTCCCCCGGGCTCCCCGGCTCTCCAGTCATGGATAGATTTTCGCAGCTCTGGGTCTTGTATATGATGACCCGGATTGGGGGCTCCCTTCTGAAACTAAATTACGTAATATACAGCAGGGAGATCGTCCGGCAGAGGAATTCAGTTCGGAGTTACGTAGGTGGGCCACGGACACCCAGTGGAATGACCCGGCTCTTAGGAGCCAGTTTTGTCAAGATTTATCTGACAAATTAAAAGATGTGTTGGCGCAGTATGACCCTCCCACGACACTGGAACGCCGCTATGGCCCTTGCTATTCGTATTGACAGACGTCTTCGGGAGAGGTGCGGGGTAACTTCGCCCCTGTGATGACTCCACCTTCCTCAAGGGTCCCTTATACGGAGGTTCCCCTGGTCAGTCCAGAGGAGCCTATGCAATTAGGAGGGACATCATTCGGGGGAGGGGATCGGTGGGGCGCCACAAAAAAAAGAAGTTGTTTCTTCTGTGGAAAAAAGGGACATTTTATTAGGGGGTGTCCAACCTGTCCTTTGCAGAGTGAGAAGTCGCCGGAAAACTATTGATCCCAGATTGTGTGGGTGGACGGCAATCTGGGAGTAAGTATTTCGTTCCCTAAGTTCGTCTCAGGTTTCTCGTACCGGCGGAGGTGGTGGTGGGGGCGAAAACTGAGAGGATATCTGTTCTTCTGGATAGTGGGGCCGGGGCTAATCTGGTGGATGCTCGCTTGCCCGGGTTCAAGGTATGCGATTGAGTGGGTTGGCTAAACCCGTCCCCATATTCTCGATCGACGCCAGACCTCTCGGTCAGGGAAGTTTTGTGCAAGCAGTGCATAACATAGATCTTCAAGTGGGGCGCTACATGAAGAACTGTTGTCTTGTTATGTGTTGGAGGGTCTTCCCACTCTATAGTGCTGGGCCTGCCTTGGCTAACTAAGCATAACCCGGTTATTAATTGGCAATCCAGAGAGATAACCCAATGGAGCGATTTCTGTAATAAAAACTGCATGAATACGGTCATTGGTGCGGTCGCTCCTAGGGCCTTACCTCCCATTTCTGGTGGACTTTGAGGATGTATTCTCGGAAAAAGGGTGTCAAGAACTACCTCCTCATCGCGAGTATGACTGTTCTGTTAACTTGCTCCCTGTGGCCAAGTTACCGAAATCTAGGTTGTATAACCTTTCTGGTCCTGAGAGACAGGCCATGAAGGATTATATTTCAGAGAGTCTGGCTAAGGGCATATTAGACCTTCATCTTCCCCGGTGGCCGCGGGGTTCTTCTTTGTGAAGAAAAAAGATGGAAGCCTACGCCCTTGCCTGGATTTCCGTGAGCTTAATCGGATTACGGTCCGAGATCCGTATCCGCTCCCACTTATTCCCGATCTCTTCAATCAGATCGTGGGTGCCAAATGGTTCTCTAAGTTGGATCTCAGGGGGGCGTACAATCTGATTAGGATGAAGGAGGGGGATGAGTGGAAGACGACGTTTAACACTCCGGAGGGACATTATGAGAACCTTGTCATGCCATTTGGTCTGAGTATTGCCCCGGCGGTGTTTCAACACTTTGTAAATGACATCTTTCGCCACCTAATGGGACAGTTTGTGGTCATATATCTGGATGATATCTTAATTTACTCGCCAGATCTTGTGTCTCATCAGGAGCATGTTAGGCAGGTGTTACAGATCTTGCGGGATAATAAACTGTACGCCAAATGGGAGAAGTGTGTGTTCGCCGTACAGGAACTTCAGTTTTTAGGGTTCCTGGTGTCAGCATCCGGTTTTCGTATGGACCCTGGGAAAGTGCGGGCAGTTCTTGAGTGGGATCTGCCAGAGGATCTTAAGGCATTACAACGTTTCCTGGGGTTTGCTAACTACTACCGGAAGTTCATTCGTAATTTTTCGTTCCATAGTTAAACCTCTCACAGACATGACTAAAAAAGGGACGGATTTTTCAAAGTGGTCTGACAAGGCTTGTCAAGCGTTTTCCTCTTTGAAAAAATTGTTTTGCTTCAGCACCCATACTTATTCAACCTGATGCGTCACAGCCGTTCATTGTTGAGGTGGACGCTTCCGAGGTAGGGGTGGGAGCAGTATTGTCACAAGGTTCGTCCCCTGGTAAATGGCATCCGTGCGCCTTCTTCTCTAAAAAATTGTCGTCCGCTGAGAGGAATTATGATGTCGGCAATAGGGAACTCTTGGCCATTAAGTTGGCTTTTGAGGAGTGGCGTCATTTTTTGGAGGGGCAGTTCACCCGGTCACCGTCATTACCGATCACAAAAACCTGCTATATTTAGAGTCCGCTAAACGTCTGAATCCCAGACAAGCTAGGTGGTCGTTGTTTTTTACCAGGTTTAATTTTGTCGTCACATATCGTCCTGGCTCAAAAAATGTTAAGGCGGATGCCTTATCTCGCTGTTTCCCAGGGGCTGGGAATACGGAGGACCCGGTTCCGGTCCTTCAGGAGGGGGTGGTGGTGTCGGCAGTATGCTCTGAGCTTGAGGAGGAGGTATTGGAGGCTCAGGGGGACGCCCCTGTAGGACCTCCAGGGAGACTGTTTGTTCCAAATCAGTTGCGACAAAAGGTGATCGAGGCACACCATAATTCAGCTTTGGCAGGACACCCAGGGGTAAAGCAACTGAGGATCTCCTCTCGCGTCGGTTTTGGTGGCCTAACTTACATAAGGAGGTGGTAACTTTTGTCGCGTCCCTGCGAGGTTTGTGCGCGCTCTAAGACCCCACATACCCGTCCATCGGGGACCCTCTTACCTTTGAAGATCCCGGAGCGTCCGTGGACTCATCTGTCTATGGACTTCATTACGGACCTCCCGCCGTCTTCGGGTAAAACAGTCATACTCGTTGTAGTGGACAGGTTCAGCAAGATGGCACATTTTATCGCTCTTCCTGCTCTTCCTAATGCTAAAACTCTTGCGCAGGTGTTTATTGGGGAGATTGTAAGGCTTCACGGGGTACCCTCCGATGTGGTGTCGGATCGGGGGTCTCAGTTTGTGTCCAAATTCTGGAAAGCATTTTGCACACGGTGGGGGATGCAGTTGTCATTTTCATCGGCTTTTCACCCGCAGACCAACGGTCAGACAGAGCGTCTGAACCAGAGCTTGGAGACATATCTCCGGTGTTTTGTGTCAGAGAACCAGGAGGACTGGGCTTCTTTCTTGCCTCTGGCGGAGTTTGCTCAAATAATAGGCAGAGCGAGTCCACTGGTAAGTCCCCGTTTTTTGGGGCATATGGTTTTCACCCCCAGTTTTGTACTTTCAATAGGGGGGCTCTTCTGGGGTTCCTGAGGAGGAACGATTTTCGTCGTCACTTGCTTCAGTGTGGAGAGGAGTACTGAATAATCTGAGTACTATGGGAACCGATACAAACGTATGGCTGATAGGAGGAGAGTGTCTGGTCCGGACCTAAGTGTGAACGATCTGGTATGGTTGTCTACCAAAAATATAAAAACTTAAGGTTCCCTCCTGGAAAACTGGGTCCCAGGTTCATCGGGCCATACAAGATCAGTGCTATAATTAATCCGGTTGCATTCCGTCTTGACCTCCCTCCTACATTTAAAATTCATAATGTGTTCCACAGATCGTTGCTTAAGAGGTATGTGGCGCCAGTGATACCTTCACCTTTACCTCCTCCTCCTGTGGTGGTCAATGGTAACTTGGAGTTCCAGGTGTCGAGAGTCATCGATTCACGTCAGAATCACGGGGCCCTTCAGTACCTTGTTCATTGGAGGGGGTATGGTCCTGAGGAGAGGACGTGGGTTTCTGCGTCGGATATTAATGCAGACCGATTGGTTCGGGCCTTCCACACTACTCACCCAGATAAACCCGGCCCTGAGGGTCCGGAGGCCCCTCGTAAAAGGGGGGGTACTGTCACGGGTGTGTCGCTGAGAAGATCGTCGCGATTGCACACCCTGACTTCTCACAGCTGAGGTTCTGGTGCTGGGTGTTTTTCGGCACTGAGGGAGTTAATTCTTCCTCTCTCTGTGCTGGACTAGACCAGCCTCGCTCAGCTGCAATTATTGGTGTGGTAATTGGTTTCCTTCATATACCTGCCTGTCTGCTGGGGAAGTGTCGGTGAAAGCATTCATGCAGACCAGCAGAGCGGATCGTTTTGAGAAGTCTAAAGCTAAGAGTACCTGTTGTGGTTTTCTCCTCTCCTCGCTTTATTATTTATCTCCTTTCCCGTTGGTGTTCCCTCTGTAGTGATAGTTTTGTATGCAAGGTGGTCTTTTATTTTACCCCCTTGTACTGTCTCGTTCGTCTTATACTGTGTGAAGGCAGTTACCTTCCTGTTCCCTGTGGTGGTAATCAGGGTCCTTCTCAGGACTAGATTACAGTGGTTAGGGATTCACAGGAGATAGGGTTACGCTGGCGGCCTGGACCTCTGTACCATCAACAGTACCTCCAGGTAGAGGGATTAGTCAGGACCCCAGCTTAGGGTCAGCATAGACCCCGGTCCTCCTGTATACAGAGACAGCGTGACATTGCCATTACCTGTACCCAAGAGGCCATGGACCCATATTTTTATGGATTTTATTTCCGACCTCCCTGTTTCTCAGAGAATGACCGTTATCTGGGTAATCTGTGATAGGTTTTCCAAGATGATACATCTTGTGCCATTACCTAAGTTGCCTTCCTCCTCCGAATTGGTGCCTTTGTTCTTTCAGCACGTGGTTCGGTTGCATGGCATTCCGGAGAACATTGTGTCTGACAGAGGAGTCCAGTTTGTTTCCAGATTTTGGAGGACATTTTGTTCTAAACTTGGTGTTCAGTTATCTTTCTCTCTGCATTCCACCCTCAGACCAATGGACTAACTGAGAGAAAAACCAGACCTTGGAGACTTATTTGAGATGTTTTGTATCTGCTGATCAAGATGACTGGGTCTCTTTTTTGCCTTTGGCTGAGTTTGCTCTTAATAATAGGGCTAGCTCTGCCACCTTGATGTCTCCATTTTTCTGCAATTCTGGGTTTCACCCTCGATTTTCTTCAGGACAGGCGGAGGCTTCTGTCTGTCCGGGGTTGACTCTATTGTGGAGCATATGCAGCAGATTTGGGACCAGGTAGTGGAGAGGTTGTTTCTCTCAAGAGAAGGCCCAGCGGTTTGCCAACCGGCATAGGAATGATGGTCCTCATTTTAAAGTGGGGGATTTGGTTTGGTTGTCCTCAAGAAATATCCCTATGAAGGTTGCTTCTCCAAAATTTAAGCCAAGATTCATTGGACCTTATAAGATCATGGAAATTATTAATCATGTTTCCTTCCGTTTGCTTCTTCCAGGGACATTTAAGATCCATAACGTGTTCCACAAGTCCTTATTGAAGAGGTTTGTCAAGCCAGTGGTTCCTATGGCTG
Source organism: Oophaga sylvatica (assembly GCA_033576555.1). Classification (NCBI taxonomy): domain Eukaryota; kingdom Metazoa; phylum Chordata; class Amphibia; order Anura; family Dendrobatidae; genus Oophaga; species Oophaga sylvatica. The sequence continues at coordinate 345,348,525 of JARQOD010000004.1, read as the reverse complement.
CGCCCCCCAACCCTGTTTTGGTTGAGGGCAATTTGGAGTACGTGGTTGAGAAAATATTGGATTCTCGTTTTGCTAGATGGAAACTCCAGTATTTGGTTAAGTGGAGACATTATGGTCAGGAGGACAATTCTTGGGTGTTTACTTCGGACATCCATGCTGGGAGACTGATCCGTGCCTATCATCGAGCTCATCCTGATCATCCTGGTTGCGCAGGTGAGGGTTCGGTGACCCCTCCTCAAGGGGGGTACTGTTGTGAATACTCTGGAGGCGACTTCTGAGCTGGGGCTCCCTCCGGTGGTTGCTGAGGGTAATGAACTAATTACTGAATGGCCTTCAGCTGGCTCTGAATGGTCTGATATAAGTGACCTGAGTTCCCATCAGCCTTGCCGGTAATCAATTGTTCTTCCTGGTTTTGCTTGGAGCTCAGCTTGCATTCCTGCTCTCTTTCAGATAAGTGATTTGTTGTTTTTTTTTCCTCTTGTTGGATTTTCCTTGGCTATTTTGCTGCTTGCAGGGGATTTCAGCCTGGTCCCCATTTTGGGTCTGGCGCTGCAGTTGTGCTCATTTTGTATTTGCAATTTTGCTCTGTTTCTTTGTCACTTTTCTGCTGAATTGTTGTGTGTTACACCAGAGATCTGATTTAGGTGGTAGAGATCGTGTGATCTCAGGATTTTTGTTAATCAGAAGTGTTGGTATTTTTGTTAGAGTTTTTTTGGGTTGCAGTCAGAATTTTTTCCTATACTTTTCTATCTAGACAGATTGGGCCCCAGCGTTTGCTCATTCTATTTTCTGTCTGTGTCCGTATTTTCTTCTTGTCTAACCGCCATTACATGTTTGGGGGCTTCCTATTTCTTTGGGGAATCTGCTCCGGGCAGATAGCTTTCATCTTTCTGCCTTTAGGTGTAGTTATCTCTCCGGCTGTGACGAGGCGTCTAGGATCACCGTAGGTACGCTCCACGGCTACTTCTAGTGTGGTGGTTAGTTTAGGGTACTGCAATCCAATAGTTTCCAGCCTCTCTGGTGTATTACTACTTTTGCTATTTTTGCAATTTCTCCTCAGCTACTGAAACATAACAGAGTAGACTCAGACATAAACACAGGCGTCCTCAAAACACCAGAGGAAGATAGCCAACTGCTATAGCTCCAAGTCTCAACAGGGAAATGGAAATTAAAATATCACCGGCAACTCCCAGAGGCAAGCGGGGAGTTATAAACACCCCAGTCAACTAGAGCTGGGGGGAGGTTGCCAATGGGTCCTAAAGTCAGAAGGACTAGAAAGGAGTCTGCAAAGCCAACTGCTGAGACCTTTTGCAGCTAGATACAGTATGACTGTCTGCAACCTCTGACACACCCGTGACAGTATGTAAAGTACAGACCAAAAGTTTGGACACAACTTCTCATTTAAGAATTTTTCTGTATTTTCATGACTATGAAAATTGTACATTCACACTGAAGGCATCAAAACCATGAATTAACACATGTGGAATTATATACTTAACAAAAAAGTGTGAAACAACTGAAAATATGTCTTATATTCTAGGTTCTTCAAAGTAGCCACCTTTTGCTTTGATGACTGCTTTGCACACTCTTGGCATCCTCTTGATGAGCTTCAAGAGGTAGTCACCAGAAATGGTCTTCCAACAATCTTGAAGGAGTTCCCAGAGATGCTTAGCACTTGTTGGCGCCTTTGCCTTCACTCTGCAGTCCAGCTTACCCCAAACCATCTCGATTGGGTTCAGGTCTGGTGACTGTGGAGGCCAGGTCATCTGGCATAGCACCCCATCACTCTCCTTCTTGGTAAAATAGCCCTTACACAGCCTGGAGGTGTGTTTGGGGTCATTGTCCTTTTGAAAAATAAAGGATGGTCCAACTAAACGCAAACTGGATGGAATAGCATGCCGCTGCAAGATGCTGTGGTAACCATGCTGGTTCAATATGCCTTCAATTTTGAATAAATCCCCAACAGTGTCACCAGCAAAGCACCCCCACACCATCACACCTCCTCTTCCATGCTTCACGGTGGGAACCAGGCATGTAGAGTCCATTAGTTCACCTTTTTTGCGTCGCACAAAGACACGGTGGGTGGAACCAAAGATCTCAAATTTGGACTCATCAGACCAAAGCACAGATTTCCACTGGTCTAATGTCCATTCCTTGTGTTCTTTAGCCCATACAAGTCTCTTCTGCTTGTTGCCTGTCCTTAGCAGTGGTTTCCTAGCAGCTATTTTACCATTAAGGCCTGCTGCACAAAGTCAACTCTTAACACTTACTGTACAGATGTGTCTGCTGCTAGAACTCTGTGTGGCATTGGCCTGGTCTCTAATCTGAGCTGCTGAGAACCTGCGATTTCTGAGGCTGGTGACTCGGATAAACTTATCCTCAGAAGCAGAGGTGACTCTTGGTCTTCCTTTCCTGGGTCAGTCCTCATGTGAGCCAGTTTCTTTGTAGTGTTTGATGCTTTTTGCAACTGTACTTGGGGACACTTTCAAAGTTTTCTCAATTTTTCGGACTGACTGACCTTCATTTCTTAAAGTAATGATGGCCACTCGTTTTTCTTTACTTAGCTGCTTTTTTCTTGCCATAATACAAATTCTAACAGTCTATTCAGTAGGACTATCAGCTGTGTATCCACCAGACTTCTGCACAACACATCTGATGGTCCCAACCCCATTTATAAGGCCAGAAATCCCACTTATTAAACCTGACAGGGCACACCTGTGAAGCAAAAACCATTTCCGGTGACTACCTCTTGAAGCTCATCAAGAGAATGCCAAGAGTGTGCAAAGCAGTCATCAAAGCAAAAGGTGGCTACTTTGAAGAACCTAGAATATAAGACATAAGTTCAGTTGTTACACACTTTTTTGTTAAGTATATAATTCCACATGTGTTAATTCATAATTTTGATGACTTCAGTGTGAATTTACAATTTTCATAGTCATGAAAATACAGAAAAATCTTTAAATGAGAAGGTGTGTCCAAACTTTTGGTCTGTACTGTATATGTATTCATTATAACATTTTATATGTCTAGCATTTTGCCCACACTTATGTCTGCAAGCAAAATTGAGGATTCAGAAAAAACAACAACATAATCAAAGTATCATATGGTAAGAATGGCCTCATATTAGAGCATTTATTTCATATCTATACAGGTTCTTCTCAAAAATTAGCATATAGTGCTAAATTTCATTATTTTTCATAATGTAATGATTACAATTAAACTTTCATATATTTTAGAATCATTACACACCATCTGAAATTTGTCAGGTCTTTTATTGTTTTAATACTGATGATTTTGGCATACAACTCCAGTTATGCACTCAATACTTGGTCGGGAATCCTTTTGCAGAAATGACTGCTTCAATGCGGCGTGGCATGGAGGCAATCAGCCTGTGACACTGCTGAGGTGTTATGGAGGCCCAGGATGCTTCGATAGCGGCCTTAAGCTCATCCAGAGTGTTGGGTCTTGCGTCTCTCAACTTTCTCTTCACAATATCCCACAGATTCTCTATGGGGTTCAGGTCAGGAGAGTTGGCAGGCCAATTGAGCACAGTAATACCATGGTCAGTAAACCATTTACCAGTGGTTTTGGCACTGTGAGCAGGTGCCAGGTCGTGCTGAAAAATGAAATCTTAATCTCCATAAAGCATTTCAGCCGATGGAAGCATGAAGTGCTCCAAAATCTCCTGATAGCTAGCTGCATTGACCCTGCCCTTGATGAAACACAGTGGACCAACACCAGCAGCTGACATGGCACCCCACACCATCACTGACTGTGGGTACTTGACACTGGACTTCAGGCATTTTGGCATTTCCTTCTCCCCAGTCTTCCTCCAGACTCTGGCACCTTGATTTCCGAATGACATGCAAAATTTGCTTTCATCAGAAAAAAGTACTTGGGACCACTTAGCAACAGTCCAGTGCTGCTTCTCTGTAGCCCAGGTCAGGCGCTTCTGCCGCTGTTTATGGTTCAAAAGTGGCTTTACCTGGGGAATGCGGCACCTGTAGCCCATTTCCTGCACACGCCTGTGCACGGTGGCTCTGGATGTTTCTACACCAGACTCAGTCCACTGCTTCCTCAGGTCCCCCAAGGTCTGGAATCGGTCCTTCTCCACAATCTTCCTCAGGGTCCGGTCACCTCTTCTCGTTGTACAGCGTTTTCTGCCACATTGTTTCCTTCCAACAGACTTCCCATTGAGGTGCCTTGATACAGCACTCTGGGAACAGCCTATTTGTTGAGAAATTTCTTTCTGGGTCTTACCCTCTTGCTTGAGGGTGTCAATGATGGCCTTCTTGACATCAGTCAGGTCGCTAGTCTTACCCATGATGGGGGTTTTGAGTAATGAACCAGGCAGGGAGTTTTTAAAAGCCTCAGGAATCTTTTGCATGTGTTTAGAGTTAATTAGTTGATTCAGAAGATTAGGGTAATAGGTCGTTTAGAGAACCTTTTCTTGATATGCTAATTTTTTGAGACAGTTTTTTTGTGTTATCTGGAGTTGTATGCCAAAATCATCAGTATTAAAACAATAAAAGACCTGACAAATTTCAGTTGGTGTGTAATGAATCTAAAATATATGAAAGTTTAATTGTAATCATTACATTATGGAAAATAATGAAATTTAGCACTATATGCTAATTTTTTGAGAAGGACCTGTATACTCCCACAGACAACAGAGGAATGCATCGGGGAGTGGAGGATCGGTTTAAACCAAAGTAGGAGAAGAAAGGGAATTATCACACACTCAAAACTTAGCTACAGTCACAGGTAATCCCGCCAAACACCTTCTCCAATAACAACCACCAACAACCTCCAGTCATGCTGCAAAAGCTAGCTCTGACAATGAGTGCTAGCCAGGGCTAAGATAATATAGGAGATGGGAGTGGCTAACAGTGAACAGCTAAGCCTTAATGCAAGAAAGCTTCCATGAGCTCTCAACTGAGCAGATTAACCCCTGCACTGCTAAAAGAAACTTGAACCATTTAATATGAAGGTGATGTGCTTGTAATCAGTGCAGGAGTAGGAGAAATCAGACACTGCGGTCTTCTGGCTCCTCTCTGTCACTGTAAACCCGTGACAATTTGTTGATTTGTTAGTAATAAATCCCTGAAACAAAGTGTTGAACAGATTCACAGTAAGACATTTAAGCTTTCCTGTTCCAAGGTTCACTGGGTCATTTCTAGGGTAATCTTGGTGTTATGGATTCCACATGCTTCTCTTCAGATTTACAACCTTATTATAGCTTTAATGATTTGTACACAAGGCAGCCCAATCTGTGTAACCTTGTTTTCCCCTTTGAACAAAGAAAGTTAATTGAACCTCGAAAGCTAAGAGTGTTAATTGAATCAAGCCAAAAGGAATAAGAACCATCTGTACTATAAAAAGTTATTGTTATATAGCCAATAAATGGAGTGATATTAAAATTACTCTGAAAGATGAAAATTACATTGAATGTATTGTCAGGAAATTAAAGTAAAATGAATCATGTGATGATGAAGGACACATCAGTACAATACATGATACACATCAAACCAACAGCATAAGGGGGTACTTATGATTAGAATCTTGTTACCGCTACGCGTTTCACCAGGTATGTATCATCCCCTATTAGGACCTATAGGACCTTTCCCTATTACTACAGACCCTCTCATCTCTTTACATCACAGACTTGTCCCTATCTTGGATCTCGTCATACCTAACAGTCCGGACATTCAGCGTCTCCCACACCACCTCCTCACCGCGCCCCCTATCTGTCGGAGTCCCGCAAGGTTCAGTCCTAGGGCCTCTGCTCTTCTCCATTTACACCTTCGGCCTGGGACAGCTCATAGAATCTCATGGCTTTCAGTATCACCTCTATGCTGATGACACACAGATCTACATCTCTGGACCAGATATCACCACCCTACTAACCAGAATCCCACAATGTCTGTCCGCTATTTCATCCTTCTTCTCCGCTAGATTTCTAAAACTTAATATGGACAAAACAGAACTCATCATCTTTCCCCATCTCACTCGACCCCCCCTACGAACCTATCCATTAAAGTAAACGGCTGCCCACTCTCCACAGCCCAACAAGCTCGCTGCCTCTGGGTTATCCTTGACACTGATCTCTCTTTCAAACCACATATACAAGCCCTTTCCACTTCCTGCTGACTTCAAGTCAAAAATATTTAATGGATACATTCCTCAACCAAGAATCTGCAAAAACACTAGTCCATGCCCTTATCATCTCCCGCCTTGACTACTGCAACCTCATGCTCTATGGCCTCCCCTCTAACACTCTCACACCCCTCCAATCTATTCTAAACTCTGTTGCTTGACTAATCCACTTGTCCCCCCGCTATTCCCCGTCCTCTCCCCTTGACTCCAGTTCAAAACCCTAACCATGACATACAAAGCCATCCACAACCTGTGTCCTCCATACATCTGTGACCTCGTCTCCTGGTACTTACCTGCACGCAGCCTCCGTATCTCACAAGATCTCCTTCTCTGCTCGGCTCTTATCTCCTCTTCCCACAATCGCATGCAAGATTTCTCCCGCGCATCCCTCCTACACTGGAACTCTCTACCACAACATATTAGACTCTCGCCTACCATCGAAACCTAACTCTTCCGACAAGCCTAAAACCTGCAGTAACCACCGATTGATCAAGCCACTGCACGACCAGCTCTACCCTTGACTATTGTATCCTCACCCGTCCCTTGTAGATTCTGAGCCCTCTCGGGCAGGATCCTCTCTCCTCCTGTACCAGTCATGACTTGTACTGTTTAAGAATACTGTACTTGTTTTTATTATATATACCCTTCCTCACATGTAAAGCGCCATGGAAAAAATGACACTATAATAATAAGTACCCCTTATGTTGTTGGTTTGATGTGTATCATGTATTGTTCTGATGTGTCCCTCATTAACACATCATTCATTTTTCTTTGCTAATTGATTGTTCCCAATTTGCCATATTTCACCTGGGAGATGCATGTACATTTATCCTAGGAACTCCAAGGGTCAGCCGCCGTGGAGAGGGTAGGCAGGTTTTTATTGGCAGGGAATAGCTTAGAGGGCTACCACTATGTTATTGTAAATCATCTAATGTTATCTTTTTGATGCCTATCAGTTCACTTGCCCATTTATCTCTTTGACACTTGCCTATATAAAGTATACCTATAGATCCAACAACCTGTCTGCCCAGATTTTCCCTCTCATATACATACAAGAAAAAAAGGTAGCACACTGTAGCGCTGTAGCTTGCAAACACGAAATATGAAAATATGAAAAATATGAAAAATGAATTGCATCACTGCCTTAGAAATATGAAAAATTGAGAAGTCTTAGCGCATAAGATGGCCAAATTATGTGAGCCTGATAGCCACGTCAAGGCTCTTCTCGTATATCAGGTCCTAACTAATGCCAATCCTCACTTAGAAAAGTCTGTCTGCATGGGAACATATGAATCCTCTCTTCAGACTAAAATCTACATCTCTGTGGAGGGGTAATGAACCTAGTGTAATTAAAAAGCCTGTGACCAACAGGTGGAGTGCTCAGGTAGAAGGTAAATGAATACATATCAAAAAACTGACCGGCACATCCAAACATAGATCCAATGTGAACAGGTGCTAAACCTAGAGTCACCAACTCATATACATACAAGAAAAAAAGGTAGCACACTGTAGCGCTGTAGCTTGCAAAACACGAAATATGAAAATATGAAAAATGAATTGCATCACTGCCTTAGAAATATGAAAAATTGAGAAGTCTTAGCGCATAAGATGGCCAAATTATGTGAGCCTGATAGCCACGTCAAGGCTCTTCTCGTATATCAGGTCCTAACTAATGCCAATCCTCACTTAGAAAAGTCTGTCTGCATGGGAACATATGAATCCTCTCTTCAGACTAAAATCTACATCTCTGTGGAGGGGTAATGAACCTAGTGTAATTAAAAAGCCTGTGACCAACAGGTGGAGTGCTCAGGTAGAAGGTAAATGAATACATATCAAAAAACTGACCGGCACATCCAAACATAGATCCAATGTGAACAGGTGCTAAACCTAGAGTCATCAACTCATATACATACAAGAAAAAAAGGTAGCACACTGTAGCGCTGTAGCTTGCAAACACGAAATATGAAAATATGAAAAATATGAAAAATGAATTGCATCACTGCCTTAGAAATATGAAAAATTGAGATGTCTTAGCGCATAAGATGGCCAAATTATGTGAGCCTGATAGCCACGTCAAGGCTCTTCTCGTATATCAGGTCCTAACTAATGCCAATCCTCACTTAGAAAAGTCTGTCTGCATGGGAACATATGAATCCTCTCTTCAGACTAAAATCTACATCTCTGTGGAGGGGTAATGAACCTAGTGTAATTAAAAAGCCTGTGACCAAGAGGTGGAGTGCTCAGGTAGAAGGTAAATGAATACATATCAAAAAACTGACCGGCACATCCAAACATAGATCCAATGTGAACAGGTGCTAAACCTAGAGTCACCAACTCATATACATACAAGAAAAAAAGGTAGCACACTGTAGCGCTGTAGCTTGCAAACACAAAATATGAAAATATGAAAAATATGAAAAATGAATTGCATCACTGCCTTAGAAATATGAAAAATTGAGAAGTCTTAGCGCATAAGATGGCCAAATTATGTGAGCCTGATAGCCACGTCAAGGCTCTTCTCGTATATCAGGTCCTAACTAATGCCAATCCTCACTTAGAAAAGTCTGTCTGCATGGGAACATATGAATCCTCTCTTCAGACTAAAATCTACATCTCTGTGGAGGGGTAATGAACCTAGTGTAATTAAAAAGCCTGTGACCAACAGGTGGAGTGCTCAGGTAGAAGGTAAATGAATACATATCAAAAAACTGACCGGCACATCCAAACATAGATCCAATGTAAACAGGTGCTAAACCTAGAGTCACCAACTCAGATTTTCCCTCTGTTCACACCCAGATTGGATGAGTGTATTAATTGTGGACATAAATAGAGACATCTAGGAGAGCCGGGGACAGCGGTCGAGGAGTGGGGGCGCCATCACTTGCAATATACATAGGGTGCCAACCTTCACTGATAGGCAGGTGCAGAGACGAGGGTATTCATCATAGGGTGTACTCAGAGAGCACTTTTATATATGTGTATGGTGTTTGTTGGTATTTTTCCCATTTTAATTCTAGACATTAAAAGTTATATTTCATATTGCATATCTACTCCAGGGGGTTCTATGTTAGCCACTTTCTGATTTGAAACCTCTATAAACTAATATTTCCTAAAATTTTGTCAGAAAATAAACAATAAAAATCACATTACTTGGTAGAATCCTTAATTATTTCCACTTTTTTTGCATCTGTAACTATAATTAGTGATATATTTTAAGAACACATTTGGGCTGCTAGTTTTTTTTTAACTATCAATACACTTTTTGCCATTTTCCAATCAGCAGTGCCTGAAAGAGTAATTGTCAGTAGGATCAATCCTTCTTAAGAAGTCTATATGAGAATGCAGATCACAGGAAGCTGGATGAAATGATAACTTTATATCTGTGATCTGATGTTTTATTTCAGAGAAATCAACGTTTTTCATATACATAAATGAGCTGCTAACATCTACGGGCCGAACATTGATCAGCATGAGAATCTTCCCCAAATTTTTTATAAATGAAAGGTGGAATTACCAGTGTGCTGTATAATGGCTGCTCCCTCTCTTGATCTCACTGCAGAGCTGTGTGTGACTATTACTAACAAAGTATAGCATTAAACACACCTGCAGGTGTCCTGTCATAGTGCTTCAGCTTCAATCTCACATTCAGCCAGTGTTGCAATCTTGTTACAATACAGCAGAGCTGTGAGAGCTGCAGCTGCAAATGTGTTTGTAAGGAGACAATGTTCACTGTTCTGTGTTAGTTACATGTCTCACACTGGTAACTCCCCCTTTCATTTAAAATAAGTTTTGGAGGCAGAATCTTAGGGAGATCAGTGTCTTTAGAACTTAGCAGCCTATATACATATTAAGAAAATATGGATTTCTCTGGAATAAGACATGGGACTGCAGATATCAAGGTATCATATTATTCTGCTTCATATGATCTACATGCCCATATAGACACCTTCAGAGGGTTGATCCTACTGATAGATTCCCTTTACTGTGGAAAAAATGCATAAAAGTTCATGTTAATGGTTAAAAATCATAGAGCCCGGTACATGATAATTTAAAGTTGTCCAAATACATTGATTTTAGCAGGAATGGCTGGCCATCTAATGTGTTGTAAGAGAGGAGAATTCACAAGTTTGATACCAAATACCCAATCCTTTTTTGTTCCTATTAGAATATACAGCCTTTAGTTATGTAACATCAAGCATATACACATTATATTTTAAAGGAAAGCTATCATCAGATAATGACATATTTTTTAAATTATGTTTTTGCTTCAAATGTATTTTTGCATAATTTTTTAGCAATGTTTTTCATTCCATATCACAACAGTTATTTTTACAACAATTGAAATCTTGCAATTTTCACACTGGTTAATGAGACTATTTTAGACTGGACATATTAGCAGGACTGTACATAACATTTTTTTTTCTGCACTCCATTGTGGAGATACAAGACACTGAAATTACTGCCACTGAATGTATTAATTTTTTTTGTTATCCACCAGGGCATTTAATTTAGTTCAGCTTATGTCTAATCATAAAGAGGCCGCGTACATAGGTATGAAAAAGTAGACAGCCACAGTTCTGATCTAAATTAAACGACCATTAAGGTCAGTAACTGCCAGTGTGATTGCATGTTAATTTGTATCACTGGACCACGCTTTCAACGCCTCCCTCCATAACAATAATATTTCCCCTCGATCCTTTGTTGCTTCTGCGATGCTCCTAATTCTGATGCTGCTGTCTGCCTTCACTCCCAACACTTTACTTATAGAAAGTGATGGGAGGACGGTGTGGTCACATGAGACAGATACAGCTTCATGTGAGGGTGATCTTGAGTGTGATTATCATGTGCAAGCCTTTATCTGTCTCCTGTGACTAAGCCTGCCTTCCAGTAAAGTTAGGGGTCCGTACCAAACACATACTGTCTGTGCATGAACCCCAAACACAGACTTCTCTCTGATGTCCGTGGTGCTGTTCGGGTCCGGTGGGTTTTTATTGCCCCACTTGCCACTGCACTAGGACAAGTGCAAAGAGTCAGGCAAAGTGCCAGAATTGACACATCTAATAGATGAGCCTTTTCTGGGGTGGCTGCGGGCTGCTATTTTTTAGGCTGGGGAGGGCCAATATCCATGGCCTCTTCCCAATCTGAGAATACCAGCCCCCAGCTGTCTGCTTTAGCTTGGCTGGTTGTCAAAATGGGAGGAACTTCTCGTTGTTTCTTCAATTATTTATTTAAATAATAATAAAAAAAATGGTGTGGGGACCCTCTATTTTTGATTACCAACAAAGATAACGCTGACAACTGAGGGCTGTAGCCCGCAGCTGTCACTTTTGCCTGCACTAGTTAGCAAAGATAGCAGGAACTCCACACCATTTTTTAATTTTATTTATTTATTGCACAGGCGCCGGCTCATGAATACTTTCATGATAGTACGCCTGCTCTCACTGCTATCAATGAGACTGGGCATACGATGATGAGAGTAGTATTCTTATCAGCCGATGCCTGTGACCGGCAGTAACCTTTTTACCACTGGTAACAGTGTTTTCTCCCATACTGACATCTGTATGACAGCTTGGGAACCAAAGAGCTCTGACTGGGGGTAATGGACTTACAGATGACAGTATAGGAAACACATGTTAAGGGCCCACAGTTGAATGGGGTCCAGGTTTGGGTACAGTGCTGGTACCTGAATCGAACTTTTAAAAAAAAATATTAAGCTGAACCTGCCAGACCCAAGCATCCACGGGTTTGTGCATCACTATTGTGTTGCCCAGCTGTGACTGCAGCCACATGTTACCCTGGAGGATGCACGAAAGGTAAATCCATGATAACCTATAAGCACACAACACTTTACATTTTCCCTGGTTCCACCAGAGGGAGCCCTTGAGACGACAGTATTGAGAAGAAGGCAGTCTAGCTGCGAGTTAGCTAGTCGTTGGTTTTATCTCAGAGTGTCAGATCTTGTCAGAGCATGTTGCAGAGCAGACAAGCTAGTTACCTCAGACGAGTAGAGAGGGAAAGACTAGCCAAAGAAAGACTTATCTGAAAGCCTGAGGACTTCAGGAACTACTCAGCTTACATCGTGGAGTCCAGTAGCAGTGGAAGGGATTGCCACTTAGTCTGGTCAAAGTTGAGTCCACTGAGAATGCTTCAGCGAGCGTTTTAGGCCTCTTTCACACTTCAGTCGTGCAACGTCAGTCAAAATCCGCCAAAATTTGAAATTGGCGGATCCGCCATTTTCTTTTGGCGGATCCGCAATTTTCCCATAAACTTATATTACTGGCGGATCGTGGCGGATGGTCGTCCGCTGACTCCGCTTTTTGGCGGATCCGCCAAATATTTGGCGTCCGCTGTCTCGATTGGACGGACAATGTAACGTTTTTTGTCTGCGTTGAAATGGCGGATGGTGGCGGATTTTGGCGGATCCGCCAAATCCGCCAAAATTTTACAATGTGTGTCAATGAGTGGCGGATCCGCCAATATCCGCCATTTGGCGGATACACACGGCGGATCCGCCTTTTTGGACTGCGCATGCTCCAAGTTGGATACTTTTCCAGACAGGCCAAAACCAATATAAACAAGCCAGGTGACTCATTGCCACACATGAAGACAAGCAGCCAGAGAAGACCAGACCTGCTCTTGAAGATCCTGCTCTATAGAGGCTGGAATCAAGCCACAAGCCACAAGACCCAAGCCACAAGACCCTGCCTGAAAGTCTGATAGCCCAGCTGAATCCTGCAAACACTTGGTGTGAGTATAGACTGTATAATGCCTTCATATGTGATTGCTGCCATGTTTGAGTGTGTGTTGTGTGTGTGTGTGTGTGTGTGTGTGTGTGTGTGTGTGTGTGTATTTTCGTACATTGTATTCATGTTTTTTTTTTTGCCAGCATGTATTTTTAACTCCTTTTTTTTAAACATTACTTTTCTTGATGTAGTGTTTTTTTTGTGTGGGTGGGTATTCATGCATGTTTGATAGTGTTTTGTTCATTTAAATTTTTTAAACACAATAGTCATTTTTAATACATATTACATGCTGTACAATTTTTTTGAAGTGTGTGTGCATGCATGTGTAATAAAGTGTTATTTTGACATTACTGTGATTTAATCTTTTAAATAAAGTGTGTTAAAGCTCATACTTAAAAAAAAAAAAAAAAAAAAAAAATTAATAAAAAATCTCCAATAAAAATGTCCGTAGTATTTTTTCATATATTTTTATAATTGTTATAATGCACAGGGGTGTATTGCTTTTTAAATATTACTCAAAACATAAAATGGTTTTCAAAAAGGTCATGTGATGCAAAGGTATTGTAGTGTATACAACTGGGGTTACAAAAGTATAGAAAGTACATGGTGTGCATACATAAACAATGTGGTATATAAAAAGTCAATTGGGTGTATACGAAGGTATAGAAAGTACATGGTGTGCATACATAGACAATGGGGTATATAAAGTCAATTGGTGTATACGAAGGTATAGAAAGTACATGGTGTGCATACATAAACAATGTGGTATATAAAAAGTCAATTGGGTGTATACGAAGGTATAGAAAGTACATGGTGTGCATACATAGACAATGGGGTATATAAAGTCAATTGGTGTATACGAAGGTATAGAAAGTACATGGTGTGCATACATAAACAATGTGGTATATAAAAAGTCAATTGGGTGTATACGAAGGTATAGAAAGTACATGGTGTGCATACATAAACAATGGGGTATATAAAGTCAATTGGTGTATACGAAGGTATAGAAAGTACATGGTGTGCATACATAAACAATGTGGTATATAAAAAGTCAATTGGGTGTATACGAAGGTATAGAAAGTACATGGTGTGCATACATAGACAATGGGGTATATAAAGTCAATTGGTGTATACGAAGGTATAGAAAGTACATGGTGTACATACATAAACAATGTGGTATATAAAAAGTCAATTGGGTGTATACGAAGGTATAGAAAGTACATGGTGTGCATACATAGACAATGGGGTATATAAAGTCAATTGGTGTATACGAAGGTATAGAAAGTACATGGTGTGCATACATAAACAATGTGGTATATAAAAAGTCAATTGGGTGTATACGAAGGTATAGAAAGTACATGGTGTGCATACATAGACAATGGGGTATATAAAAAGTAAATGGAGTATACAAAGGTTTATAAATTCCATGGGGTGCATGCAACATTATCTGGGGGGTATCAGTGTAATCGTTGAGGAGACAGTGCCAGGTTGACAGTCTGCAGTTGAGTGATAAGTATATTGTCAAATGGTTATCTCTTGTATTGTTGCTGGCCTTTTTACAGATTCAGTGTGACAGTCTGCCACAGAAGACAAGGACAGGACAGTCGGCCAGTGTTAAACGGAACCAAGTTGAGTGTGATGTAAGTATATTGTCATTTGAGCGTATATAACTATTATATTGGCTAAAATGCCTTTATACTTACAGATTTCTTGGCACAGTCTGCCATAGGACAGAGGACAGTCGGACAGAGGAGAGTGAAACTGGAAAAAGTTCACTGTGATGTAAGTATATTGTCATTTGAGCGTATATAACTATTATATTGGCTAAAATGGCTTTATCCTTACAGATTTTTGGACAGTTTGACAGTTGGACAGAGGACATTCGGCCACTGGAGAGTCTCACAGAACAAGTTGAGTGTGATGTAAGTATATTGTCATTTAGCGGACATAACAAGTATATAGGCTAAAATCGGCTTTATACTTACAGATTTCTTGGCACAGTCTGCGTCGGACAGAGGAGAGTGAAACCCTGGAAAAGTTCACTGTGATGTAAGTATATTGTCATTTGAGCGTAATAACTATATATTGGCTAAAATGGCTTTATCCTTACAGATTTTTGGACAGTTTGACATGGACAGAGGACATTCGGCATGGAGAGTTACAGAACAAGTTGATGTGATGTAAGTATATTGTCATTTAGCGGAATAACAAGTATATTGGCTAAAATCGGCTTTATACTTACAGATTACTACAGTCTGCCACCAACAGTTTGAGGACAGTCTGCCACAGAGGACAGTGAGCCACAGGACAGTCATCCAGACGCAAGTTGAGTAGTGATGTAAGCATATTGTCAATTGAGCTGTTATCTCTTTTGTATTGTTGCTTAATAGGCTTTATGCTTACAGATTAATTGAAGGACCCAGTCAGGCCCAGTTGTTCAAGTATGTCTTCTTCTGGAAGCCCCCAGCCACAGCGTAGGCGAACAGAGGTAATTATTATTTTTTTGTTCACTGTTGAGAAAATTATTTTCCAAACTATATGTATGTATTATGTCTTCACAGGAAGCTGAAGAAGAGGGGCTTTCAGAAGCAGACGGTCAGGGTGGAGAAATAACTGGAGCGGGTGCGCAGAGTGTAAGTTTTTTATATAGGCAGATCATCACCTAATGTAAACAACCAAAAAAAATAACACACACAATACATACTGTCATTTATAATTTGGATTTTTTTGTTTTTAAATGTTTTCTAGTCTTCAGAATCCAGGTCTTGTAGGAGAGTTCCTCCAAGGACCTCCCATGGTCATCGGCATGAGCGTCGCCGCGGTCAGAAAGTAAGTTTTTTTTTGGGTGTTTACTTATTTAACGTGATGTAGCTTATTTTTTTTCTTTTTTTTTTAAACACAGGCTTCACGGCGTGCTCCCGATACAGATGGTGAGGATGGGGGAGGGATCGACGTAGACATCCTCATCGAAGAGGTCCAACATCGGGAGGCGCTGTGGAATATGGCTGACCGCAGGCATTCTGACCAAGTTATTACCCGACGGCTATGGGAGGAAGTATGCAGCCTGGTGATGGAGAACTGGGGGGAACTCAATGATCGAGACAAGGATCTTGCACGTAAGTATTCACAGTTGAGTAATGAATTTTGAAGAATGTTATGTGTAGGATACAAAAACAATTTTTTTCCTTTTTATTTCCAGGTGACCGGGTTATCACACGGTGGCGGTCACTCAGGGATCGCTTCAAGAGGGAATTTAACAAAGAGATGCAGGCAAGGAGTGGATCATCAGGACGCCAAGAGCAGATACAAATACGCCCAAGCCTTGTCGTTCCTGCGATCAACGATGGTCAGCAGAAGGTAAATATTTCACAACACATTTATGTATGACAAAAGTAAAATGTGTCTAACCATATTTTATAATTTCAGAAAGGTGAATGTATAAATATATTTAATGTTTTTTTTTTTTATTTGACAGCACTGTCTGCAGCACTCTAGAGCCTGGTTCTCAGTTTGTTCCCTCTGGAGCGATCCCTCTGGAGTCCGCCGCCGGGGACCACGTCGATAGACCTGACCCCTATGCACCTTCCCTCTTGGCAGGTACCTCCGCCCCATCCACCAGCACTAGAGTTGCAGGGCAGACTTCGTCACATGAAGCTGCAGGTGATGAGTTGGAGTTCCCTTTACCTTACCCTGCTGACACTGCCACCACACCTAGACGGCAGCGTCATCGAGGTCAGGAAAGGAGCTATGCATCTGATTTTTTGCATCTGAATGCATCCTATCAAAACACTACCAAACTTTTAAAAGATCAATTTAAAGATGGGTTTGCTCTATTGAGCAAAAACATTGCTGAACTCAGCAGTAAAATTGATAGGATGCAGTCAGATGCAAACATGGAGCCGAGACACTGTTTTTTTCAGTCCGTTCTCAAGCACATGGAAAATCTTACTCCTGACCTGCAGATGCATGTGATGCAAGGCTGCCATAATTCTCTAGTGCAGGCAGTATCACGAGCCCATCAAATTACCCACCCAATTCCTACACCTTCCCCACTTCAACCTGCCACCCATCCAGCAGCAGCAGCAGCTGCCTATCTACCTGCCACTCATTCAGCTGCAGCCTATCCAACTGCTGCACATTCAGCTGGCAGCCACAAGCTACAGCCAATCCTCCTAATACTCCTTCCCCATTTCAATATTCCCATTATTTTAATTCCCCCTTTCCATTTTCACCGTTAACTTCACCGTACCCCATCCCACCAACACCTTCACCATTCCTTCCTCAAACCTCTTCTGCTCCTCAACTGCCTTCCCAACCTAATGTTTTTCCCTCCACTTCTGATCCTATCCAACCTGCTAATCCATCCCCCACTATCGACGTGGTCCATCCTGTCAGCCCCTCCGCTAGTATCTCCACCCAACAGTATACCTCTTTGTAAATATGTCTATAGTGCTGCTATAGTGCTGTGAATGTATATAGTGCTGTGAATGTATATATTGTAGAGTGTTGTGTATGTATATATTGTTGTGTATGTATATATTGTATAGAGTGTTCTGTATGTATAGAGTGTTGTGTATGTATATATTGTAGAGTGTTGTGTATGTATAGAGTGTTGTGTTGTGTATGTATATATTGTATAGAGTGTTGTGTATGTATAGAGTGTTGTGTATGTATATATTGTATAGAGTGTTCTGTATGTATAGAGTGTTGTGTATGTATATATTGTAGAGTGTTGTGTATGTATAGAGTGTTGTGTTGTGTATGTATATATTGTATAGAGTGTTGTGTATGTATAGAGTGTTGTGTATGTATATATTGTATAGAGTGTTGTGTATGTATAGAGTGTTGTGTATGTATATATTGTATAGAGTGTTGTGTATGTATAGAGTGTTGTGTATGTATATATTGTATAGAGTGTTGTGTATGTATAGAGTGTTGTGTATGTATAGAGTGTTGTGTATGTATATATTGTATAGAGTGTTGTGTATGTATAGAGTGTTGTGTATGTATATATTGTAGAGTGCTGTAAATATATGTATATATTTCTGTAAATTTCTGTATATAACTTTTTTGACCAATTCTTTTTGAAAATGTTTGTGAAAATAAAACACATTTTTTTTGAAAAATAAAATTTATTTTGTTGCAAAACATGTCTTGTCTTTTTTAATAACTGTTTTCAACATGAAAGGTTATAACACAATCAACATTAGGGTACAGATAAACACACATCACAAAAAGTGGTAAAAGTAAGTAAAGCAATGCAGAGTATACAGAAAAAATATTACACCATGTCATCCTGCCAGTCCACCCTTCCATCAGGAGACATAAAATAGTCCGCAAACTTATCACGCATTTGGGCCACAGATCCTGAACTACGGAAACTAATGTTCGTGTAGTCCTGCAATGTGGTCCCAGGCAAATCTTCATCCATGTTGACATGTTCTTTTGAGATAACAAAATTGTGCAGGATGACACATGCCTTCACAACATGGTCCACAGTCTCGCTTTGTAATTTAATAGCAGTCAGCAGTACCCTCCATTTGGCGGTTAAGATCCCAAAAGCGCATTCAACAACTCGTCTAGCCCTTGTTAATCTGTAATTAAAGATTTTTTTTCTTTGGTTCAATCCATGGCTGCCATAAGGTTTTAATAAATGTGTTGAAAGCTGAAAAGCCTCATCTCCCACACAAACAAAGGGCAATGCAGGGCCACAGGTTCCAGGGAGTGGTCTTGGAGGCGGAAACTGGAAGGTATCCCCATATAGGCGACGTCCCATAGGAGAATTTTTAAATACTTGCGAATCATTTGAACGCCATATGCACCAATGTCAACAGCAATAAACTGGCATCTGGCGTCCGCAATGCCCATAAGTACTATTGAAAAATACTTTTTGTAATTAAAAAAAAGAGATCCAGATCCAGTGGGTTTTACAATCCGGATATGTTTGCCATCCACGGCACCAATACAGTTGGGAAACTGGCATATATCCATGAACTGGTCTGCAATTTCTAGCCATCTCTGCTGTGTTGGCTCAGGGAGGAACTCATTGTGCAAACAATCCCAGAGTGCCTGGCAAGTATCTTTAACAATACCGGAGATAGTAGAAATACCAAGCCGGTACTGAAAGTGCAGAGATGTAAATGATTCCCTGTAGCCAGAAATCTGCAAAAAAGGAGAAGAAATAAATTAAAGAAATAAATTAAACCAAAAAGAAACAAAAAAAAAAAAAAATCCCCAAAAAAAAACAAAAAAAAAACATTGTAAAGGATTTTTTAAAAAAAATAACTTACCGGATTGTGACCATCAGCCGCTCTGCTGGAGATATTGCAAACCGAAGTGCAGTGTCCTGTCTCCGAATTCTTCCTTCAATTCGTGCAACCAAAAGCTCGAAATTTTCCGCACGCATTCGCACATAATTAAAAAATTTGCTGGGGTTCATCCTCAACTCCATATACAAGGTCGAATACACCCCACGGGTCATCCGCCTGGCATTTATGGGATGGATCCACATCCGTCTCTGCCGACGACACAGTATCCGACGTCTGGCTTCCTCCTTCTTCTGAACAATCCTTGCCAAACGATTGCCCTCCACTCTAAAATCCTCGCAAATCTTCTCCATATTCTCAAAAATAATCTCCATCGCTGCCACTAGCTCAAAACCCTTTCAAATAATCTGGTGTAAATACACCCTATTTATACGTTTCAACAGTAGCCAATCACAGTACATATTATTTATTTTTAGCCAATCATGATGGAGTACACCCTTCTGAATAACGGATCCGCCAAAAAGCGGATGAGAAAACGGATGAAACTGAGTCAACGGATCCGCTATTTTGACGGAACCGTTAACGGATCCGTCAAAATAGCGGATCCGTTGACTCAGTTTTTCTTTATTTTTGGCGGATCCGTCAATCCGCCACGATGTCGGACAGTGACTGACGTTGCACGACTGAAGTGTGAAAGAGGCCTTAGTCTGGTCAAAGTTGAGTCCACTGAGAATGCTTCAGCGAGCGTTTTAGTAAGTAAGCGTGCCGACGCTTGGAGAGCGGTGAAGAAAAGAAAGCTGACATCTGCTGCTAGTTTGTGCTTATGATAGTGGTGAGAGTAGGACGAAAGGCAGGTGGAAGAAAGAGGAAAAGAGAGTGACCGAGGTCAACCAGCATTGATAGCTTACCTCCACTCTGCCCCACCGGACACCGGGTCCGCGCTTACCAGCATCTGCACGACTGGTAGGAGACACCGGAGACTCTGGACTTCAAGTCGCAGGGGCCCAGCAGTGCTGATACCTAACCGAGGTTAGGAAGATGGGGGTCTGGCAGGTACCGCCACAGAGACACTGTTCTGTCCACAAGAAGACCTCACCACTAGGTCAGCCGGGCGTAGCTGAAAACACGGAGTTAAGCTTTGTTTTATGCAAGTCAGAAACTCACACACATTAACGACGTAAGGAGGCCCTACACCTACTCAGTGGATTACTGGACGTGCATCCTCCACCCTGACGGCTTCCCAGGATGTGCCTGCAAATATCACCAGTAAAGGTACAGAAAGAGACTTGCTTGTGTGTGTCTGCATTATTGCTCCTGCACCCCTACACCGCCATATACTCTGAGGAATCAGTCTCGCCTGTGGGAGACTTAACACCTTGCTGCCCCAAATCCTCAGAGGACTTACCCTGCAGCGCTGGTCACCCTGACCAGGAACCACAGGTGGCGTCACGAACATTCTATCATTCCCTGTAAATATCCCCCTTTAGTGAGCGCCCAGGCAACGGACCGAGCTGCGCTACCTGTGACATCCCCCAGTGAAGTGAACGGGCTCGGTGCCGAGTACCCCAAAGCCCTGGTACGTGCGACTCATTCTTTTGGCGTCACGAACAGGATACGAAGCTCGCTATTGTTTTTGAGATTTTTGGCGCCAATTGTCCGCCATTGCCCGCCAAATTGCAGCGCTACAGCGCAAAGAGAAGGGACGTACCTGCAGAAAGCGCGCGGAGTCCCGGACACGCCCCCAACGCTGACGCGGCGGCAGGTCCTGTGGAGAACTTCAGTGATCGCTCTGACATCAGAGCGCCGGTGACGCAGGTCCTTCCACATCGCTGTGCCTGGCAGAGCTGCAGCCTTCAGGAGAAGGTAGGCCACGCTTAACTAGGGGGGCGCAGACATGTCGCAGCCGCAAGCTGATAGCGCGGCCCAGGGCGACCACTCCGGTGACTTACCCGCCGGCGCTGCCGCGCGGGGTGGAGACATTGGCCCCTCACCTGGTCCTGTGGCCCCGATAGTACCGCTAACGCTGCCATACATGCCTGGAGCGAAGTGGCTCCCTCAGTACAGCGGTAAGCCAGATACCCTGTCAGGGTTTAAACGCAAAATATGCAGCATAATGGACATGTACCCTATGACAGAGAAACAAAGAGCTGCAGTGGTAGTAGGACAACTGACTGGTGCTGCAGAAAGGGAAGTGGAAACTTGGACAGCTGCAGACCAGGAATCAGTGCTTTCAATTTTCTTAAAACTACAGACTATTTTTGAGGACCGCACTGAAACAGATCTCCGGATGAGGTTTTACCAATGCTCCCAGAGACCAGATGACAGTATTAGGGACTACGCCTGCCGACTACAGGGGGCCCTGCGAGCTCTCAAACAGGTCAACCCTGTAAGTGCCATTAATGAAAGCAAAATGTTGAAGGAACAGTTTGTACGGGGACTGAGGTCTCAAGCTGAAAGCAGAACTGTGCACTGGTGGTCCTTGGATCATCCTGACGCTATCTTTGATGCCCTAAAAGATATGGCTATAAAAGGACTGCGACACCCGGGTGAAGCCACTCTAAAGCCAGCAGCATCCACCTTTTCCCCGCTGGTGGCGGAAGCCAAAACGCAGGTGGCGCCCCCTACTGAGTTGGACTGTCTGCGCTCAGAAGTGCGCCAGCTGACTAAAAACCTGGCCGCTGTAATGAGTGCCCTGCAACTGTGGAAGGAGGAAGGAGGAAAGATCCTGCTAGCTGACTGCCCAGAGGGTGTCCCTTGGAGGAAAAGGAGGGCGTCGCCCCACCGAAGGACAACGCCACCCCAGGAGCGACCCCTGATCAGCACCATCCTCGCCGAGAGATCATCTGCTACCGTTGCAACAGAGAAGGTCATCTAGCCCGACAGTGTCATTTAAACGAGCAGATCCTGGGTCCGAGGGCCAACACCCAGGAATAGACTCATCAGGCCCCTCAGACTGGAACCGCAGGTTTGTGGGAGGAAGACCCTACCTGTCCATCATCCTGGACGGGATCGCAATCCCTGCCCTGCTGGACACTGGATCTCAGGTGACCATCATACCTGATGTCCTGTATAATAAGTTTTGGTCCATGGACAGTCTCCAGCCCCCGAGCCCTGACTTTGCTGTGTACGCCTCTAATGGCCTCCCTGTTGAAATACTCGGAGCCAAAAACGTGGATGTAAAGGTGGGCAGAGTGGAGCTGAAGGACCAGGGACTTTTAGTAGTAAAGACTGTAAATGAGGAAAATGGCTTAAATGTGGTTTTAGGTACAAACATTATCAGTAACTGTCTGGGAGAAGTTGTGTTTTTGCTCCAACAGCTCACCGAAGTTGCCAGGCCAAAGCAAAAGGGAGTGATCCAGAGGGAGATCCGGGCCATGATGTGCCAGCATCAAGCGAAACTGACAGATGGTGAAATTGGTAATGTACGGGTGACAGACCTGAACCCCATTGTGATACCCCAATGAGTGAAATGCTAATATGGTGTAGAGCAGTAATAGGTCTGAGAGGACAGAACTACCAAGCAGTAGTAGAGCCCCATTGTTCAGAGCACAGACCTACACTCTTGACTGCTAGAGGGGTAGTGGAAGTACGAAATGGGAGAGTACCAGTACGTCTTCTCAACTGGGGAGAAGATGAAGTGAATTTACCACGCTATGCCACAGTTGCTAAATTACATACCGTAGATAACAACTCTATTCTCACGACAGAGTCCTTAGCCTCCCGCCAACCAGCGGAGGATAATGACCCAGCAACCCAGGTGGAGGATTGGTGTCAGCGGCTCCATGTCGGGACAGACACCACTCCAGCCCACCAAAAACAAGGAGTACTACGAGTGGTACAGGAGTACACACAGGTATTTAGCAAACACCCACTTGACTTTGGGACCATTAAGGGAGTACAACATCATATCCCTACAGGCAGCCATCCTCCTATCAAAGAGCGGTACAGGCCTATACCTCCAGCACACTACCAGAAAGCTAAGGAGATGTTGCGTGACATGAAGGAAGCAGGGGTGATAAGGGATAGTTGTAGTCCCTGGGCAGCACCTCTAGTTCTAGTTAGGAAAAAGGATGGAAGCATGAGAATGTGTGTAGATTACAGACAAGTAAATCGCATTACACATAAAGATGCATACCCTTTACCACGCATTGAGGAATCCTTAGCTGCCTTAAAAACTGCTAACTACTTTTCCACCCTCGACCTCACTAGTGGGTACTGGCAAGTAGCTGTGGCTGAGGAGGATCGGGAGAAGATGGCTTTTACCACCCCGATGGGACTCTGTGAGTTTGACAGAATGCCGTTTGGATTCAGCAGTGCCCCGGGAACGTTCCAGAGAGTGATGGAGTGTTGCCTGGGACATCTCAACTTTGAAACCGTGTTGCTGTACCTGGACGACGTAATTGTGTACTCCAAGACGTATGAGGATCATCTGAAGCACCTGGCAGAGGTATTTGAGTCACTGTCCAAGTATGGGATGAAACTGAAGCCTTCAAAGTGCCATCTGCTCAAATAAAAGTTACAGTACTTGGGACATATTGTCAGCTCAGAAGGAATAGCGCCAGACCCCGAGAAGGTCACTGCCATCCGGAAATGGCCGGAGGCGAAGAATCTCAAGGAGGTGCGCCAGTTCCTGGGACTGACAGGTTACTGTTATGATCTGCTACAAGCACTAAGGAAAGGTATGAATTCTGTCCCTACAATAGGACTGAGCTGGATCCCTACGATGTAACGGGGAACCTGATCCTGCGACCAGACCCGCTAAAGTCCTCAGCTAGTCTGAACGAAGACCTATAGTTGCGAGGGAGGAATCCCTACAAGATCTAGGAGCTGGGTGAAAAGGTGAACACCTCCTAACAGAAAGTGTAGCAGGGAAAATAAAACAGAAAACAAATACTAAGAGATCCTCAGATCAAGCAAAACTGACAGAGTAAGGCACCTAAGCACCCGGCTAGCTTAAGAGTAGATAATACAATGAAGTCCAGCAAAGCCAGAAGGGCGGAGCCAGACTAAATAGGGTAAAAAGGTCATGTGACCAGCAAACTGAAACAAAACCTAACAAGAGGGTTCTAACAGTTACTACCGGAGGTTTGTAAAGGACTACACCAAGAAAGCAGCGCCTCTGCAGGACCTCCTGGTAGGACAACCCCTCAAGGGCATAAATCCTCCATTCCATTGGGGTAAAGAACAAGCTGAGGCATTTAAGGAGATAAAGGAGATCCTGACAAGCGATGAGATCTTAGCCTACCCTGACTACAGCCAGCCGTTCCTGCTGTACACTGATGCCAGCAATGAAGGATTGGAGCTGTTCTCAGTCAGAAGCAAAATGGCCAAGAAAAAGTCATCGCATATGCAAGCAGGAAGCTCCGGCCGACCGAGAGAAACCCAGAGAACTATAGCAGCTTCAAGTTGGAGTTCCTGGCGCTGGTCTGGGCCATTACAGAAAGATTCAAGCATTACCTAGCCTCTAGCAAGTTCACTGCTTACACTGATAATAACCCCTTGACACATCTTGAAACAGCCAAGCTGGGAGCCATGGAGCAACGTTGGATGGCTCGGCTGTCGAACTATCAATTTACCATCAAGTACAGGGCGGGCCGTAAGAATGCCAACGCTGATGCCTTGTCCAGAATGCCGCATGAGTCTGACACGGAAGTGGAATTGGATGATCTAGAAGAGATTGAGCTACCTGCATTCCACAGAAATGGGATGATCCACGAGCAACGAGCCTACAGGAGGCAGTGTGGTAAGACGTTAAACCCTTTACCTCACCACAGCTGGAAGGAGACCCAGAACAGTGACCCGGTTGTCAGCCGCATCAAGGAGCTGATAACTCAGGAAGGTTCCTCCTTGGAGAAGGATGCGTCTCAACAAGCAAAGCAGCTGTGGAACGAGAGAAGCCAGCTGTTTATCCACCGAGAGAAGCTGTGCCGAAGGTACGTCAATCCCAGAACCCATGAGATGGTATGGCAGATAGTAGTTCCAAGAACGGACATCCAGATGGTGTTGGAAGCTTACCACGATCGAGCGGGGCACTTCGGCTGGAAGAAGCTGGAAACCCTACTGAAGTGTCGTTTCTACTGGGTGGGAATGCGAAGTTCTATCGAGAAATGGTGTAAAAACTGTGCATCCTGTAGCCTCCGAAGAAAAGACTACAGTAGCCAGAAGGCACCCCTGCAGCCCATCAAGACGACTCGTCCCTTAGAGATAGTGGCCTTGGACCATGTAAAGTTGTCACCCAGCCGGTCAGGATACTCATATGCCCTGACCATGGTGGATCACTACTCCAGGTTCCTGGTGGTTGCCCCTGTCAAAGATCTGACAGCCGAAACAGCAGCAAAGACGTTTCAAGCGTATTTCTGCAGACCCCATGGATATCCAGAGCAAGTGTTAACTGATCAGGGTCCTGCCTTTGAAGCCGAGTTGTTTAAGGAATTCTGTCATCTGTACGGATGCAAGAAGATAAGAACCACACCGTACCACCCCCAAACAAATGGTCTTTGTGAAAAGATGAATCACATAGTCATTGATCTGCTGAAGACGGTACCACTTGAGGAGAGGAATCAGTGGCCAGACTTACTACCTGACCTGGTGGATCTGTACAATCACATACCGGTGAGTTCCACCAACTGCACTCCAGCCTACCTTATGCGAGCAAGACCAGGAAAGCTGCCCATGGATTTGGAACTTGGTGTTGCAGAACCAGAAGCTGATGTTACTACTGAAGATTGGGACACGAACCGACAGGAACAGTACAGGAGAGTACAAGCCTGCGTGGAAGATAGTCTCAATAAAGTAAGGGAAAAGCAAGAGGAAAACTACAACAAAAGTGCGCCAGCTAAACCTTTTGCACCTGGAGAAATGGTGCTAAAAAGAAAAGAAGAATGCACAAACTAGACGATCAGTGGGAAAAAGGCCATATGTCGTGCAAAGTTCCAAGTTTGACAACAGGAAAACTTTTACCATTAGCAAAGACGTGGAAAAAGCAACAGTGAATATATAAAATGTAACTTTTAATAGTATGCATTAAAAATAGAAGGTGTGTCACCCAATAAAAACCAGCTGTCAAGAAAAGGGGGTAATACATATACCCTAAATTAGGAGGACAAAAACGGACAGCTATGAAGGATTGAGCAGATTGCCACTAACGACAGAAAAAGTGGCAACTGAGTGTCAAGGTGCTACCACATGGGGGAATGATATACTGCAGCCCTCCAAAATGTTGAGGTTAACACCAGACAGCACATATATAACACATAATGTGACAATAATAACACAAAAGTGAGAAGAAATAAAAAAAGGAACAATCTCACCAATGCTGTGTGGAGAGGACGGGAGTTTTCAAGGAGCCCAGTAGTTTGCAGAGGGTCCCTGGTGCGTCAATGGGAAGACAATCCCCTGTCATTCCCTGAGGGGCTAATGAAAAACTATTCCCCAGACTCCCGCCCTGACAAGGGCAGTCCACAGCTGGCCCTACACAATAGTTCGCCCTGCACTTTCCCTATGAGGATGTCCCGACGCGTTTCTTCTTAGTAGATTCATCAGGGGACTAAGCTAAAGTGCAATGATGCAAAGGTGGAGAGGCAAGACCCTTCTGCTCTCAATGCTGTCTGCATAGAGCAAAAAGTGGCCAAAAGGGCGTTTATATAAAGTGTGATGTGTTCCATCACCTCCCAAACAATTATCCAATAGAAAGTTCCGATTACCTTAAGCGGGTGGCGCCTTCGGCAGGCATTATGACTCATCAGTCTGAGCCTCTGCGTTCCACAGACCGGAACTTCCCTAGCGTGCGTTCCATCTATCGACACCATGCGTTTGCACCCTATGTCATCTTCACTGCGCAGCTTATTAGGCTTGACCACCACTCCACTTAAGGTAATCGGAACTTTCTATTGGATAATTGTTTGGGAGGTGATGGAACACATCACACTTTATATAAACGCCCTTTTGGCCACTTTTTGCTCTATGCAGACAGCATTGAGAGCAGAAGGGTCTTGCCTCTCCACCTTTGCATCATTGCACTTTAGCTTAGTCCCCTGATGAATCTACTAAGAAGAAACGCGTCGGGACATCCTCATAGGGAAAGTGCAGGGCGAACTATTGTGTAGGGCCAGCTGTGGACTGCCCTTGTCAGGGTGGGAGTCTGGGGAATAGTTTTTCATTAGCCCCTCAGGGAATGACAGGGGATTGTCTTCCCATTGACGCACCAGGGACCCTCTGCAAACTACTGGGTTCCTTGAAAACTCCCGTCCTCTCCACACAGCATTGGTGAGATTGTTCCTTTTTTTATTTCTTCTCACTTTTGTGTTATTATTGTCACATTATGTGTTATATATGTGCTGTCTGGTGTTAACCTCAACATTTTGGAGGGCTGCAGTATATCATTCCCCCATGTGGTAGCACCTTGACACTCAGTTGCCACTTTTTCTGTCGTTAGTGGCAATCTGCTCAATCCTTCATAGCTGTCCGTTTTTGTCCTCCTAATTTAGGGTATATGTATTACCCCCTTTTCTTGACAGCTGTTTTTTATTGGGTGACACACCTTCTATTTTTAATGCATACTATTAAAAGTTACATTTTATATATTCACTGTTGCTTTTTCCATGAATTAATTTGGTGAATTGAGTCTTATTTTCTCCAGCCGACTCTGGAGTTTTGCTTGTTTTCATTTACTTTGTTTATAGGCTATGGCAGGGTTTCTTTCAGTGGGTCTCAATACTGATAATTGGTTAACGGAGGCCAAAGAGGTCTTTTCTGAGCATACCTTCACTCAGAAAAAATATCTTCCCACGTTTAATGTAGCCTTTAAAGAGTTACAGCAGGTATATAGAGATCAAATTACCTCTTGGTGGGAGGTCCAGAGCTTAGAGAGTTATCTTAAGGCAAGAATCGTCCCGCGTGGTTTGAGAATTAACCTCACAGCGGGCAATAGACATAAAAATCCCACCTTCATCCATAAGTGGGAACGTGAGGCAACTGAGAGTTCCCTTCGCTTTATGCAAATTCTACTGGAGGAAGAGAAGGTTACCCTCAATGCACTCAATGATAAACTGAAAGAACACATTGAAGTGACAAAAAAGTTTTCATCAGAAGCGGATTTTGGGGCTAAAGAAACAAAACTCCAAACTCATATTGAACGCTTCCAATATCATCTTAAAGGAAGAAAACACAAACAATATTTACGTGATGTCCAGGATTTCAAGGACAATAAAGCTTATTTAGTCCTCAATACACGCACCACTCCCCTAGATAGAGACTCTGAACTCTCTTCTACTGACACTGACTTCTCAGAAACAGAGTCTAGAAATCGTTCGTCAAGAGGGAGGAACAGGGGCAGGGGAAGGGGTCGTGGCACACGTAATAACTCTGATAGACCTGATACCACTTCAAGTGGGCATTTTTTAGATCAGGTGTATGCCCTCAGGAATCGGGCACCACCGACGAAGAAATAAGTGGAGTAATTCACTCTAATCCTAGTTCACTTGGTGGTATTCAGATCATCAATTTATCAGAGAGGGTTCTCGAGTGTGAAACGTCAGTTTTGAGCAAGGGCCTCTCTTTTGTTCCCAACACTGATTTTGATCTATTCAGGACTGTAAAGGATTTAAATCTTTTCCTGCGAAAAGTTAGGTGGAAGAAGTTTTTTCAAAACAGGATCTCCGTATGAGTTCTGAGTTGGGTATTCCTGAGGATATGCTATCAGATGTAAGGTTATTGGATTCTATTGCTGATGTTAATCCTAATACTTCTGGTCTTGGCCCCTTTACCAATTTGAAGGTTAAGAGCACCAAAATGCCACCACCTTCTGGTGATTTATCGGCTATTGATATTTTTTCTAATTTAGTGACTAAAGATCTGATAGAGCTTTCAACTAGTCGCATCCCATGTAACTACAATTGTTCTAAACAGGAGATGGAAGCTATTGTTGGACTCGAGCGAGACGACAACATTGTAATCAAACCATCTGATAAGGGTGGCAACGTTGTGGTCATGGGGTCGAACAATATCAACAGATGTGTCATTCCATCCTGATGGATGGGAACACATATGAAAAATTGGCGTCCAACCCGACCAATACTTATCGTGAAGAATTACAAACGATTCTGTTGGAGGCACTCACTAATAAGGTTATTTCAAAAAGTGAGTTTGATTTCTTACTCCCAAGTCATCCCGTCACTGCTACCTTTTATTGTTTACCAAAATTACACAATGGCATTCATCCCCTAAAAGGTCGCCCCATAGTATCGGGTGTTGGGAGCTTATGCCAAAATGCTGGAATTTATCTAGACCAGATATTGTCTCCTTTTGTGTCTTCCTTACAATCTTTTGTACAGGATACACCTGATCTTCTTCGTCGATTAGATGGTTTATCTGTCAGCCCCGAATCTTTCCTAGCAAGCATAGACGTGGAGGCATTATACTCCTCCATCCCACATGAATTTGGTTTGGAGGCAGTTAGCCATTTCTTGAACATGAGAGGTTGTCAATACCAAGAACACACAACCGGTTCGTTTTGAGGCTTCTTCAATTTTGCCTAACGCATAACTACTTTGTCTTCGACCGTGTTGTCTACCATCAGCTAAGGGGGACTGCAATGGGCAGTCCCTGTGCCCCGGCTTATGCAAATCTCCTCCTTGGCTGGTGGGAGGAGACCATGGTGTGGGTTGACATTGAGGATTCTGATTCATCTGTGTGTCGTGGCTTCGAGTTGTGGTCACGATACATAGATGATATTCTCATTATATGGAGGGGTTCCATTGAGGAATTTCATAAATTTGTTCAAATCTCAATCATAATCCCATTGGGCTTTATTTCACATCAGTGATTGAGGAAACTACACTACCTTTCCTCGACATCCTCATTGTCAAGAATGAGAGTGGTGAATTAATGACCTCTACGTATAGGAAACCTACGTCAACTAACTCTTTGTTGCACTGGAGTAGCCATCACCCCCCACATCTGAAGAGGGGGATTCCCAAAGGGCAGTACCTTAGAGTACGGAGGAATTGCTCCAACAATTCGTCCTTTGAGTCCCAGGCCAGGGAACTGAGAGATAGGTTCCTAGATAGGGGTTATCCGCGTCACGTCCTCACAAAGGCATATCAGGACGCTAAGTCTCGTGCTCATCCTGAACTCCTTAATCCTATTAAGGAGAGAAACGAACAGGGCAACGACGCCTTGAGATTTATCACCACATTCGATAATGGCTCCTTACAGGTCAGAAATATCATCAAGAAACATTGGTCCATCTTACGTATGGATAGTGAGATTTCGCCGTTTTTGGATAATTATCCTTTGGTCACCTATAAAAAAGCACGGTCCCTAAATGACAGATTGGTCCATAGCCATTTCTCGGCCCCAGTCACTAAAACATGGCTACACAGCAATGTGACCGGTTGCTTTAAATGCGGGCATTGCGTGGCCTGCCAACATATTGATTCTGGCAATACGTTTGTGAGTAACGTGACAGGTATGAATTACTCCATTCGCCATTTTATGAATTGTAGCACGAAGGGAGTTATCTATAAGGCCACGTGTGTGTGCGGTCTTGAATACGTGGGGAAGACTGTTCGCGAATTTAAGAGGAGAGTGGGTGATCATGTTGGTGACATCACACACAAGAGAGACACTTCCATCTCCAGACATATCAATGGTTTTCATGCAGGGAAAATCAATGCCATCAAATTCATGGCTATTGATAGGGTCCTTAAACCTCCCAGGGGGGGCAATTGGGACAAATTAATATTACAAAGGGAGGCCAAGTGGATTTTCTACTTGGACACTATTACTCCCAAGGGTTTGAATGACCAGATTAACTATGGCTGCTTCATTTAATTCCTCTTTGGTTCTGTTGACCTTTTTGATACTTGATTCACTGTTCTGTATATATTTGCCAATAACCTTAATTGTCACCCTTTTATTGGGATATGCATATAATTTCTCATAATACTCCTGTTCCAATTTGGCTTCTTGAATTATCTATATGTGCATTAAACATTACTAATTTTATTTATATTAGCCCCTTAAACCTCACGATGTGGGCTTTAGTTTGATACACATACTGATATGTTTGAGTGCGTGCCCACTGGCACCCACTTTCATACTATATTCATTGTATATTTTGTGATGTAGTATTCAGTTTTGTTTATAGTAGAAATAATTTTTATTATTTTCTTTCTCTCCTTTTTACTGTATATAATCTTTATGTTGGTCTGTTCTAATTTATAAGCTGCGCACCCTTACATCTCTTGTGCCATGATTATTTCATTGTATTTTTAGGGGGGGTTTGTTTCTATTAAACCACGCCCCCTACAGCGTCACTCATTCTGCCTCTGCGCTCTAATTGCTAGCGAGGTGACCTTACTGCGGGTTGTGTCGCGCTACTCTTATGTTTATTCATACCGCCGTTCAGGGTTTATTTTGAGAGTGGGCTGCTTCATAGTGTGAAGGTTACGCCCACTGCGACGTCACTCATGTCATTGTTGTGGGCGGCCTTTCAGTTTGCATTGCCAGCCTTTCTTCCGCGTTCCACTGACGCGCCTCTTCCTGGTCATCGGGTGGCGCCTTCGGCAGGCATTATGACTCATCAGTCTGAGCCTCTGCGTTCCACAGACCGGAACTCCCCTAGCGTGCGTTCCATCTATCGACACCATGCGTTTGCACCCTATGTCATCTTCACTGCGCAGCTTATTAGGCTTGACCACCACTCCACTTAAGGTAATCGGAACTTTCTATTGGATAATTGTTTGGGAGGTGATGGAACACATCACACTTTATATAAACGCCCTTTTGGCCACTTTTTGCTCTATGCAGACAGCATTGAGAGCAGAATGGTCTTGCCTCTCCACCTTTGCATCATTGCACTTTAGCTTAGTCCCCTGATGAATCTACTAAGAAGAAACGCGTCGGGACATCCTCATAGGGAAAGTGCAGGGCGAACTATTGTGTAGGGCCAGCTGTGGACTGCCCTTGTCAGGGCGGGAGTCTGGGGAATAGTTTTTCATTAGCCCCTCAGGGAATGACAGGGGATTATCTTCCCATTGACGCACCAGGGACCCTCTGCAAACTACTGGGTTCCTTGAAAACTCCCGTCCTCTCCACACAGCATTGGTGAGATTGTTCCTTTTTTTATTTCTTCTCACTTTTGTGTTATTATTGTCACATTATGTGTTATATATGTGCTGTCTGGTGTTAACCTCAACATTTTGGAGGGCTGCAGTATATCATTCCCCCATGTGGTAGCACCTTGACACTCAGTTGCCACTTTTTCTGTCGTTAGTGGCAATCTGCTCAATCCTTCATAGCTGTCCGTTTTTGTCCTCCTAATTTAGGGTATATGTATTACCCCCTTTTCTTGACAGCTGTTTTTTATTGGGTGACACACCTTCTATTTTTAATGCATACTATTAAAAGTTACATTTTATATATTCACTGTTGCTTTTTCCATGAATTAATTTGGTGAATTGAGTCTGTTATTTTCTCCAGCCGACTCTGGAGTTTTGCTTGTTTTCATTAGCAAAGACGGAGGAAAGACGACCACCACGGTATCCAGAGACCACCTAAAACTATGTCCAGACATGTTAAAACTTCACGAGGAAGAACTTGTTATGGAAAAAGAGAAACCAGGTGAAGTCATACACACGGACCCAGGAGATTTTCCTGCAGATTGGCCTTGTATCGGGGACGCTGTGATTATTCCAGTACTTCAGTTTTACCAACCACAAGAAGCACCCCAACGTCGAGTTGAACCAGTTGCCGCAGCAGAAGAAATAGTTCGTGAGGAACTTGCTCCTGTAGCATCTACAGAAGTAGAATCTCAAAGAATGGAATCTCAAAACGTGGAACCTTCAGATGTAAGGTCTCAGGAAGAAGAATCCCCTGGCGAAACAGAACCGCATCGCCCAGTCGCTAGTATGCTTGCCAGATCCCTAGAGAGGTGGAGGCAGATTTACAGTTTGCCGGCACGCAGGACAGATAGGCCAGAGGCTACTATACCTGACACCACACCACATAGGTCAGTACGCACAACGTAAGGAAGGTTACCTGTTAGGTACCAAGAGTAGGCCTAGCAAATTAATCCAGTGAACCAATGTCCAAGTGTAAAAATGTAAATAAGATTTGTGTAAATATTTGTATATATGTTACTTGTATTATGAAACGTTTGAAGTGTCCTTACCTCCTGAAAGGGAAGAGTTATAATTATGTTTATTTGTTGATGTTATAAAAATTGTTTTCTTTTTCAGCCCGGGAGTGCTGATATTAACTAGGGGGGATGTGTAGCCCAGCTGTGACTGCAGCCACATGTTACCCTGGAGGATGCACGAAAGGTAAATCCATGATAACCTATAAGCACACAACACTTCACATTTTCCCTGGTTTCACCAGAGGGAGCCCTTGAGATGACAGTAGTGAGAAGAAGGCAGTCTAGCTGCGAGTTAGCTAGTCGTTGGTTTTACCTCAGAGTTTCAGATCTTGTCAGAGCGTGTTTTAGAGCAGACAAGCTAGTTACCTCAGACGAGTAGAGAGGGAAAGACTAGCCAAAGAAAGACTTATCTGAAAGCCTGAGGACTTCAGGAACTACTCAGCTTACATCGTGGAGTCCAGTAGCAGTGGAAGGGATTGCCACTTAGTCTGGTCAAAGTTGAGTCCACTGAGAGTGCTTCAGCGAGAGTTTCAGTAAGTAAGCGTGCCGACGCTTGGAGAGCGGTGAAGAAAAGAAAGCTGACATCTGCTGCTAGTTTGTGCTTATGATAGTGGTGAGAGTAGGACGAAAGGCAGGTGGAAGAAAGAGGAAAAGAGAGTGACCGAGGTCAACCAGCATTGATAGCTTACCTCCACTCTGCACCACCGGACACCAGGTCCGCGCTTACCAGCATCTGCACGACTGGTAGGAGACACCGGAGACTCTGGACTTCAAGTCGCAGGGGCCCAGCAGTGCTGATACGTAACCGAGGTTAGGAAGACGGGGGTCTGGCAGGTACCGCCACAGAGACACTGTTCTGTCCACAAGAAGACCTCACCACTAGGTCAGCCGGGCGTAGCTGAAAACACGGAGTTAAGCTTTGTTTTATGCAAGTCAGAAACTCACACACATTAAAGACGTAAGGAGGCCCTACACCTACTCAGTGGATTACTGGACGTGCATCCTCCACCCTGACGGCTTCCCGGGACGTGCCTGCAAATATCACCAGTAAAGGTACAGAAAGAGACTTGCTTGTGTGTGTCTGCATTATTGCTCCTGCACCCCTACACCGCCATATACTCTGAGGAATCAGTCTCGCCTGTGGGAGACTTAACACCTTGCTGCCCCAAACCCTCAGAGGACTTACCCTGCAGCGCTGGTCACCCTGACCAGGAACCACAGGTGGCGTCACGAACATTCTATCATTCCCTGTAAATATCCCCCTTTAGTGAGCGCCCAGGGCAACGGACCGAGCTGCGCTACCCGTGACATCCCCCCAGTGAAGTGAACGGGCTCGGTGCCGAGTACCCCAAAGCCCTGGTACGTGCGACTCAACTATCTTCCAGCATTTCCTGCTACTAAAGTGCTGGGAGAGGAGGTGGACAGCAGAATCAGACAGAGCGTCAGGAAGCAGCTGGGGACTGCAGATGGCTAAGTATCACACTGGCACAGTTCCTGACCACAATGGATTTTCCTTTAACCCCTTAACAACCACCGATACGCCTTTTAACGGCGGTAGCTAAGGGTACTTAAACCACAGCGCCTTGAATTCACGGCGCTGTGGAAAAAGTATATAGTGCCCCCAGAGTCAGATTTTCTCCTGGGTCTCGGCTGCCGGGGGTAGCTGAGACCCCAGAGAACATGATTCGGGTCGGTTTCTACTGACCCCGCTTTATTAACTATATAACGGCAACCTCAAAAAAAAAAGAAGACGCGATTCTGCTTCATCTTTCTCTCTCCTCTGATGTGATCGCACATCAGAGGAGAGAGAAATAGGGTCCCCGATCCTCCCTGTGTCCCCAGACCCTCCTGCTTCTTCTGGTGGGCGCCGCCATCTTGGTCCGGGAAGAAAATGGCGGGCGCATGCGCAGTGCGCCCGCCGAATCTGCCGGCCGGCACATTCATTCATTCATTGCAGGTACATTTTGATCACTGTGATAAACCCTATCACAGTGATCAAAATAAAAAAAATAGTAAATAAACCCCTCCTTTATCACCCCCTTAGTTAGGGAAATATAATAAAATAAAATATATTTATTTTCATTTTTCCATTAGGGTTAGGGTTAGGGTTATAATTAGGGTTAGGGTTGTAATTAGGGTTATAATTAGGGTTAGGGTTAGAATTAGGGTTGAAATTAGGGTTAGGGTTGGAATTAGGGTTGGGATTAGGGTTAGGATTAGGTTTAGGGTTAGGGGAAGAGTCCTGAGAAGAGTATTTGCATATTCCCAGTGCCTTCTGGGATAAGTGAAGAGTCTCCGCGAGCTCAAAGATCACTGGGTTTTGGCCATTGCAGCTGAAAGGAGGAAATCGGTAAACCAGGGAAAGAGTCCTGAGGAGAGAATTTTGGCACATTTTTCACCGCGATGAAATCTCTAACAATAACAATATGGAAGAGGCCAAGAGCCATTTGGTAAGCTGTATTTCTTGCTACATGTTCACAGACCTACCAGTGGAAAAGCCAAACTTCACATGCCACAAATGCAAGCTTTTGTCCCTGTTGGAGGAAAAGTTGCAAAATCTTGAAGAGAGGTTAGCTACATTGAAGATCATTAAGAAAGGTGAAGAGTTCTTAGACAGAGCAGAATTATCTCTTCATGTTACAGAAAAAGAAGAAATTTGAAGTGCACCTGAAGAAACAGAGGAATGGAAGCATGTGACCCAGAGAAGCAGGAGGATCGGGAGGCAGTCAGCACCCATACTGCTCAGGAACCAGTACCAGGCTCTTACGCAGGAGAACGATGAAGAAATACATCAGGATAAGACTTTTTCCACAAACAGCAACCTTGTACACTCTCAGAGTCCTCCTGGATGTAGAAAGAAAAAAGAAACGAAGAGTGGTGGTCATGGGGGATTCCCTGTTGAGAGGAACAGTGGCCGCTATCTGCAGACCGGATATAACCTCAGGAGAAATGTGCTGTCTTCCAGGTGCAAAAATTTAAGATGTGTCTGACAGGATATCAGGACTCTTCAGACCTACAGATGACTACCCATTCCTGCTAATACATGTGGGGACAAATGACACAGCGAGAAACGACCTGGAAACCATCTGCAGTGACTTTGAAAACTTAGAAAAGAAAGTGAAAGAACTGGGCGCGCAGGTGGTTTTCTCTTCCATCCTCCCAGTGGATGGCCATGGAACAAGGAGGTGGAATAAGATTCTGCAGGTGAACAACTGGCTACGTCGATGGTGCCGTCAGAAAGGATTTGGATTTCTGGATTACGGAATGAATTACCTATACGATGGACTACTTGCTAGAGATGGGTAACAAGCCGCAAAAAATCAGTGCAATGTCAATAAATGAAGCAAAAAATACTTTATTAAATACATATCAAAATGGGACAAGGTAAGGGGGATAACAAGAAGGCTAAAACGTGACACAAATGATCCGCATGAGCCCAGGCAGTGGAGAACAGCGGCAACATCCGGAGAGATCACGCATAGTATGAATAGCAGGCATATATAAATGCAGGCATAAGCATGTTTGATAGTATGTACAGATGTATATACCACAGCGTTTGAACTGCCCACAACATAATACACACTATGCTGATAATATGACAATGCATCTCATATCAGCGCCTAGGTAAACGATGGCAGTACATACCGGGTGTTTGCAGCGTCTCCCGCCCACCCCAACGCGCGTTTCGGAAGTTCCTTCCTCAGGGGGCACGCCAGGTTAAAGACCAAGGCAGTATAAATAGTTACATAGCCGGAAGTGATGCGATACAAGCACTAGCCAGATTGCTCCTCCCACCACAAAGCAACCTCACCGCTGACGAGCATCCACATGGGGCCCCATGTGATCAAACGTCAGAGGTGGGCGGATGTGGAGGAGAGGGCGGAAGTGGCAACAAGGTATACAAAAATCTATATTGTGGCCATATCATTAGTGGGCAAAAGTACAAAAATATATACAAACCATGTTCAACAACAGGATTTAACATGTATATATGTAAAGTTAACAAATTGAGAGGCATATCCTTCATTAAGTACAAGATTGGACCGCAACAAACTAAATAGAAAACACCTATTTAGTTTGTTGCGGTCCAATCTTGTACTTAATGAAGGATATGCCTCTCAATTTGTTAACTTTACATATATACATGTTAAATCCTGTTGTTGAACATGGTTTGTATATATTTTTGTACTTTTGCCCACTAATGATATGGCCACAATATAGATTTTTGTATACCTTGTTGCCACTTCCGCCCTCTCCTCCACATCCGCCCACCTCTGACGTTTGATCACATGGGGCCCCATGTGGATGCTCGTCAGCGGTGAGGTTGCTTTGTGGTGGGAGGAGCAATCTGGCTAGTGCTTGTATCGCATCACTTCCGGCTATGTAACTATTTATACTGCCTTGGTCTTTAACCTGGCGTGCCCCCTGAGGAAGGAACTTCCGAAACGCGCGTTGGGGTGGGCGGGAGACGCTGCAAACACCCGGTATGTACTGCCATCGTTTACCTAGGCGCTGATATGAGATGCATTGTCATATTATCAGCATAGTGTGTATTATGTTGTGGGCAGTTCAAACGCTGTGGTATATACATCTGTACATACTATCAAACATGCTTATGCCTGCATTTATATATGCCTGCTATTCATACTATGCGTGATCTCTCCGGATGTTGCCTCTGTTCTCCACTGCCTGGGCTCATGCGGATCATTTGTGTCACGTTTTAGCCTTCTTGTTATCCCCCTTACCTTGTCCCATTTTGATATGTATTTAATAAAGTATTTTTTGCTTCATTTATTGACATTGCACTGATTTTTTGCGGCTTGTTATCTTTGATATTTTCAGTGTGTCAGTTATAATATCCTTTTGATACTAGTGATACAATCATAATGATATTTATCTACTATTTTGTATAATGATATATTACACTAGTGGTATGTGTTTTTCGTGCTATTTGCTAGAGATGGGGTGCACCTTACGAAGACTGGAAAACATGTATTTGGAAGTCGCCTTGCTACACTCATCAGGGGAGCTTTAAATTAGAACAATGTGGGAAGGGAAGCAAATGCCATCAAAAGCCATACACCTGACAAATGCTATTGAGAATTCTGCTATTAGAAGTGAAAGGGAAGAACAAAGACAAACTAAAATGTTTCTATACGAATGCACAAAGCATGGGCAACAAACAAGGAGAACTGGAACTACTAACGCAGGAAAATAAATATGATGTCATTGGAATCACTGAAACTTGGTGGGACAATACACATGATTGGAATACAAGGCTAGAAGGATACAACTTATTTGCAAGAAACAGACTTGATAAACGAGGAGGAGGTGTCGCATTGTATGTTAGAAACGCGTATATCTGCACAGAGATTGAAGCTTCAGAGACTGGGAGTTCTGTGGCAACTGTTTGGGTAAGAATACAAGGACAGAACTATGGAAAGGACACCATTGTAGGCATTTACTACAGGCCGCCTGTGCAAGGTGAAGATATGGATGAACTCTTTATGCATCAAATGGCCAAGTTCTCCAAAAAATATGACATAGTTGTCATGGGAGATTTCAACTATCAGACATTTGTTGGGAATCTCTCTCAGGCAAAACTAACAGGTCCAGGAAATTCTTATCCTCTCTTGCTGACAACTTTATCTTCCAAAAGGTAGGAGAGAAAACAAGGGGATCTGCTACCTTGGATCTAATCCTTATAAACAGGGAGGAAATGGTTGAGGAGGTAAGAGTGGCTGGGTCCCTAGGAGGTAGCGACCATACTATTTAAGAATTTTGGATAACTAGGAGGAAGACCTGTGAAGACTCAGACGTCAAGGTTAGATTTCAGAAAGGCAGATTTTAAGGGATTCAGAAAGAGAATTAGAGGGATCCAATGGCTGGATATCCTTAAGGACAAAAATGTCCAGGAAGGATGGGAAATCTTGAAAAATGAAATTCTCAAAGCACAATCGCTAACAATTCCGAAAAGAGGGAAGAATAGAAAGCATTTAAGGAAACCAGGATGGATGAACACAGAACTTAAGCACAAACTAAAAAGGAAGAAAGAAATGTTTATAAAATGGAAAGTGGGAGGCATATCTAAAGAAGAATATAATGCTGTCTGCAGAACCTGCAGGGCTCGAATCAGATTATCTAAAGCTGACAATGAATTTAGGCTTGCAAGAGACGTCAAAAGCAATAGAAAAGGATTTTGGGAATATGTCAAAGGTAAAAGAAAAGTAAAAGATGCTATAGGATTTTTACAGTATGAAAATGATGAAATGGTAAGACAGGATGTTGAGAAGGCCAAACTTTTAAATTCCTATTTTGCATCTGTTTTCTCTCAGAAAGGAAATGTAACATCAACTGTTCTTCTCTGTCCTATTAAGGAAATAGAAGAATCCAGGATATATATATATACAGAAAGATAGTGAGGAAACACTTAGCTAACCTAAATGAATTCAAGTCTCCTGGTCCAGATGAATTACACCCTAGAGTACTGAATGAGATAGCAGAAGAAATTTTTGAACCACTCTCCATAATCTTTGAAAAGTCTTGGAGAACACCAGAAGTCCCAGAAGACTGGAGAAGAGCAAATGTTGTTCCTATCTTCAAAAAGAGGAAGAAGGTGGAGCCAGACAGCTATAGGCCGGTGAGTCTGACTTCTATACCAGGAAAGATCTTTGAACAAATTATTAAACAACATGTATATAAATACCTGGATAAGAATGAAGTGATTAAACAGAGTCAGCATGGGTTTGTAACTAATAAGTCATGTCAGACTAACTTAATTTCCTTCTATGACAGAATCACTGACTGGGTGGATCAGGGAAATGCTGTAGATATAGTATATCTTGACTTCAGCAAAGCATTTGACAAAGTATCTCACACAATCCTTATTGAAAAAATTACTAAGTATGGAATGGACAAGGCAACTGTTAGGTGGATTCATAACTGGCTTAGTGATCGGACCCAAAGAGTGGTCGTAAATTGCTGCACATCCAGTTAGAAGAATGTGTCAAGTAGGGTACAACAGGGCTCTGTCCTGGGCCCTGTATTGTTCAACATCTTTATCAATGATTTAGATTAAGTAATTTAGGGTAAACTGATCAAATTTGCTGATGACACAAACTAGGAGGGGTAGCTAATACTAGAGAAGAGAGAGAGAGGATTCAAAAAGATATAAATAAACTGGAGCAGTGGGCAGTAAGAATGGTTTTTAACAGGGAAAAATGCAAAGTACTACATCTGGGCAATAAAAATGAAAAAAGCATATACAGAATGGCAGGAATAGGGCTAAGCAACAGCACATGTGAAAAAAAACTTGGGTATACTAATAGATCACAGACTGAATATGAGTCAACAGTGTGATGCAGCAGCAAAAAAGGCAAATGCAATTCTAGGATGTATTAACAGAAGCATACAGTCTAGATCACTTGAGGTCATTATTGCCCTCTACTCCTCTTTGGTCAGGCCTCATCTGGAATACTGTGTCCAGTTTTGGGCACCACATTTTAAAAAAGACATCAACAAACTGGAGCAAGTTCAGAAAAGAGCGACCAGAGTGGTGACCGGCCTGCAAACCATGTCTTATGAGGAAAAGTTGCGTTATTTGGGAATGTTTAGCTTGCAAAAGAGAAGACTGAGAAGAGACTTAATAGCTGTCTACAAATATCTCAATGGCTGTCACATTGTAGAAGGATCATCTTTATTCTCATTTGCACAAGGAAAGACTAGAAGCAATGGGATGAAACTGAATGGGAGCAGACACAGATTAGATATTAGAAAAAACTTTTTGACAGTTAGGGTGATCAATGAGTGGAACAGGCTGCCACGAGAGGTGAGCTCTCCTTCAATAGAAGTCTTCAAACAGAGGCTGGACAGACATCTGTCTGGGATGATTTAGTGAATCCTGGTTTGAGCAGGGGGTTGGACCAGATGGCCCAGGAGGTCCCTTCCAACTCTACGATTCTATGATTAGGTTTAGGGTTGGAATTAAGGTTAGAATTAGGGTTAGGGTTAGAATTAGGGTTAGGGTTAGAATTAGGGTTGGAATTAGGGTTGGGATTAGGGTTAGGGTTGGGATTAGGGTCAGGGGTGTGTTGGGGTTAGGGTTTGAGCTAGAATTGAGGGGTTTCCACTATCTAGGCACATCAAGGGGTCTCCAAGCACAACATGGCGTTCAAAAAGTCCCTCCCTTCTGAGCTCTGCCGTGCACCCAAACAGTGGTTTACCCCAACATATGGGGCATCAGCGTACTCAGGACAAATTGCACACCAATTTTGGGGTTCTAATTTATCCTGGTACCCTTGGGAAAATAAAAAATAGCGGGCTAAAAAAATCATTTTTGAGGAAAAAAAATGAATTTTTATTTTCACGGCTCTGCATTTATAAACTTCTATGAAGCACTTGGGGGTTCAAAGTGCTCACCACACATCTAGATAAGCTCCTTAGGGGGTCTAGTTTCCGAAATGGGTTCACTTGTGGGGGGTTTCTACTGTTTAGGCACATCAAGGGCTCTGCAAACACAACATGACACCCTCAGAACATTCCATCAAAGTTTGCATTACGAAATGGCGCTCCTTCCCTTCCAAGCTGTTCCATGCGCCCACACAGTGGTTCCCCCCAACATATGTGGTATCAGCGTACTCAGGAAAAATTGCACAACAGCTTTTGTGGTCCAATTTCTCCTGTTTCCTTTGGGAAAATAAAAAATAGCGGGCTAAAAATCATTTTATTTTCACTGCTCTATGTTATAAACTTCTGTGAAGCACTTGGAGGTTCAAAGTGCTCACCACACATCTAGATAAGTTCCTTAAGGGGTCTAGTTTCCAAAATGGGGTCACTTGTTGGGGGTTTCCACTGTTTAGGCACATCAGGGGCTCTCCAAACGCGAATGGCATCCAGCCAATTCTGCGTTGAAAAAGTTAAACTGCGCTCTTTCCCTTGCGACCTCTGCCATGCGCCAAAAAAGTTGTTTACCCACACATATGGGGTATCGGCGTATTCAGGAGAAATTGTAGAACAAATTTTGTGGTTCATTTTCTCTTTTAACACTTGTGAAAATAAAAAAAATTGGTTCTGAAGTAAATTTTTTGCAAAAAAAAGTTAAATGTTAATTTTATCCTTCCACATTGCTTCAGTTCCTGTGAAGCACATAAAGGGTTAATAAAGGGTTAATAAAGGGTTAATAAACTTCTTGAATATGGATTTGAGCACCTTGAGGGGTGCAGTTTTTAGAATGATGTCACTTTTGGGTATTTTCTATCATATAGACCCCTCAAAGTGACTTCAAATTTGATGTGGTCCCTAAAAAAAATGGTGTTATAAAAATGAGAAAATTATGCTGATGTAAAGTAGACATGTGGGAAATGTTAATTATTAAGTATTTTGTGTGACATACAGTACAGACCAAAAGTTTGGACACACCTTCTCATTCAAAGATTTCTCTGTATTTTCATGACTATGAAAATTGTAGAATCACACTGAAGGCATCAAAACTATGAATCAATACATGTGGAATTATACATTACACTTTACAGAAAAGTGTGAAACAACTGAAAATATGTCTTATATTCTAGGTTCTTCAAAGTAGCCACCTTTTGCTTTGATTACTGCTTTGCACGCAGAAAAGGTGAACGGATGGACTCTACATGCCTGGTTCCCACCGTGAAGCATGGAGGAGGTGGTGTGATGGTGTGGGGGTGCTTTGCTGGTAACACTGTTGGGGATTTATTCAAAATTAAA
This sequence comes from Oophaga sylvatica, assembly GCA_033576555.1. Lineage (NCBI taxonomy): Eukaryota > Metazoa > Chordata > Amphibia > Anura > Dendrobatidae > Oophaga > Oophaga sylvatica. The sequence continues at coordinate 345,305,485 of JARQOD010000004.1, read as the reverse complement.
GCGGTGAGCCGTCCAGCTCACCCCAAACCATCTCGATTGGGTTCAGGTCTGGTGACTGTGGAGGCCAGGTCATCTGGCGTAGCACCCCAACACTCTCCTTCTTGGTCAAATAGCCCTTACACAGTCTGGAGGTGTGTTTGGGGTCATTGTCCTGTTGAAAAATAAATGATGGTCCAACTAAACGCAAACCGGATGGAATAGCATGCCGCTGCAAGATGCTGTGGTAGCCATGCTGGTTCAGTATGCCTTCAATCAAAGCAAAAGGTGGCTACTTTGAAGAACCTAGAATATTAGACATATTTTCAGTTGTTTCACACTTTTATGTAAAGTGTAATGTAGAATTCCACATGTGTTGATTCATCGTTTTGATGCCTTTAGTGTGATTCTACAGTTTTCATAGTCATGAAAATACAATTTAAAATCAATAAATATATTTGAAAACAAACTTTTGGTCTGTACTGTATCTCTCTGATTTAAGGGCATAAAAATTTAAAGTTTGAAAATTGCTAAATTTTCAAAATTTTGCCATATTTCCGTTCTTTTCATAAATAAACGCAAGTCATATCAAATTTTTTTTACCACTAACGTGAATTACAATATGTCACAAAAAAACATTCTCAGAATCAGCGGAATTCGTTAAAGCGTTCCAGAGTTATAACCTCGTAAAGTGACAGTGGTCAGAACTGTAAAAATTGGCCTGGTCATTAAGCTGCAAATTGGCTCTCTCACTAAGGGGTTAAGTCAGAACCATGGACATATATTTTTTCATTCCTATGATGCTGCCTTTTTATGATTGGAAAGCGTCATAGACGGATGAAAGTACACATTCGCAGTATTGAACATAATTAAATACCCAATTGTATAATGAAAAAAATAGCATATTAGGCTCCAGTAATTTTGCGGTACTGTATCTCCACAACTTAGTAGAGAAGAAAAATAAAGAAAATGTTTGCTACTATGTGAAAGAATGTATAAGAAAAAATTGGTAATAGGTCCTCTTTAAATCGACAAACTGCAGGATCACCCCCCCCAAAAAAAAAAAAATGTTGCAATATTGTGTACTTTACCAGGGTCTATAATTTAAGTTTGTTTCACATGAAAAAAAACATACTTGGGCAGGGAGTGCAAAAACACTTAAATATAAAAAAGAAAATTTCCCCAGGTTGAAGGCTGCTCTTCAGGACATAGTCAGATAGTGATAGTGATACAAATGCTAAATGGCAGTATTGTATATAGGTCAGTCATACTACAAACTATACTCCTATAAGTAACAAGTATAGACAACAAAAATTAAGACCACATGGTTGAAAACTATGGTTAACAAGGCCATCATTGACGAAAAAAATACGTAAATCTCATGGTCACTTTTAGCCTTTAAAGAGAACCTATCAGCAGGATTGTGCACAGTAACCTACAGACAGTGTCAAGTTGCCGCCATTATACTAATTAAAATGATACCTTGGTTGATGAAATCCGTCTTGTGGTTGTTGTTTAATCTTTAGTTTCAGTTTTGAATTAATAATATGCTCGTGCTCCTGGGCGACCAGTGGGGGAGATATTCATGTGGTGCTCTGCTTAGGTATTAATCAGTATGGCTTCTGACACGTCACTGATCCCTCAGTGACCTGCCACCTAGTTTACATAATGAATATTACATACAGTATATTTTTTTTAAAAATCCCCTTCTGCAGGCAGGCGCTGGTGGCAGGGCCACGCTGCTCCATGATCGCATCCACATTGCGCATTTAATTATTCTTTTTGATGGTATCCATAAATTCCTAAAAAAATCAGTATGGAAATGGCACTGGCCGCGCCTGCGCAATAGCAGCTATCGGCGATCCGATAGCCGCTACTATGCAGGCGGCACCATCTTGCTAGAGAAAATTTTGAAAATGCCTCCTCCAAGATGGCACCGCCGATGCCTGCACAGTGACAACTATCGAATCACCAATAGCTGCTACTGTACAGGCGCCGACACCGCCATCTTGCTAGAGAAAAAAAATTGTCTCCACTAAGATGGTGCCGACCACGCCTGCACAGTAGCATCTATCGGCAATCCGATAGATGCTACTGAGCAGGCGCCAGCAGCACAATCTTGGAAGAGGCAATTTTTTTTCTCTAGCAAGATGGCGCCTCCTGCGCAACTGCGGCTATCGGATCATCGATAGCTACTACTGCGCAGGCGCGGCCACCACCATTTTCAAACTTTTTTTTTTTTTAAGAATTTATGGATACCATCAAGAATAATAAATAAATGCACAATATAGATGCGATCATGGTGCAGCGCAGGCACCACCGCCAGCGCATGCCTGCAAAAGAGGATTTTTAAAAAAAATATATATATTCTTTATGTAAACTAGGGGGAAGGTCACTGAGGAATTAGTGACCTGTCAGAAGCCATACAGATGAATAGCTTAACAGCGCACCACATGAAGAACTTCCACCCACAGGCATTAATTGAAAAGTGAAAATAAAGATTAAACAACAACCACAAGATGGATTTCATCAACCAAGGTATCATTTTAATTAGTATAATGGCGCCAACCTGACACTGGCTATACTTTACTGAGCACAATCCTGCTGACAGGTTCCCTCTAATCCCTTCACGACTTATGACGCATAGGTACATCATAAATCGTGTAACGGGATTTGATGCGAGCTCTGGCGCTGACCCGCTTCTTTGTAGGCACATGAAAGATGATTTGATCAGCTGTCATGTGCTCCTAACAGCCATCAGTGGAATTGCAAACCACGCGCGGCTGTTAACATGTTAAATGCCGCTGTCAATCTCTGACAGCGGCATTTAACTCGTGCTTACCTGAAGCACGTCACAAGCCCTGCCTATCAGCGGCCCTGTCACTTGATCATGGGGTGACAATGGGTTGACATGACAGACAGGGATCTGTAGAAGACCTTTGTGCTTCTCATTGCAGATCTCCTATGAACCCTGGCCCGTGGCCAGCAATCATAGGGGTTGATGGATGATTTCTGCTACACATAGGGCTGAAATCCTGCTATGTGCAGCGCAAGCGATCGGATGATCGCAGCATCAAGTCTACTAAGGGGACTATTGAAGCAAGTAAAAAGTAGAAAAATAGTTTTAAAAAAATATGAAAAAAATATAAAAGTTCAAATCACCCTCCATTTGCCCCATTCAAAATAATAACAATAAACAATAAAATAATTATAAAAATACACATATTTGGTATCGCTGTGTCCTGAAACGCCAGATCTATCAAAGCATAAACTAAATTAATCTGATTGGTAAACGGCATAACGAGAAAAAGAATAAAAATGCCACAATTTACGTTTTTTTGGTCACGGCAACTGTTAGAACAGCGCTGGTGCCCCTGCATGTGTCCCCTTCCCCCTCTCAGCAGGGATGCTGGTGTGTCATCTTGTCATGATACTCTGATCCTCGCCATCTCTGTCTCCTCCTAGGGCCTGTGTATGGCATACAGGTCCCCTGGGAGAATGCGTGTGCACTACCTGCTTCTTAAAGGGACCATGCACACCTTTGAAAATGTCCCCAGCCAATGGCTGGGAGACATTAGGTATTTAAGGCACCTTCCCAAAATGGGAGGTGCCTTAGCAATGTTAATACCAGTGTGTTTTCTGCTACCAAGTTGTAAGGTGCCTGTACCCGTACTCTCTGAATCTGATCCTGTTCATCCCATTTACCTTAGCCAGTCCACCCAGTCTGCACCCGTTCCTGTCCACCCTGCTGTACATATACCCAAGCCCGTTTTGCCTGTGCCTACTCCTGATCCTGACCTGTCTGAACCTGCATCTGTGATCCGGTGTTATGTTTCGGCAGCTGAGGAGTGCAGGCAAAAAAAAGGCAGTACATCAGAGCAGTTGGAATCTATGAGATTGCAGTACCCTGACTAACCACCACAACTAGAGGCAGCCGTGGAGCGTTCCTACGTTGGTCCTAGACCCTCGTCACAGCCTGAGAAACTAACTACACCTAAAGATATAAATAGGAAAGCTATCTGCCCCGGAGCAGAACCCCAAAGATAATAGAAAGCCCCCAAACATGTAATGGCGGTTAGACAAGATGAAATACTGACACAGAAAGAAAATAGTATGAGCAAACACTGGGGCCCAAACTAACTAAATAGAAAAGGATAGGAAGGGTACTTACTGCAATCCCAGAAAACCCTGAAAAGCACCAACTCTACTAATTTCAAAAACACCTGAGATCACACGACCTCTTCCACCTAAATTAGTTCTCTGGTGTAACAAAATCAAAACAGCAGCCACTGAAAAAACTGGAAAAAGCAAAAGCACAAACATCAGTGGCTGAACTAAACTGAGAGGGCAAAAGCCCCCAGAGGGGACCCTGAAGGCCCCCACAGAAGTGCAGGACAAAATGCAAAAATAGCACAAAAACAAAAAGAAGAAAATGTCTTATCTGTTAGCAGGAGATGCAGACACGACACAGCAGGCTACAAGGGAAACAGGAATGAAGGATTCAGACCAGAACAATTGATCACCGGCAACCCTGATGGGAAGGTGACTCCCTTATATAAGACCAGTCAGTAACACCTGATTCCCAGTCCTCACAATCTTCACTGGACAGACCAGCACCGCCTGAAACCACCAGAGGGAGCCTCTGCTCAGAACTCATCTCAAACCCATTCACAACAGTACCCCCCTTGAGGAGGGGTCACCGAACCCTCATTTGAGCAACCAGGTCGGTCAGGATGAGTTCTATGATACGCACGGATAAGTCTCCTAGCATGGATGTCCGAAGCAAACACCCAAGAATTGTCTTCCTGACCATAACCTCTCCATTTAACCAAATACTGGAGTTTCCGTCTAGAAAAACGAGAATCTAATATTTTCTCAACCACATACTCCAGATTGCCCTCAACCAAAACAGGGTCAGGAGGCACAGCAGCAGGAACCACTGGCTCAATAAACCTCTTCAACAAGGACTTGTGGAACACGTTATGGATCTTAAATGTCCCTGGAAGAAGCAAACGAAAAGAAACAGGATTAATAATCTCCATGATCTTATAAGGTCCAATGAACCTAGGCTTAAATTTAGGAGATGCTACTCTCATAGGAATATTCTTTGAGGACAACCAGACCAAGTCCCCCACTTTAAACCGAGGACCATCAGTCCTATGCCGGTTAGCAAACCGCTGGGCCTTCTCCTGAGAGAGGGACAACCTCTCCACTACCTGGTCCCAAATCTGTTGCATACGCTCCACAACAGAGTCAACACCTGGACAGACAGAAGCCTCCGTCTGTCCTGAAGAAAATCGAGGGTGAAACCCAGAATTACAGAAAAACTGAGACATCAAAGTGGCAGAGCTAGCCCTATTATTAAGAGCAAACTCAGCCAAAGGCAAAAAAGAGACCCAGTCATCCTGATCAGCAGACACAAAGCATCTTAGATAAGTCTCCAATGTCTGGTTTGTTCTCTCAGTTTGACCATTGGTCTGAGGATGAAATGCCGAGGAGAAAGACAATTGAACACCCAGTTTAGAACAAAAAGTCCTCCAAAATCTGGAAACAAACTGGACTCCTCTGTCAGACACAATGTTCTCAGGAATGCCGTGTAAACGAACCATGTGCTGAAGGAACAACGGCACCAATTCAGAGGAGGAAGGCAACTTAGGTAATGGTACAAGATGTATCATTTTGGAAAACCTATCACAAATTACCCAGATGGTGGTCATTCTCTGAGAAACAGGAAGGTCGGAAATGAAATCCATAGAGATATGGGTCCATGGTCTCTTGGGCACAGGCAATGGCATCAACAAACCACTAGAGCGAGAGCAAGGCTTGGAGCGAGAGCAAGTCCCGCAGGACTGCACAAATTCCCTGACATCACGAGACAAGGTAGGCCACCAAAAGGACCGACTAACCAAGTCTCTGGTACCAAAAATTCCGGGATGCCCAGCCAATGCGGAACAATGAATCTCAGACATCACACTCTTTTTCCACTGGTCCGGGACAAACAATTTTCCAACAGGGCAGCACTCGGGCCTATCCTCCTGACACCCCTCCAGAGCAAGTCTCAAATTGGGCGAGATGGCAGAAAGAACTACACCCTCTTTCAAAATAACAGAAGGATCAGATAACTCAGGAGAGTCCGCAAGGAAACTCCTCGAGAGGGCATCCGCCTTAACATTCTTAGTGCCAGGAAGAAAGGAAACCACAAAATTAAAACGTGTGAAAAACAAGGCCCACCTGGCCTGTCTAGGATTGAGTCGCTTGGCAGATTCCAGATAGACCAGATTCTTATGGTCCTTAAGGACCACCACCTGATGTTTGGCTCCCTCCAGACAATGTTTCCACTCTTCAAAAGCCCACTTCATGGCCAATAACTCCCGATTACCCACGTCATAATTACGTTCAGTAGGAGAAAATTTTCGAGAGAAAAAGGCACAAGGGTTACTTTTAGAGGTCTCTGGATCTTTTTGGGACAAAACGGCACCTGCCCCAATTTCAGAGGCATCAACCTCCACCTGAAATGGCAGAGAAACATCAGGCTGCCGTAGAACAGGAGCAGAAGTGAATCTCTGCTTAAGTTCCTGAAATGCAGAGACTGCCTCAGGAGGCCAATTCACCACATCAGAACCCTTTCTGGTCAAATCAGTCAATGGTTTAACAATAACCGAGAAATTACCAATAAATTTACGATAAAAATTGGCAAAACCCAAAAATCTCTGAAGAGCCTTTAATGAAGTAGGTTGGACCCAATCACAGATGGCCTGAACCTTGACCGGGTCCATTTCAATAACAGATGGGGACAAAATGAATCCCAGAAATGAGATCCTCTGTACGCCAAAAAGACACTTTGATCCCTTCACATACAGAGCATTCTCTCTCAAAATCTGGAATACAGTTTGAACATGTTTCACATGAGAGTCCCAGTCATTAGAAAAAATCAAGATATCATCCAAATAAACAATCAGAAATTTGTCCACAAAATCCCTGAAAATGTCATTCATGAAGGACTGGAAGACGGAAGGAGCATTAGTGAGCCCAAAGGGCATCACTAGGTACTCAAAATGCCCCTCTGGGGTATTAAATGCCATCTTCCATTCATCCCCGTGCTTAATGCGAATAAGGTTATACGCCCCCCTGAGGTCAAGCTTGGTAAACCAAGTAGCGTTTTTCACCCTAGAAAACAGGTCAGAAATCAAGGGTAACGGGTATTGATATTTCACAGTAATATTGTTCAAGAGACGATAATCAATACACGGCCTTAATGATCCATCCTTTTTGGCCACAAAGAAAAAAACCGGCACCTAAGGGTGAAGAGGATGGTCTGATATGACCCTTCTCCAATGATTCCTTGATATAAGACCGCATAGCGTCATGTTCAGGTACAGACAAGTTAAAAAGGCGACCTTTAGGGAATTTACTACCCGGCACTAATTCAATAGCGCAGTCATAGCTCCTATGGGGAGGCAAGGATGCAGATTTACTTTCGCTAAACACATCAGAAAAATCAATCGAAAAGTCAGGAACATCCTGAGCCTGGGGGGAGGCAGAAAAAACAGGAGTGTGGGTATTAACACATTGGCAGCCCCAACTGGTTACAGACACAGATTTCCAATCCAAAACAGGATTATGAGACTGTAACCAAGGGAAACCCAGCACGATAATGTCATGCAGATTATACAGAACCAAAAATTTGCAGCACTCCTGGTGATCAGGTTCAACCCTCATTATCACCTGAGTAGAAAACTGGGGTTTATTCTCAGCCAAAGGGGTAGAATCGATCCCCAGTAGGGGAATAGACTTCTGTAGGGGTATCAAGGGAAACCCACAACGTTTAGCAAAATCATAATCCATCAGGTTAATAGCTGCTCCAGAATCAACGAAAGCCTGAGCAGAAAATGAGGACAGAGAGCATATCAGAGTGACAGTTAATAAAAACTTAGTCTGAACACTACCCAAGACAACTGAGCGTGCAAAACGTCTTCCCCGCTTAGGGCAGACTGAAATAGCATGAGAGGCATCACCACAGTAGAAACATAACCCATTGCGCTTTCGAAACTCATGACGCTGTGCCCCAGACACCACTCTATCACACTGCATGGGTTCAGAAGCTGGTTCACAAGGCAACACCATTCCACGCATACTTCTCCGCTCACGCAAACGTCTGTCAATTTGAATCGCTAATGACATAGAATCATTGAGACCAGAGGGGACAGGGAATCCCACCATAACATCCTTTACATTATCTGACAGACCCTTCCGGAAAAGGGCTGCCAAAGCGTCGTCATTCCATTTGGTCAGGACTGCCCACCTACGGAATCTCTGACAGTATAACTCAGCGTCATAAAGCCCCTGATTTAATGCCAACAAGGCTTTTTCAGCTTGATCAGTGACATTAAGCTCATCGTACAATAACCCCAAAGCCTGAAAAAATGCATCAACATCACTCAAAACAGGATCCCCAGGTGTCAGGGAAAAAGCCCAATCCTGAGGATCGCCGCGCAGGAGAGAGATGATAATTTGAACCTGCTGCGCTGCGTTCCCTGAGGACTTAGATTTTAAGGCAAAAAACAATTTACAATTATTTTTGAAATTCTGAAACTTAGCTCGATCCCCTAAAAACAAATCTGGCATGGGAATCCTAGGTTCCACAACAGGCAACCTAGCAAGATATGCAGCAATACTCTGAACCTCAGTGGCAAGCTGATCCACATGGCCAGACAACTGTGCAAACTCCATTGAGAGAAAAGATCCTCCCCAGCACCCAGAGATACAGAGGGAAAAAAAAGCAACAAACAGAAAAATATCTCTGACAACTCTGACAACCTTTTTTTCTTTCACAATATTTTTTCCCTTCTGTGAGTACCATACAATTTTCAATTTTTGGGGCCGGTGATACTGTTATGTTTCGGCAGCTGAGGAGTGCAGGCAAAAAAAGGCAATACACCAGAGCAGTTGGAATCTATGAGATTGCAGTACCCTGACTAACCACCACAACTAGAGGCAGCCGTGGAGCGTTCCTACGTTGGTCCTAGACGCCTCGTCACAGCCTGAGAAACTAACTACACCTAAAGATAGAAATAGGAAAGCTATCTGCCCCAGAGCAGAACCCCAAAGATAATAGAAAGCCCCCAAACATGTAATGGCGGTTAGACAAGATGAAATACTGACACAGAAAGAAAATAGTATGAGCAAACACTGGGGCCCAAACTAACTAAATAGAAAAGGATAGGAAGGGTACTTACTGCAATCCCAGAAAACCCTGAAAAGCACCAACTCTACTAATTTCAAAAACACCTGAGATCACACGACCTCTTCCACCTAAATTAGTTCTCTGGTGTAACAAAATCAAAACAGCAGCCACTGAAAAAACTGGAAAAAGCAAAAGCACAAACATCAGTGGCTGAACTAAACTGAGAGGGCAAAAGCCCCCAGAGGGGACCCTGAAGGCCCCCACAGAAGTGCAGGACAAAATGCAAAAATATAGCACAAAAACAAAAAGAAGAAAATGTCTTATCTGTTAGCAGGAGATGCAGACACGACACAGCAGGCTACAAGGGAAACAGGAATGAAGGATTCAGACCAGAACAATTGATCACCGGCAACCCTGATGGGAAGGTGACTCCCTTATATAAGACCAGTCAGTAACACCTGATTCCCAGTCCTCACAATCTTCACTGGACAGACCAGCACCGCCTGCAACCACCAGAGGGAGCCTCTGCTCAGAACTCATCTCAAACCCATTCACAACAATCCGGTACCTGTGGTCATCCCGTGTTCCTGTACCTATACTGCTTATGCCTGATCCTGCATCTGTCTACCAGCCTCATACCGCCTGCTATCCAGTTCCTGGCCAGTTCTGCTTCCCTGTCCCCTTGGGGGTCAGCAGCCACGGCTCCAGATTCTCTTCTGGACCTGGCATCCCCTGGATTCAAGTCTAACCACACCATCAGGGGCTCTAGAGAAGAACCAGGTGTTAGCTTAGTTATGCCCCTCCAGGCTCTCCTCCGATGTGGCACAGTGGTTCCACAACCATGTCCGTAACAGTTTTTTAAGGCTATGGAACCCAGTGACTTTGATACTCCTCCTGCCTTGGACCAGTACCACGAGATGACCCTTTGGAGAGATCAGCAAGACAAGATCCTATCTTATCTAAGGACTGTTAACATCTGTGGACGCCTTGACATCAGACATCATATCCACTCTAGTTCAAGCTGCGGCAACCTCGGCAGTGACTATTCAGTCTGCATATCATGCTTCAAGTCTTAGGCACCATCTGTCTGGACTTCCACGTTTTTATGGTGATCCGAAGCAATGCCGAGCTTTTATCAACCAGTACTCACTGCAGTTTGAACTGCTGACCCATCAGTTCCCCACCGATCATGGCCTTTCTAATGTCTCATCTTGGAGGAGAAGCTCTGGCATGGCTCAACCCCATTTGGGAGAGAGGAGATGCGATAATATCAGACCTGCAGACTTTCCTGGAGACATTTTGCAAGCTATTTGATGAGCCTGGTCGAGTTACCCCTGCTGCTTCATCCCTCTTCAAACTACGTCAGGTCAGTACACTATCCGGTTGCTCACCTTGGCCTCGGAACTTGGCTTGAACAACAAGGCACTGGTGGCCGCTTTCTGGAGGGATTGTCTAGAAGGATCAATGATGAGCTAGCTGGTCAAAACATTTCTACTACAATGGACTATCTAGTTTCCCTGGCCATTGGAATCGACCTCCAGTTCCAGGAGCTCTCCCGAGAAACGGTGCGTCAGAGAAAACCACTTCGTCGGGCTCTGTCCTTCCAAAGTCGGCTCTTTCCTCAGCATCCCACACCCATAGCACCTCTTGAACCTATACAAGTCAACAATGTAGAGCTAGCTGAACAATGGCAGGAGATTTGTCTAGCCAGGGGCTTATGCTTCTATTGTGAAGACACTGATCAACTCATTCTCTCTTGTCCAAAGAAGCTGAGAAACTCCCAAGCCTAGGGCTATTAGGAGAGGCTATCCTGTTCGTTAAGACAGAGTATCTGGATCTGGTTCAGCACGGAACTTCATACAGCAAACAGTGGTAGATCGCTACTAGATTCCCATTTGACACCTCTGGAATCCTTTGCTGGTGTTAACTGTCGTTGGGCAGCCCCTATCTGAAAACGTTTGAGTAGTCAACGAGTGGTCTCCTTCTTTGTGCTTCCCAGCCTGTAACATTTCCTTCTCCTGGGTCATTCGTGCCGTTGCATGCATGAACACGTTCTTTCAGAAGTCCACTTCTACACTTGGAAGCGACTTCTTCTTTGTTAAGAAAGAAAACAGGACCCTTCGGTATCAATCAGATCACGGTTAAGAACAAGGGTCCGTTGCCGTTGATTCCAATGTTATTCAGCCATCTCAGAGGTGTTAGGATCTTTACCAAGTTGGATCTGCGAGGAGCATACAATCTAATCCAGATACAGCAAGGACATAAAAGGAAGATGGCTTTCAACACCCGAGATGGTGATTATGAATACCAAGTACCAATAAAATTGTGAAGACCTCTTTCAAGACCTCCTCTATGCATGTGGCATCGTTTACCTGGACAATACTTTGGTCTTCTCTCAAGATCTGCCCTCTCATAGGCAGAACGTTCGGCATGTCCTGCAGTGACTCGGAGAGAATTGCCTGTACGCTAAATTTGAGAAATGTGCATTCGAACAATTTTCTCTGCCTTTCCTAAGTTATATCATCTTGGACACAGGCCCAGAGATGGATCCGGAGGATCCATCCTCGAGTGGCCGAGTCCTGCCAGCGTTAAAGCTATCCAGTGATTCCTGGGATTTGTTAACTGCTTCCGAAAATTAATTCCACAATTTACGTCCAGGACCGCTCTCATCTCCGCCCTGATCTGCAAGGGTGCTGATCTGAAGGTAAGGACTGCAGAAGCTGTGAACACTTTTATCTCACTGGAACAGGCCTTTTCCTCCACTCCAGTATAACATCGACCAAAAGTGCAAAAACAATTCTTTCTGGAGGTAAACGCTTCATCTTCTGGGGCTGGAGCAGTTCTTACCCAAAAGTCTCCTTCTGACTGTGGTTTCTTCTCCAAAGCCTTCTCTGCACCAATTGGTGACCAAGAGTTGTTAGCAATTAAGATGGCTCTAGAGGAGTGGCAGTACCTTCTCAAGGGAGCAGTCCATCTAGTCTCTAGTTGGCATTTATACAAACCACAAGAACTTGGCCTATCTGCAGTCCGCGCAAAGACTGAACCCGCTCCAGGTTAGGTGATCGTTATTTTTTGCCTGTTTTGATTTTGTTCTGTATTTCCGGTCAGCTAAAAATATCATAGCTAATGCACTATCCCTCTCCTTCCTGCCCACTGACCAAAAAGAGGAACCTCAACTCATCATCAAGACGTCCAAGATGGTTACTGTTGCACTGGTAAAACTGTCTCAAATTCCACCAGGTAAGACCTTGATGTCAGAATCAGACAAGAGATGAGTTCTGCCATGGGGGCAGTCCTCTAAGGTGGCAGATCATGCCTAGCAGAGAAAGACATTGCAGGTAATGTCACGTCAGTACTGGTGGTCTACCATGCATAAGGAGATCATGGAGTTCATTTCCGCCTATCCTTCCTGTGTCCACAACAAGACTCCTACCTAACCTGTCTAAACTTGTTGGGGATGTTTAACCCTTTGCATTTTATTACACCAGGATTGATATTTGGGCTGTGTATATAATATAATAATATAAATTACTCAATGCAGCTTGTATTTAGCAGCATCTCCCTGCATGTTTGTTCAGCAACCTCTATGCTATAATCCTATTTATTTGTTGTAATTGTTCTAAATAAAATCTATTTTTTAAGTGCATATACTCTATGGTTATTTGTTAAGCCTCTCTTGTTTCTATACATATTTTGTGAGTTTTTTCGACCTAAGTCTAATTTAAATATGGGTATATTTTGATATTGATCGTCCTAAGTTGTGTAGATTAGTAAACTGCAGTGCGTTGATGCCATACGTACTCAGCAGACATTTAGAAATTAACATATAACAAGAGTCAACGTACAATCTCATATGAAACAATAACTCAACTGAGGCCTCTGAGACACTAACAAGAGTAACAGAATGATTGCTTTACCTGATTACCAATCTTGTGTCTGGCCTTACGTATACGTAAGATCCAGCCTGCACATCATCCTCTGATTACTGTACCTTAATGGAAACATTGATTCCCGAGGCTGAACTGATAAGCAAGCAAATCTCTAATAAAACACAGCAAGCAAATCTGTAATAAAACAAAACAATAAGATCGACATAGTCAGTGCTCTGTGCTGGAAAAAGTCTGATCCGTGGATTCCGCTCTGCGTGCATTGGTCCAATAGTCTTTAGAACAAGGCCTGCTCCTAACAATTAGCACAAATCAGAAGTATGACCTCAAATCAATCCACTACAAGGGGAAGAGGCATTCCTCTGATTTGTGTTATTTGTTTATGGTACCACATTACTTGGGCATTTTCATTGTTGATTTCATACAGCGCCTAACAATGATGGTGTCTGTAAAGTGTTGCAGAATAGGAAGGTGCTACATAAGTAGAGCATAATAAATAAATAATTATTATTTCATTTGTATTGCCCTCCCTGAAACTGTTCAGAGAGGTGAATTGTTTTCCTTCACCATAAATCTCCCTTTTAAGAGGAACTCACAAGTTCTCCATAGGGTTTAGGTCAGGTGATGAAAAAGGGCATGTCATTTTTCTTTCATCTTTAAAGTGTTGTCATATGCAACAGATTAGGACTTCTATATTAGAAGTAAAAGGAGACTTTATGCTGACCTAACAGTAGATGGCGATGTTGTGTAATGTTTCCTTCTGTTTAATGTATAGTATAAGAATTAGTCTCTTCTGTGTTTAGTTTCACTTTCGTTTTGTTCCTGTTACCTGATGCAATGCTGTAATGACTGTGCATTATTTCTTTATCTCATGTTCAGAGAAGTAAACGCTTGTTATCCCATGCAACTTGCTCTGTGAAGTTTCTGCTGCAAAGGTGTGGATTAAGAAGCTGTGCAACAGGTTATGGGCCCAGACACCCAGACCCAGGCACCCAGATACAGCGTATCCAGAGCACCAAAGAATACCAGATACCCAGGACACTGGAATTCTCAGCAAGACACTGGTGAATGCAGAAGAATTCTTCAGTGCAAGTCTCTCCAAACAAGTAAGATAAGTTAAAAATGATGAATAGTACAGAGCTAAAACTCACAGTAGCTAAACTGAATGATGAGAACTATCAGCTATGGAAGTTCAAAGTAGAGATGTTATTGTCTAAAGATGATTTATTGGAAGTAATCACTACAGATAGACCTGATGAATATAATCAGACATGGGATAGAAAAAATAGACAAGCGAGAGCTACCATCAGCTTGTTAGTGGATGATGCTCAATTAATACATATAAGAAATGAAGAAACAGCGAAAGGAATGTGGGAACAATTAAGAAAGCTATATGAGAATCCCAGCTTAAATCACAAGTTATTTCTACTAAGAAAGCTTTACAATATGAGACTAAATGCAGACAGTGACATGCAGAAGCATATATTCTCTATTATGGAAGTGATATTACAGCTAAGATCTATTGGTGAAGATATTAAGGAAAGCCATATAGCAGCAATTTTATTGTGCAGTTTACCAGATTCATATACAGCTTTAATAAATGCACTAGAGACAAGACCAGAAACTGACATTACATTAGAGTTTGTGAAAACAAGACTCATAGATGAATATCAGAGAAGGAAAGAGCAAAGCAATGATTCTTCTACTGAAAAAGATAATGGAAATGCTCTTAAAGCTACAGAACTTAAAAAACCCTATAATAAAGAGACAAGAGAATGCTTCAGATGTAAGAAAAAAGGTCATTTAAAGAAATACTGTACTATATGGAAAGCTGAACAACAGAAATTACACTATAAAGATAATATACAGAAGGTAAAAAACACAATTTCTGATTCATGTGAAAATAATTGGAATGGCACATTTAAAGTAACTGATAAGAAATCATCACTTGGTTGGTTTATTGATTCAGGAGCAATGAGTCATATGACAAGTGACAAGAATTTCTTTACTGATCTTGATTTAAATAAGAAAGAAGCTATTTATCTTGCAGATGGAAGCAAAATAACCGCAGAAGGTATCGGACAAGGTATGCTAAATTGTTCAAACAAGTTTGGACAAGATTCAAAGATACTTGTACAGGATGTGTTGTATGTTCCAAAATTGGAAGGCGGATTATTATCTGTGAAACGTTTAACAGCAAAAGGACTTACAGTAAAATTCAAAGATAATGAGTGTGCAATTATTGCAGGAAACAAGTTGATAACCAAAGTCAAGGCAGATGAACAATTATATCATTTTGACAAACCAAAGGAACAGATGAAGGTATGTACACATGATCACAAAAACTGTATTCACATGTGGCATAGACATCTAGGACATAGACACCCGGACAGTATAAGGGAACTACAGAGAAAAGAATTGACAAAAGATTTAAAGATATCAGATTGCTCAATTACCATAAGATGTAAATGTTGTATAAAATCCAAAGGCACAAGGATATCTATTCCAAAAGAAAGTGAGATGAAAAGCGAAAGACAACTTGATTTGGTGCATAGTGACGTATGTGGACTCATGAAAGTGACTACATCAGGAGGCAATAAATACATGTTGACTTTTATAGATGACTACTCAAGATACACAGTCACATACTTAATTAAGAACAAAAGTGAAGTTTTTGATAAACTTGTAGACTATGTAACAAGATCAAGTAACAAATTTCAAAGGAAGCCAATTGTCATCAGAAGTGATAATGGAGGTGAATTTACAAGTCACAGAATAGAAGACTACTTAAGACAAAATGGAATAGAACATCAGAAAACTGTTCCATACACACCTGAACAAAATGGAGTAGCAGAAAGGAAAAACAGAACTCTAACAGAAATGATGAGATGTATGCTGACAGATTCTAAACTACCAGAGAAATATTGGGGTGAGGCAGCAATAACAGCTACATATCTACAGAACGACTTTTTTCCAGAAAACTGAAGAAAACTCCATATGAACTGTGGCAAGGTATGAAACCAAGTGTCAATCATTTAAAAGTTTTTGGATGTAAAGTTTTTATATTCATTCCAACAGAAAAACGTTCCAAACTTCAAAACAGATCCATGGAAGGAATATTCGTTGGATATAGTGAAAACTGCAAAGGATATAGAATCCTAGATCCCAAAACAGACAGAGTTACAGTAAGTAACAGTGTGACATTCATTGAAGATTTAAATGAAGACATTATGATTTCAGTTGAAACAAAAAATGAGAAAAACAATAGTGACATAACTGAAGAAATATCTGATGAGAAAGAAGTAGAAATGAATGAAGAACAAAATACTGAAAGTGAAGAATCACAACTACAAACAGACACAGAACCAAGACGTTCAATAAGAGAGAACAAAGGAAAACCACCAAAACGTCTCTCATACAAGACAAGTATAAGAAAAATCTATGAACCTACCTCTTGGAAAGACATATCTAAACCTCCTGAAGAAGAAGCTAATAAATGGATAGAAGCAACAGAAACAGAAATTAAATCCATGCATGATTCAAATACATGGACACTAACAGATTTGCCAGAAGGAAGAAAAGCCATAGGATGTAAATGGATTTTTAAAGTAAAATACCAAACAGATGGCACACCTGAAAGATATCGAGCAAGACTCGTAGCTAAAGGGTATTCTCAAAAATATGGAGAAGACTATGATGAAACATTTGCTCCAGTTGTCAAACACACTACAATAAGAACTTTACTTACAGTTGCAGCAGTGGAACAGATGGAACTAAGACATCTGGATGTAAAGACAGCTTTTTTGAATGGAGATTTAACAGAAGACATTTACATGGAACAACCTCCAGGATTCAAAGATGAAAGAAATCCAAACAAAGTTTGCAAACTACAGAAAAGCATATATGGTTTAAAACAAGCAGCTAAAGCGTGGAATGACAAAATCACGGAAGTACTAACAAATGAAAAATTTCAAAGAAGCAAAGCTGATCCATGCTTGTACACAAAAAGGATGAGTAATAGATGGATTTATGTACTCATATATGTAGACGACATTTTGATTTGTTTTAAACAAGAAAGGGATAAAGAAAACATTCTAAAAATCCTGAAACAAAATTTTGAAATCAAAGACTTGGGAAATGTGAAACAGTACCTAGGAATACAGATAGAAAGACAAGAAGTACTGTGGTTAAGACAATTGTTGACAAAATTAGGACAATCACACTTGGAACCAACAAAACTCAAAGAGGACCAAGGAGTCTTAAAGTTGGAATATTGCTCTACTGAAGAAATGACAGCGGACATTTTCACGAAGGCGTTGAATGCTGATAAACATCAGAGACTAATAAAAAAAGTTGGGTTTGATTGAATAAGTCCTTACTGTTGAGAAAGGGTGTTGTCATATTCAACAGATTAAGACTTCTATTTTATAAGTAAAAGGAGGACTTTATTCTGACCTGACAGTAGATGGCGATGTTGTGTAATGTTTCCTTCTGTTTAATGTATAGTTTAAGAATTAGTCTCTTCTGTGTTTAGTTTCACTTTTGTTTTGTTCCTGTTACCTGATGCAATGCTGTAATGACTGTGCATTATTCCTTTATCTCATGTTCAGAGAAGTAAACGCTTGTTATCCCATGCAACTTGCTCTGTGAAGTTTCTGCTGCAAAGGTGTGGATTAAGAAGCTGTGCAACATAAAGGCTATATTACCTAGGCAAGCAATGCAGGACTTCTGTGCACTCCAGAGGTTGCAGTTCTGAAATTTCTGAAATATGACAGCATTGGAAGATAATGGGTTCCTGGTCGCTTCACTTTCATTCTTCCCAAATCTTTTGTAGTTAAAGTGCATCTTTTTTCTCAACATATTTTTTGCATCCTGTTGACAATTTTCAACAAAACTTTTCATGGTTCTTTGATCACATGACAATATTTAGCAATTTAGACTGTTCTGCATCTTTCTGTAAGTCTTAACAATTTTTGACTTTATAGGCAGGTAAATCTCTTTTTTGGCCCATTTTGCCTGAAGAAAACAAGCTGCCTAATAATTCTGCATAACTTGATAAAAGGCGTTGATATCCTTGTGCCGCATCCTCCCTCATTACACAAATATACATCACCTGATCTGCTTCATCCAATAAGCATTCAAGTTCATACATTTTGAAGTCGGAAAATCTGTATAAAAATGATATGGTCAAAGTACCTACCGGATAGTTGTGCACACAGCGTAATCGAAGTCCAAGGCAAAAAAGATGGGAAGCATACGGTATATGCCTTGTGCTAATGTATGACCTGATATTCTTTGGTTCATACTACATTTTGATAGTATGGGCATTATATATTACAAGCATTTTTCTATATTTACGGTATATGTGAATGCAATTATTTTGATGACAGGAGATGCAGTTTAAGAATTTATGGACATAATTATATTAACTAAATTCAGAGAAAAATTATTCCCTCACACTTTTCCAAATTATAATTCAGTTTCTAAATTTCAATTAACAAGGAATTAACTCTGCTAAGAAATAAAAAAAAATAATGAGTTTTGCAGATACACAAACAGCTTTTGAGTGGATGTATCTCTGTGAAAAGCCAGCATGTGATTCATAAAGCTGAACAATATGGGCTGCTTTAAGGTAGAAGCCAGAATTCATTTCTGAGCCCATTTTTATCTCCGTATTCTGATTCCCGCATTCTGAATTAAATAAAAAAGTCTTCTTGTGTAATGAAATAATAATCTTCTCCAAGATATTTCTCTGACGAACATTTGACAATTATTATTTAACAACTGTGAATGTAGGAACAGTAAGTAATATTTCGTGATGTATAATTTATTCTTACTTATATGTGCAAATATCTTGAAATGACGGCACATAACGATTCCCATTCACTATAGAAAGGGACCAAAGAATAAAAAATAAACTTTGTTGTATTAATTGTAGTTAACATGCCGTACTTTTAATATTTACAGAGTTACAAATACTAGAATTTCACTCTTTGCCATCTTGACTAGTGCATTTTTTCCAGTCTTTGCTCGCAGCTTTCAAATTCTTATCCGCTTTTACTTAGAAGCTAATCTGCAAGCTGCACAATTACTTATTTTGTTATTATGTAATGAGATTGTTCCACCAGATCTTTAAAAATCTTTTACAAAAAATGGCTTTAATACATGCTATATCTAGGTCTATGGATTAGTGGCCAGATAAATTGTCCAGTGAGAGCCTCTGAACACAAATATCAGAATGAACTCATCTACTTCCAGCCAGCATTTGGTTCTTCAGCCATTTTGGGATTACATCCTCTCGGAGTTTGGTGGCCCTGTGACTAGCCCTGCTTTCCCTGTCTTGCTTGCATTTTCTGGCTTTCTATGCTTCAGTTTACCATTTGCTGTCATGGACATTTTGGGAGAGCGATGCCAATTTTTCTATCAATACAAAATTCAGAAGGACAAGCAACCAACAATAAGGATGATGATTTTCTGTATCTGGAGGGCTGTGGTCAACCATGTGATATATGTCTTTCCAGTAGTATTTTTGAATTGGTTGTGGATGCCACCTATATCCTTGCCAGTAAGTGCTCCTTCCATTTGTACTCTTTTTGGGGAGGTCTTGGGATGTCTACTTTTGTTTGACTTACAGTATTTTATATGGCATGCTCTACACCATAAAAACAGCTGGTTATACAAAAAGGTCCATGCTGTTCATCACGAGTATGTGGCACCATTTTCATGGGCTAGTCAGAACCTCAGTGGCTATGAGTTGATGACTGTTGGCTTTTGGAGTACCATGAATCCACTTCAATTAGGATGTCATCCGTTGACATCATGGACTTGTAACATTATTAGTATTTGGATGTCTGTGGATGATCACATAGGCTATAATTTTCCATGGTCTTTTCACCATATATTTCCACTTGGCTTATATGGAGGCGCTTTAGCCCATGACTTACATCATCAAAAGCCAGGAACAAACTTTGCTCCATTTTTTCGACATTGGGACTTAATTTGTGGAACTGCTTACTCTACTAGTGCAAAAGCCTAATATCCAATTATTTGTTGTTAAAGTTACTATACTTGATAAAACAACAAAGTGAAGGGAAAATGAATTGTATATTACACATTAACCAAGAGACCAATAGAGATTTCTGATGTTTAATGCAGGAAATAAAATATTCTTAAAATGTGTTTTTACATGTAAATACTATGTTATCTACATTTCATTCAGATCCAACTATAGAAAGGAATATGCATAATCATCTGTATAGTTTAGTACATTTATGATTACAGTCTGGGACTCATAAAACGTGACTGGTAACTTTTCTCATGGTCAAAATAAGCAATGTATTAGTAAAATATATCTTGATAAGTCTAAATCAAAGTATTTTAGGAAAATAGTTATTTCAGACATTTGCAAGTATAATGATGTTGTCTGGTATAAGAAGCAAAGTCACTTTATTGGACTGCAGAATCTGCAGACTACGATGCGCACACTGTCACGATTCCCCTTAGTGGGTGGTCACATAACAACATGTATGCAATTTTCCTACGTATGGACAAGTGCTGCCTAGTCTCACCCAGCTTTTCTCAATTCCCTTCTATGGACAGATGCTGGATCAGCGTAGTCATCATCTGATCGCAAGTATGAAAATTACATTCATGTCATGCCGACTCGCACAGGAAATACAGGGGAATCGCGACTGTGTGCTCATCACATGCTGTCAGGTATTGGCAGTCTGCAGTGACATAGAATATCTAGAGAAATTGCTTCTCAGCCTGGCAAACCCTAAGTACCATACAGTAATCAATAGCACTGAGCACAGTACACTAAAAGAGAAAATAATTATGACATGTCTAATACCTTATAAACATGTCATTATTTTGCAATTTGTTATGGTAGACAATAAAAGTCATACTTTTCGTATTTGAAATATGTTGATCATAGTGATGATTGTAGAATGAAGTCCATTCTCATGTTTCAGTGCACAGTTTCAGTAAGTAAATAATTCAAGAGTAACATAACACTAATTTTGTACAGTGCTTCTAAAGCAACAGGGTTAAACTGACGAAGGTAGATAATTTCTTACGAGTGACAATCCCTTCAAGTGCAGATATTTTATATGTATTTGAATGAAATCACACATGTAACGTCACTTGTCTATTCAATGTTTCAGCGCTATAATTAAAAGCTGTTGTTTGTGAATTGTGGCCCCTTTAAAGCAGTCACATTATCCTCCTGGAGCCAGGCTGTGTTGTCAGGGAGCTGGAAAGGGTCTGAATTGTTGGGTTTGTGAAAGCTACGAATGGGAGGGGGAGTCAGCTCAGCGCCATCCGAATGCATAATAAAAAGGAAGATCCTATGCAGCATTTCCATTGAAGATTATAGCTAAGCAGGTGCTGATGATGGAAGCCTTCTCCTGTTTGTCAAATGCTCTGGACGCATACCTCTATAGCGGACCACTTCTCCAGCCATTATGGGACTACCTGCGGCTTCATTATGCTGATACTCTTAGGTCTCCACTCTTCCCGGTAGTCCTTACAGTGTCATGCTATGCTTTCTCCTGCATGCCTTACCTGGTTTTCAACATCATGGGCAGAAGGTGGCCTTTTATTCATAAGTATAAGATCCAACAGGACAGAAATCCAACTGGACCAATGATTTTCCATTGCCTTGGAGTGACACTATACAACCACCTGTTCTTTATCTTTCCAGCTTCTTTTGCCCAGTGGTACTGGAGACCTCCATGCCCGTTGCCAGAAGAAGCTCCGAGCATTTTGGATCTCGTGTGTGGCGTGACGGCAAGCCTTCTGCTATTTGATTTTCAATATTTTATTTGGCACATGATCCATCACAAGAACAGGTGGCTATACAAAACATTCCATGCCATTCACCATGAATACATGGCTCCTTTCTCCTTAGCCACGCAGTGTCTTGGAGGCTGGGAATTGGTGACTGTTGGATTCTGGACTACAATAAACCCTATAATCTTCAGGTGCCACATTCTCACAAACTGGATATTTATGGTATTTCATGTATATATCTCTGTGGAAGACCATTGTGGTTATGATTTTCCATGGTCCACTTCACATCTGATACCATTTGGAATCTACGGGGGGCCAAATAAACATGATGTACATCACCAGAAACCCATGAGCAACTATGCTCCTCACTTTACACATTGGGACAAAATTTTTGGCACGCATGCAGACTTTTCTTTTGCTAAGGGCATCCTGGAGGTTGCCACCTCAAATAAAACCTGCTGTGCCTGTCAACAGGAGGATACCCTCTATGATGAAAGCGTCTCACCAACACATAGGATTGCTGAAGAAAGGAACATTTAAATTATATATTGTATGTAAAGAGCAACATGTTTCTATGTTTTGATAATAATGAGAATATTTCAGTTGTTAATGAGAATATGTATTTGTTTCACCACCAGGATTACAATCTATGGTATTCTGAGAATACATGATTTACACTAAAATGTATTCCGGGTCTTTGGCTACTGAACAACTCTGACAGTCCTAATTGTTCGTTATAGTAATATTCTGATTTTGCTTTCTGAAATATTTAGAAGGCTCTATTTATTTCGAAGAAGGATGTAAGAAAAAACTACTTACATATTGTGAAACACAATAAGGTATGTTGGCCTGTCTGCAAGAAATTTATATACAAAAATCAAATTAATATTTTCTAAAGAACATCAATATAATGTGGATTATGCTATAAATGTGCTGTCATTCCCAAACACTACCCCAACCACAGAGGTAAAAATGTGAGAGATTTAATTACTATCAAAGGTACTATCAAAAGGGTTGTTCCGTGAAGACAATATACCACCTATCCATGGGGTCTGACTGCTGGGACCTGCACAAATCGACAGAGCAGAGAATTTTATCCCTAATGGAGAAATTTTATCCCTTTTACAAAATGGTGCAGCAGGTCGGACATTCGATCGCTGCTAAATTTAGTCTTTATAGTGCTGCCGACCAAAGTGAAACGCAGCACTCAGAAGCCCAATAGAGAATAAATGGATCGCAGGTTGCATATAGCCACTGCCACTCAATTCTAGCCGGGATAAAAGTTCCTATTCTTATTATTGGTGCAGGTTCCAATGGTTGAACCCGGTCAACAAGTTATCACTCATTCTCTTTAAGAGGAATACTTGTAATAGTGATACTGAATCAGTTCCGATCAAAGGAAATCTCCCCCAGGCCAAGAACTGGTTCTTTTGTGGTGAAAGGTACAACAGCAGTATCTATTTTTCTATAGTTTAAAGCCTCCCATACATATTAAACTAATGTTGGCGGCAACCACCAATATCGACGGGTTCTGTCGACACTCTAATGCAGTGTTCCCCAACTCTAGCCCTCAAGGCCCACCAACAGGTCATGTTTTCAGGATTTCCTTTGTATTGCACAGGTGATGCCATTATCACCTGGGCAATACTAAGGAAATCCTGAAAACATGACCTGTTGGTGGGCCTTGAGGGCTAGAGTTGGGGAACCCTGCTCTAATGTATATTTGGAAGCTGGCCAACATATTGTCCCTGGAGATGTCTGTTGGGCTTGTCTGATTTCTGGCTGCCAATCACTTTATTATCCCAGAGATAAACTGCTGGCAGAGATTTCTGTCAGCTGCTTTCTCATAGAGAACACATGAGCACTCAGCTGAAGAGCACTCTGTGTTTGGGAGTAACGAACAAGATGGTTGACAGCTAAACAATCAGCCAAAGCATCATTGCACCGGCAGCCATGTACTGATTTAAAGATTTTTCTGTATTTTCATGACTATGAAAATTGTAAATTCACACTGAAGGCATCAAAACTATGAATTAACACATGTGGAATTATATACGTAACAAAAAAGTGTGTAACAACTGAAATTATGTCTTATATTCTAGGTTCTTCAAAGTAGCCACCTTTTGCTTTGATGACTGTTTTGCACACTCTTGGCATTCTCTTGATGAGCTTCAAGAGGTAGTCACCGGAAATGGTCTTCCAACAATCTTGAAGGAGTTCCCAGAGATGCTTAGCACTTGTTGGCCCTTTTGCCTTCACTCTGCGGTCCAGCTCACCCCAGACCATCTCGATTGGGTTCAAGTCTGGTGACTGGAGGCCAGGTCATCTGGCGTAGCACCCCATCACTCTTCTTCTTGGTCAAATAGCCCTTACACAGCCTGGAGGTGTGTTTAGGGTCATTGTCCTGTTGAAAAATAAATGATGGTCCAACTAAACTCAAACTGGAAGGAATAGCATGCCGCTGCAAGATGCTGTGGTAGCCATGCTGGTTCAGTATGCTTTTAATTTTGAATAAATCCCCAACAGTGTCACCAGCAAAGCACCCCCACACCATCACACCTCCTCCATGCTTCACGGTGGGAACCAGGCATGTAGAGTCCATCCGTTCACCTTTTCTGTGTCGCACAAAGACACGGTGGCTGGAACCAAAGATCTTAAATTTGGACTCATCAGACAAAAGTACAGATTTCCACTGGTCTAATGTCCATTCCTTGTGTTCTTTAGCCCAAACAAGTCTCTTCTGCTTGTTGCCTGTCATTAGCAGTGGTTTCCTAGCAGCTGTTTTACCATGAAGGCCTGCTGCACAAAGTCTCCTCTTAACAGTTGTTGTAGAGATGTGCCTGCTGCTGGAACTCTGTGTGGCATTGACCTGGTCTCTAATCTGAGCTGCTGTAAACCTGCGATTTCTGAGGCTGGTGACTCGGATAAACTTATCCTCAGAAGCAGAGGTGACTCTTGGTCTTCCTTTCCTGGGGCAGTCCTCAGGTGAGCCGGTTTCTTTGTAGCGCTTGATGGTTTTTGCAATTGCACTTGGGGACACTTTCAAAGTTTTCCCAATTTTTCGGACTGACTGACCTTCATTTCTTAAAGTAATGATGGCCACTCGTTTTTCTTTACTTAGCTGCTTTTTTCTTGCCATAATGCAAATTCTAACAGTCAATTCAGTAGGACTATCAGCTGTGTATCCACCAGACTTCTGCACAACACAACTGATGGTCCCAACCCCATTTATAAGGCCAGAAATCCCACTTATTAAACCTGACAGGGCACAGCTGTGAAGTGAAAACCATTTCCGGTGACTACCTCTTGAAGCTCATCAAGAGAATGTCAAGAGTTGAAAAGCAGTCATCAAAGCAAAAGGTGGCTACTTTGAAGAACCTAGAATATAAGACATATTTTCAGTTGTTTCACATTTTTTTGTAAAGTGTAATGTATAATTCCACATGTGTTAATTCATAGTTTTGATGCCTTCAGTGTAAATTTACAATTTTTATAGTCATGAAAATACAGAAAAAATCTTTAAATGAGAAGGTGTGTCCAAACTTTTGGTCTGCACTGTATATGGGAAACTGAGACATGCAGCCGAATCCAGAGGCAGCATGTATCAGGCGCTGGCTGTATGATCTCAGCCAGGTATGTTTGACTCTGAAACGTTGCAGCGTTTCAGAGAAAAACATATTTTAAGAGCCACTATGGACCGAGCTGCGCTATCAACTAGTCAGACAAGCAGGTCCCTGGTGGCTTCTCCCCACCCAGTGCCCTGGAGTGACAAGTCTCTGCCTACATGTGTGTAAAGTGAAAACTATTCTCATGCACAACCTACTGATATTGGTAATGGTGCATGCCAACGTTCAATCAATCTGATGTTGTGGATAATATATGCATTCTACATTTAGTTAAGCCTTCATATTACCAATGTCAGGGAACCTGTGTGCCATTTTATGCCATTTAAACCATGATCTGGATGATTTTCCCTTTCAGTCACCTAACTGGCTGCAGCCAATCATATACCTCAATGGTCAGGTGATCATAGATGTCATACCTTGCAATCCTGGTAGAAGCAACTAGTATAGCCTATACAGGACTAGCAAGGATTACAGGTGGAAAGTTTACTTTAATGTTACGTTATTGTTTTATAAAACTCCCTGCCTTTTGAAAAAAATGTAAGTCAGACAAGTTTAATAGACAGTGAAATTAGTGTCATTTAGATTGATTCTTACAGCAACTTCTAATGATAAAGGCTAGCGCTAACTTGAGATTAACAATCTGGATATTATATTATATGTGTGTCATAGGACATCAGCCAACAATGTCACCAAGTGCATTCTACTGTAGGTCAAACACATATACCCCTGCTCAATTGGGCAATTTTCCATTTTGGCGCTTCCTTTTTTTCCTCCTCTTCATCCAAGAGCCACAACATTTTTTATTTTTTCAAACTACAGTATATAGCACTGTAGGCGGGGTGATCGGCAGTTAGAGCAGTGCGCTTCCCAAGGACGCGTGCTATAATTGACGGATTGACAGTGGCATTTAAGAGGTTAACAGCTCTACTCCACATGTGGCTGTTAGAAGCAGATGATGGCTGAATAATACAGCCATCATCGGCCCACATCAAAGTCAGGACGCCTGCATATGGCATAACTGTATATGGCTCACAATGACAGCATGGCAAATGTCAAATCATATGATCGCCAAGTATCTGCCTGACATAGCAGAGCTGCTGGGTCCTACCAGACCCAGATGAGCTCTTCCAGTGCCTTGTGTCTATTTTCCCTATTAGCTGGAAATTCACAGTTAAAGTGAGAAAAATGTTCAAGAAATAAAAAAAATGTAATAAAGAAAACATCGAAAAAAAAGTAAAATTGGAAAAAAAATCTGCAAATAATTTTTTTCAATAATAATTATTTTGAATACATCTTTTTACATATTAAAACTACAAAATGGACAAATTAGGTATGAACACAACCATAATAACCTAAAAAAAAATCAAGATATTTAGCAAAAAAACATGAATGGTAAGAAAGAAAAGATTTTTTTTCTAAATTTGCATTGCGAGAATTTTTTTTTAATAAATTAAGTAATTTATATGTACCCCAAAACTACACAGAAATAAAAACAAAAACAAGTATATAAATTACATGGTAATTTATATGTACGCAAAAAATAAAACTGCATAAAACCAGGCATCAAATAAGCGGAGGCTAGAGTATCAAATCAATATAATTATGGGTTGTGTAGCTGATTGATAAAAATTAACTTTTATTCTAGATTTTTAAAATGAAAGTAAAGAGAGTGCAAGTGACAACATATAACCCGAAAAAAGTGTATGTGAAAAGGAAAGGAAGAAGCACAGAAAATGGTTAAAAAACCACTGATTAAATTGTCTCATGCGGTTCTAAACCTTTGTAAACCTATTCGTATCACACAATTAATTGCTTATATTCCTTTTCTTAGATATACAGTTAGGTCCATAAATATTTGGACAGAGACAACATTTATCTAATTTTGGTTCTAGACATTACCACAATGAATTTGAAACAAAACAAATCAGATGCAGTTGAAGTTCAGACTTCCAGCTTTCATTTGAGGGTATCCACATTAAAATTGGATGAAGGGTTTAGGAGTTTCAGCTCCTTAACATGTGCCACCCTGTTTTTAAAGGGACCAAAAGTAATTGGACAGATTAAATAATTGTAAATAAAATGTTCATTTCTAGTACTTGGTTGAAAACCCTTTGTTAGCAATGACTGCCTGAAGTCTTGAACTCATGGACATCACCAGACGCTTTGTTTCCTTCTTTTTGATGCTCTGCCAGGCCTTCACCGCGGTGGTTTTCAGTTGTTGTTTGTTTGTGGGCCTTTCTGTCTGAAGTTTAGTCTTTAACAAGTGAAATGCATGCTCAATTGGGTTGAGATCAGGTGACTGACTTGACCATTCAAGAATATTCCACTTCTTTGCTTTAATAAACTCCTGGGTTGCTTTGGCTTTATGTTTTGGGTCATTGTCCATCTGTAGTATGAAACGACGACCAATCAGTTTGGCTGCATTTGGCTGGATCTGAGCACACAGTATGGCTCTGAATACCTCAGAATTCATTCGGCTGCTTCTGTCCTGTGTCACATCATCAATAAACACTAGTGACCCAGTGCCACTGGCAGCCATGCATGCCCAAGCCATCACACTGCCTCCGCAGTGTTTTACAGATGATGTGGTATGCTTTGGATCATGAGCTGTACCACGCCTTCGCCATACTTTTCTCTTTCCATCTTTCTGGTAGAGGTTGATCTTGGCTTCATCTGTCCAAAGAATGTTCTTCCAGAACTGTGCTGCATTTTTAGATGTTTTTTAGCAAAGTCCAGTCTAGCCTTTTTATTCTTGATGCTTATGAGTGGCTTGCACCGTGCAGTGAACCCTCTGTATTTACTTTCATGCAGTCTTCTCTTTATGGTAGATTTGGATATTGATACGCCTACCTCCTGGAGAGTGTTGTTCACTTGGTTGGCTGTTGTGAAGGGGTTTCTCTTCACCATGGAGAGTATTCTGCGATCATCCACCACTGTTGTCTTCCGTGGGCGCCCAGGTCTTTTTGCATTGATGAGTTCACCAGTGCTTTCTTTCTTTCTCAGGATGTACCAAACTGTAGATTTTGCCACTCCTAATGTTGTAGCAATTTCTCGGATGGGTTTTTTCTGTTTTTGCAGCTTAAGGATGGCTTGTTTCACCTGCATGGAGAGCTCCTTTGACCACATGTTTTCTTCACAGCTAAACCTTCCAAATGCAAACACCACACCTCAAATCAACACCAGCCCTTTTATCTGCTTAATTGAGAATGATATAATGAAGGGATTGCCCACACCTGTCCATGAAATAGCCTTGGAGTCAATTGTCCAATTACTTTTGGTCCCTTTAAAAACAGGGTGGCACATGTTAAGGAGCTGAAACTCCTAAACCCTTCATCCAATTTTAATGTGGATACCCTCAAATGAAAGCTGAAAGTCTGAACTTCAACTGCATCTGATTTGTTTTGTTTCAAATTCATTGTGGTAATGTCTAGAACCAAAATTAGATAAATGTTGTCTCTGTCCAAATATTTATGGACCTAACTGTATATAGGGACGCTTTATAGCTGTATACCCATATCTATTCACCCTTTAAAGGAATTTTTTCGAAATTGTATAAGATAGGATGAAATGAGTAAGCAATGTATGTTATTATGCGTTTAGCTCTCTTATATATTTTATAGCCCAATATTTACCATAGGGCATATTGAATAACACATAGGTTTCATTGAGAGGCTATGATTCAGGTATTTAACAAAAAATCCACATGTAAATATGCAATTTTTCAGTGGTTATGAAAGACTCCTGGAAACATTGGAGCAATGTATATATTCTCCTGTCAAAACATATGCTGCTGATACAGATCGTCATATACCCATCTAAGGAGCTTAGGGGTAGAGACCGCATAGCTTTGACATGGTTAACGTGGGTCTCCCCCAGGCAGAATTCATAAATATGCCAGCAGAAGAATGATACAGATGAGTACCATATAAATATACTTCCCACAGTGAGACTGATATAATACAGATCAATTGTGACTCTGAAGCTCTTTAGATGGGTATATGACGATCTGTATCAGCAGCATATGTTTTGACAGGAGAATATATACATTGCTCCAATGTTTCCAGGAGTCTTTCATAACCACTGAAAAATTGCATATTTACATGTGGATTTTTTGTTAAATACCTGAATCATAGCCTCTCAATGAAACCTATGTGTTATTCAATATGCCCTATGGTAAATATTGGGCTATCTAATATATAAAGCTGAATGTATGTATGTGTGTATGTATGTGGGTATGTTTGTCCGGGATTGGAATCCGCACCGTCGGACTTACAGGCATGAAATTTTGCACGCCCGCACGTCTCGACCCCGAAAGCGTCCTAGGCTATGTTTTGAATCGAAATTTTAACCCCCTGCGTTCCAAATCGCCAAACAATTTTGGCCCTATCTACATAATGGGGAGAAAGCTGAATGCTTGTGTGTATATCCGGCATAGGAATCTGCAATTACGGGCATGAAATTTTGCACACCCGCACGTCTCGACCCCGGGAGCGTCATAGGCTAGGTTTTGAGTAGAAATTTTAACCCCGCGCATTCCAAATCGGCAAATAATTTTGGCTCGGGATAGGAATCTGCACCGTTGTACTTACGGGCATGAAATTTTGCATGCCCGCACATCTCAACCCCAGGAGCATCATAGGCTATGTTTTGAATCAAAATTTTAACCCCGCGCGTTCCAAATCGCCAAACAATTTTGGCCCTATCTACATAATGGGGAGAAAGCTGAATGCTTGTGTGTATGTCCGGCATAGGAATCTGCATTTACGGGCATGAAATTTTGCACACCCGCACGTCTCGACCCCGGGAGCGTCATAGGCTAGGTTTTGAGTAGAAATTTTAACCCCGCGCATTTCAAATCGGCAAATAATTTTGGCTCGGGATAGGAATCTGCACCGTTGTACTTACGGGCATGAAATTTTGCATGCCCGCACATCTCAACCCCAGGAGCATCATAAGCTATGTGTTGAATGGAAATTTTAACCCCCGCACGTTCCAAATCGCCAAAACTATTTTGGCCCTATCTACATAATGGGGAGAAAGCTGAATACTTGTATATAGATATAATCATTACAATTTGTTATAACTAACCGTAGTTAGGTACTATGCCCGGGCAGCGCCGGGCTCTTCAGCTAGTCTAATATATAAAGCTGAATGTATGTATGTGTGTATGTATGTGGGTATGTTTGTCCGGGATTGGAATCCGCACCGTCGCACTTACGGGCATGAAATTTTGCACGCCCGCACGTCTCGACCCCGAAAGAGTCCTAGGCTATGTTTTGAATCGAAATTTTAACCCCGCGCGTTCCAAATCGCCAAACAATTTTGGACCTATCTACATAATGGGGAGAAAGCTGAATGCTTGTGTGTATGTCCAGCATAGGAATCTGCATTTACGGGCATGAAATTTTGCACACCCGCACGTCTCGACCCCGGGAGCGTCATAAGCTAGGTTTTGAGTAGAAATTTTAACCCGCGCATTCCAAATCGGCAAATAATTTTGGCTCGGGATAGGAATCTGCACCGTTGTACTTACGGGCATGAAATTTTGCATGCCCGCACATCTCAACCCCAGGAGCATTATAGGCTATGTGTTGAATGGAAATTTTAACCCCCGCACGTTCCAAATCGCCAAACAATTTTGGCCCTATCTACATAATGGGGAGAAAGCTGAATGCTTGTGTGTATGTCCGGCATAGGAATCTGCATTTACGGGCATGAAATTTTGCACACCCGCACGTCTCGACCCCGGGAGCGTCATAGGCTAGGTTTTTAGTCGAAATTTTAACCCCGCGCATTCCAAATCGGCAAATAATTTTGGCCCGGGATAGGAATCTGCACCGTTGTACTTACGGGCATGAAATTTTGCATGCCCGCACATCTCAACCCCAGGAGCATCATAGGCTATGTGTTGAATGGAAATTTTAACCCCCGCACGTTCCAAATCGCCAAACTATTTTGGCCCTATCTACATAATGGGGAGAAAGCTGAATACTTGTATATAGATATAATCATTACAATTTGTTATAACTAACCGTAGTTAGGTACTATGCCCGGGCAGCGCCGGGCTCTTCAGCTAGTAAAATATATAAGAGAGCTAAACGCATAATAACATACATTGCTTACTCATTTCATCCTATCTTATACACATTTCGAAAAAATTCCTTTAAAGGGTGAATAGATATGGGTATACAGCTATAAAGCGTCCCTATATATCTAAGAAAAGGAATATAAACAATTAATTGTGTGATATGAATAGGTTTACAAAGGTTTAGAACCGCATGAGACAATTTAATCAGTGGTTTTTTAACCATTTTCTGTGCTTCTTCCTTTCCTTTTCACATACACTTTTTTCAGGTTATATGTTGTCACTTGCACTCTCTTTACTTTAATTTTAAAAATCTAGAATAAAAGTTAATTTTTATCAATAAAACCAGGCATCATACATATATTTCCCAAATATATGAAAAATAAATACATTTGATATTAAATACATTTTACTGCATATTATTTTTTAAAATTGAAGAAATTAGATATGTACATGAGGTATGTACATGAGGTACTGTATGTACTGTACATTAGATATGTATCTGAAGAACCTATCAGGTTACTTTGGTGTGAAACATGCAGCTGAAGTCTGGAAAGGCAAACAGGAGTACAGTGTCCATTTTAGGACATGATCATATCTTAAAGTCAAACATCAAAAATACTCTGTCTGATACCTGATTCTGATACCTGATACCTGACTTTGATATCCGGTATCAGAATCAGGTATCAGACAGAGTATTTTTGATGTTTGACTTTAATATATGATCATGTCCTAAAATGGACACTGTACTCCTGAGGTTTCTACAGCCTGCAATTATTTCTTTGATCAGATATGATGATTAACCCATCATATTCTGTAATTGTTACACATTCCTTTCTACAGGCTGTTTACATTTTTATTGCTACTGCACATAGTGTATCTTCTCCAAAAGCAAGTTTTCCTCTTCATCCCAGGCGATAGTGGCTAGTGCATATTAACACTTCATCTTCCGAAAGCATTACGAACATACAGTCATGGCCAAAAGTTTTGAGAATGACACAAATATTAATTTTTACAAAGTCTACTGCTTCACTTTTTCTAATGGCAAATTGCATATACTCCAGAATGTTATAAAGAGTGATCAGCTTAACAGCAATTACTTGCAAAGTCAATATTTGGCTAGAAAATGAACTTTATCCCCAAAACACATTTCAACATCACTGCAACCCTGCCTTAAAAGGACCAGCTAACCTCTTTTCAGTGATTGCTCCATTAACACAGGTGTGGGTGTTGATGAGGACATGGCTGGAGATCAATCTGTCATGATTAAGTAAGAATGACACCACTGGACACTTTAAAAGGAGGCTGGTGCTTGGCATCATTGTTTCTATTCTGTTAACCATGGTTATCTCTAAAGAAACACGTGCAGTCATCATTGCAATGCACAAAAATGGCCTAACAGGGAAGAGTATCGCAGCTAGAAAGAATGCACCTCAGTCAACAATCTATCGCATCATCAAGAACTTCAAGGAGAGAGGTTTCATTGTTGCCAAAAAGGCTCCAGGGCGCCCAAGAAAGACCAGCAAGCGCCAGGACCGTCTCGTAAAAGTGTTTCAGCTGCGGGATCGGGCTACCAGCAGTGCAGAGCTTGCTCAGGAATGGCAGCAGGCAGGTGTGAGTGCATCTGCACGCACTGTGAGGCGGAGACTCTTGGAGCAAGGCCTGGTCTCAAGGAGGGCAGCAAAGAAGCCACTTCTCTCAAGAAAAAACATCATGTAAAAGACTGATATTTTGCAAAAGGTACAGGCAGTGGACTGCTGAGGACTGGGGTAAAGTTATTTTCTGTGATGAATCCCCTTTTCGATTGTTTGGGACATCAGGAAAACGCCTCATTCGGAGAAGACAAGGTGAGCGCTACCACCAGTCTTGTCTCATGCCAACTGTTAAGCATCCTGAAACCATTCATGTGTGGGGTTGCTTCTCAGCCAAGGGAATCGGCTCTCTCACAGTCTTGCCTAAAAACACAGCCATGAATAAAGAATGGCACCAGAATGTCCTCCAAGAGCAACTTCTCCCAACCCTCCAAGAGCAGTTTGGCGATCAACAATGCCTTTTCCAGCATGATGGAGCACCTTGCCATAAAGCAAAGGTGATAACTAAATGGCTCAGGGAACAAAACATAGAAATTTTGGGTCCATGGCCTGGAAACTCCCCAGATCTTAATCCCATTGAGAACTTGTGGTCAATCATCAAGAGACGAGTGGACAAGCAAAAATCTAAAAATTCTGACAAAATGAAAGCATTGATTGTGCAAGAATGGACTGCTATCAGTCAGGATTTGGTCCAGAAGTTGATTGAGAGCATGCCAGGGAGAATTGCAGAGGTCCTGAAGAAGAAGGGTCAACACTGCAAATATTGACTTGCTGCATTAACTCATTCTAACTGTCAATATAAGCTTTTGTTACTCATATGTTTGCAATTATATTTCTGTCTGTGATAAAAACATCTGTCAAACACACATAAAAACCAGAGGGCAGCAGATCATGTGAAAATATAATATTTGCGTCATTCTCAAAACTTTTGGCCATGACTGTATGTCCAAACTAGTTCACATAACTAGTACACATAACAAACACTGCTGCTATTCCTGAACTGCAATATAATACAGCAAAGGTGAAAGATAAAATATAACTTTTAATAAATATTAAAATTAAAATTAATATGGTAAGTCACCCAGTAAAAGGAAAGGTGCTGCTTGTTCAAATAATCAATTAATCAATAATATATAATCCCACTAGGGAAAGTGCAGGGCTTTTTTTGTGACAGGGGTAGCTGTCTGTCAGGGCAGGAGCTTTGGGGTCAGTATTATGATAGCCCCATAGGGATCGACAGGGTATTGTCTTCCCTTTCAATGTACCAGGGATTAATCGCACTCCACGAGGTTCCTGAAGTGGCTCCTGCTATATCTCCATATTGGCGGTGAGATTCCTTTTTCTCATCATATATATATATACATATATATATGTATATATATATGTTTTTGCATGTTGGTGGTGAGAATTCTTTTCTCATCACACATATTTTTGTACGGTGTATACTATATGTACATTTTTCGTCACAGTCTTGGATATTTGTTTGGCTAACTTGTCATGCTTCGGCTGTGATTTTGAATCCTATTGCCTCCCCTATGCATTGAGGGGCCAATTTGTATCCTTATGGATGGGTGCTAGTCTTCATTATGTTCATTATATATTGATTAATTGATTATTTGAACAAGCAGCACCTTTCCTTTTACTGGATGACTTCCCATATTAATTTTAATTTTAGTATTTAAAGTTATATTTTATCTTTCACCTTTGCTGTATTATATTTCTATTTGGTGATATCGGCTCCTTTTGAACTTTGGTTCATACCGGAACTATTGCTGTTTTTGATATTCCTGAACTGCATATACATTTTCAGTTCCTTTATTTATCTACTTCCCTGGCTTTGTATTCTGGTGTGTCTTGTTCTGCTTGCCTGCCTGCTGACCTTTTCCAGGCTGCTTAATGTGCCATCCAGCAAGTTCAGCCCACTGTGCCATCACAATCAGTCCGTGTGTTTGCCCTGATCTCTAGCTTAGTGAATCAAAATAACCAGGTGAGCCCTAACACCCAGAATATGTGAAACAAGTGCGACCGGGGTTGTAGTCCTGACCGAGCTCACCCACTAGACACAGTCTGAAGACACCCCAGCCCCTTGTACATTCAGTAAGGACTGATGCGGCTTTTCCCTACAGGTTACCTTCTCTCTTCACTGGTCACAGCAGTCCAGGCGATTCAGAGTCCACAAAGGCAACTGTTGTCTAACAGAAAAAAAAACTTTTTTAATGAACAGTGGTGAAGAAGAATCAAGGCAAAAGTACAACACTGGCTCACTGCTCTCTCCCTGGCACTCTCTCCAACTGCACTCACAGCAGCTGCAGCAGCCGAAGATTTGCAGAAGTCCACACTCTGGGATCTGGGCGCTTAAAACCCCTTCAGCGGGGGCCCTTCCAGAGTCATGGGACCCGTTTTGCAGTCCTTAGTCCCTTTGTTTTAGTCCTTAGTCCGAGGCAACAGACCTCTCCCATCCGAGGGTCTGGCAGTGCCCCATCTGAAAATCACGTCTGCCCTGGCCAACGTATCCGTGCAACTCTGAGGAAGCAGCAGCTTCCTCTCTCCTTGTGGCTGCAAGTCCAGCCTCCTTAATTAACTGTTTCTTTCCCTAATTCTAACACACAGTGCTCATGACATTATACATTGCAAATACAGCAATTAAAGGGAAACATCACAATACATTACAAGGTATAAAACACATATAAAACATTACAGGTACATAACATATGTACATCAAAGTGCATGAGGGGGTCACACGGAAGGAAGAGAGGGCGCAACTGAGAGGACCTACCACCTCCTTACACTCCCCCCCTTAAATATGGCTGTCCCCAGCCATGGCAAGCGCAGAAAGAACACAGTTCACAAGATACACATAGTTTTTAGAAAGGCTGGTTATCCCTTTAACATAGGCAGACAAAGTCTTTGAAGTGGGCATCATTCCGACCCGACAGTCCTTCTGGGACAATCTCCCCTCCCTCCTTTCAGCGGATCACGGGTCCTTTAATGGTGGTGGGCTGCATTTGAAAACATGGGCCTAGTCCAAAGGTCAAGGTGAGGGGAAAATTTCAAGGGCACATAGTCCAGCAGCCGCATCCGGAGTTCACCGCTATTAATCCCCATGGGGTCTTGGTCCTGTGGTCCAGCAAAGGAGGCACCAATGGGTGCAAACAAACTGGGATGAGGGGAAAACAAACAGTAGTGGCCGTTACCAGGTGGCCACGTTTTACGCCATTGTCCTTGAACGCCATCTAGGGCTGACTGCCCTCTTGGGGATGCGGAACAGCCCCTTGCATTTGCTGGGTGCAACCAGCACAAATTAACATCAATCCTTAAAAGGGCCCCATCAATCTGTACATGGCAGCTGTGTTGCAAAGTGGGCCACATGTGGCCCCTGGACCACGTATACGTGAGACAAGGACCCACTAGAGGAGGAGGAGTCTCCACTATTCCTCCAGCTTTGCACTCCCTCCAGTAGTGGTCCCGCAGCTCCAATAGCCTCCGACTCCGTTAACACATCGGCGGCCGCCTCACTGCCCTGAGGCACCACGTTCTTCTGTGTGACCGAGGCAACTGTGGCTGCAGCAGCCGGCCATTCCACGTTTGAGGCCTCGAGCGGTGGGCTGGTCTCCAGGTCGGAGGTCATGTTTATGGCCACTGTGTAGGGCCCTCGAGGTCCTTGCAGAGCCGCCTTCAGAGCCTTCCGGACTCCCGCAGGTTCAAGTTGGGGCATCACCAGGCACTCATAATCCTCATCGTCCTCCACCGGTAGTCGAAATGGAGGTCGCTCCTCCAGCTCCTCTGACCACCAGGCCTCAAACCGCAGGCCTTCCTCTGCTCGGGTCTTGGCGCACCTCCAATTCTGGCGGCCTATGCCACCACGCAACTACATACTGTATCTCTCCATGTCTGCAGGCAATGGCGTTTCTCTCACAGGCATGCTGTCTGGCTCCTTTGGGTGCGACCCATTCGTGAGTGGGGTCATTCCTTGCTGCTCCACCCGTTTCTCCTGATCAGGCTGCAAGAGTGGCAGCTAATTCTTCACCCACACCCATTTATGGCGGGCATCCATCACAATGGGGTGCAGCCTTCTCTCTTCTGGTGCCAAATTCTCTGCATGACGCCCACGAAAGTCGGCAATTTCTTCAGTTTTTGCGCCAATGGCCGCCATCTTTTCAGCAGCGGTTGGCGCCATTTCTAAGTCCACAACATCCGCCCTCTGCAATTCTGTTTTGGTGGGCAACACAGCACCAGTCTCAAATCCACAGTCATAAGTCTCAGAATCGCTGTCAGCCGACAGCTCCATTTCCTCCAGTTCGGGAAGCACAACACAAACTTCAGGCTCACAGTCACGGTCAGCTGCCATCTCTATTTCCTCTATGGCGGACACTTCAAAATCACAGTCAGCTGCCGTCTTCAATTCTCTCACGGCAGACAGCATTTCAAAATCACAAGTCTTAAACATTCCATCCATCACTCACAGAGTTGCAAGGCTGCTCAGGTCCATCGTGCCGCACTACACCAAGTAAAACAAGGCGACCGGGGTGGTAGTTCTGACTGAGCTCATCCACTAAACACAGTCTGAAGACACCCCGGCCCCTTGTACATGCAATAAGGGACTGATGCAGCTTTTCCCCATAGGTTACCTTCTCTCTCTACTGGTCACAGCAGTCCAGGCGATTCAAAGTCCACAAAGGCAACTGTTGTCCAACAGGGAATAACTTTTTTAATGAACAGTGGTGAAGAAGAAAGGCACAAGTACAACACTGGCTTCCTGCTCTCTCACTGAAACTCTCTCCAATCTCACCCACAGCAGATGCAGCAGCCGAAGATTTGCAGAAGTACACACGCTGGGATCTGGGCGCTTAAAACCCCTTCATTGGGGCCCTTTCAGAGTCCTGGGACCCATGTTGCAGTCCTTAGTACCTTTGATTTAGTCCTTAGTCCGGAGCAACAGACCTCTCCCATCCGAGGGTCTGGCAGTGCCCCGTCTGAAAATCACGTCTGTCCTGGCCAATATATCCGGGTAACTCTGAGGAAGCAGCAGCTTCCTCTCTCCTCGGCGGCAAGTCCAGCCTTCTTAATTAACTGTTTCTTTCCCTAACTCTAACACACAGTACTCAAGACATTATACATTGCAAATACAGCAATTAAAGTGAAACATCACAATACATTACAAGGCATAAAACACATATAGGACATTACAGGTACATAACATATGTACATCAAAGTGCACAGGAGGTTACACAGAAGGAGGAGAGGGCGCAACTGAGGGGACCTTCCACCTACTTAAATATGCACTGTTGCTTCATTCTGGCAAGGATAAAAGTGCCCTGTTGGAGACAAAAATTCCTGTTTCTGTTGATAGGGGCAGGTCCCAGAGGACAAGCCTCCAAATAATAAGTTAGTAGAAAATTACTGCTACCAATGTCTTTTTCAATAATACATATTCTCTCATTTTTATTACATGCATACATAGCATACGATAATAACTATATCATACAAAATACATGAATTAGGGAATCTAATACTAATAAATAAAACAATCTGCAAAGTCCAAATTTTGAGCATAGAATGGAATCACATGCATTACTTAACTGAAATAAAGTAATGAGGTGGGTGTACTTGCCAAGTAAATCCTGATGAATAAGCTTATGTAACATGCTGTGAACTCAAACGAGGGAAGAGTCATCAACAGATCTATAGTGTTTTTGTACTAAATAGTAACCCACACAAATTAAAGCGTGACTCTCATGGAAAAAAATCTGCAGTGAAAGAGATTTAATTTGTATGAATAACACAATCATACTTTTTCTTCACCCTATATGTTTAGAATTATGGTTGAGGCAATAAGAACGATGGCTCAGTGGATAGCACTGCAGCCTTGCAGCGCTGGAGTCCTGGTTAGAATCCCACCAAGGACAACATCTGCAAGGAGTTTGTATGTTCTCCCCGTGTTTGTGTGGGTTTCCTCCCACACTCCAAAAACATACTGATAGGGAATCTAGATTGTGAGCCCCATTGGGGACAGCGACGATAATGTGTGCAAACTGTAAAGCGCTGCAGAATGTGTTAGCGCTATAGAAAAATAAAGATTATTATTAAGAACTAATATAAAACTCTTAAAAAAATACTAATAAGGGCTCACTCACACTTGCGTATAAACTGGACAAAAGATCAACTCACTCGGCTGCTTAAGCTGGAGACACACTAGCGATTTTAAAATCGGTCTGATTTTCATGCAGGAGAGTCGGACGAGTGTAATGCATGTGTCATGCGTTTTTTGTGCAAGTACAATCCAATTTTTCACACCTAGCATCCAATTTACATAGAAATGCAGTGAGATTGCTATCAGACTGCAATGCGATTTTAACATGAGCTTTTACATACAACAGTTCTCTGTATGTAAAAGCTCATGTTACAATCGCATTGTAATACACAACTGTACACATCAGTTTAAAAAAAAAAGTCTTCAAAACACACACACATACATATATCATATGTATACAGGGTGAGCCATGTATATGGCTACACATAAATAAAATGGGAATGGTTGGTGAATGGTGATATCAACTTCCTGTTTGTGGCACATTAGTATATGGAATGGGGAAAACTTTTCAAGATGGGTGGCAACCATTTTGAAGTCGGCCATTTTGGATCCAACTTTATTTTTTCCAATGGGAAAAGGATCATGTGACATATCAAACTTATTGAGAATTTCACAAGAAAAACAGTGATGTGCTTGGTTTGAATGTAACTTTATTCTTTCATGAGTTATTTACAAGTTTATGACTACTTATAAAATGTGTTCAAAGTGCTGCTCATTGTGTTGGATTGTCAATGCAACCCTCTTCTCCCTCTCTTGACACACTGATAGCAACACCGCAGAAGAAATGCTAGCACAGGCTTCCAGTATCCGTTGTTTCAGATGCTGCACATCTCATATTTTCACAGCATAGACAATTGCCTTCAGATACGAGATGTGCAGCATCTGAAACAACGGACACTGGAAGCCTGTGCTAGCATTTCTTCTGCGGTGTTGCTATCAGTGTGTCAATAGGAGAAGAGGGTTGCATTGACAATCCAACACAATGGGCAGAACTTTTAACACATTAGTGGTCATAAACTTGTAAATAACTCATGAAAGAATACATTTACATTAAAACCAAGCACACCATTGTCACCACCCATCTTGAAAAGTTTTCCCCGCCCCCATATATTAATGTGCCACAAACAGGAAGTTGATATCACCAACCATTCCCATTTTATTTAGATGTATCCATATAAATGGCCCACCCTGTATAATATATACATATATATAATATACTGTATATACAGCTCTGGCAAAAATTAAGAGACCACTGCACAGTTTTATAAAAAATCAGCTTCTCTACATGTCTGACAGCCATTCCATTCCAGTGTCAGTTGAATTCCAACCGGAGTACACCTCATTCTACTTAATGTGCTTCTGATTAGGTGATCACCTGAACCAAATCTTATTTAACAAAGTAAAGTATAAAAAAACACTGCTGTGTTGTTCACAATCCTCTTGTAATAGGACAAGCTGGATGGCAAAACAAGTGCTAGTAATACCCCAAAAGTAATAGGAATGAAAAAATAACTTTTAACCATGCCAAAGGAGTTGAAAAGAAAAGTCTGCAGTGAGGAAAAGATGGGCTCAATTCTGTCTTTACTAGCAGAGGGATACAGTGAGCGTCATGTTGCCTCCATCCTTAACATTTCTAAGACGGCAGTCCATTACAACAAGGTCAAGCTGCAGATATTGGGGACAACGAAGCTACAGACTGGCAGAGGGCGAAAACGACTCTCTACTGACCGTCATCTTACTCAAATGTCACTCAGCAACCGCAGGATGACATCAAGTGGCCTACAAAAGGAATCACAAATGGCAGTTTTGGTGAAGTGCACGGCAAGAACAGTTCGTAACAGGCTCCTAGAGGCAGGGCTCAAGTCATGTAAAGCTAGAAAAAAGCCTTTCATCAATGAGAAGCAAAGGAGAGCCAGGCTGAAATTTGCCACAGATTATAAGGATTCATAGAGGACTGGAGTAAGGCATTCTTCTTTGATGAGTCTAATTTTCAGCTTTGCCCAACTCCTGGTGGTCTAATGGTTAGACGGAGACCTGGAGAGGCGTACAAGCCACAGTGTCTTGCACCCATTGTGAAATTTGGTGGAGGATCAGTGATGATCTGGGAATGCTTCAGCAAGGCTGGAATTGGGCAGGTTAATCCTTGCAAAGGACTTATGAATAAAGCCAGATACAAGGTTATCCTGGAAAAACACTGTGGACCACTCCCTCCTGCTCCAGATTCTCTCATCTCTGGGCATCACAGGCTTGGCCCTATCCTGGATCTCATCATATCTAACAGATCGAACATTCAGTGTCTCCCTCTCCCACACCACCTCCTCACCTCGCCCCCTGTCTGTCGGTGTTCCTCAAGGCTCAGTTCTAGGACCCCTACTCTTCTCCATCTACACCTTCGGCCTGGGACAGCTCATGGAATCTCACGGTTTTGCAGTATCATCTCTATGCCGATGACACACAGATCTACCTATCTGGACCTGACCTCACCTCCTTACTGACAAAAATCCCACACTGTCTGTCCGCTATTTCAGCTTTCTTTTCTGCTCGCTTTCTAAAACTGAACATGGACAAAACAGAATTCATCATCTTCCCCCCATCTCACTCTACCCCTTCACCAGACCTATCCCTCAATGTCAACGGCTGCTCATTTTCCCCGGTCCCGCATGCTCGGTGCCTCGGGGTGATCCTCGACTCTGCCCTTTCTTTCAAGCCACATATCCAAACCCTAGCCTCCTCCTGCCGTCTCAAACTCAAAAACATTTCCCGGATCCGTGCATTCCTTGACCACGACACCACAAAAACACTAGTGCATGCCCTTATCTCCCGCCTTGACTCCTGCTCTCTGGCCTCCCCTCTAGCACTCTGGAACCACTCCAATCCATCCTACATTCTGCTGCCCGACTAATCCACCTGTCTCCCCGTTATTCCCCAGCCTATCCCCTATGCCAAGCCCTTCATCGTCCAGAGGCACCAGTTCAAAACCCTAACTATGACATACAAAGCCATCCACAGCCTGTCTCCTCCATACATCTGTGACATGGTCTCCCGCTACTTACCCTCGCGCAACCTTCGATCCTCTCAAGATCTCCTTTGTTATGAATGTGCTAGAGATGGTTTCTGAGCAGAGGCTACCTCTGGTGGTTACAGACAGTACTGAACCTTTCAGCGAGGAATGGCAATCTGGGTTCACTGACTGGTCTGATATAAGGGAGGTTCCCTCCCATGATGGTTGCCGGTGATCAATTTTTCTTGTCTCAATTGTGGTTCCTGGTTCATTTGGAAGTTTGCTGAGTCTTGCCTGTATCTTCTGCTATCAGATAAGATATTTTCTGCTTTTATTTTTGTGCTTGCTTTTTGCATTGTTCCCTGCACTTCTGTGGAGGCCAGCCAGGTCCCCTCCGGGGGCTTGTGCTCCTCTCAGTTTGTTATTTGTTAATTTTCTTTTTCCTGTTTTTTCAGTGGTTGCGGCTTAGTTTTGTTCACACTGAGATCTGATTTAGTGGGTGGCGAGATCGTGTGATCTCAGTATTTTTGTAATCAGAATTGTTGGATTTTTGTAGGGTTTTCTGGGTTGCAGAAAGTAATCTCTCCTGTCCTATCCTATTTAGTCAGCTTGTGGCTCCAGCGTTTGCTCATTCTATTTTCTGTCTGTGTTCGTGCTTTCTTCTTGTCTAACCGCCATTACATGCTTGGGGGCTTCCTATTTTCTTTGGGGATCTGCTCCGGGGCAGATAGCTTTCATCTTTCTGCCTGTAGGTGTAGTTATCTCTCAGGCTGTGACGAGGCGTCAAGGATCAACGTAGGAACGCTCCACAGCTACTTCTAGTTGTGTGGTTAGTTTAGGAATCTGCAACCCATTAGTTACCAACATCTCAGGTGTTCGGCTGCCCGGCTGTTGTT
Organism: Oophaga sylvatica; assembly: GCA_033576555.1. Classification (NCBI taxonomy): domain Eukaryota; kingdom Metazoa; phylum Chordata; class Amphibia; order Anura; family Dendrobatidae; genus Oophaga; species Oophaga sylvatica. The sequence continues at coordinate 345,262,354 of JARQOD010000004.1, read as the reverse complement.
CCTGTCCTCCTCAGCTACCTAACATAACACTCCTTCTCTACTCTCCCCTTATCTCTTCTTCCCACAACCGCATACAAGACTTCTCCCGTGCCTCCCCTATACTCTGGAATTCTCTACCCCAACACATCAGACTCTCGCCTACCATGGAAATCTTCAAAAAGAACCCGAAGACCTACCTCTTCCGACAAGCCTACAACCAGCAGTGATCCTCAGTCTACTGAACCACCGTACGACCAGCTCTACCCTCTCCTAGTGTTTCCTCACTCATCCCCTGTAGACTGTGAGCCTTCGCGGGCAGGGTCATCTCTCCTTCTGTACTTATGTGCGTCCTGTATTGCTCATATCTATTGTAATTGCCTATATTTGCCCCCTCTCACATGTAAAGCGCCATGGAATAAATGGCGCTATAAAATGAATAATTATAATAATAAAAAACAGTTGATTCCTTTTGCTCAGGCAATGTTCCCCAACTCTGAGGACTGTTTTTTCCAGCAGGACAATGCGCCATGCCACACAGCTAGGTCAATCAATGTGTGGATGAAGGACCACCACATCAAATCCCTGTCATGGCCAGCCCAATCTCCAGACCTGAACTCCATTGAAAACCTCTGGAATGTAATCAAGAGGAAGTCTTCTCGTCTCATGTGATCTCTTCTTTGACCTGTATACCCCATGTGCTTTTCCACAGCTCCTGGGCAGGGGAGGAAGCAAAAGACAATAATGACATTACAGCAGGAGATCACAGAGGATACATTTTGTGAGGTAAATTATTTTTTAAAAACAGTCAGTGAAATATTTTACCTCACAAAATGAATCAACTGTGATCCCCTGCTGTAATGTCATTATTGTCTATTGCTTCCTCACCTGCCCAGGACATGTGGTATGCTCCGTACACGGTCACAGTCAATTTTTAAAATGAACTTTCGTTCATGGGAAAACCCCTTTAATGTGACCGGCTTCCTCTGCTTGTAGACATGTTGCGCATCGGCCACCGGGATCAGCCAAATGATTCAATGCACCTGCGCGTAATTCGCGCAGGCGCAGTAAATCAGACAGCCGCCATCTTTGTGCAGACAGATAGCGGTGGTCACATTAAAACTGCGCATGCGCTCCTCCTGTACAAAGATGGCAGCAGTCAGTGAATCATTTGTCACGCGGTCTTATGATATGTGTACGATGTCAGTAAACTATTCTTAAAAGAACAACACTCTATACAACATATAGATTAGCAACATAAGCATGTAAATATAGAATAGATTTACCTGACACGATATCCGTTGAACTCAGGGTTAATCTTGAGGACTTGATACACTGTCACAGGAAAGAAGAGGACCGGGGTCTAACCTGACCCTAAACTGGGGTCCTAACTAATCCCTCACCTTGGAGGTACTGATAATGGTTCAGAGGTTAAAGTCTCCAGCCTAACCCTGTCTCCTATCAGTCCCTGAACCCTGTAATCAGTCCTAAGAAGGATTCTGATTACCACCAAAGGGATATGGGCTGATCTCTGCTAAATACACAGATTAGCAATATAAGACAGACTGGAGAAAACACAGACTTGCATACACACTCAAACACAGAAGGAACATAAATGATCTGGGATATTAAACTCTAAGAAAGGTGAGCTTAAAACAACTAAGGAGCTCTATAACTTTAAGTCTATACAGATACAATCCTATCTGTGGTCTGCATGAAGAATTTCACTGGCAACTCCCAAACAGACAACCAGAGATTTAAAGGAAACCAATCAACAAATAATTAATTGCAGCCGGGAGAGACTGCACCCATTCCCAGAACTGAGCACAGACAGAATTAACTCCCTAACTGCCAAACACAAAGAAACAGCAACTCAGCTGTGAGAAGTCAGAATGTGCAACCGCGACGATCTTCGTGGCGATGCACACATGACAGTACCCCCCCTTCTACGAGGGGCCTCCGGACCCTCAGGGCCAGGTTTGCCCGGGTGAGTTCTGTGGAAGGTCCGCACCAAACGATCTGCGTTAATGTCAGACGCAGGAACCCACGTCCTCTCCTCTGGACCATACCCCTTCCAATGCACCAAGTACTGAAGGGACCGGCGATTCAGACGTGAGTCAATGATCTTTGACACTTGAAACTCCATTACCATTGACCACCACTGGAGGAGGAGGTAGAGGTGATGGTATAACTGGTGCCACGTACCTCTTAAGTAATGACTTGTGGAACACATTATGAATTTTAAACGTAGGAGGGAGGTCCAGACGAAATGCCACAGGATTAATTATGGAACTGATCCTGTACGGCCCGATGAATCTGGGGCCCAGCTTCCAGGAGGGAACTTTAAGTTTTATATTCCTGGTAGACAACCATACCAGATCGTTCACATTAAGATCTGGACCAGAAACTCTCCTCCTATCAGCCATACGTTTATAACGGTTCCCCATAGCACTCAGATTATTCAATACACCTCTCCACACTGAAGCAAGTGACGACGAGAAACGCTCCTCCTCAGGAACCCCAGAAGGGCCCCCCCCATTGAAAGTACAAAACTGGGGATGAAAACCATATGCCCCAAAAAACGGGGATTTACCAGTGGACTCGCTCCGCCTGTTGTTAAGAGCGAACTCTGCCAGAGGCAAGAAAGAAGACCAGTCCTCCTGGTTCTCTGAGACAAAACACCGAAGATAAGTCTCTAGGCTTTGATTCAGACGCTCTGTCTGACCATTGGTCTGCGGATGAAAAGCCGAGGAAAATGACAATTGCATCCCCCGACGTAAACAAAATGCCCTCCAAAACTTGGACACAAACTGAGACCCCCTATCTGACACCACATCAGAAGGCAACCCATGAAGTCTCACAATCTCCCCAATGAACACCTGCGCCAGAGTTTTAGCATTAGGGAGGGCAGGAAGAGCAATGAAATGTGCCATCTTACTGAACCTGTCAACAACCACCAGTATGACAGTCTTCCCTGACGACTGCGGAAGGTCCGTGATGAAGTCCATAGACAAATGAGTCCATGGACGCTCCGGAAGTTTCAAGGGTAAGAGGGTCCCAGACGGACGGGTATGAGGGGTCTTAGAACGAGCACAAACCCCACAGGACGCGACAAAAGTTAAAACATCTTTATTAACGTTAGGCCACCAAAACCGGCGAGAAAGGAGATCTAAAGTAGCCTTACTCCCTGGATGTCCTGCTAAAGCAGAATTATGATGTGCCTCAATAACCTTTTGTCTCAACTGATTTGGGACAAACAGTCTCCCTGGAGGTCCTGCAGGGGCGTCCCCCTGAGCCTCTAACACCTCCTCCTCAAGCTCAGAACATACAGCCGACACTACCACCCCCTCCTGAAGGATAGGAATCGGGTCATCCGTTTTCCCGGCCCCTGGGAAACTGCGAGACAAGGCATCAGCCTTAACATTCTTAGATCCAGGGCGATAAGTGACAACAAAATTAAACCTGGTAAAAAACAACGACCATCGAGCTTGTCTGGAATTCAGACGTTTAGCAGATTCCAAATACAGCAGGTTCTTGTGATCAGTAATGACGGTGACCGGGTGGACTGCCCCCTCCAAAAAGTGACGCCATTCTTCAAAAGCCAACTTAATGGCCAAAAGTTCCCTATTGCCGATATCATAATTCCTTTCGGCGGACGACAATTTCTTAGAAAAGAAAGCGCACGGATGCCATTTACCAGGGGACGGACCCTGGGACAATATTGCACCCACCCCTACGTCAGACGCGTCCACCTCCACAACGAACGGCTGTGATGCATCTGGTTGGATGAGAACGGGTGCCGAAGCAAAACATTTTTTCAAAGAGGAAAAAGCTTGGCAAGCTTTGTCCGACCATTTAGAAAAATCCGTCCCTTTTCTTGTCATGTCAGTGAGAGGTTTGACAACAGATGAGAAATTACAAATAAATTTCCGGTAGTAGTTAGCAAACCCCAGAAAACGCTGCAGAGCCTTAAGATCCTCTGGCTGATCCCATTCAAGCACTGCTCTCACCTTTTCAGGTCCATACGGAAACCGGAGGCTGACACCAAGAAACCCAAAAACTGAAGTTCCTGTACGGCGAATACACACTTCTCCAGTTTGGCGTATAGTTTATTGTCTCGCAAGATCTGCAACACCTGTCTCACATGCTCCTGGTGAGACACAAGATCTGGCGAGTAAATTAAAATGTCATCCAAATATACGACCACAAACAGCCCCACCAGATGACGAAAAATGTCATTAACAAAATGTTGGAATACTGCTGGTGCAGTAGTCAGACCAAAAGGCATGACAAGGTTCTCATAATGTCCCTCCGGCGTGTTAAACGCCGTTTTCCACTCATCCCCCTCTTTTATCCTAATCAGATTATACGCCCCCCTGAGATCCAATTTAGAGAACCATTTGGCGCCAACAATTTGATTGAAGAGATCAGGAATCAGAGGGAGTGGATACGGATCTCGAACAGTAATCCGATTAAGTTCTCGGAAATCCAAGCAAGGGCGTAGGCCTCCATCTTTCTTCTTCACAAAGAAGAACCCCGCAGCCACTGGGGAAGATGAAGGTCTAATATGCCCTTTAGCCAGACTTTCCGAAATATAATCTTTCATAGCCTGCCTCTCAGGACCAGAAAGGTTATATAACCTAGCTTTAGGTAACTTAGCATCAGGAAGTAAATTAATAGAGCAGTCATACACACGATGAGGAGGCAACTCCTGACACCCCTCCTCAGAGAACACATCCCCAAAGTCCTCCAAAAAAGGAGGCAAAGTACTAGGCACGACCGCACTGATGACTGTGTTCATGCAGTTACTTTTGCAAAACTCACCCCATTGGCTTATCTCTCTGGACTGCCAATTAATCACAGGGTTATGTTTAACCAACCAAGGAAGTCCCAACACAATAGGAGTAGGTAGACCCTCCAACACATAACAAGATAATAGTTCCCTATGTATTGCCCCTACCCGAAGGTCAATGTTATGAACCTCATGAACAAAGCTACCTTGGCCGAGAGGCCTGGCGTCAATGGAGAATATAGGGATCGTTTGACCAATACACTCAGATGCATACCTTGAGCCTGAGCAAACTGAGCGTCAACCAGATTAGCCCTGGACCCACTATCAAGAAGAACAGAAAATCTCTCCACTCTCGTACCAACCACCACCTCCACTGGTACAAGGAACTGAGAAGAACTAGCGGACGAAATACATACTCCCAGGTTGTCGTCCACCACACAACCTGGGATTAACAGTTTTCCGGCGACTTCTTGCTCAACAAGGCACGGGACGGACATCCCCCAACAAAATGTCCCTCTTTCCCGCAAAAGAAACACCTTCTAGTCCTGCGGCGTACCGCCAATCCCCTCCTACGAAATGATGTCCCTCCCAACTGCATAGGCTCATCCGAACAGACAAGGGGAACCTCAACATAAGGGACTTTAGTGGTAGGTGGAGAAACAACAGGGAGTGGAGTTACCTCACCCCTCTCCCGAAGCCGTCTATCAGTACGGATAGCCAGGGCCATAGCAGCCTCCAGTGATGGAGGAGAATCATACTGAGCCAAAACGTCCTTTAATTTGTCAGAAAGCCCATGACAAAACTGACTCCTAAGAGCTGGGTCATTCCACTGAGTATCTGTGGCCCATCTACGAAACTCAGAAGCAAATTCCTCTGCCGGACGATCTCCCTGCTGTAACTTACGTAATTTTGTCTCAGCAAGAGAGACCCGATCTGGGTCATCATATACCAATCCCAGGGCAGTAAAAAATTGATCTACAGACAGTAGAGCCGGGGATCCCGGAGGAAGGGAAAATGCCCAGGATTGAGGGTCCCCTTGTAGGAGCGAGATAACAATTCCCACTCTCTGCTCTTCACTCCCTGATGATCGAGGCCGAAGCCGAAAATACAATTTACATGCTTCCCTGAAGGTAAAAAATTTGTCTCGCCCACCAGTGAACCTGTCCGGGAGAGCAACCTTAGGTTCAACTCTGGTTTGCTCCAGGGGAGACAAAACTTTGGACTTAATGTCCGTCAGCTCCATGGATAAACCCTGCAACTGCAGAGCCAGCTGGGCTACTGGATCCATGGCAACTGGGAATAATTTTATGGGCCAGTGAAAATGTCACGCGGTCTTATGATATGTGTACGATGTCAGTAAACTATTCTTAAAAGAACAACACTCTATACAACATATAGATTAGCAACATAAGCATGTAAATATAGAATAGATTTACCTGACACGATATCCGTTGAACTCAGGGTTAATCTTGAGGACTTGATACACTGTCACAGGAAAGAAGAGGACCGGGGGTCTAACCTGACCCTAAACTGGGGTCCTAACTAATCCCTCACCTTGGAGGTACTGATAATGGTTCAGAGGTCCAAGTCTCCAGCCTAACCCTGTCTCCTATCAGTCCCTGAACCCTGTAATCAGTCCTAAGAAGGATTCTGATTACCACCAAAGGGATATGGGCTGATCTCTGCTAAATACACAGATTAGCAATATAAGACAGACTGGAGAAAACACAGACTTGCATACACACTCAAACACAGAAGGAACATAAATGATCTGGGATATTAAACTCTAAGAAAGGTGAGCTTAAAACAACTAAGGAGCTCTATAACTTTAAGTCTATACAGATACAATCCTATCTGTGGTCTGCATGAAGAATTTCACTGGCAACTCCCAAACAGACAACCAGAGATTTAAAGGAAACCAATCAACAAATAATTAATTGCAGCCGGGAGAGACTGCACCCATTCCCAGAACTGAGCACAGACAGAATTAACTCTCTAACTGCCAAACACAAAGAAACAGCAACTCAGCTGTGAGAAGTCAGAATGTGCAACCGCGACGATCTTCGTGGCGATGCACACATGACATCATTCAGCTGATCCCGGCGGCAGCGTGTTCGCTACGGTGTTCTGCTGGAGGCAGTGTGAGTAAGTGTGAATGTGATTGTGATTGTGAGTGAGAGTGTGTGAGTGTGAGTGTGAGAGTGTGTGAAAATGTGAGTGTGAATGTGAGATTATGTGAGTGTGTTAGAGTGAGTGTGAGAGTGTGAGTGTGAGAGTGTGAGTGTGAGAGTGTGAGTGTGTGAGTGTGTGAGTGTGAGTGTGTGTGTGGTCCATACGGCATATAGAGTGTGTGTGTGTGTGTGTGTGTGGTGCGATGGTGTTCCGCTGGTGGTACCGCGCAATAGGTTGGTACCAGCAGCAGCTTCCATATTGAGACACCCATCACTTGGGTGTCCCAATATGGCGGTCGGGGAACTTCCTCCACTTGGAATTCTGGGATATGGTGACATCTGGATAGAACAGGAAATAAAAACATTAGAAAGCAATTATATAAATAGATATATATGTATATACAAAATAAATATATATCTATTTATGGGCCCCATATAATACTCCAAGAGACTCCTAATGGGTGGAAGCATAGATTCTTCAGAGCACACAGGGAGAACTTCTGCTTTAGGAAGTACGAAAGAGGGTGGGGTCACTACAGGTCTATGAATGAGGCGTCTATCGATATGTATGGCAATAGCCATGGCGGCCTCCAACTATGCCGGAGTTTCATACTGCTCCAATGCATCCTTTAACCAGTTTCAGTTGTATTTCCACAAAAATTTAAAATAACCAATAAATTTCGTTCAACTTCACAATTGTGTCCCACTTGTCGATTTTTCACCAAAAATTTACATTTGGTATCTTTATGTTTGAAGCATGATATGTGGGAAAAGGTTGAGAAGTTAGGTAGTTAAGGTAGACGTCTTAAAGAAAACAGAATCCGATGAGTTTCCAAATATCACTCATCAGGGATGGAGAATAGGATAAGGGGTCTGGTTATAATGAAGCTGCTGACACCCAGAGATCTGCGGCTCACTGCCATCCTGTATATACTTATCAGGAACACCGCACAGCCCTTGCTCATTGACCCAGTACGCGTGTCCTGAGTAAAATACACTGTGCCCAAAGATACCTGTGGAGTGGGGCAGCAGCGGTGAAGATGCGTGCTTCAGACAATTAGGACCTGAAGCAAGTGACTGCCAAGGGGCGGAGCTGGTCACAGGTCTCTCAGAGGAAGCAGAAGCAGAGAGAGATTGCTTCAGGCCAGATATGACCTGAAGCACCTGACTGCTGGGAGCTTGGCCTAAGCTCCAGAGAGCTAGGAGTTCAAGGAAAACTCCTAGAAGGGTAACCACGGGAAAAAGTTACCAAAGGCCATAGACAGAACGGATAGTCAGGACGTAGCCAAGAGGTCATACGCAGAGAGGGCAGAGCAGTACAAGAGAAGCAGGCAGAGAGTAGTCAGGACGTAGCCAAGGGGTCATACACAGAGAGGGCAGCACAGTACAAAAGGGACAGGCAAAACTTGTAACAGGGACACAGCCAAATCAGAACCAGACAGACATAAGGTAACACAGGCACAAAGCACTGGCACAGGCACAACAGGGTCAAACACACTCAGCCAAGGGTCAGAGTATAAGCATGAGGAATGACCCCACCATGAGGCTATAAGAAGCCTCCCAGAATCCCAGAGTGAGGCTATCCAAATTAACCTCTGAACTACCTAATCCCACAAGCTCCATAGACCATGACAATCCTCTTCTATGGAATCCATAGGAAAAACTGTGAATCCAAAAAATATTTAGTCATAGATCTGATAAAGACACAAACACTGCAGCTTTCCAGACATTTCATAGTGAACATCCCCTAGGTATCGGACCCCCATTACACTACACATGTAGGCAATATGACCACATGGAACACAGCTTTTACTAGCTGTTTGTACAGTCCCCTCATAGTAGAGGTACCGGTATAGGTAACTCCACATATAAAACACATGGTGCACTGGATTGTGCTGGTGCCCTGTAAATAAAGATATAGCTCTAGCAAAAATTAAGAGATCACTGCAAAATTTTCAGTTTGTCTGATTTTTCTCTTTATAGGTATATTTTTGAGTAAAATGTAAATTGCTCTTTTATTCTAGAAACTACTGACAACATGTCTCTGAATTTCCATGCAATAAATTTTGTATTTATTTTCAGAAAATGAGAAATGGTCAAAATAACAAAAAAATGCAGTGCCTGTGTAAGGGGATAGACTATATTACTTCTATACCTTCTCTCTCTCGTTTGTCCCGGTACCGTATATTATAAGGTATTATAAGTGTATGGATAATTGTTTCTATACAATGGTACTGCTACAATGCTTTGTTATTACCATTCTTGCTAAATGTCTATGTATAGTGTATAGAGTAAGTGTAGTTATTGGACTGGCCACTAGATGGGGGCATTGTAGTGTACAGAGCTTTCAGCTAGTGTTTAGTATAGGAAACAGTTATTTATAGGAGGGGCTGCTGTGAGGTGAGGAACATTTCCTGATTCTAGTTAGTTCAGGCCAGGGTGCCCTTGCGTGAGTACAGGCTCAGGGGCCCAGGGTTAAGACCCAATCTGCTTCCCTGGGCTTTAGTGCTCTGGGATATTGTAGCAGCTCCGCAACGTTTAAGCCAGAATCCAAGCAATCCACAGCACCAGGCCAGGACAGCAGCAGGCCAGGACAGCAGGAGATCATAGTGGACTAGGCATAAAGACTACAGACAGAAGTAGTGACAACGTGGGGACACAAGTGGCTCCAGAATGTGGCATCTCATCACTTGGGCTGATGCCTTCAGATCCATGGCGAAACGGCTGAGGGAACACTCAGATGTAGTGAGCTTGGCGGATGCTGTGTCTTCGCGGGAGACAGTGCAGAAGGGCAGGTAGCTCACCATGTGGCAACTGACTTCGGGAACAGATTATCTAATGTCTGGGGTGAAACAGGCAGAGGAGTGTCTAACCGTGGCAGTGCTGAACAGGGAGGACGCTGAGGACCCATCTGGGACGGCCTAAACCAGGTACGTGCTGTGTAACAGTGAGAGAAGTGCAGGGAAAGAGAAGGAACGGTGCAATGTGAAACATGTGATTGATGCTGTGAAGACTATGGATGTGCTGTGTAAAGAAACCAGTAAAATTGTACATTTTAAAGTTGAAATGGACTGTGACTCAATTCTTAAGAAACTGATTGCAGAAAGGCTCCAGCACCGCAGACGTATCCCTGATGGCGCAGTGGGAGAAGACACAGGTCTGTTAGCTAATGTGAAATGAAGCCAGGGCACTGATGTAACAGAGTGTTCGGCCATGACTGCGGCCCTGGCGACCTCTTACACTTGCAGACCTCAAATAATGCTAAGAAAACAAGTTCATAATCATATAATCATAGAAACAACAATACTAATGTTTTAACTCAGGAAGAGTTCAGAAATCAATATTTTGTGGAATAACCATGATTTTTAATCACAGCTTTCATGCGTCTTAACATGCTTTCCACCAGTCTCTCACGCTGCTTTTGGGTGACCTTATGCCACTCCTGGTACAAAAATTTAAGCAGTTCTTTGTTTGATGGCTTGTGACTATCCATCTTCCTCTTGATTACATTCCAGAGGTTTTCAATGGGGTTCAGATCTGGAGATTGGGCTGGCCATGACAGGGATTTGATCTGGTGGTCCTTCATCCACACATTGATTGACCTAGCTGTGTGGCATGGCGCATTGTCCTGCTGGAAAAAACAGTCCTCAGAGTTGGGGAACATTGCATGAGCAGAAGGAATCAACTGTTTTTCCAGGATAACCTTGTATGCGGCTTGATTCATACGTCCTTCGCAAAGATTAACCTGCCCAATTCCAGCCTTGCTGAAGCATCTCCAGATCATCACTGCTCCTCCACCAAATATCACAGTGGGTGCAAGACACTGTGGCTTGTATGCCTCTCCTGGTTTCCGTCTAACCATTAGATGACCAGCTGTTGGGTAAAGCTGAAAATTAAACTCATCAGAGATTTCCTTACTCATGTCCTGTATGGTCCAATCCTTATGGTCTTTTGCAAACTTCAGCCTGGCTCTCCTTTGCTTCTCATTGATGAAAGGCTTTTTTCTAGCTTTACATGACTTGAGCCCTGCCTCTAGGAGCCTGTTACGAACTGTTCTTGCCATGCACTTCACCCCAGCTGCCATTTGCCATTCCTTTTGTAGGTCACATGATGTCATCCTGCGGTTACTGAACGACATTCGAATAAGATGACGGTCATCCCGGTCAGTGGAGAGTCGTTTTCGCCCTCTGTCACTCTGCAGCCTTGTTGTCTCCAATGTATGCTGCTTGACCTTGTTGTAATGGACTGCCGTCTTAGAAATTTTAAGGATGGAGGCAACATGACGCTCGCTGTATCCCTCTGCTAGTAAAGCCAGAATTGAGCCCTTCTTTTCCTCACTCAAGACTTTTCTTTTCAACTCCTTTGGCATGGTTAAAAGTTATTTTTTCATTCTTATTACTTTTGGGATATTACTAGCACTTGTTTTGCCATTCAGCTTGTCCTATTGCAAGAGGATTGTGAACACCACAGCAGTGTTTTTTATACTTTCCTTCGTTAAATAAGATTTGGTTCAGGTGATCACCTAATCAGAAGCACATTAAAGGGAATCGGTCACCCTAAATTGGCGGGATATTTAAATGATGGCAGTCAGGTCAGATGGGCGGTGTTTTGGGTACTTGCCTTAACATGTTGTTCACCGCTGTCTCCATTATTTCTGGGAATTGTAGTCGTTGCCCTCCATATAACGCGCCTGCGCATTGCAATCTGCGGCAAAGCATACTGCACGTGCGCAATTCAAGATTGCAATGCGCAGGCGCGTTATATGGAGGGCAACGACTACAATTCCCAGAAATAATGGAGACAGCGGCAAACAACATGTAAAGCAAGTACCCAAACACCGCCCATCTGACCTGACTGCCATCATTTAAATATCCCGCCAATTTAGGGTAACAGATTCCCTTTAAGTAGAATGAGGTGTACTCTGGTTGGAATTCAACTGACACTGGAATGGAATGGCTGTCAGACATGTAGAGTAGCTGAATTTTATAAAACTGTGCAGTGGTCTCTTAATTTTTGCCAGAGCTGTATATGGCGTACATGTATTTCTAGGTCCTTCATGTCCATAACTTCAGGTAACTCCCCAAAAATTACAGCCAAAGTGACTTTATTAACAGCACATAAAGCCTAACCCCCATTAACCGTTCCAGAACACTGATCACATTGACAATATAAGGAATTAAGGTCCCTCCATAAATAATACTGGCAGCAGAGTCCTGTGTAACCTAATGGTACAATTCTGCTTTCCTGTAGCCACTAGGGGAGTGCACTGCACCAGTAAATATATATATATATACAGTGGGTTCATAAAGTGTTCAGACCCCTTTAAATTTTTCACACTTTGTTTCATGCAGCCATTTGATAATGTTAATGTACACTCTGCTGATAAAAGCCAGAAATGTAGAAATTTTTGCAAATTTATTAAAAAGAAAAACTGAAATATCATAAGGTCATAAGTATTCAGACCCTTTGCTTAGTATTGAGTAGAAGCACCCTTTTGAGCTAGTACATACTGTATATATAGTGCTGATAGCTCCCCCTAGTGGCAGGTGACAACAGCCATTGTAGCAGATTTGCCTGCTCTGCCCGCAATTCTCTCCTATTTTGAGTTGAGGTGAAATGGTAAAATCATCAGCGGATTCCAGATAACATGAGTGAAGCGTCAGGGAGATGAGATAAGTCAGAGTGAGTTACATCAGATGATGTGATGGGACGACTCACAGACATCCATCTTCACTGGTCACTGTCCTGGAACAGACTGAGGATGATTGACAGTTTGCTTTTTATCAAATTCAAATACAGGGGATCCTATTGGCTACTGACCAGTGTCATGTACCACACAGAATTTAAAGGGACAGGACTCTCTTATTTCTCTGCAGTTTATTTCATGCTGTATGTGCTATCATTCTGCCTATAATTTGAAGCTGTGGAGATAATCTTGGGACACAGGTTTACTTTTCCATACAGAGGAATTGAAATTTAATTATCGACATCATATCAACACATTATATTCTATGTATTATTAGAGACATCAATGTGTCATGAAGGAGTTATTACAAATTATATTTAATAACTTCTTCCTGAGCAGGTTGTTTTTCTAAATTTTCCATCTTTTTATCACATAACAGATGATGTATTTCTACAGTACATCTTTATTATACTGGATCATTAGTGTCATTTCAGTTAATGAATATTTTATTTTTCTCTGTCCTTTTATGTAATATATGTTATACTGTGCTAAGCGGCAATATATTACTGTGACCAGTAGATGTCGCTGGTGTAACAAAGCTGTATAGCACATTACTACCAGGGAGTACTGGGCTGTGTGTGGTGTGAGTCACATGGAGTGCCAGGGAAAGCTGGTAGTGCCACATTTAAGCTGTAGGACATGGGACACAGAATGCACGATTTGACCCTGGAAATTGGATGAGATTCATTCAAGTCTAAGGCCGGGATCACACATGCGAGAAACACGGACGAGTCTCGCATGTGAATTCCCAGCACTGGTGCCAGCACTCAGGAGTGGATGTATTTCTATGCAGCCGCTGGCTCTGCTCCCGAGTGCCGGCACCAGTGCTGGGAATTCACATGCGAGACTCGGCCGTGTTTCTCGCATGTGTGATCCCGGCCTAAGGCTGTGTGCTTTAGATGCGGATCCGCAGCGTTTTTGGACGCGCGGATTCACATCCAGTCCACAGTGTAGTGCACAGCCAATGTAAGTCTATGGGAAATGGAGATTTGTTGTGCACCTGCTGCGGAAAAAAAAGTGCGGATTCGCAGCGTTTTAATTTTTGCAGCATGTCAATTCTTTGTGCGGATCTGCAGCATTTCTGCACCCATTGAGTTGGGCACATCCGCAGCAAAACCACAGGTCTAAAAAAGATCTGCGGATTTGCTGCGGATGAAACGCTGCGGATCGGGAGGATGGAAGTGTGTGGGCGGTGACTGTGCATGTATAGTGTGTGGGCGGTGACTATGTGCGTGTATGATGTGGCGGGGCACTGCGTGTGTGTGTGCATGTGTCCCGTGTGTGTGCATGTCTGTGTAAGGCCTCTTTCACACATCCGTTGTGCGCCTGACGGCGCCCTCCGGCATTTTTTTGTCCAACCGCATCCGGCGAAATGTAATGCCGGATGCGGTTTTTTTTTCCATTGACTTTCATTAGCGCCGGATCGTGCCTGATGTCATTGCGTTGCATCCGTTTTTGTCCAGATCCGGCGGAAATGTACATTCCGGCGGCCGGACAAAACGGAGCATGTAAAGTTTTTTTTTTTTGCCGGAGCCGCCTGATGTGTCTGAAGCGGCGCATCAGGCGGCTGGAAACAATAGAATTCAATGGAACCGGATCAGACTTTTGTGGGAATCCGGCAAAAGTCCGATCCGGAAATTCCCGGAAATCAAGGGCTACTACTACCCTACTACTACTACCGGGTGGGTTAAAAAAAACAAAAAAAAATTTTTTAAAAAAAACAAAAAAAATCGGGTTTTTTTTATTTAAATCGGGTTTTTTTGATTTAAAAACGGATTTTTTTTTAATAAAACCCGCTTTTTGAGGAAAAATTTTAAAAATCCAAAGGGTTTTTCCATCATGAGATAAAGGGTGAGTTGTTTAACCTCAGTAGAATAAAGCTTATAAGTGTAACATTCACAATGCCAAGCCTTCCCAAAGGGTTTCCCGTAGGGTTAAGGGGGGAGGTTTTTCTCCTAAATTTTCACAGACCATCGCTTTAAATTTTCGCATTCCCAAAACTAAATTTTACTCCGCAAGGTCCCACCTCTTCTTCCCAAAGGGAAAAAAGTTTCCCCCCCAAAAAGATTTTAGAAAAAGGACCTTAATCCATTGTTTCTAAAAAACCTAAATGAATACAGAATTTAACCCCTTCAGTGCCAAGTCCAAAAAAGTTATACAATATGTTTCTGATTGTTTGGATTGGAAAAAGATCTGACAACACAAGAAAATTGAATCTAAGTGTAAGGAGGGGGAAAAGGGGGAAGCCCGGGGGAAAGGAAACGAGCCAATCTTAAAAACCCGAAACAATTATTGTTTGTGAAAAATGGGGTTTAATTCATTTTTCCCCAAATCGCAGGGGAGCCCAGGGGAAATTTTTAAGAAACCTTTCGCCAAAAGGGGGGGGTTGGGGACAAAAAAAACGTGGAACAAAAATTTAAGGGTTTTGGAATGGGAAATCTGGAAGGCCGGGGTTTTAAATAAAAAAAAATTCTAACCCCCAAATCCCCAGGCACGCACATGAAAACATGGGAATTTTAAATTTTACACCCAGTAAATTTAAACCTTTTGGGTTAAACACCTCGGGGGTTTTTCCCATGAATTTAAATTTAAAACCTTGGGGTAAAACCAAATTTAAAACCGAAAACAAACCTTTTTTGAAAAAAATCCCAATTTTAAATCAAAAAAATTTGATTTAAATCAAAAAACCCGATTTTTTTATTTTTTAAAAAATAATTTTCCCCCCTTTTAATTAAATTTTGGGGGAAAGGGGGGAAAAAACCACCCCCTTTTTTTTTTTCATTTTTCCCCCCCCTTTTTGGGTTTTTTTTAAAATTTTTTCCCCCCGGGGGGGAAAGCCCCCCGGGGGGGGGGGGGGGGGGGGAATTTTAAAAAAAAAAAAACCCAAAAAAAAAAAAAAGGGGGGGGGGGTTTTCCCCAAATTTCCCCCCCCCCCCCTTTTGGGGTTTTTTCCCCCCTTTTTTTTTCCCCCCCCAAAAAACCCTTTTTAAAACCCAAAAAGGGGAAAAAATTTTCCCCAAAAGGTTTTTTTAAAAAAAAAAAAAAAAACCCCCCCTTTAAAAAAAAAATTTTTTTTTTTAAAAAAAATTTTTTTTTTTAAAAAAGTTTTTGGGGGAAATTTTTGGGGGTTTTAAAAAGGTGGAAAAAACCCATTCCCCAAAAAAAAAAAATTTTTTTCCCCCCCCTTTTTTTTTCCCCCCCCCAAAAAAAAAAAATTTTTTTTTTAAAATTTTTTAAAAAAAAACCCCCAAAAAAAAAACCAAAAAAACCCCCCTTTTTTTTTTAAAAAACCAAAACCCCTTTTTTTTTGGAATTTAAAAGGGGGTTTTTTTTCCCCCCCCAAACCCTTTAAAAAGGAAAAAAAGGGGGGGGAAAAAGGGGGGGGGGGGGGGGGGGGGGGGGGGGGGGGGGGGGGGGGGGGGGGTTTTTTTTGGGGGGAAAACCCCCATTGGAAAAAGGGGGGAAGGGATGGAAAGGGGGGGGGGGGGTTTTTTAAAAAAAAACCCCCCTTCCCCCCCCCAAAAGGGGAAAAAAAAAAAAAAACCCCCCCCCCCCGGGCCCCCCCTTGGGGGGAAAACCCCTCCCCCAACCCCCTTTTAAAAAACCCCCCCCCATAATCCTACAGAAACCCGGAAAGAGCATGGCATTGTGAATGTTCACTATACAGCCTTTATTTACGATTTTAAAAAACTCAGCTTTACTCATGATGGAAAACCTTTTGGAGGGAAAAAAATTTTTCCCAAAACTTTATTGAAAAAAATCCGATTAAATCAAAAAAACCCGATTTAAATAAAAAAAAATCCGATTTTTTTGATTTTTTAAAAAACTTGATTTTTATCCACCCAAGTAGTAGTATAGTAGTGTAACCTTGATTTTCCAAACCCGGGATAGACTTTCCGGGATTGCACAAAAGTTGATCCGGTTCCATTGAAATTTTTTTCCCGCCGCCTGATCGCCCTTTCGCACATCGGGGGCCCCGGGCAAAAAAAAAAAACTTACTTCCCCTTTTGCCCCGGCCCCCCGGAATGACATTTCCCCGGACGGAAAAAAAACGGATAAACGCAAGACATCAGGCCATCCGGCCTAATGAAGCAATGAAAAAAACCCACCGCATTACATTTCGCCGGAAAATTTCAAAAAAATCCGAGGGCCCGTCGGGGCGCAAAAGGATGGGAAAAGGGCCTAACCAAGAATGAAAAGGGGGGGGGGGGACACATGCACACACCACGCAGTCCCCCACACATCAACACCACATAGTCCCGCCCACACAATACATGCCAGTCACCGCCCCACACTTCCCATCCTCCCGACCGAGCGTTTCTCCGCAGCAAATCCGCAGATTTTTTAAACCTGTGGTTTTGCTGCGGATGGCCCAACTCAATGGGTGCAGAAATGCTGCAGACCCGCACAAAGAATTGACATGCTGAAAAAATTTAAACGCTGGAATCCGATTTTTTTTTTGCAGCAGGGCACAACAAATCCCATTTCCCATAGACTTACTTGGCTGTGCACTACACTGTGGGCTGGGGGTGAAAACCCGCGTCAAAAAAAGCTGCGGAGCATCTAAAGCACAAGCCTAGGCCGGGGTCACACATCGAGAAACACGGCCGAGTCTCGCATGTGAATTCCAGCACTGGTGCCGGCACCGGGGAGCAGACCCGCGGTGAAAAGAAAACACCCACTCCTGAGTGCGCCCCATGCTGGGAATTCACATGCGGACTCGCGGTTTCTCGCATGTTGATCCCGGCCTTAGTTTGAAGAATCCCCAAAATTTCCAGGGTCAATCGTGCATTCTGTGTCCCTGCCTACCTTAAATGTGGCCTACCCTTTCCCTGGACTCCATGTGCTCCACCAACCACCCAGACCCCCTGGTAAAATGTGCATACAGCTTTGTTACACCCCGACATTACTGGTCACAGATATATTCCCCGCTTAGCACAGTATAACATATATTCAAAAAAAGGGCGGGAAAAAATAAAATTTTCTTTAACTGAAATGACCTAATGACCCAGTTAAAAAAGATGTACTGGAAATAATCATCTTTTGTAAAAAAAGAGGAAAAATTTTAGAAAAACAACCTCCAGGAAAAAGTTATAAAATTAATTTGTAAAACTCCTTCGACACATTGAGCTCTAAAAATTTCATAGAATATAATGTTTGATATTGTCGAAATTAAAATTTAAATTCCTCTGTAGGGAAAAAGAAAACCCTGTTCCCAAAATTATCTCCACACTTCAAATTATGGGCAGAAGATAGCACATACAGATGAAAAAACTGCAGAGAAAAAGAAGTCTTCCCCTTTAAATTTTGTGTGGTACATGCATGGTCAGTAGCCAATGGGATCCCCTGTTTTTTGAATTTGTAAAAAGAAAACTGCAACATCCTCGTCTGTTCCAGGACAGTGACCATGAAATGGATGTCGTGAGTGTCCATAACATCGAAAACTCACTCTGACTTATTCATCTCCTGACGCTTCCCATGTTACGGGAAATCCGTGTTTTTAATTTCCCCTCAACTCAAAAGGAAAGAAAAATTTGGGGAGAGGGGCAAATCTCTACAATGGCTGTTGTCACCCCACTGGGGGGGCTATCAGCACTATAAAACAAGTACTAGCTAAAAAGGGGGCTTCTACTCAATACTAAGAAAAGGGGCTGAATACTTATGCCCTTTAAATATATTTCAGTTTTTCTTTTTAAAAAATTTGCAAAAAATTTCTCATTTGGTTTTTATCCAAGTTACTTTAAATTATAAAAGGGCGCATAAAAAAAGTTAAAAAATTTAAAGGGGCGAACACTTTTCCCATGATATTATAATTTTATGGTGCAGTGCACCCCCCATTACCCCAAATTCCAAATTTAACCCCCCCAATATTTTTTTTTAACCAACCAACCAAAACATTTCAACTTAATTTTCTTTTTCTTTTTAATAAAATATTTCAAAATTTTTTTATTACCAAAATTTTCTAAACCTAAATACATAACCCATATACACCTAAAAATTCCCTCCTTTTTTAAAATTCCTACCCAAAATCTAAAATTTCCCTTCCATTATTAACCAACCAAACCCCCCCTTCTATTTTAAAAAATTTTTATAAATTCTTTTTAAATAATAAAACATCAAGGGGGGGTGTTTTGGGTACTTTTTAACATTGTTTGTTTTCCCGTTTCCCATTTTTTCTAATTTATTGGCCCCCATAAACGCCTGGCATTTGCAACGAAGCGCACGTATATGTTTGCCCGCAGATTGCAATGCCAGGCGCTTTAATGGAGGGCAACGACACAATTCCCCAAAAAAAGGGGAGCAGGGGTTTAACAACATTTTAAGCAAGCCCAAAACCCCCCATTGCCCTGCTCCATCTTTTAAAATATCCCCCAATTTTTAACCGCCCCTTTAATGTGCTTTCTGATTAGTGACACCTGAACCAAATCTTTTTTAAAAAAAAGGAAAGTATAAAAAAACTGCTGTGGTGTTCACAACCCTTTTGAAATGGGGACCTGAATGGAAAAAACAAGTGCTAGAAATATCCCAAAGTAATAAAATGAAAAAATAACTTTTACCGCCAAAGGGATTAAAAAAAAAGTCTTGATGAGGAAAGAAGGGCTCAATTCTGGCTTTACAGCAGGGGATCAGCGAGCGTCTTTTTGCCTCCATCCTAAAATTTCTAAGACGCAGTCCATTACAAAAAGGTAAACAGCATAATTGGAGACAACAAGGCTGAGAGTGACGAGGGCGAAAACGTCTCCCTGCCCGGGGATGACCGTCACTTTTCAAAAGTCTTTCATAACCCGGGAACATCTTACCAAAAAAAGGGGGCAAAGGGCGCTGGGTGAAGTGCAGGGCAAAAAAGTCGTAACGGGCCCCTAAGGCAGGGCTCAATCATGAAAGTAGAAAAAAGCCTTTCATCAAGAGAAAAAGGGAAGCCGGCAAATTTGCAAAAGACCAAAGGTTCCCTAAAATGGTAAGGAAATCCTGAGGTTTAATTTCAGCTTTACCAACAGGGGTATCAATGGTTAGCAAAAACCAGGAGGAAAACAAGCCACAGTGTCTTGCACCCACTGTATATTTGGGGGAGGAGCAGTGAGATCGGAGAGCTAGCAAGGCTGGATTGGGCAGGTAATCTTTGCGAAGGACTATGAATAAGCCGATAAAAAGGTTACCCTGGAAAAAGTTGTTTCCTTCTGCCATGCAAGGTTCCCAACTCTGAGGAGTTTTTTCCCGCAGGGGCAAGCGCCATGCCCCACAGCAGGTCAATCAAATTTTGGATGAAGGACCCCAGATCAAATCCCCGTCATGGCCCCCCAACCCCATTGAACCCCATTAAAACCCCCCTGGAAAAGTAATCAAGAGGGGATGGATGTCACCAAACCCCTCAAACAAAGAAGCTTAAATTTTTGTACCAGGAGGGGGATAAGGTCACCCCAAAAAAGCGTGAGGAGGTGGAAAGCTGTTAAGACGCATGAAAAACGTGATTAAAAATCATGGGTTTTTCACAAAATATTGATTTCTGAACTCTTTCCTGAGTTAAAACTTAGTTTGTTGTTTTTATGATTAATGATTATGAACTTGTTTTCTTAGCATTTTGAGGTCTGCAAGTGTAAGAGGTCGCCCGGGCCCATCATGCCCAAACCTGTTTCATCAGTGCCCCGGGTTCATTTCCATTAGTAACGACCTGTTTTCCCCACTGCGCCCTCAGGGGGTAGTTGCTGTGGGGCCCTTTCTGCAATTTTTTCTTTAAAAAATTGATCACGTCCATTTCAACTTTAAAATGACAATTTATGGTTTCTTTTCACAGCACCCCCAAAACTTCACAAACTCATCACTGTTTCACTTGCCCGTTCCCTTTTCTTTCCCCGCCTTTCCTCACTGTCCCCCCTTTTTCCTTTCCCAAAAGGGTCCTCACGTCCCCTTCGTTTGCCTGCCCGGTTACACTCCTCTGCCTGTTTCACCCAGACATTAATAATTGTTCCGAAGCATTTCCACATGTGGCACCTCCCCTTCTCACTGTCTCCCGCAAGACACAATCCCCCCAAGCTACTACATCTGATTTCCCTCAGCCCTTTCCCATGGATCTGAAAGGGTCAGCCCAAATGATGAAGCACATTTGGAGCCACTTGGCCCCCCGTTGTCACTACTTTCTGTTGTATCTTTTTGCCTAGTCCACTATTCTCCTCTGTCCCGGCCCGTGCTGTCCGGCCCCGGTGCGTGGATTGCTTGGATTTTCTTTTAAAATTGCGGGGCTGCTACAATATCCCCGACACTAAAGCCCCGGGAAACAGATTGGGTTTTAACCCCGGGCCCCCGAGCCCGTACTCCGAAGGGGACCCTGGCCTGAACTAACTAAATAGGAAAGTTCCTCACCCCAGCACCCCCCCATAAAAAATGTTTCCTATACAAACACTAGCTAAAGCTCTGTACCTACAATGCCCCCCTTAGTGGCCCGTCCAATAACTACACTTACTCTAACACTATACAGACATTTTCAAGAATGGTAATAACAAAACTTGTAGAGTACCATTGTATAAAACAATTTTATCCAAAACTTAAAACCTTAAAAAAGGGTCCGGGCAAACAAGAGGAAAAGGGTAAAAAGTAATTAGTCTACCCCCTTCACAGGCACTGCATTTTTTGTTATTTTGACCATTTTCATTTTCTAAAATAAATTCCAAAAATTTATTGCAGGGAATTCAGGACATGTTTCATATTTTTTTAAAAAAAGAGCTTTACTTTTACTAAAAAAATATACCTAAAAGAGAAAAATCAACAAATAAAAAATTTGCAGTGATCTCTTAATTTTTTGCTAGAGCTATATCTTTTTTTTTACGGGGCACCCACAATCCAGTGCCCAGTGTTTTTTTGTGGAGTTCTATACCGGTACCCTACTATGAGGGGACTGTACAAACAGCTATAAAAGCTGTTTTTTCCATGGGGCATATTGCCTACAGGTAGTTAAAAGGGGGTCCCATACCCAGGGGGTTTCACTATGAAATGCGGAAAGGCAGTGTTTGTGTCTTTTTAATCATGCTAAATATTTTTTGGATTCACAGTTTTTCCCATGGGTTCCCAAAAAAGGGTTTATGGGCTATGGGGGTTTTGGGGTTAGTAGTTCGAGGTTAAATTTTGGGTAGCCCACCTGGGATTCGGAGGCTTTTTTATAGCCCCATGGTGGGTCATTCCTCGTTATACCGACCCTTGGTGAGTGTGTTTGACCCTGTTGTGTGTGCCGTGTTGTGCCTGTGTTATTATGTCTTTTGGGTTCGATTTGGCTGTGCCCGTTCAATTTTTGCCTTCCCCTTTTTGTACGTGCTCCCTCTTGTGATGCCCCCTTTGGGCTACGTCCGATACCTTCCCCTGCTTCCTTGTACTGCTTGCCCTCTCGCTTTGCCCCTTTGGGCTACTCCTGACTACCCGTTTTCTATGGCCTTTTGGGAATTTTTTTCCCGGGTTACCCTTCTAGGAGTTTTCCTTAACTCCAGCTCTCGGGAGCTTAGGCCAAGCCCCCAGCAGTCAGGTTTCGGGTCATTTTGGGCCCAAAGCAATCTTCTCTGCTTCTGCTTCCTCGAGAGACCGTGACCACTCCCCCCCTTTGGCAGTCACTTGCTCAGGTCCAAATTTGTCTGAAGACGCATTTTCCCGCTGCTGCCCACTCCACAGGTATCTTGGGCACGTGTATTTTCTAGGCAGCTACGGGGGTCAATGAGCAAGGGCGTGCGGTTCCGAAAAAGAAATTACAGGAGGGCAGTGAGCCGCAGACTCGGGGGTGTCAGCAGCTTCTTTATAACCAGACCCCTTATTTATTCCCCTCCCGATGAGGATTTTTTTGGAAATCATGGGATCTGTTTTTTTTAAGAGCTACCTTAACTACCTAATTTCCCAACCTTTTCCCACAAACATCTTCAAACATAAAAAACCCCAAAGAAATTTTTTTGGGAAAAAACGACAAGGGGGACCAATTGGAAGTTGAACAAAATTTATTGGTTATTTTAAATTTTTGTGGGAAAACAACTGAAATGGGTTTAAAAGGGTGATTGGAGCAGTAGAAAATCCCGGGATAGTTGGGGGCCCCATGGCTATTTCCATACATATCATAGACCCTCATCATAGACCGTAGGGCCCCCTCTTTTGACTTTCCCAAAGCAGAAGTTCTCCCCGGTGCTTGAAGAATCTATGTTCCACCCTTAGGGTCTTTGGATATTAATGGGGCCCTAAATAGATATATATTTATTTTGTAATACATATATATCTATTTATAATTGCTTTCAAGTTTTTATTTCCTGTCTATCCAGAGTCACCCTATCCCAGTTCCCAAATGGAGGAATTCCCCCACCCCATTTGGGGGAAACCCAAGTGATGGGGGTCCAATTGGAACTGCTGGGTACCAACTATTGCGCGGACCACCGCGGAAAAACCCCGCCCCACACACAACAACACCCCATATGCCGATGGAACCCCACACACACTCACACTCACAATCACCACTCCACTTCCCCCACTCACCTCTCACACTCCACCTCACACTCACCAACACACTACTAATCTCACTTCCACTAAATTTTCACACACTTCACACTCACATCACACACCTCCTCCAATCACAATCACTTTCACCCTTACCCCCAACTCCTCCCCAAAACACCGTAGCGAACCCCTGCCCCCGGATCAGTGAATAAAGTCATGTGTGCATCGCCACAAGATGTCCGGTTGCACATTTTTTTCCACAGCTGGTTGCTGTTTCTTTGTGTTTGCAGTTAGAGATTTTATTCTGTCTGTGCTCGTTCTGGGAAGGGTCATCCTCCCGGCTGAAATTTAATTTTTTGTTGATTGTTTCCTTTTAAATCTCGGGTTGTCTGTTTGGGATTTGCCATGAAAAATTTTCACAGACCACAGATAGGATTGTTTTGTATAGACCCTTAAAATTATAGAGTCCTTTGTTGTTTTAAACTCACCTTTTTTAGAGTTTTTTAATACCCCGATCATTTTTTGTTCCTTTTTGTGTTTAGTGTTATGCAAATCTGTGTTTTCTCCCGTTGGGCTTTTATTGCTAATTGGTATTTAGCGAGACAGCCCTACCCTTTTGGGGGTAATCAGAATCCCTTTTTAGGGCGATTACAGGTTCGGACGATAGGAGACAGGGGTTAGGCTGGGACTTGGGCCCCTTTAACCATTTCAGACCTCCAAAGGGGAGGGATTAGTTAGGACCCCAGTTTTGGGTGGTTTAAACCCCCCTCCCTCTTTTCCCTTTACAGTTACAAGTCTCAAGATTAACCCCCGAGTTTAACGGGTATGGTAGGTAAATCTATTCTTATTTAAAATGCTTATGTTGTAATCTATATGTTAAGGGTTGTTCTTTTAAGAATATTTACTGACACGTACACATTTCAAAGACCGCGTGACATTTTCACTGGCCCATAAAATTTTTTCCCATTGCCATGGACCCCAGTACCCCAGTGGCTCTGCATTGCAGGGTTTTCCATGGAGCTGACGGACTTAAAAGCCAAAAGTTTTGTCCCCCTGGAGCAAACCAGAGTTGAACCAAGGTTCTCCCCCGGAAGGTTCACGGGTGGGCAGACAAATTTTTTCCCTTTCGGGGAAGCAGAAAAATTTGTATTTTCGGCTTGGGCCCTCGATCACAGGGAGTAAAGAGCAGGGGGGAATTGTTATCTCGCCCTACAAGGGACCCTCAACCTGGCATTTTCCCTTCCCCCGGGACCCCCGGCTCTATGGTGATAAATTTTTTCCCCCGGGGATTGGTATATGATGACCCGATCGGGTCTCTTTTGCTGAGACAAAATTCGTAATTTACAGCAGGGGATCGTCCGGGCAGGGAATTTGCTTCTGATTTTGTAGAGGGGGCCCCAGATACTCATGGAAATACCCAAAACTCTTGGGGTCATTTTTTCATGGCTTTTTTGACAAATTAAGGGCGTTTTGGCTCAGTAGATTCTCCCCATCATGGGGGCTGCTATGGCCCCGGCTATCCGACTGATAGACGGGTTCGGGGGAAGGTGAAACTCCCCCCCCGTTGTTTTTCCCAAACCCTAAAGTCCCTTTTGTTGAGGTTCCCCTTGTCTGTTGGATGAGCCCATGCAGTTGGAGGGGCATCATTTCGTAGGGGGATTGGGGGTACGCCGCGGGCTAGAAGGTGTTTCTTTGCGGGAAAGAGGGACATTTTGTTTGGGGGGATGTCCCCCGTGCCTTTTTGAGCAAGAAGTCCCCCGGAAAACTGTTAATCCAGGTTTGTGGGGGACGACAACCGGGGAGTATGAAATTTCGTCCCTAGTTCTTCTCATTTTCCTTGTACCAGGGGAGGGGTGTTGGGTACAGAGGGGAGAGTTTTTTTTGTTCTTCTTGATATGGGCCCCAGGCTAATTGTTGACGCTCATTTGCTCGGGGCTCAAGGTATGCATCGAGTGTATTGGTCAAACCGTCCTATCCCATTGACCCCCGGCCCTGGGCCCAAAGGGTGCTTTGTTCATGGGTTCAAAACATTGCCCTTCGGGTAGGGGCAATAATAGGAACTATTATCTTGTTTTTGGGTTTGGGGGGTCACCTACTCCTATTGTTTTGGGACCCCTTTGGTTGGTTAAACATAACCCTTGGTTTAATGCAGCCCGAGAATAAGCAAGGGGTGGTTTTGCAAAAGTAACTGCATGAACCAGTATCATGCGGTCTTTTCCTGTATTTTGCCCCCTTTTTTTGGGAGGACTTTGGGGATGTGTTCTCTGAGGGGGGTGTCAGGATTTGCCTCCTATCGGGTATGACTGCTCATTAATTTATTTCCCTGATGCTAAGTTTTCCCAAAATAGGGTTTATAACCCCTTTTTGGTCCCGAGAGGCAGGCTATGAAAGATTATATTTCGGAAGTCTGGCTAAAGGCATTTTAGACCTTCATCTTCCCCATGGCGGGGTTTTTCTTTTGGGAAAAAAAAATGGGGCCACGCCTTGCTTGGATTTCCGAGAAATTAAACGGGTTTCGTTCGAATCCGTACCCCCCCTCTGATTCCCGATTCTTCAATCAAAAGTTGGGCCAAAAGGTTCTCAAATTGGATCTCAGGGGGGCTATAATTTATTAGGATAAAAGAGGGGGGGAATGGAAAAAGGGGTTTTTAAAACCCCCGGAGGGGCATTATGAGAACCTTGTCATGCCTTTTGTCTGACTACTGCACCACAGATTCCAACATTTTTTTAAGACATTTTTCGTCCTTGGGGGGTGTTTGTGGTCGTATTTGGTGACATTTTAATTACTCGCCCAAATTTTTGTCTCACCGGAGCATGTGAACGGTGTTGCGTTTTTGCGAGACAATAAACAACGCCAAATGGAGAAGTTGTATTCGCCTACAGGAAATTCTTTTTTGGGTTTCTTGGTGCAGCCCCCTTTTTCCCCGATGGCCCTAAAAGGTGAGAGCAGTGCTTAAAGGGGATCCCCAGGGATCTTAAGGTCGCAGCGTTTCTGGGGTTTGCTAATACTAGGGAAATTTTTTTTAATTTCTCATTGTTTCAAACCTCTCACTGACATGACAAAAAGGGAGGGATTTTTCAAAATGGTCGGACAAAGCGCCAAGTTTTTTTCCTCAAAAAATGTTTTGCTTGGGCACCCGTTTCACCCAACCGAGTCACACCCTTCGTTGTGGGGGTGGAGCGTTGCGTGGGGGTGGGTAAAATTTGCCCCGGGGCCGTCCCCGGTAAATGGACCTTGCGCTTTTCTTTTCTAAAAAATTGTGTCCCCGAAAGGAAATTAATTTGGGCAATAGGAACTTTTGGCCATTAAGTTGGGGTTTTAAAAAATGGCGTCCTTTTTGGAGGGGGCTCCCCCCCGGGCACCGTCATTTTGACACAAAAGGGTGTATTTTGGGAAACTGCTAACTCTGAAAACCAGACAAACCGAGGCGTTGTTTTTTTACCAGGTTTTTAATTTTTTTTGCACTTTTCGCCCGGATCTAAGAATGTTAAGGCTGATGCTTTTCTCGCAGTTTCCCAGGGGGCCCGGGGAAAAGGGAACCCCTTCCTATCCTTCAGGGGGGGTGGTAGTGTCGGGTGTATGTTCTACTTGAGGAGGGGTGTTTGAGGGCCCGGGGGGCGCCCCCGCAGACCCCCCAGGGACTGTTTGTCCAAAACAGTTGAGACAAAAGGTTTTTTGAGGCAATCATAATTTGCTTTGCGGACATCCAGGGGGTAAGGCTACTTTAATTCCTTTCTCGCCGGTTTTTGGGGGCCTAACGAATAAAATTTTTAAAATTTTGTGCTCCTGTGGGGGGTTTTTGGCCCTTCTAAGACCCCATACCCCCCGTCTGGGCCCTCATCCCTTGAAACTTCCCGGGGTCCAGGGGCTCTTTGTTTTGGACTTACACGGACCTTCCGCATGTCAGGGAAAACTGTCATACTGGTGGTTGTTTTCAGGTTCATAAGATGGACATTTCATGCCTTTCCTGCCCTCCCCAATCAAAATCTGGCGCAGGTGTTCATTGGGGGGATTTTGAGATCATGGGTTGCCTTTGATGGTGCAGAAGGGGGGCTCAGTTTGTGTCCCCGTTTTTTGGGGGGCATTTTTTTTACGTCGGGGGGTGCAATTGTCATTTTCCTCGGCTTTTTACCGCAGACCAAGGTCAGACGAGCGTCTGAACAAACCCAGAGACTTATCTTGTGTTTTGTCTCAGGAACCGGAACGGGTTTCTTTCTTGCCTCGGCAGAGTTCGCTCTTAACAACAGGGGGGACGATCCACTGGTAAACCCCCTTTTTTGGGGATAGGGTTTTTATCCCCCTTTTTACTTTCAATGGGGGGGGCCCCCTTTTGGGGTTCCTGGGGGAGCGTTTCTCGTGTCACTTTCTTCAGTGTGGGGAGGTTTTTGAATAATCTGGTGCTATGGGGAACCGTTATAAACGTATGGCGATAGAGGAGAGTTTCGGGCCAATCTTAATGTGAACATCTGGGGTTGGTTTTTACCAGGAATATAAAACTTAAAGTTTCCCCCCTGGAAGCTGGCCCCATTATCGGGGCCCTACGGGTATTCCATAATTAATCTTTGGGATTTCGTTGGACCTCCCTCTACGTTAAAAATTTAAAGTGTTCCCCCAAATCATTACTTAAGGTACTGGCACCCTTATACCATCACCCCTACCTCCTCCTCCCGTGGGGGTCAATGGTAATGGAGTTTCAAGTGTCAAAGTCATGACTCACTCTGAACGCCGGGCCCTTCAGTTTGGTGCATGGAAGGGGTAGGTCCAGAGGAGAGGGCGTGGGGTTCCCGCGTCTGACTTAACCGATCGTTTTGGGCACCTTCCCAAACCACCCGGGGAAACCGGCCCTGAGGGTCCGGAGGCCCCCCGTAAAGGGGGGGGATTATGTTGCATCGCCACGAAAATCGCGCGGGTTTACATTTGAATTCTCCCTGAGTTGCTGTTTTTTTGTGTTTTGGGAGTTGGGGGTTAATTCGTCTGTGCTCGTTTTGGGAAGGGTGCAGTCTCTCCCCTGGAAATTTAATTTTTGTTGTTTGGGTTTTCCTTTAAATCTCGGTTGTCTTTTGGGATTGCCAGTAAAATTTCTTCATGCAACCACAGATAGGATTGTATCTGTATAGACAAAAATTATAGAGCCCCTTAGTTTTTTTTAAGCTCACCTTTCTTAGAGTTTAATACCCCAGATATTTATGTTCCTTCTGTGTTTGAGTGTGGATGCAAGTCTGTGTTTTCCCCAGTCGTCTTTTAATTTTAACTGTGTTTTAAGAATCGCCCATATCCTTTGGTGGGAAACAGATCCCTTTTAACGATTCTTCAGGGCTGATAGGAGAAGGGTTGGCTGGAGACTTTAACCTCTGAACCTTACAGTACCTCCAAGGGAGGGTTAGTTTTGGGCCCCCGTTTAGGGTCAGGTTTGACCCCGGCCTTTCTTTCCGGGCAGTGTTCAAGCCCCCAAAATTAACCCCCAGTTCAACGGGTTGTTCAGGAAATCTTTTTTATTTAAGTTATGTTGCTAATCTATATTTTTATAAATGTTGTTTCTTTTTTGAATATTTACGACATCGAACAATTCATAAGACCCCGTGACAAAAGATTTACTGACTGCTGCCACTTTTTAAGGGGGAGCGATGCGCGTTTTTGTAAACCACCCCTATTGTCTGCACAAAGATGGGGGCTGTCTGATTACTCGCCTGGCGAAATTCGGCATGCTTTCATTTGGTGATCCCGGTGCGAGCCCAAATGTCACAACGAGGAAGCCCGGGCACATTAAAAGGGGTTTTTCCCCTGACGAAAGATTTTAAAATTGACTGGCCCGGGCGGGCTACCACATGCCGGGGAGGTGAGAACAAAAGACAAAAGCATTTCAGCGGGGATCACAGTTATTTATTTGTGGGTAAAATATTTCACGATGTTTTTTTAAAAAATAAATTTTTTCACAAAATGTTCCTCGGATCCTGCTGAAATTCTTATTGTCTTTTGCTTTCCCCCCCTGCCCGGACTGGGGAAAAGCACAGGGGGTATACGGGTCAAAGAAGAGATCACATGAACAAAGATTCCCTTGATTACTTCCAAGGTTTCAATGGAGTTCGGTCTGGAATTGGGCTGGCCATGACGGGGGTTTTATGTGGGGGGTCCCTTTATCCACACATTGATTTACCCAGTGTGTGGCATGGCGCATTGTCCTCTGGAAAAAACAGTCCCGAGTTGGGGAACATTGCCTGAGCAAAGGGAAACAACTGTTTTTATTATTATAATTTATTCATTTATAGCCCCAAATTTTTTCCATGGCGTTTTAAACATGGAGGGGGGCAAAAAAAGGCAATTACAATAGATATGAGCAATACAGGACGCACTTTAAGAAACAAAAGGGAGAGTGCCCCCTGCCCGCAAGGGCTCACAGTCTACGGGGGAATGAGTGGGGAAACACTAGGAAAAGGGGTAGAGCGGTTCGTCCCGGGTTTTTCAGTAGACTGAGATCCCGCGGTTTGTAGGCTTGTCGGGAAGAGGAAAGGTCTTGGGGTTCTTTTTAAGATTTCCATGGTGGGCGAGAGTCTAAAGTTTTTGGGGTAGAGAATTCCAAGAAAGGGGGAAAGGCACGGGAAAAAGTTTTGGGAAATGCGGTTGGGGAAGAAGAGTAAGGGGGGGAGTAAGAAGGAGTGTTATTTTGGGGTAGCTGAGGAGGGAAAAGGAAAAACAACAGCCGGCAGCCGAACACCTGAGATTTTGGGAAAACAAAGGGGGTTTTGCAGATTCCTAAATAACCACACAACAGAAGAACTGTGGACTTCCCTTTACGTTGACCCTTTTACGCCTCGCACAGCCTGAAAAAATAACTACACCACGGGCAGAAAAAATGAAAGCTATCTCCCCCGGGGCAGATCCCCAAAAAAAATTGGGAACCCCCCCCAACCATGTAATGGGGGTTTAGACAAAAAAGAAAGCACGAACACAGACAGAAAATAAAAAGAGCAAACGCGGGGACCCCACAAGCTGACAAAATTTAAAAAAGGACAGGGAAAAAAAGTTTTATTTTCCCGGCAACCCAAAAACCCTACAAAAACCCCAACAATTTTTGATTAAAAAAATACTGAGAACACACGATCTCCCCCCCCCCCCACTAAATCGATCTCATGGGGAACAAAACTAAGCCGCAACCACTGAAAAAACCGGAAAAAGAAAATTTAAAAAATTTAACCCAAACGGGGAGGAGCACAAGCCCCCCGGAGGGGACCTTGGGGGCCTTTCCCCAGAAGTGCCCGGGAACAATGCAAAAAGCAAAACACAAAAAAAAAAAGCGAAAATATCTTATCTGATACAGAAATTTCAGGGAAAAATCAACAAAAATTCCAAATGAACCCCGGAACCCCAATTGAGACAAAAAAATTATCCCCCGGGAACCATCATGGGAGGGGAAACCCCCTTATATCAGACCATTCGTGAACCCAGATTGCCATTCCCTCGCTAAAAGGTTTCGTCGTCTGAAAACCACAAGGTGACCCCCCAAAAAATTTGACCAAAAAAAGGGTCGAAACAAGGTCCAAATCAACCTTACTTTTATAAGACACTTTCTTTTATTCAATTATTTTAAACGGGTCCTTTACTAAGGGGGGGATAGGGATAGGCTGGGGGAAAACGGGGAGACGGTGGAAAGTCCAGCGTTAGAGGTTGGAGTGGCCCCGATTTCTGGGGGGGGCCAAAACGGAGTCAAGGGGGGAATAAGGGGCATGCAACTATTTTTTTTGTTTGGTTCGTGGTCAAGGAATGCAGGACCCCGGGAAAGTTTTGAGTTTGAGACGGAGGGGGGTAGGGTTTGATATTGGCGGGAAAGAAAGGGCAGAGTCGAGGTCCCCCCGAGGCACCAGCATGGGGGCCCGGGGGAAAATGAGCAGCCGTTGACTTTGAGGGATGGTCGGTAAAGGGGGTAGATGAGATGGGGGGAAGATGATGAATTCGTTTTTGCCCTTTTTTTTAAAAAGCGAGAAAAAAAAGCGGAAATAGCACCGACATGTGGGATTTTTGTCAAAAGGGGGTGGGGCGGTCCAAAAGGTAGATCTGTGTATGGGCATAGGAGATACGCAAAACCGTGAGATTCCTGAGCGTCCCAGGGGGAAGGTGTAGATGGAAAGAGTAGGGTCCTAGAACTGACCCTTTAGGAAAAACCACAACCGGGGGCCCAGGGGAGGAGGGGGGTGTGGAGGGGGGACCTGAATGTTTGTTTTTAAAATATGATGGAAACCGGTAGGGCCAAGCCTGTTGCCCCCGGGATGAGAGAATTGGGCAGGGGGGAGTGGGCCACATGTTTTCCCGGATAACCTTTAACTGGCTTTATTATAATCCTTTGCAAGGATTAAACCGCCCAATTTCCCGCCCTTTTGAAGCATCCCCCGATCATCACTGTCCCCCACCAAATTCACAATGGGTGCAAACACTGTGGCTTGTACGCCCTCCAGTCTCCCTCTAACCATTAGCCACCAGGGGTTGGGCAAACTGAAAATTAAACTCATCAAAGAAAATGCCTTACTCGTCCTCTATGAATCCTTTTATCTTGGCAAATTTTAGCCTGGCTCTCCTTTTCTTCTCATTGATGAAAGCTTTTTTCTGCTTTACAGACTTGACCCCGCCTCTAGAGCCTGTTTCGAACGGTTTTTTGCCGTGCACTCCCAAAACTCCTTGTGATTCCTTTGTAGGCCACTTGGTTTATCCTGCGGGTTTCTGATACATTTTAGAAGATGACGGGCATAGAGAGTCGTTTTCGCCCCCTGCGTCTGTGCTTCGTTTTCCCCAAATCTGCAGTTGACCTTGTTGTAAAAGGGCTGCCCTCTTAGAAATTTTTTAAAGGGGGAGGGAAAAGACGCTACTTATCCCTCGCTAGTAAAAACGAATTGACCCCCCTTTTCCTCACTGAGACTTTTCTTTTTAACTCCTTTGGATGGTTAAAAGTTATTTTTTCATTCCTATTACTTTTTGGGGGATTACTAGCATTTTTTGATCCAGTTTTCCTATTACAAAGGATTGTGAACAACACAGCAGTGTTTTTTTTATACTTTACTTTTTTAAATAAGTTTGGGTTTAGGTGATCACCTAATAGAAGCAATTAAATAGAATGGGTGTCTCCGGTTGGAAATTTAACTGACACTGGAAGGAAAGGGTTCAGACTTAAGAATGATTTTTTTAAAACGTGCGTGGTCCTTAATTTTTTCCAAGCTGTATAACGTAATTATATATATGTATATATATACAGGGTGGGCCTTTATATGGGTACATCTAAAAAATGGGAAAGGGTTTGGGGTATCAATTCCTGTTTGGGCACATTATATATTGGGGCGGGGAAAACTTTTCAAGATGGGTGGGGACAATGGTGTGCTTGGTTTTATGTAAATGTTTCTTTCAGGTTTTTTTACAATTTATGAACTAATGTTTAAAAGTTTGCCCTTGTGTTGGATTTTCAATGCAACCCCTTTTCTCCTATTGACACCTGATAGAAACCCGCAGAAAAAAATGCTAGACAGGTTTCCAGTGTCCGTTTTTTCAGAGCGCACATCTTACTAAAGGGAAATTTCCCCTATGCTGTGAAAATAGAGATGTCCCGCATCTGAAACAAGGGATACTGGAAGCCTTGCTAGCATTTTTTCTGCTTTTTGCTACGGGGTTTTCAAGAGAGGGGAAGAGGTTGCTTTGAAACCCCAACACAATGGCAGCACTTTAACACATTTTATAAGTAGTCAAAACTTTTAAATAACTCATAAAAGAATAAAGTTCATTAAAAACCAAGCACATCATGTTTTTTTGGAAAAATTCTAAATAAGTTTATATGTCACAGATCCTTTTCCATTGGAAAAAATAAAGTTGGATCCAAAATGGCCGACTTCAAAAGGGTTTTCCACCCACTTAAAAATTTTTTCCCCATTCCATATACTAATGTGCCACAAACGGGAAAGTTGATATCACCTTCACCAACCTTCCCTTTTTTTTATGGTAGCCTATACATGGCTCACCCGAAAACATATATATAGTATGTGTGGTGTTTTGAAAACTTTTTTTTTTAAACTATGTGTACAGTTTTGTATTACAATGATTGTAACAGACTTTTAAAACAGAGAAAATTTTAGTAAAAGCTCATGTTAAAATCGCAATTTCATCTGATAGCAATCTCACTGCATTTCTATGTAAATTAGCTAGGTGTGAAAAATTGGGTTGTACTTGCACAAAAAACGCATGCACATCATTTAAATGTCCGACTTCCCGCTGAAAATCAACCGATTTAAAAACGTATGGTCTCCCCGCTTAAGCCCGGGGTGAGTTGATCTTTTGTCCGTTTTACCAAGGTGAGTGAGCCCTTAAAGTATTTTTTTTAAAGTTTTAAATTTTGTTCTTAATAATAATCTTTATTTTTCTATACGCTAACACTTTTTGCAGCGCTTTACAGTTTTCAACCCTTATGTCGGTCCCCAAGGGGGTCACAATCTAGATTTCCCCTATCATATGTTTTGGGGTGTGGGGGGGAACCCCACAAAAACACGGGGAGAACAAAAAAACTCCTTGCAGATTTGTCCTTGGTGGGTTTCTAACCCAGGACTCCAGCGCGAAAGGCTGCATGCTATCCACGAGCCCGTTCTTTCCTAAACCCATAATTCTAAAAAATTTAGGTGAAAAAAAGTATGTTTGTGTTTTTCATAAAAATTAAATCTCTTTCACTCGATTTTTTCCATGGGCACGTTTTAAATTTGTTGGGTTACTATTTAGTACAAAAAACTATAGATCTGTTGAGACCTTCCCTCGTTTGAGTTCACAGCATGTTACATAAGCTTTTTCACGGTTTTACTTGGCAAGTACACCCACCTCAACTTTATTTCGTTAAGTAATGCATTTCTTTTCTATCTCAAATTTTGGACTTTGCAGATTGTTTTATTATTAGTTTTAGTTCCCAATTCATGTATTTTGTATATATAGTTTTTATCGTACTTGAAACTTTAAATAAAAATGAGAGAATAGTATTATGAAAAAGACATTGTACAGTAATTTTTTACTAACTATTATTTGGAGGGTTGTCCTCTGGGGGCCTGCCCCTATCACAGAAAAAAGGAATTTTTTTCTCCAAAAGGGCACTTTTATCCTTTCCCGAAAGAAGCAACAGTGTATTTAAGTAGGTGGAAAACCCTCATTGCGCCCTCTCCTCCTTTTGTGTAACCCCCCTGTGCACTTTATGTACAATGTTTTTGTACCTGTAAATTTCCCATATTGTTTTTGCCTTGTAAAGTTTGGATGTTTCATTTAATGCTGTATTTGCAATGTTAATTCCCTTTAGTAGTTTGTTAGAGTTAGGGAAAAAACATTTTTTAAGAAGGCTGGGCTTTCCGCCGAGGAGAGAGGAAGCTGCTGCTTTCCCCAAGTTACCCGGATATATTGGCCAGGGCAGACGTGATTTCAGACGGGGGACGCCACCCCCGGGGGGAAGGTCTGTTTCTCCGGAAATAAGGACTAAATCAAAAAGGTACTAAGGGCGCAACATGGGGCCCAGGACTCTGAAAGGGCCCCCAAGAAGGGGTTTTAAGCGCCCCGACCCAGGTGTGCCTGCAAAACTTCGGGTGCTGCATCTGCTGTGGGTGAGATTGGGGGGAGTTTTGTGAGAGAGCAGGAGCCAGGTTGTACTTTTCCTTTTTTCTTTACCACTGTTCATTAAAAAAGTTATTCCCTGTTGGACAACAGTTTTCCTTTGTGGACTTTTAATCCCTGGACTGCTGTGACCGTAGAGAGAGAAGGGGAAAATATGGGGGAAAAATGCATCAGTCCCTTATTGCATTACAAAAGGGGCCGGGGTGTTTCAGACTGTGTTTGTGGATGAGCTGTCAGAAAACCACCCCGGTCGCCCTTGTTTTATTGGTGTAGGCCACGAGGACCTGAGCGCCCCTTTCAAAATCTGTAGTGAGGTTGGGAAAGTTTAA
>JARQOD010000004.1:345172909-345227174 GCA_033576555.1 Oophaga sylvatica | reverse complement strand
CCCTAAACCCCGTAATCATCCTAAGAAGGATTCTGATTCCCCACCAAAGGGATATGGGCTGATCTCTGCAAAATACACAGATTAGCAATATAAGACAGACTGGAGAAAACACAGACTTGCATACACACTCAAACACAGAAGGAACATAAATGATCTGGGATATTAAACTCTAAGAAAGGTGAGTTAAACAACTAAGGAGCTCTATAACTTAAGTCTATACAGATACAATCCTATCTGTGGTCTGCATGAAGAATTTCACTGGCAACTCCCAAACAGAAAAACCAGAGATTTAAAGGAAACCAATCAACAAATAATTATTGCAGCCGGGAGAGATGCACCATTCCCCGAACTGAGCACAGACAGAATTAACTCTCTAATGCCAAACACAAAGAAACAGCAACTCAGCTGTGAGAAGTCAGAATGTGCACCGCGACGATCTTCGTGGCGATGCACACATGACATCATTCAGCTGATCCCGGCGGCAGCGTGTTCGCTACGGTGTTCTGCTGGAGGCAGTGTGAGTAGTGTGAATGTGATTGTGATTGTGAGTGAGATTTGTGGAGTGTGAGTGTGAGAGTGTGTGGAAAATGTGAGTGTGAATGTGAGATTATGTGGTGTGTTAGAGTGAGTGTGAGAGTGTGAGTGTGAGAGTGTGAGTGTGAGAGTGTGAGTGTGTGAGTGTGTGAGTGTGAGTGTGTGTGTGGCCCATACGGCATATAGAGTGTGTGTGTGTGTTGTGTGTGGTGCGATGGTGTTCCGCTGGTGTACCGCGCAATAGGTTGGTACCAGCAGCAGCTTCCATATTGAGACACCCATCACTTGGGTGTCCCAATTGGCGGTCGGGGAACTTCCTCCACTTGGAATTCTGGGATATGGTGACATCTGGATAGAACAGGAAATAAAAACATTAGAAAGCAATTATTAAATAGTATATATGTATATACAAAATAAATATATTCTATTTATGGGCCCCATATATACTCCAAGAGACTCCTAATGGGTGGAAGCATAGATTCTTCAGAGCACACAGGGAGAACTTCTGCTTTAGGAAGTACGAAAAGAGGGTGGGGTCACTACAGGTCTATGATGAGGCGTCTATCGATATGTATGGCAATAGCCATGGCGGCCTCCAACTATGCCGGAGTTTCATACTGCTCCAATGCATCCTTTAACCAGTTTCAGTTGTATTTCCACAAAAAATTTAAAATAACCAATAAATTTCGTTCAACTTCACAATTGTGTCCCACTTGTCGATTTTTCACCAAAAATTTACATTTGGTATCTTTATGTTTGAAGCATGATATGTGGGAAAAGGTTGAGAAGTTAGGTAGTTAAGGTAGACGTCTTAAAGAAAACAGAATCCGATGAGTTTCCAAATATCACTCATCAGGGATGGAGAATAGGATAAGGGGTCTGGTTATAATGAAGCTGCTGACACCCAGAGATCTGCGGCTCACTGCCATCCTGTATATACTTATCTAGGAACACCGCACAGCCCTTGCTCATTGACCCAGTACGCGTGTCCTGAGTAAAATACACTGTGCCCAAAGATACCTGTGGAGTGGGGCAGCAGCGGTGAAGATGCGTGCTTCAGACAATTAGGACCTGAAGCAAGTGAACTGCCAAGGGGCGGAGCTGGTCACAGGTCTCTCAAGGAACCCAGAAGCAGAGAGAGATTGCTTCAGGCCAGATATGACCTGAAGCACCTGACTGCTGGGAGCTTGGCCTAAGCTCCAGAGAGCTAGGAGTTCAAGGAAAACTCCTAGAAGGGTAACCACGGAAAAAGTTACCAAAGGCCATAGACAGAACGGATAGTCAGGACGTAGCCAAGAGGTCATACGCAGAGAGGGCAGAGCAGTACAAGAGAAGCAGGCAGAGAGTAGTCAGGACGTAGCCAAGGGGTCATACACAGAGAGGGCAGCACAGTACAAAAGGGACAGGCAAAACTTGTAACAGGGACACAGCCAAATCAGAACCAGACAGACATAAGGTAACACAGGCACAAAGCACTGGCACAGGCACAACAGGGTCAAACACACTCAGCCAAGGGTCAGAGTATAAGCATGAGGAATGACCCCACCATGAGGCTATAAGAAGCCTCCCAGAATCCCAGAGTGAGGCTATCCAAATTAACCTCTGAACTACCTAATCCCACAAGCTCCATAGACCATGACAATCCTCTTCTATGGAATCCATAGGAAAAACTGTGAATCCAAAAAATATTTAGTCATAGATCTGATAAAGACACAAACACTGCAGCTTTCCAGACATTTCATAGTGAACATCCCCTAGGTATCGGACCCCCCATTACACTACACATGTAGGCAATATGACCACATGGAACACAGCTTTTACTAGCTGTTTGTACAGTCCCCTCATAGTAGAGGTACCGGTATAGGTAACTCCACATATAAAACACATGGTGCACTGGATTGTGCTGGTGCCTGTAAATAAAGATATAGCTCTAGCAAAAATTAAGAGATCACTGCAAAATTTTCAGTTTGTCTGATTTTTCTCTTTATAGGTATATTTTTGAGTAAAATGTAAATTGCTCTTTTATTCTAGAAACTACTGACAACATGTCTCTGAATTTCCATGCAATAAATTTTGTATTTATTTTCAGAAAATGAGAAATGGTCAAAATAACAAAAAAATGCAGTGCCTGTGTAAGGGGATAGACTATATTACTTCTATACCTTCTCTCTCTCG
The DNA here is from genome assembly GCA_033576555.1 of Oophaga sylvatica. NCBI lineage: Eukaryota > Metazoa > Chordata > Amphibia > Anura > Dendrobatidae > Oophaga > Oophaga sylvatica. The sequence continues at coordinate 345,224,465 of JARQOD010000004.1, read as the reverse complement.
TTTGTCCCGGTACCGTATATTATAAGGTATTATAAGTGTATGGATAATTGTTTCTATACAATGGTACTGCTACAATGCTTTGTTATTACCATTCTTGCTAAATGTCTATGTATAGTGTATAGAGTAAGTGTAGTTATTGGACTGGCCACTAGATGGGGGCATTGTAGTGTACAGAGCTTTCAGCTAGTGTTTAGTATAGGAAACAGTTATTTATAGGAGGGGCTGCTGTGAGGTGAGGAACATTTCCTGATTCTAGTTAGTTCAGGCCAGGGTGCCCTTGCGTGAGTACAGGCTCAGGGGCCCAGGGTTAAGACCCAATCTGCTTCCCTGGGCTTTAGTGCTCTGGGATATTGTAGCAGCTCCGCAACGTTTAAGCCAGAATCCAAGCAATCCACAGCACCAGGCCAGGACAGCAGCAGGCCAGGACAGCAGGAGATCATAGTGGACTAGGCATAAAGACTACAGACAGAAGTAGTGACAACGTGGGGACACAAGTGGCTCCAGAATGTGGCATCTCATCACTTGGGCTGATGCCTTCAGATCCATGGCGAAACGGCTGAGGGAACACTCAGATGTAGTGAGCTTGGCGGATGCTGTGTCTTCGCGGGAGACAGTGCAGAAGGGCAGGTAGCTCACCATGTGGCAACTGACTTCGGGAACAATTATCTAATGTCTGGGGTGAAACAGGCAGAGGAGTGTCTAACCGTGGCAGTGCTGAACAGGGAGGACGCTGAGGACCCATCTGGGACGGCCTAAACCAGGTACGTGCTGTGTAACAGTGAGAGAAGTGCAGGGAAAGAGAAGGAACGGTGCAATGTGAAACATGTGATTGATGCTGTGAAGACTATGGATGTGCTGTGTAAAGAAACCAGTAAAATTGTTCATTTTAAGTTGAAATGGACTGTGACTCAATTCTTAAGAAACTGATTGCAGAAAGGCTCCAGCACCGCAGACGTATCCCTGATGGCGCAGTGGGAGAAGACACAGGTCTGTTAGCTAATGGAAATGAAGCCAGGGCACTGATGTAACAGAGTGTTCGGCCATGACTGCGGCCCTGGCGACCTCTTACACTTGCAGACCTCAAATAATGCTAAGAAAACAAGTTCATAATCATATAATCATAGAAACAACAATACTAATGTTTTAACTCAGGAAGAGTTCAGAAATCAATATTTTGTGGAATAACCATGATTTTTAATCACAGCTTTCATGCGTCTTAACATGCTTTCCACCAGTCTCTCACGCTGCTTTTGGGTGACCTTATGCCACTCCTGGTACAAAAATTTAAGCAGTTCTTTGTTTGATGGCTTGTGACTATCCATCTTCCTCTTGATTACATTCCAGAGGTTTTCAATGGGGTTCAGATCTGGAGATTGGGCTGGCCATGACAGGGATTTGATCTGGTGGTCCTTCATCCACACATTGATTGACCTAGCTGTGTGGCATGGCGCATTGTCCTGCTGGAAAAAACAGTCCTCAGAGTTGGGGAACATTGCATGAGCAGAAGGAATCAACTGTTTTTCCAGGATAACCTTGTATGCGGCTTGATTCATACGTCCTTCGCAAAGATTAACCTGCCCAATTCCAGCCTTGCTGAAGCATCTCCAGATCATCACTGCTCCTCCACCAAATATCACAGTGGGTGCAAGACACTGTGGCTTGTATGCCTCTCCTGGTTTCCGTCTAACCATTAGATGACCAGCTGTTGGGTAAAGCTGAAAATTAAACTCATCAGAGATTTCCTTACTCATGTCCTGTATGGTCCAATCCTTATGGTCTTTTGCAAACTTCAGCCTGGCTCTCCTTTGCTTCTCATTGATGAAAGGCTTTTTTCTAGCTTTACATGACTTGAGCCCTGCCTCTAGGAGCCTGTTACGAACTGTTCTTGCCATGCACTTCACCCCAGCTGCCATTTGCCATTCCTTTTGTAGGTCACATGATGTCATCCTGCGGTTACTGAACGACATTCGAATAAGATGACGGTCATCCCGGTCAGTGGAGAGTCGTTTTCGCCCTCTGTCACTCTGCAGCCTTGTTGTCTCCAATGTATGCTGCTTGACCTTGTTGTAATGGACTGCCGTCTTAGAAATTTTAAGGATGGAGGCAACATGACGCTCGCTGTATCCCTCTGCTAGTAAAGCCAGAATTGAGCCCTTCTTTTCCTCACTCAAGACTTTTCTTTTCAACTCCTTTGGCATGGTTAAAAGTTATTTTTTCATTCTTATTACTTTTGGGATATTACTAGCACTTGTTTTGCCATTCAGCTTGTCCTATTGCAAGAGGATTGTGAACACCACAGCAGTGTTTTTTATACTTTCCTTCGTTAAATAAGATTTGGTTCAGGTGATCACCTAATCAGAAGCACATTAAAGGGAATCGGTCACCCTAAATTGGCGGGATATTTAAATGATGGCAGTCAGGTCAGATGGGCGGTGTTTTGGGTACTTGCCTTAACATGTTGTTCACCGCTGTCTCCATTATTTCTGGGAATTGTAGTCCTTGCCCTCCATATAACGCGCCTGCGCATTGCAATCTGCGGGCAAAGCATACTGCACGTGCGCAATTCAAGATTGCAATGCGCAGGCGCGTTATATGGAGGGCAACGACTCCATAAACACGCACACAAGTCCACACGCATCGCTGACTGCCATCATTTAAATATCCCGCCAATTTAGGGTAACAGATTCCCTTTAAGTAGAATGAGGTGTACTCTGGTTGGAATTCAACTGACACTGGAATGGAATGGCTGTCAGACATGTAGAGTAGCTGAATTTTATAAAACTGTGCAGTGGTCTCTTAATTTTTGCCAGAGCTGTATATGGCGTACATGTATTTCTAGGTCCTTCATGTCCATAACTTCAGGTAACTCCCCAAAAATTACAGCCAAAGTGACTTTATTAACAGCACATAAAGCCTAACCCCCATTAACCGTTCCAGAACACTGATCACATTGACAATATAAGGAATTAAGGTCCCTCCATAAATAATACTGGCAGCAGAGTCCTGTGTAACCTAATGGTACAATTCTGCTTTCCTGTAGCCACTAGGGGGAGTGCACTGCACCAGTAAATATATATATATATACAGTGGGTTCATAAAGTGTTCAGACCCCTTTAAATTTTTCACACTTTGTTTCATGCAGCCATTTGATAATGTTAATGTACACTCTGCTGATAAAAGCCAGAAATGTAGAAATTTTTGCAAATTTATTAAAAAGAAAAACTGAAATATCATAAGGTCATAAGTATTCAGACCCTTTGCTTAGTATTGAGTAGAAGCACCCTTTTGAGCTAGTACATACTGTATATATAGTGCTGATAGCTCCCCCTAGTGGCAGGTGACAACAGCCATTGTAGCAGATTTGCCTGCTCTGCCCGCAATTCTCTCCTATTTTGAGTTGAGGTGAAATGGTAAAATCATCAGCGGATTCCAGATAACATGAGTGAAGCGTCAGGGAGATGAGATAAGTCAGAGTGAGTTACATCAGATGATGTGATGGGAGCACTCACAGACATCCATCTTCACTGGTCACTGTCCTAGAACAGACTGAGGATGATTGACAGTTTGCTTTTTATCAAATTCAAATACAGGGGATCCTATTGGCTACTGACCAGTGTCATGTACCACACAGAATTTAAAGGGACAGGACTCTCTTATTTCTCTGCAGTTTATTTCATGCTGTATGTGCTATCATTCTGCTTATAATTTGAAGCTGTGGAGATAATCTGGGGACACAGGTTTACTTTTCCATACAGAGGAATTAAATTTAATTATCGACATCATATCAACACATTATATTCTATGTATTATTAGAGACATCAATGTGTCATGAAGGAGTTATTACAAATTATATTTAATAACTTCTTCCTGAGCAGGTTGTTTTTCTAAATTTTCCATCTTTTTATCACATAACAGATGATGTATTTCTACAGTACATCTTTATTATACTGGATCATTAGTGTCATTTCAGTTAATGAATATTTTATTTTTCTCTGTCCTTTTATGTAATATATGTTATACTGTGCTAAGCGGCAATATATTACTGTGACCAGTAGATGTCGCTGGTGTAACAAAGCTGTATAGCACATTACTACCAGGGAGTACTGGGCTGTGTGTGGTGTGAGTCACATGGAGTGCCAGGGAAAGCTGGTAGTGCCACATTTAAGCTGTAGGACATGGGACACAGAATGCACGATTTGACCCTGGAAATTGGATGAGATTCATTCAAGTCTAAGGCCGGGATCACACATGCGAGAAACACGGACGAGTCTCGCATGTGAATTCCCAGCACTGGTGCCAGCACTCAGGAGTGGATGTTTTCTATGCAGCCGCTGGCTCTGCTCCCGAGTGCCGGCACCAGTGCTGGGAATTCACATGCGAGACTCGGCCGTGTTTCTCGCATGTGTGATCCCGGCCTAAGGCTGTGTGCTTTAGATGCGGATCCGCAGCGTTTTTGGACGCGCGGATTCACATCCAGTCCACAGTGTAGTGCACAGCCAATGTAAGTCTATGGGAAATGGAGATTTGTTGTGCACCTGCTGCGGAAAAAAAAGTGCGGATTCGCAGCGTTTTAATTTTTGCAGCATGTCAATTCTTTGTGCGGATCTGCAGCATTTCTGCACCCATTGAGTTGGGCACATCCGCAGCAAAACCACAGGTCTAAAAAAGATCTGCGGATTTGCTGCGGATGAAACGCTGCGGATCGGGAGGATGGAAGTGTGTGGGCGGTGACTGTGCATGTATAGTGTGTGGGCGGTGACTATGTGCGTGTATGATGTGTGCGGGGCACTGCGTGTGTGTGTGCATGTGTCCCTGTGTGTGTGCATGTCTGTGTAAGGCCTCTTTCACACATCCGTTGTGCGCCTGACGGCGCCCTCCGGCATTTTTTTGTCCAACCGCATCCGGCGAAATGTAATGCCGGATGCGGTTTTTTTTCCATTGACTTTCATTAGCGCCGGATCGTGCCTGATGTCATTGCGTTGCATCCGTTTTTGTCCAGATCCGGCGGAAATGTACATTCCGGCGGCCGGACAAAACGGAGCATGTAAAGTTTTTTTTTTTTGCCGGAGCCGCCTGATGTGTCTGAAGCGGCGCATCAGGCGGCTGGAAACAATAGAATTCAATGGAACCGGATCAGACTTTTGTGCAATCCGGCAAAAGTCGATCCGGATTCTGGAAATCAAGGTTATACTACTACTACTAACTACTATGGTATATAATAATCATTTTTTTTCAGAAATCAAAAATCGATTTTTTCTGGTTAAAAGTTCAGGACGTCCTTAAAAAATCGGATTTTTCATTTATTTGCTTTTTCGAGGGAATCTTACCTTCAAAGGTTCTTCTCTGGATAAGCTGAAAGCGTGTTAAAAGGCCAAGAAGCGTTGATTGATACATTCACTGCCATGCTCTCCAGAGGTTTCTGTAGGATGTCGCATTTCTCCAATAATCCACAGACAGCATTGCTGATGTAAAGTTCCAAACAGAATATGACTGTCAGTAAAGAAAGAATCCACTCTTCAGCAAATTTAAACATACAACACATGTAGAAAAAGACACATAAATCTAATATTACAAAACCTATAGTCCCACGACCTCAACCCTTAGATGCAAGTAAAATATAAAACAATTACCAGGATTCTCCTGTCAGTTGGACATAGGATGGCCCTAATAGAGAGTATAACACTGATGTCAAGTTAGGAAGGGAAGAGACAGAGACGAAGTTTAAAGAGTGACGCATACGGACAGGGAATAACAGGTATATTATTTACTTCTTATTAAGGTGCGAGGTGAGGTTATTATTACGTTGTAATAAAGATGAGCTGAAAAGGATCGTTTTGAATATTAAATTAATGATATCCTATGTGCTTCAGTGTAGTTACACCCTTAATAACATGTGCTATTGACGCTCATTCAACGCTTAATGTACCTATGAACAAAGATGACATTACCTTAACCTGTATGCCCACTGACACATCATGAGAAGCGAATGGATGAAGACGCCGAATGACGACTCTAAGACAGCATTTCTGGCAGGTTCAGAGCTGGTATTGAAGCCAGGGAGGGATACTAGGCATGGCTTCCTAGGCTAGATATCAGCCCACTTCGTAACTGCTGGGTTTTTATGGGGGTATCCCCACATGAATTTATTTGAGAGCTACCGTTTGTAAACAAGGCTTGAGAATCTGAGCTTATACACAGCCTGAAGGCATGATTTAATCGTCATTCCGTATTAAAAACGTTGAGCTGCATAATCACCCTGCTACTACTCTAAATGCCGTGAGCCTTTCCGGCATTTTTTTTTATACCCTTTTTTAATTAACAAGTTGGTTTAAGGCGGCGCAACTTAACTACGAACCTCAACAGTCTTTGACCTTCAAGCCGCCGGCATCGGCACTCGGACCGTTGCCACATGTATTTTTTGCCAGCTGCGTGCGGGATTAGCTGGTAAACATGAAGATGTTTAAAGGGACCCGCCTACCAGATTTTGCAATAACGATATGTCTCATCTGGAATATCGTACATATCTCTATTAGAATGAATGCTCAACAGTCATGCCAAATTGAGAATGACAAATAGTCCTATATTGCACAATGGCTCGGTTTTATGTAATAATCATACAGAACTACATTTATTATACAACAGAAATACTAAATAAATACAAACATATGAGTAACAAACTTATAATGACACTAGTCCGAGCACTCATCGCTTAATCAAAATTTAAGTATGAACCTTATTAACCCTGCATTCCCCCTGCAGTGCTCATCATCAGGCCTATAGAGCATGACATCACTCCATTCTTGTCTATAGGACTTGTGGGACTTCGTATTTATAGTTGCTGCATCGACAGGGAATATACTATTGGTTTATTATTTTACTTCTTATTACAGGAGACCGAGGGAATCGCATGGATTAGGCGTGTAATAAAAATATGAAACCGTGTTGTGTTTTATTTCATTAAAATACTTTATTCTTATGTGTGTGTGTGTGTGTTTAACCCTTAATAATGCATTGGTGTCTTATTGACGCCTTTCCATTTTCAACCGGGCTTAATGTCACCTTATGATACAAAGATGACATTAACCCCTTATTACCCATATGCCACCACTACACAGCAGTGGGAAGCGAATGGCTAAGCGCCGGAATTGGCGCATCTTACAGATGCGCCATTTCTGGGGCGGCTGCGGGCTGGTATTTGAAGCCAGGGAGGGGCCAATATCCATGGCCCCTTCCTAGGCTATGAATATCAGCCCACAGCTGTCTGCGTAGACTTGCTGGCTATTAATTATAGGGGGGCCCCACATAATTTTTTTGTGGGGGCTCCCTATTTTAATAGCCAGTAAAGGCTATGCAGACAGCTGCAGGCTATTCACAGCCTGGGAAAGGGCCATGGGTAGTACCCCCTTCCCAGGCTATAAACATCGCTCCCCAGCCCCTGGCTTTCCCTCACTGGACTTGAAAATTGCGCGGGAGCCTACTCAATTTTTTTTTCCCATTTTTTTTTAAATTAAACAGATGTTGTGTTTAAGGCCGGGGTCACACTTTACTAGAAACTCACACGAGTCTCGCACCTCAATGCTCGCCCTGCCATCGGCACTCGGGACCAGAGTGTGCAGCAGCATGTATTTTTTTGCCAGCGGCAGTGCGGGGTATTGAGGTGTGAGACTCATGAGAGTTTCTCACAAGTGTGACCCCGGCCTAACACAGATTTTTTCAATCTATAGATATATCTATCTATTGATATCGATAGATATATCTATAGATAGACATATATCTATACAGTCATGGCCAAAAGTTTTGAGAATGACACAAATATTATATTTTCACATGATCTGCTGCCCTCTGGTTTTTATGTGTGTGTTTGACAGATGTTTTTATCACAGACAGAAATATAATAATTGCAAACATATGAGTAACAAAAGCTTATATTGACAGTTAGAATGAGTTAATGCAGCAAGTCAATATTTGCAGTGTTGACCCTTCTTCTTCAGGACCTCTGCAATTCTCCCTGGCAGGCTCTCAATCAACTTCTGGACCAAATCCTGACTGATAGCAGTCCATTCTTGCACAATCAATGCTTTCATTTTGTCAGAATTTTTAGGTTTTTGTTTGTCCACCCGTCTCTTGATGATTGACCACAAGTTCTCAATGGGATTAAGATCTGGGGAGTTTCCAGGCCATGGACCCAAAATTTCTATGTTTTGTTCCCTGAGCCATTTAGTTATCACCTTTGCTTTATGGCAAGGTGCTCCATCATGCTGGAAAAGGCATTGTTGATCGCCAAACTGCTCTTGGAGGGTTGGAAGAAGTTGTTCTTGGAGGATATTCTGGTACCATTCTTTATTCATGGCTGTGTTTTTAGGCAAGACTGTGAGAGAGCCGATTCCCTTGGCTGAGAAGCAACCCCACACATGAATGGTTTCAGGATGCTTAACAGTTGGCATGAGACAAGACTGGTGGTAACGCTCACCTTGTCTTCTCCGAATGAGGCGTTTTCCTGATGTCCCAAACAATCGAAAAGGGGATTCATCAGAGAAAATAACTTTACCCCAGTCCTCAGTAGTCCACTGCCTGTACCTTTTGCAGAATATCAGTCTATCCATGATGTTTTTTCTGGAGAGAAGTGGCTTCTTTGCTGCCCTCCTTGAGACCAGGCCTTGCTCCAAGAGTCTCCGCCTCACAGTGCGTGCAGATGCACTCACACCTGCCTGCTGCCATTCCTGAGCAAGCTCTGCACTGCTGGTAGCCCGATCCCACAGCTGAAACACTTTTAAGAGATGGTCCTGTCGCTTGCTGGTCTTTCTTGGGCGCCCTGAAGCCTTTTTGGCAACAATGGAACCTCTCTCCTTGAAGTTCTTGATGATGCGATAGATTGTTGACTGAGGTGCAATCTTTCTAGCTGCGATACTCTTCCCTGTTAGGCCATTTTTGTGCATTGCAATGATGACTGCACGTGTTTCTTTAGAGATAACCATGGTTAACAGAAGAGAAACAATGATGCCAAGCACCAGCCTCCTTTTAAAGTGTCCAGTGGTGTCATTCTTACTTAATCATGACAGATTGATCTCCAGCCATGTCCTCATCAACACCCACACCTGTGTTAATGGAGCAATCACTGAAAAGAGGTTAGCTGGTCCTTTTAAGGCAGGGCTGCAATGATGTTGAAATGTGTTTTGGGGGATAAAGTTCATTTTCTAGCCAAATATTGACTTTGCAAGTAATTGCTGTTAAGCTGATCACTCTTTATAACATTCTGGAGTATATGCAAATTGCCATTAGAAAAAGTGAAGCAGTAGACTTTTTAAAAATTAACATTTGTGTCATTCTCAAAACTTTTGGCCATGACTGTAGATAGATAGATATATCTATCTATGTACAAAAATCGTCCCCAAAGGGGCATACATGATGCCGATCTGTGGAATAAAGAATGTCCCACACAAAGAGAAAAGAGACACCCGCTCCAAAATAACATGTGCACAGAAGGAGAAAACGGAGCAATCAGGTGAATATTATAAAATCCATATTTTATTAGAAAATGAATCAAAAGGTAATCATACAGGTTACTAGACAAGACAATAAATAGACTGTAGCAGGAAAACCAAAGGCACCACAGGGAAAACCCAAGCGTTCCTTAGTGCATCCCAAAAATAAAGAAATATAATAGCTCTAAAGTGGTAATGTGCAATATGGGATGTGCAACGCCGGAAAAGCATCTCAAGTAGTAGTAGTAGTAGGATAACAAAGTTCAAGGTCCAAACAGACCTATAGTAGTGAGATGCTTACCAAGGCGGGAGACGCTGGAGAAATACCCTGGGGCAGGTGATGTGGACCCCGACGCGCGTTTCGCATGCCAAATGCACATACCCCTTATGGAAGCGGTATTCACTGCGCAGGCGCCAGATTCCCAGCCCCGCAGTGTAAATACATCATAACACAGTGTGGGGCGGGATCTGGGGCAGCCGATACACGAAGCACTGCCGGTGACGTCGCAAGGAGAGGTGGCGGGGCCCGGAAACAAGAGGGGGATGATTGACACAGCTGATGCCGCTGACACAGGGCGAGAAGACATACCTCCTTGACACAATAAAGGTATGTTGGACAGATTATAAAAGTGTATATTTCAGCGTTCCTAGCGATCAGAAACATAAGAGCCACCTTCACAGAATGCAGACTAAGTGCTGCTGAAGGTGGCTCTTTTACTTAAAAAGACCTTGGGGGGTGACAGGTTCCCTTTAACAGATGACGGACCTGAGTGGGGACTTGCTTTTTTTGTGGATTGAGTTGAAGCTTTTATTGGGAACATTTTACATAACATTTTGGATCACATTTATCTGGCACTCTATGCTGACCACTTACATCGGAGATTTCCTTTCAATTTCCAGGTGACATAATTCAGATGAAACCTGAGTCCCGAGGGATTCATTCACTATAATGAGACAGCAGACTTACTCTGGACTCTGTCTGGCCACTGTTCAGTGGTGTCCGTTTTTACAGAGGTGCACAAACCTGTTGTTGACGGCACTTTTATGCACTCCTAATCAAACGACAGACACTGTCGTAACATAGCTCAGACGACGTCCACAGTGCGTACACCTTCCGCAATACAGGGAATCTTCCGCCAGGGATTATGTCTGAATCAAGTATTTCAGAGATATACATGTAAACTCTGGTATAAGGGCTCAGCGTAGAGCGCAGGATAAATGTGAAGAATTGGTTTTAGTTTTTATGCCTTTATTTGTGCGGTATTATTATTATTTTTTTATATAGCGCCATTAATTCCATGGTGCTGTACATGAGAAGGGGTTACATACAAAGCTATAGATATCGTTTACAGTAAACAAATTTACAGTGACAGACTGGTACAGAGGGGAGAGGACCCTGTCATTGCGGACTTACATTCTACGGGTTAATGGAGAAGAGACAGAAGGTCGGGGTGAAGCAGCTCTGGTGGTGGTGAGGCGGCAGAATGGTTATTACAGGCTGCAGGCTTTCTTGAAGAGATGGGTTTTTAGGTTCCGTCTGAAAGATCCGAGGGTGGTGGATAATCGAACATGTTGAGGTGTGGAATTCCAGAGGATGGAGGATATTCAGGAGAAATCTTGGAGGCGGTTGTGTGAGGAACGAATAAGTGTCGAGGAGAGTAGGAGGTCTTGGGAGGATCGAAAATTACGTGAGGGAAATATTGGGAGATTAGTTCAGAGTTATAGGGAGGGGTGTTGTGAATGTGTTAGAAATGAATTCTGAGCAGAAGCTCCCTCTGGTGGTTACAAACAGTACTGAACCATTCAATGAAGATTGTGAAGATTGGCAATCAGGAGTTACAGACTGGTCTTATATAAGGGAGGTTCCCTCCCATCATGGTTGCCGGTGATCAATTGTTCTTGTCTCAACTGTGGTTCCTGGTTCACTTGGAAGCTTGCTGAGTCTTGCCTGCATCTTCTGCTAACAGATAAGATATTTTCTGCTTTTATTTTTGTGCTTGCTTTTTGCATTTTTCCCTGCACTTCTGTGGAGGTCAGCCAGGTCCCCTCTGGGGGCTTGTGCTCCTCTCAGTTTATCTGAGCCACTGTTATTTGTTCATTTGCCTTTTCCAGTTTTTTCAGTGGCTGCGGCTTAGTTTTGTTACACCAGAGAACTAATTTAGGTGGTAGAGGTCGTGTGATCTCAGGTGTTTTTGCAATTAGTAGAGTTGGTATTTTTTTAGGTTTTTTGGATTGCAGTAAGTGTTCTTCCTATCCTTTTCTTTCTAGGAAGATTGGGCCCCAACGTTTGCTCATACTATTTTCTGTCTGTGTCTGTATTTCCTCTTGTCTAACCGCCATTACATGTTTGGGGGCTTCCTATGTTCTTTGGGGATCTGCTCCGGGGCAGATAGCTTTCCTCTTTCTATCTTTAGGTGTAGTTAACCTCTCAGGCTGTGACGAGGCGTCTAGGACCAACATAGGAACGCTCCACGGCTGCCTTTAGTTGTGGTGGTTAGTCAGGGTACTGCAATCCAGTAGATTCCAACCTCTCTGGTTTATTGCCGTTTTTGCCTGCTCTCCTCAGCTACCAAATCATAACAGTATCACCGACCAAACTGAAAATTATATGGTACTCACAGAAGGAAAAAATAGTGTGGAAGAAAAAAAAAGTTGTCAGAGTTGTCAGAGATTTTTTATTTTTTTTTCTGTTTGTTGCATTTTTTTTCCCTCTTTTTCTCGGGGTGCTGAGGAGGATTTTTTTTTCTTCTTCTCTCAATGGAGTTTGCACAGTTGTCTGGCCGTGTGGATCAGCTTGCCACTGAAGTTCGGAGTATTGCTACCTATCTTGCAGGGTTGCCGGTTGTGGAACCTAGAATCCCCATGCCAGATTTGTTTTTAGGGGATCAAGCTAAATTTCTGAATTTCAAAAATAACTGTAAGTTGTTTTTTGCCTTAAAACCTAAGTCCTCAGGGAATGCAGCACAGCAAGTTCAAATTGTCATCTCTCTCCTGCGCGGTGATCCTCAGGATTGGGCTTTTTCCCTGACACCTGGGGACCCTGTTTTGAGTAATGTTGATGCATTTTTTCTGGCTCTGGGGTTATTGTACGATGAACCTAATGTCACTGATCAAGCTGAAAAAACCTTGTTGGCATTAAATCAGGGGCTTGAGGACGCTGAGTTATACTGTCAGAAATTCCGAAAGTGGGCAGTCCTGACCAAATGGAATGATGATGCTTTGGCAGCCCTTTTTCGGAAGGGTCTGTCAGAGAATGTAAAAGATGTTATGGTGGGTTTCCCTGCTCCCTCTGGTCTCAATGATTCTATGTCATTAGCGATTCAAATTGACAGACGTTTGCGTGAGCGTAGAGGTATGCATGGAATAGTGTTGCCTTGTGAACCAGCTTCTGAACCCATGCAGTGTGATAGAGTGGCTTCTGGGGCACAGCGTCATGAGTTTCGAAAATGCAATGGGTTATGTTTCTACTGTGGTGATGCCTCTCATGCTATTTCAGTCTGCCCTAAGCGGGGAAGACGTTTTGCACGCTCAGTTGTCTTGGGTAGTGTTCAGACTAAATTTCTGTTGACTGTTACCCTGATTTGCTCCCTGTCCACATTTTCTGCTCAGGCTTTTGTTGATTCGGGAGCAGCTATTAACCTGATGGATTTTGATTTTGCTAAACGTTGTGGGTTTCCCTTGATACCCCTACGGAAGTCTATTCCCCTACTGGGGATTGATTCTACCCCTTTGGCTGAGAATAAACCCCAGTTCTCTACTCAGGTGATAATGAGGGTTGAATCTGATCATCAGGAGAGTTGCAAATTTTTGGTGCTGTATAATCTGCATGACATTATTGTACTAGGTTTCCCTTGGTTACAGTCTCATAATCCTGTTTTGGATTGGAAATCTGTGTCTGTAACCAGTTGGGGCTGCCAATGTGTTAATGCCAACACTCCTGTTTTTTTTGCCTCTCCCCAGACTCAGGATGTTCCTGACTTTTTGACTGATTTTTCTGATGTGTTTAGCGAAAGTAAATCTGCATCCTTGCCCCCCCCATAGGAGCTATGACTGCGCTATTGAATTAGTGCCTGGTAGTAAATTCCCTAAAGGTCGCCTTTTTAACTTGTCTGTACCTGAACATGACGCTATGCGGTCTTATATCAAGGAGTCATTGGAGAAGGGTCATATCAGACCATCCTCTTCACCCTTGGGTGCCGTTTTTTTCTTTGTGGCCAAAAAGGATGGTTCATTAAGGCCGTGTATTGATTATCGTCTCTTGAACAATATCACTGTGAAATATCAATATCCGTTACCCTTGATTTCTGACCTGTTTTCCAGGGTGAAAAGTGCTACTTGGTTTACCAAGCTTGAACTCAGGGGGGCGTATAACCTTATTCGCATTAAGCACGGGGATGAATGGAAGACGGCATTCAATACCCCGGAGGGGCACTTTGAGTACCTAGTGATGCCTTTGGGCTCACTAATGCTCCTTCCGTCTTCCAGTCCTTCATGAATGACATTTTCAGGGATTTTGTGGATAAATTTCTGATTGTTTATTTGGATGATATCTTGATTTTTTCCAATGAATGGGACTCTCATGTGAAACATGTTCGGACTGTGTTCCAGATTTTGAGAGAGAATGCTCTGTATGTGAAGGGATCAAAGTGTCTTTTTGGCGTACAGAGGATCTCATTTCTGGGATTCATTTTGTCCCCATCTGTTATTGAAATGGACCCGATCAAGGTTCAGGCCATCTGTGATTGGGTCCAACCTACTTCATTAAAGGCTCTTCAGAGATTCTTGGGTTTTGCCAATTTTTATCGTAAATTTATTGGTAATTTCTCTGTTATTGTTAAACCATTGACTGATTTGACCAAAAAGGGTTCTGATGTGGTGAATTGGCCTCCTGAGGCAGTCTCTGCGTTTCAGGAACTTAAGCAGAGATTCATTTCTGCTCCTGTTCTACGGCAGCCTGATGTTTCTCTGCCATTTCAGATGGAGGTTGATGCCTCTGAAATTGGGGCAGGTGCCGTTTTGTCCCAAAGAGATCCAGAGACCTCTAAAAGTAACCCTTGTGCCTTTTTCTCTCGAAAATTTTCTTCAACTGAACGTAATTATGACGTGGGTAATCGGGAGTTATTGGCCATGAAGTGGGCTTTTGAAGAGTGGAGACATTGGCTGGAGGGAGCCAAACATCAGGTGGTGGTCCTCACGGACCATAAGAATCTGGTTTATCTGGAATCAGCCAAGCGACTTAATCCTAGACAGGCCAGGTGGGCCTTGTTTTTCACTCGTTTTAATTTTGTGGTTTCCTTTCTTCCTGGCACTAAGAATGTTAAGGCGGATGCCCTCTCGAGGAGTTTCCTTGCGGACTCTCCTGAGTTATCTGATCCTGCTGTTATTTTGAAAGAGGGTGTAGTTCTTTCCGCAATCTCGCCCAATTTGAGACTGGCTCTGGAAGGGTGTCAGGAGGATAAACCCGAGCGCTGCCCTATTGGGAAATTGTTTGTCCCAGACCGGTGGAAAAAGAGTGTGATGTCTGAGATTCATTGTTCCGCGTTGGCCGGTCATCCCGGAATTTTTGGTACCAGAGACTTGGTTAGTCGGTCGTTTTGGTGGCCTAGTTTGTCTCGTGACGTCAGGGAATTTGTGCAGTCCTGCGGGACTTGCTCTCGCTCCAAGCCTTGCTCTCGCTCTAGTGGTTTGTTGATGCCATTGCCTGTGCCCAAGAGACCATGGACCCATATCTCTATGGATTTCATTTCCGACCTCCCTGTTTCTCAGAGAATGACTGTTATCTGGGTGATTTGTGATAGGTTTTCCAAAATGATACATCTTGTGCCATCACCTAAGTTGCCTTCCTCCTCCGAATTGGTGCCTTTGTTCCTTCAGCACGTGGTTCGGTTACACGGCATTCCTGAGAACATTGTGTCTGACAGAGGAGACCAATTTGTTTCCAGATTTTGGAGGACTTTTTGTTCTAAACTTGGTGTTCAATTGTCTTTCTCCTCGGCTTTTCATCCTCAGACCAATGGACAAACTGAGAGAACAAACCAGACATTGGAGACTTATCTGAGATGCTTTGTGTCTGCTGATCAAGATGACTGGGTCCCTTTTTTGCCTTTGGCTGAGTTTGCTCTTAATAATAGGGCTAGCTCTGCAACTTTGATGTCTCCATTTTTCTGCAATTTTGGGTTTCACCCTCGATTTTCTTCGGGACAGACAGAGGCTTCTGTCTGTCCAGGTGTTGACTCTGTTGTGGAGCGTATGCAGCAGATTTGGGACCAGGTAGTGGAGAGGTTGTCCCTCTCTCAGGAGAGGGCCCAGCGGTTTGCCTACCGGCATAGGACTGATGGTCCTCGGTTTGAAGTGGGGGACTTGGTCTGGTTGTCCTCAAGAAATATCCCTATGAGAGTTGCATCTCCTAAGTTTAAGCCTAGGTTCATTGGACCTTATAAGATCATGGAGATTTTTAATCCTGTTTCCTTTCGTTTACTTCTTCCAGGGACATTTAAGATCCATAACGTGTTCCACAAGTCCTTATTGAAGAGGTTTGTCGAGCCAGTGGTTCCTATGGCTGCGCCTCCTGATCCAGTTTTGGTTGAGGGCAATCTGGAGTATGTGGTTGAGAAAATATTGGATTCTCGTTTTTCTAGACGGAAACTCCAGTATTTGGTTAAGTGGAGAGGTTATGGTCAGGAGGACAATTCTTGGGTGTTTGCTTCGGACATCCATGCTAGGAGACTGAATCGTGCGTATCACAGAGCTCATCCTGACCGACCTGGTTGCCCAAATGAGGGTTCTGTGACCCCTCCTCAAGGGGGGTACTGTTGTGAATGTGTTAGAAATGAATTCTGAGCAGAAGCTCCCTCTGGTGGTTACAAACAGTACTGAACCATTCAATGAAGATTGTGAAGATTGGCAATAAGGAGTTACAGACTGGTCTTATATAATGGAGGTTCCCTCCCATCATGGTTGCCGGTGATCAATTGTTCTTGTCTCAACTGTGGTTCCTGGTTCACTTGGAAGCTTGCTGAGTCTTGCCTGCATCTTCTGCTAACAGGTAAGATATTTTCTGCTTTTATTTTTGTGCTTGCTTTTTGCATTTTTCCCTGCACTTCTGTGGAGGTCAGCCAGGTCCCCTCTGGGGGCTTGTGCTCCTCTCAGTTTATCTGAGCCACTGTTATTTGTTCATTTGCCTTTTCCAGTTTTTTCAGTGGCTGCGGCTTAGTTTTGTTACACCAGAGAACTAATTTAGGTGGTAGAGGTCGTGTGATCTCAGGTGTTTTTGCAATTAGTAGAGTTGGTATTTTTTTAGGGTTTTTTGGATTGCAGTAAGTGTCCTTCCTATCCTTTTCTTTCTAGGAAGATTGGGCCCCAACGTTTGCTCATACTATTTTCTGTCTGTGTCTGTATTTCCTCTTGTCTAACCGCCATTACATGTTTGGGGGCTTCCTATGTTCTTTGGGGATCTGCTCCGGGGCAGATAGCTTTCCTCTTTCTATCTTTAGGTGTAGTTAACCTCTCAGGCTGTGACGAGGCGTCTAGGACCAACGTAGGAACGCTCCACGGCTGCCTTTAGTTGTGGTGGTTAGTCAGGGTACTGCAATCCAGTAGATTCCAACCTCTCTGGTGTATTGCCGTTTTTGCCTGCTCTCCTCAGCTACCAAATCATAACAGAGGGGACAGCTTGTGGATGGCTTTGTAGGTCAGTGTTAGTAGTTTGAACTGGATTCGTTGGGGAATTGAGAGCCAGTGGAGGGTTTTGCAGAGGAGAGAAACAGGGGAGTAGCGAGGAGAGAGGTGGATTATTCGGGCAGCAGAGCTGAAGACAGACTGGAGTGGTGCAAGAGAGTGGGCGGGGAGGCCACAGAGGAGGGTGTTACAGTAATCAAGGCGAGAGATGATGAGGGCATGCACAAGAGTTTTAGTAGATTGAGGGCTGAGGAAGGGATGGATTCTGGAAATAGTTTTGAGTTGGAGACAACAGGAGGTGGCAAGAGTTTGGACGTGTGGTTTGAAGGACAGGGCAGAGTCGAGAGTTACTCCAAGGCAACGGATTTCAGGTGCGCGAGAGAGCGTGATGCCGTTTACCATAATAGATAGATTGGGTAGGGAAAAAACGTGAGATGGAGGAAAGATGATGAGTTCAGTTTTGTCTACATTGAGTTTTAGGAAGCAAGAGGTGAAGAAGGAGGATATGGCTGATAGACACTCCGGGATTCTGGACAGCAGAGAGGTGACATCTGGGCCAGAGAGGTAGATCTAAGTGTCGTCTGCATACAGGTGGTACTGGAAGCCATGGGACTTTGAGTTGTCCTAGGCCTAGGGTATAGATGGAAAAAAGTAGGGGCCCCAGGACAGAGCATTGAGGGACTTCAACAGAGAGAGGTGCGGGATGAGGAGATAGTGTGGGAGTGGGAAACGCTAAATGTGTGGTTGGAAAGGTAAGAGGTGATCCAGGACAGGGCAAGGTCTTTGATGCCAAGGGAAGAAAGAATCTGTAGCAGTAGGCAGTGGTCGACTGTGTCAAAGGCAGAAGACAGGTTGAGGAGGAGGAGGATGGAGAACTGTCTGTTAGCTTTGGCTGTAAGTCATTGGTAATTTTGGTCAGGACAGTTTCGGTGGAGTGGTGAGGGCGAAAGCCAAATTTGAGGTTGTCAAGGAAAGAGTTAGATGAGCGGTGGGAGGAAAAGTTGAGCATGGACATGCTACTCAAGGAGTTTGGAAGCAAATGGGAGAAGTGATATGGGGCGATAGCTGGGCATAGCAGTTGGGTCAAGGTTTGTTTTTTTGAGGATGGGTGTGATGGTGACATGTTTGAAGGCAGAGGGGAAGGTAACAGAAGATAGCGATAGGCTGAAGAGATGGGTTAGTGCTGGAATGAGCGTGTTAGGCTAGTTCTGCAGGGCTGCGTACTTCCTCCGTTAAGCCCCGCCCACTGCTGCACCTCTTCCGTTCAGCTCTACCTATGACTGCATGGGACCTGCGTACCCTATCTTTAACATTGGGTACGCAGGCCATGCGGATATATGCAGATGCGTCCGCATGCGTCGTTTTGACACTGCGGCGAACTGCGTTGAACGTAACATGTTGCATTTTGCGAAACTAGACTTAGTGAGGTTGGGAAGCAGGTGGGAAGGGATGGGGTCAAGTGCACAGGTGGTGAGGTGTGATTTGGAAAGGAGATGAGTAAGCTCTCCTTTAGTGATGTTGGAGAGGGAGGTTATTATGGAAGGGCAGAGGTCTGATATATGGAGTGGTTGGGGTGGTGGAACAATAAAGGTTTGCCTTATTTGGTCGATCTTATTTTTAAAGTAGGTGGCAAAGTCCTCGGCAGAGATGATGGGGAGTTGGAGGTGGCAGTGGTGGGCGGAGGAGAGAGTTGAATGTGCTGAACAGGGTTGTAGGATAATGAAGATGCAAGTTTCTGAAATAGGTCTGTTTAGCAAAGGTGAGGGCTATTTTGAAGGCAAGTGTAGCTTGTTTGAAAGCAGTGAAGTCGTCTGGCAGGCGTGTTTTCTTCCAACACAGCTCCACGACCCTGGATGATTGTCAAAGTTTTTTTGTGAGATTGTTGTGCCGAGGTTGCCTATTGATTCGTCGCACTTTGCCATGCGTGAGAGGGGCGACTGAGTCTATGGCTGATGTGAGGGTGGCGTTATAGAGAGTGGTTGCGCTGTCCGTGTCGTGGACTGAAGATATGGAGGACAGAGGTAGAAAAGAGTCTGTGAATGTCTAGGTGTGCGAGGTTTCTGCGAGGATGTGCTATTGGCTGGACATGGGGGGCAGGTGAAGAGGACAGGGATAAGAAGGTGAGTAGGTGGTGGTCAGATAAGGGGAGGGGAGAGGTGAGATTAGATAGGGAACAGAGGCGGGTGAAGATGAGGTCTAACGTATGTCCGTCTGTGTGGGTGGCTGTGTGCGGTATAAGTGATTAGACGACTTTATTCTTCGAGTCGGTGTGATTACAGTAATACCAGATTTATATCAGATTTATAACAAAGTACTTGTTCCAAAATGCGAGTCGGGGTGAGCGCTGCACTTGGACCAGGGACCTCTTACTGGGTATTATCTGCATATGCTCTTTCTAATAATGTATACTAGTCTCTACTCTGCCTGGGGCAATATTGGCACGTGATTTTTCCTATCCTGTTTGATGCAATTTTTTCAGTTGGGAGTATTTTCTGGAGCACTTGGTTTCTCACAGAAGTCGCCACAATGCCTTCACTCCAGTGAGACCTTCTTGAGGCTGGCCACATTTATGATTCATGTATGATAATATAGAGGCAGGTTACATTTATGATTTATATATGATAATGTTGGACAATGTAGACTATTTCTTCCTGAGTCCGTCTAATACATTGATTGCTCCACTCACCTTTTCATGTTATCATAGGCATGAACAATTCATTCAGGATACGCATCTATTAAGCTGTGATAAAGATCTTTTAGATCGAAACGTGTTGCTGAACCATCAGTGCCCTATGTGCATGTCCACTATGTTTAGAGGATAACTGCTGCCGTGAACATTATGTTTTAATTGCTATCTAATAAAGGATCATTTTAAGGAGCTGGAACAACAAACTTTATTTTTCCTGATGCATCTATTAACCCTTCATGCGACTCCAGCCAGTATATGTTTACATTAGCTATTTTTGGCCCTGTGCAATATTATTTATTACATTAGTACATTATAAATACATATATATCCTTTATCCAGACTTGTTTCTGGCCACTGTTGGATAACAGGCCTATGTAGTCTTTGTTAAGGTATTTTCCATCACCTGGATCTCGTCTGTTTTCTGATAACCTTTCATTTTATACCTTCTTGAATGCACTATATTACATATAGATATACTTTTTTCATATAGAAGTGTGCACCTTCTGTTGCATGTAGCACCAGTCATTGCCACACATTGTTTAATAAAGGTATGTTATTTACATTAAATGTCCCACATTCTCTTTTGTGACCACAGATTTGATGTTTTCTCTTTTAGTTTTCAGTACTATTCCGAATGGTCTGCCATTCAATCCTCCAGCACGGATACACCATCCGTTTGTACACATTGATGTATACAGTGTCGGACTGGGGTACCAAGGGCCCACCAGTAACAATGACTTTGGGGGGACCACTTTTCACCTGCATACAAATAGTACACTACTCCCATTCACAAATGTATTTATATCTCTATATAATAATAAACAGGGTAGTTTGGTTAATGAATGATGAGATGCTGCATTTTTTGTACAGAGAGAATCAAGTAAATTATGCCAAGTACCGCCCATACAGGGGGGTTAGGGTCCCAGACCTGCACAGGGGCCCACCCGGGGATTCCCCTGTTACCCTATGGGCCAGTCTGAGCCTGGATGTATATGATGATTTCTAACTGGTGTATATGATTCACTACGTTCAGTTTGCGTTTGTTCTAATCACTTTCATTTTCTGCAGTCTGATTGCAGTTATAAGGCATAGCAATGCAGGACTATTGCTATACCTTATAGCCCGTCAGCCCTGCAGACACAAGTTAGTTAGATCATGCACTGCGCATGATCTAAGTAACTTGCTAATGCCTGGTGACCCGGATGTTGTTATGACAAAATTGGGTCACCATGGCAACAATCGCACGATCGCTATGACGTAGCGGGGGCGTTAATCCAAGGTTAGGCTACCTTCACACTTGCGTTTTTTTGCGCAGCGCATCTTGCGCTATCGGACGCATGCGCAATGTTCCCCTATCTTTAACATGGCGGGCGCAGGGTCTAGCGCTTGCACGCGTTCATGTGCGTTTGTCGTGCGCTGCACATTTTCCCAGTGTGCGCCCATACGCGCCAGGCGCTACATGTTGCATTTTTTTTCCGCCCAACCGCTTTAAAAAAACGCGTGCGCACGTGTGCGCATGCTATGCGCAAAAAATAACATTGCAGTCTATGGGGGCGCTGGCGTGCGCATGGCTTTGCGCTCGTCAGCGCTTTTGCACGCACGCAATTTTTCTGTAAATAATGGAGCCAGAGATGATAGAGACAGAGATGATAGAGACAGAGATGATGGAGACAGAGATGATAGAGCCAGAGATGATGGTGGCAGAGATGATGGAGGCAGAGATGATGGAGACAGAGATGATGGAGACAGAGATGATGGAGCCAGAGATGATAGAGCCAGAGATGATGGAGGCAGAGATGATGGAGACAGATGATAGAGACAGAGATGATGGAGCCAGAGATGATAGAGCCAGAGATGATGGAGCCAGAGATGATGGAGCCAGAGATGATGGAGGAAGAGATGATGGAGGCAGAGATGATGGAGCCAGAGATGATGGAGACAGAGATGATGGAGACAGAGATGATGGAGCCAGAGATGATGGAGGCAGAGATGATGGAGACAGAGATGATAGAGCCAGAGATGATGGAGCCAGAGATGATAGAGCCAGAGATGATGGAGCCAGAGATGATGGAGCCAGAGATGATGGAGGAAGAGATGATGGAGGCAGAGATGATAGAGCCAGAGATGATAGAGCCAGAGATGATGGAGCCAGAGATGATGGAGCCAGAGATGATGGAGGCAGAGATGATGGAGACAGAGATGATAGAGCCAGAGATGATGGAGCCAGAGATGATAGAGCCAGAGATGATGGAGGCAGAGATTATGGAGACAGCTGATGGAGGCAGAGATGATGGAGACAGCTGATGGAGGCAGAGATGATGGAGACAGCTGATGGAGGCAGAGATGATGGAGGCAGAGATGATAATGTGACAAATAGAAAACGCATGCGCCAAAAAAACGCAAACGCATGCAAAAACGCATGAAATCGCAGACAAATGCTGCGTTTTTTTGTCGAAATGCGCATGCTGATGCGACTAAATATTGCAGCGTTTACAAGCGTTTGCATGCGTTTTTTTAATGCGCTTCATGTGCGCTCGAAACGCAGCGCAAAAAAACGCAAGTGTGAAAGTAGCCTTACAGGGGATTTTTTCCATCTGCCTGCTCGCTAAATGCTGCAATCGCAGAATTTAGGAGGTTAAAGTGCTGGGAGCAATGCGGGCGCGCACAGCCCCTGAAAACAATGGGGACCTGAACTTTTGAGCTGGAAAGTTGTCTCTCTCTCTCACCCTCTCTTTCTTCCACCTGAATTCCGAACATTGCAATGGACCTCTGGGAGAAGTTCCTGTTCGGCATTTAGCACCGGACACTATCTGTCCAGTATGAACCCCAAACTTTTTAGTTCTGGTTTACTCATCTCTATTCATCAGCAACCACTACATCTGTAGTTGGTTCCCGTCTAGAGCACACCCATATGATTTCTCTGAAGCTGCTAACTAGAGATGAGCTAATTTGTTCAGATTTTGGCCCTGAATCTGATTTTGACTTATTTGGGCCATATTCGAACATTATTCGGGCCAAATGGATGTCTTATGTTCGATTCCGAACATATTAACCCCTTACTGCCATCCGACGTACTATCCCGTCCATGGTACCTGGGCCCGTATGACCATGGACGGGATACGTCCCAGCGATCTGCTGCGCTCCCGGGGGGAGCGCAGCAGATCCGCGCCGGGTGTCAGCTGATTATCACAGCTGACACCCGGCACTATGTGTCAGGAGCGGTCACGGACCGCTCCTGGCACATTAACCCCTGGCACACCGCGATCAAACATGATCGCGGTTGTACCGGGGGCACAGGGGAGGATCGCGCAGGGAGGGGGCTCCCTGCGCGCTCCCCTGAGACCCTCAGAGCAGCGCGATGTGTCGCGCTGTTCCGAGGGTCCGTCCTCCCTCCAGGTCCCCGGATCCAAGATGGCGCCGGGGTCCTGCAGGGAGGCGGCTTCCTCAGTGCCTGCTGAGAGCAGGCACTGAGAAGCCTGCAGCAATGCCAGAGCGATCGCTGGTGTGACAGTGCTGTGCACACTGTCACACCAGCGATCTGACCCTATACAGTGATGTCCCACCCTGGGACAAAGTAAAAATGTTAAAAAAATAAAAATAAAAATTGTTTAAAAAAATCATAAAAAAAAATAAATATATTCCCCAATAAATTCATTTTTTCCTGTAAATAAAAAAAACAAAAACAATAAAAATACACATATTTGGTATTGCCGCGTCCGTAACAGCCCCCCTATTAAACTGTCCCACTAGTTAACCCCTTTAGTGAACCTCTTAAAAAAAATTAAAAAAAAACAAAGCAAAAAATCAATGCTTTGTCATCATACCGCTGAACAAAAAGTGGAATAACACGCGATCAAAAAGACCGATATAAATAAACATGGTACCGCTGAAAACGTCATCTTGTCCCGCAAAAAACGAGCCACCATACAGCATCATCAACGAAAAAATAAAAAAGTTATAGCTCGCAGAATAAAGCGATGCAAAAATAATAATTTTTTATATAAAATTGGTTTTATTCTATAAAAGCGCCAAAACATAAAAAAATGATATAAATGAGGTATCGCCATAATCATACTGACCCGAAGAATAAAACTGCTTTATCAATTTTACCACACGCGGAACGGTATAAACGCCTCCCCCAAAAGAAATTCATGAATTGCTGATTTTTGTTAATTCTAACCTCCCAAAAATCGAAATAAAAAGCGATCAAAAATGTCACATGCTCAAATATGGTACCCATAAAAACGTCACCTCGTCCCTCAAAAAATAAGACCTCACATGACTCTGTGGGCCAAAATATGCAAAAATTATAGCTCTCAAAAGGTGATGATGCAAAAAACTATTTTTTGCAATAAAAAGCGTCTTTTAGCATGACAGCTGCCAATCATAAAAACTCACTATAAATAGTAAATCAAACCACCCTTTATCACCCCTTTAGTTAGAGAAAAATAATAAAATTAAAAAAAAGTATTTATTTCCATTTTCCCATTAGGGTTAGGGTTGCAGCTAAAGTTAGGGTTAGGGTTGGCGCTAAAGTTAGGATTAGGGTTAGGGTTGGGATTAGGGTTATGGGTGTGTTAGGGTTAAGTTTATGGTTAGGGTTGGGACTAGGGTTAGGGGTGTGTTGGGGTTAGGGTTGGAGTTAGAATTGGGGGGTTTCGCTGTTTAGCCACATCAGGGGCTCTCCAAATGTGACATGGCGTCTGATCTCAATTCCAGCCAATTCTGCATTGAAAAAGTCAAACGGTGCTCCTTCACTTCTGAGCTCTGCCATGCACCCAAACAGTAGTTTACCCCCACATATGGGGTATCAGTGTACTCTGGACCCCAAGAGTTATTGCGCAATTTGTCTTATGTCTTCTGTTACCCTTGGGAAAATAAAAAACTGGGGGTAAAAATATCATTTTTTTAAAAAAAAATGATTTTTTTGTTTTTAGGACTGTACGTTATAAACTTCTGTGAAGCACTTGGGGCTTCATAGTGCTCACCACACATCTAGATAAGTTCCTTGTGGGGTCTATTTTCCAAAATGGGTTCACTTGTGGGAGGTTTCCACTGTTTAGGCGCATCAGGGGCTCTCCAAATGCGACATGACGCCCCCAGACCATTCCATCAAAGTCTGCAATCCAAAACGTCACTACTTCCCTTCCGAGCCCCAACGTGTACCCATACAGTAGTTTTCTCCCACATATTGGGTATCAGCGTACTCATGACAAATTGGACAACAACTTTTGGGGTCCAATTTCTCCTGTTACCCTTGTGAAAATAAAATATTGGGGGTGAAAAAATCATTTTTGTAAAAAAAAAAAGATTTTTTATTTTTACGGCTGTACGTTATAAACTTCTGTGAAGCACTTCGGGGTTCAAAGTGCTCACCACATATCTAGATAAGTTCCTTGAGGGGTCTAGTTTCCAAAATGGTGTCATTTGTTGGGGGTTTCCACTGTTTAGGCACATCAGGAGCTCTCCAAACACGACATGGCATCCAGCCAATTCTGTGTTGAAAAAGTCGAACGGCGCTCCTTCCCTTCCAAACTCTGCCATGCACCTAAACAGTGGTTTACCCCCACATATTGGGTATCAGCGTACTCAGGACAATTTGCACAATAACTTTTGGAGTCTTGTTACCCTTGGGAAAATAAAAATTGGGGTGAAAAGATCATTTTTGTGGAAAAAATATGATTTTTTAATTTTACGGCTCTACGTTATAAACTTGTGTGAAGCACTTTGGGGTTCAAATTGCTCACCAAAGATCTAGATAAGTTCCTTAGGGGGTCTAGTTTCCCAAATGGGGTCACTTGTGGGGGGTTTCCACTGTTTAGGCACATCAGGGGCTCTCCAAATGTAACATGGCGTCCAATCTCAATTCCAGCCAATTTTGTTTGGAAAAAGTCAAATGGTGCTCCTTCCATTCCGAGCTCTGCTGTGCGCCCAAACAGTGGTTCCCCCCCACATATGGGGTATCAGCGTACTCAGGACAAATTGGACATCAACTTTTGTGGTCCAATTTCTCCTGTTTTTTATTTTCATGCTCGGGCATTATAAACTTGTGTGAAGCACTTGGGGGTTCAAAGTGCTCACCAAAGATCTAGATAAGCTCCTTAGGGGGTCTAGTTTCCAAAATGGGGTCACTTGTGGGGGGTTTCCACTGTTTAGGCACATCTGGGGCACTGCAAACGGAACATGACCCCCATCAACGTCTGCATTCCAAAACGTTACTACTTCCTTTCCAAGCCCTGTCGTGCACCCAAACAGTTCCCCCCCCCCACATATGGGGTATCAGCGTACTCAGGACAAATTGGACAACAACTTTTGGGGTCCAATTTCCTTGGGAAAAATCAAAAATTTGGGACTAAAAAATCATTTTTGTGGAAAATTGATTTTTTTATTTTTCAGACCCAGGCATTATAAACTTTTGTGAAACACTTGGGGGTTCAATGTGCTCACAACAGATCTAGATAAGTTCCTTAGGGGGTCTAGTTTCCAAAATGGTGTCACTTGTGGGGGGTTTCCACTGTTTAGGCACATCAGGGGCTCTCCAAACACGACATGGCGTCCAATCTCAATTCCAGCCAATTTTAGTTTGAAAAAGTCAAACGGCGCTCCTTCCCTTACGAGCTCTGCCGTGTGCCCAAACAGTGGTTTTCCTCCACATATTGGCTATTGGCGTACTCAGGAAAAATTGCACAACAACTTTATCTGTCCATTTGCTTCTTTTACCCTTGTGAAAATAAAAAAAAGTTTGTAATAGATCATTTTTGTAGCTAAAAATTTAAATATTCATTTTTTCCTTCCACGTTGCTTCAGCTCCTGTGAAGCACCTGAAGGGTTAATAAACTTCTTGAATGTGGTTTTGAGTACCTTTAGGGGTGCAGTTTTTAGAATGGTGTCACTTTTGGGTATTTTCTGCTATATAGACCCCTCAAAGTGACTTCAAATATGAGGTGGTCCCTAAAAAAAATGGCTTTGTAAATTTTGTTGTAAAAATTAGAAATCGCTGGTCAACTTTTAACCCTTATAATTTCCTAAGAAAAAAAAAATTTGGTTCCAAAATTGTGCTGATGTAAAGTAGACATGTGGGAAATGTTATTTCTTAACTATTTTGTGTGATATATTTCTCTGTTTTAAGGGAATAAAAATTCAAAGTTTGAAAATTGCAAAATTTTCAAAATTTTCGCCATATTTGCATTTTTTTCAAAAATAAACGCAAGTTATATGGAAGAATTTTTACCACTAACGTGAAGTACAATATGTCACGAGAAAACAGTCTCAGAATCGCGAAGATCCGTTGAAGCGTTCCAGAGTTATAACCTCATAAAGAGACAGTGGTCAGAATTTTAAAAATTGGCCCGGTCATTAACGTGCAAACCACCCTTGGGGGTTAAGGGGTTAATAATTAATATGATATGATATGGTAATTTCTACTCCCATTGCATGCTCCAAAGAGCACAGTGATCTCCATAATCCTTAAATGGAAGAAGTTTGGGACCACCAGAAGTCTTCCTAGACCTGGCCGTCCAGCCAAACTGAGCAATCGTAGGAGAAGAGCCTTGGTGAGAGAGGTAAAGAAGAACCCCAAGATCACTGTGGCGGAGCTCCACAGATGCAGTAGGGAGATAGGAGAAAGTTCCACAAAGTCAACTATCACTGCAGCTCTCAACCAGTTGGGCCTTTATGGCAGAGTGGCCCAACAGAAGCCTCTCCTCAGTGCAAGACATATGAAAGCCTACATAGAGTTTGCTAAAAAACACACTTTTTTGTGATAATTCTAAGCTGTATGTTTGGAGAAAACCAGGCACTGCTCATCAGCTGCCCAATACAATCCCAACAGTAAAACATGGTGCTGGCAGCATCATGCTATGGGGGTGTTTTTCACCTGCAGGAACAGGACGACTGGTTGCAATTGAAGGAAATATGAATGCGGCCAAGTACAGAGATATCCTGGATGAAAACTTCTTCCAGAGTGCTCTGGACCTCAGACTTGGCCGAAGGTTCAATGACCCTAAGAACACAGCTAAAATAACAAAGGAGTGGCTTCAGAACAACTCTGTGACCATTCTTGACTGGCCCAGCCAGAGCCCTGACCTAAACCCAATTGAGCATCTCTGGAGAGACCTGAAAATGGCTGTCCACCGACGTTCACCATCCAACCTTACTGAACTGGAGAGGATCTGCAATGAAGAATGGCAGAGGATCCCCAAATCCAGGTGTGAAAAACTTCCCAAAACCATTCCCAAGAAGACTCATGGCTGTACTGGCTCAAAAGGATGCATCTACTCAATAATGAGCAAAGGGTCTGAATACTTATGACCATGTGATATTTCAGTTTTTCTTTTTTAATAAATTTGCAAAAATTTCTACATTTCTGTTTTTTTTCAGTCAAGATGGGGTGCAGAGTGTACATTAATGAGAAAAAAATGAACTTTTTTGAATTTACCAAATGGCTGCAATGAAACAAAGAGTGAAAAATGTAAAGGGGTCTGAATACTTTCTGTACCCACTGTAGATCACACATGTGATAGTAGGGATACATGTGACAATTGAACAAGATTAAAAGCAGTATTTGTATTAGGAAAATAGTTAAAAAAGGTACATAAACAAGAACAAAAACAAAATGCCTAAGAGTGTGAGGGACACCCGACGGGAGCAGTAACAGTAGGCCAGTCAGTCACAACTCCAATGAGCAAAGCTCAAATAGTATACAGGGTTGGCCATCTATATGGATACACCTAAATAAAATGGGAATGGTTGGTGATATTAACTTCCTGCTTGTGGCACATTAGTATATGAGAGGGGGAAAACGTTTCAAGATGGTTGGTGACCATGGCGGCTGTTTTGGATCCAACTTATTTTTTTCAATGGGAAGAGGGTCATTTGACACACCAAACTTATTGAGAATTTTACAAGAAAAACAATGGTGTGCTTGGTTTTAACATAACTTTATTCTTTCATGAGTTATTTACAAGTTCATGACCACTTATAAAATGTGTTCAAAGTGCTGCACATTGTGTTGGATTGTCAATGCAACGCTCTTCTCCCACTCTTGACACACTGATAGCAACATCGCAGAAGAAATGCTAGCACAGGCTTCCAGTGTCCGTTGTTTCAGATGGTGCACATCTCATATCTCAAGGCAATTGCCTATGCTGTGAAAGGGGCGTCACTATTTTCCTAATAAAAATACTGCTTGTAAACTTGTTCAATTGTCATGTGTATCCCTACTATCACGTGTGTGATCTATTGGTGGTGGTACCTTCGATCATATGTATTTCTTAGTGACATTGGTATTATTCTCAGTGGATCTACCAGGGGTAGCTGAGACCCCGGAGAACATGATTTTGGTCGGTTTTTACCGACCCCAGTGTTGCGATCACCGCAGTCAGATTTCCCATTAATTTCTCTCTCCTCTCATGTTATCTAGCACATCAGAGGAGAGAGAAATTGGGTCCCCCAAGCCCACCAGTACCTGCGATATCCCCCGGTCCCTCCGGCTGTGTCCCCCCGCCCTTGGCGTCTTCTTCTGGGAAAAAAATGGGAGCATGCGCAGTGCGCCTGCCGAGATCTGCAGCCGGCACCCAGCAACAATAGATTTGTCCTATTGGTTCATTTTGATCACTGTGATAGACCCTATCACAGTGATCAAAATAAAAAAATAGCAAATCAAACCCCCTTTATCACCTGCTTAGTTAGGTAAAAATAATAAAATAAAGAAAATGTTTTTATTTCCATTTTTATGCTAAGGTTATGGTTGGGCTTATTGTTGGGGTTATAGCTAGGGTTAGGGTTGGGGCTATGGTTAGGGTTATGGTTGTTGTTATAGCTGGGTTTATAGCTAGCATTAGGGTTGGGCTAGGGTTATGGTTGGTGTTATAGTTGGGGTTATGGCTAGGGTTAGGGTTTGGGGTTAGGATTCATACCAATTTGCGAGAAAAACAACGGTCCGATTTCAGGACCGAAAAAACAGACGAGTGTCATGCAAATGTAATGCGATATCTGTGCGATTTTTTTTTTCACCAAAACATCCGTATGACATGCGTATGCAATCCGTATGCAATGCGATTTTAACATGAGGTTTTACATAGAGCAGTTCTCTCTATGTAAAAACTCAAGTTAAAACAGCATTTTAAAAAAAACTGTACACATTGTTTAACCCCTTCAAGACCCAGCCTATTTTGACCTCAAAGACCTTGCCATTTTTTGCAATTCTGACCAGTGTCCCTTTATGAGGTAATAACTCAGGAACGCTTCAACGGATCCTAGCGATTCTGATATTGTTTTTTCGTGACATATTGGGCTTCATGTTAGTGGTAAATTTAGGTCGATAATTTTTGCGTTTATTTGTGAAAAAAATGGAAATTTGGCGAAAATTCTGAAAATTTTGTAATTTTCAAATTTTTAATTTTTATTCTGTTAAACCAGAGAGTTATGTGGCCAAAATAGTTAATAAATAACATTTCCCACATGTCTACTTTACATCAGCACAATTTTGGGAACAACATTTTTTTTTGTTAGGAAGTTATAAGGGTTAAAAGTTGACCAGCGATATCTCATTTTTACAGCAAAATTTACAAAACCATTTTTTTAGGGACCACCTCACATTTGAAGTCACTTTGAGGGGTCTATATGGCAGAAAATACCAAAAAGTGACACCTTTATAAAAACTGCACCCCTCAAGCTACTCAAAACTACATTCAAGAAGATTATTAACCCTTCAGGTGCGACACAGGAACTAAAGCAACGTGGAAGGAAAAAATGGACATTTTAATTTTTCCAACAAAAATTTTCTTTTAGCATCACTTTTTTCATTTTTACATGGGCATCAGGATAAAATGGATCCTAAAATTTGTTGGGCAATTTCTCCTGAGTACACAGATACCTCATATGTGGTCATAAACCACTGTATGGGCGCACGGCAGGGCTCAGAAGGGAAGGAGCGCCATTTGACTTTTTGAATGGAAAATATGCTGGAATATTTAGCGGTTGCCATGTCGCATTTGGAGAGTTCCTGTGTGCCTAAACATTGGAGCTCCCCCACAAGTGACCCCATTTTGGAAACTAGACCCCCTAAGGAACTTATCTAGATGCATAGTGATCACTTTGAACCCCCAGGTGCTTCACAAATTGATCTGTAAAAAAAAGAAAGTACTTTTTTTTCACAAAAATTTTCTTTTAGCCTCAGTTTTTTCATTTTCACATGGGCAACAGTATAAATTGGATCCTAAAATTTGTTGGGCAATTTATCCTGAGTACACCGATACCTCATATTCGGTCATAAACCACTGTTTGGGCGCACGGCAGGGCTCAGAAGGGAAGGAGCGCCATTTGACTTTTTGAATGGAAAATATGCTGGAATATTTAGCGGTTGCCATGTCGCATTTGGAGAGTCCCTGTGTGCCTAAACATTGGAGCTCCCCCACAAGTGACCCCATTTTGGAAACTAGACCCCCTAAGGAACTTATCTAGATGCATAGTGAGCACTTTGAACCCCAGGTGCTTCACAAATTGATCCGTAAAAAAAAGAAAGTACTTTTTTTTCACAAAAATTTTCTTTTAGCCTCAGTTTTTTTCATTTTCACATGGACAACAGTATAAATTGGATCCTAAAATTTGTTGGGCAATTTCTCCTGAGTACACAGATACCTCATATGTGGTCATAAACCACTGCTTGGGCGCACGGCAGGGCTCAGAAGGGAAGGAGCGCCATTTGACTTTTTGAATAGAAAATATGCTGGAATATTTAGCGGTTGCCATGTCGCATTTGGAGAGTCCCTGTGTGCCTAAACATTGGAGCTCCCCCACAAGTGACCCCATTTTGGAAACTAGACCCCTAAGGAACTTATCTAGATGCATAGTGAGCACTTTGAACTCCCAGGTGCTTCACAAATTGATCCGTAAATAAAAGAAAGTACTTTTTTTTCACAAAAATTTTCTTTTAGCCTCAGTTTTTTTCATTTTCACATGGGCAACAGTATAAATTGGATCCTAAAATTTGTTGGGCAATTTCTCCTGAGTACACAGATACCTCATATGTGGTCATAAACCACTGTTTGGGCGCACGGCAGGGCTCAGAAGGGAAGGAGCGCCATTTGACTTTTTGAATGGAAAATATGCTGGAATATTTAGCGGTTGCTATGTCGCATTTGGAGAGTCCCTGTGTGCCTAAACATTGGAGCTCCCCCACAAGTGACCCCATTTTGGAAACTAGACCCCTAAGGAACTTATCTAGATGCATAGTGAGCACTTTGAACCCCCAGGTGCTTCACAAATTGATCCGTAAAAAAAAGAAAGTACTTTTTTTTCACAAAAATTTTCTTTTAGCCTCAGTTTTTTTCATTTTCACATGGGCAACAGTATAAATTGGATCCTAAAATGTGTTGGGCAATTTCTCCTGAGTACACAGATACCTCATTTGTGGTCATAAACCACTGTTTGGGCGCACGGCAGGGCTCAGAAGGGAAGGAGCGCCATTTGACTTTTTGAATGGAAAATATGCTGGAATATTTAGCGGTTGCTATGTCGCATTTGGAGAGTCCCTGTGTGCCTAAACATTGGAGCTCCCCCACAAGTGACCCCATTTTGGAAACTAGACCCCCTAAGGAACTTATCTAGATGCATAGTGAGCACTTTGAACCCCCAGGTGCTTCACAAATTGATCCGTAAAAAAAAGAAAGTACTTTTTTTTCACAAAAATTTTCTTTTAGCCTCAGTTTTTTTCATTTTCACATGGGCAACAGTATAAATTGGATCCTAAAATTTGTTGGGCAATTTCTCCTGAGTACACAGATACCTCATATGTGGTCATAAACCACTGTTTGGGCGCACTGCAGGGCTCAGAAGGGAAGGAGCGCCATTTGACTTTTTGAATGGAAAATATGCTGGAATATTTAGCGGTTGCCATGTCGCATTTGGAGAGTTCCTGTGTGCCTAAACATTGGAGCTCCCCACAAGTGACCCCATTTTGGAAACTAGACGCCCTAAGGAACTTATCTAGATGCATAGTGAGCACTTTGAACCCCAGGTGCTTCACAGAAGTTTATAACGCAGAGCCGCGAAAATAAAAAATCATTTTTTTTTCTCAAAAAATGATTTTTTAGCCCACTGTTTTTTATTTTCACAATGGTTACAGGAGAAATTGGACCCCAAAAGTTGTTGTCCAGTTTCTCCTGAGTACGCTAGTACCCCATATGTGGGGGGGAACCACTGTTTGGGCACACGTCAGGGCTCGGAAGGGATGTAGTGACGCTTTGAAATGCCGACTTGATGGAATGGTCTGCGGGCATCTTGTTACGTTTGCAGAGCCCCTGATGTGCCTAAACAGTAGAAACTCCCCACAAGTGACCCCATTTTGGAAACTAGACCCAGCAAAGAACTTATCTAGATGTGTGGTGAGCACTTTGAACCCCCAAGGGCTACACAGAAGTTTATAACGCCCGGGCATGAAAATAAAAAAATCATATTTTTTCCACAATCAGGATCTTTTAGTCCCCAATTTTTTTATTTTCCCAAGGGTAACATGAGAAATTAGACCCAAAAGTTGTTGTCCAATTCGTCCTGAGTATGCTGATATCCCATATGTGGGAGAAAACTACTGTATGGGCACACGTCGGGGATTGGATGGGAAGTAGTGACGTTTTGAAATGCCCACTTGATGGAATGGTCTTCGGGCGTCATGTTACGTTTGCAGAGTCCCTGATGTGCCTAAACAGTAGAAACTCCCCACAAGTGACCCCATTTTGGAAACTAGATCCCCCAAGGAACTCCTATAGATGTGTGATAAGCACTTTGAATCTCCAAGTCCTTCACAGAAGTTTATAACGCAGAGCCGTGAAAATATAAAATCATTTTTTTTCCACAAAAATAATTTTTAGTCCCCAATTTTTTTTCCCAATGTTAACAGGAGAAATTAGAACCCCCAAAGTTGTTGTGCAATTTTTCCTGAGTACGCTGATACCCCATATGTGGGGATAAACCACTGTTTGGGCATACGTCGGGGCTTGGAATAAAGGGAGCACTGTTTGACTTTTTGAACGCAAAATTTGCAGGAATCAATGGTGGCTCCATGTCGCGTATGGAGACCCCCTGATGTGCCTAAATAGTGGAAACCCCTCAATTCTAACTCCAACCCTAACCCCAACACACCCCTAACCCCAACCCTAACCCCTACACACACCTAACCCTAATACAAACCCTAATCATAACCCTAACCCCAACACACCCCTAACCCTAATCCCAACTCTAACCATAAACCTAACTACAAGCCTAACCCTAATTCCAACCCTAACCCTAATTCCAACCCTAACCCTAATTCCAACCCTAACCCAAATTCCAACCCTAACCGTAATTCTAACCTTAACCCTAATGCTAACCCTAACCCTAGTTCTAACCCTAAGGCTGGGTTCATATTGCGTTTTACCAGCCCGTTCAACACGTAGCGGTGACCGGCTGGTAACGGTATAGCATAACGCGATCGCGTTATGCTATACCTGCTAGCGCAGATGAATCAGCAGATAATCAGCCGCGGATCCGCAGCAAAATCCGCCGCGGATCTGCAATGCGAATCAGCAAGCGGAAATCGCCGCGGATCAGCAGCGAAATCAGCCGCGGATCAGCAGCGAAATCAGCGCGCGGATCAGCAGGCGAAATCACGCCGCGGATCCGCAGCGAATCAGCAGCAAATCAGCGCGGATCAGCAGCGAAATCCGCTGCGGTATCAGCAGCGAATCAGCAGCAATCGATCGCGGATCAGCAGCGAAATCCGCCGCGGATCAGCAGCGAAATCCGCGCGGATTCGCAGCGAATCAGCAGCGAAATCAGCGCGGATCAGCAGCGAAATCCGCCGGATCAGCAGCGAATCCGCGATCAGCAGCGAAATCAGCGCGGATCAGCAGCGAAATCAGCCGCGGATCAGCAGCGAAATCAGCCGCGGATCAGCAGCGAAATCAGCCGCGGATCAGCAGCGAAATCAGCCGCGGATCAGAGCGAAATCAGCCGCGATCAGCAGCGAAATCAGCCTGCAGCATCAGCAGCGAAATCATCAGCGAATGGCGGATCCGCAGCGAATCAGCAGCAAAATCAGCCGCGGATCCGCAGCGAATCAGCAGCAAAATCAGCCGCGGATCAGCAGCGAAATCCGCTGCGGATCCGCAGCGAATCAGCAGCAAAATCAGTCGTGGATCAGCAGTGAAATCCGCCGCGGATCCGCAGCGAAATCCGCAGCGGATCAGCAGCGAAATCCGCAGCGGATCAGCAGCGAAATCCGCCGCGAATCAGCAGCGAAATCAGCCGCGGATCCGCCGCGGATCAGCAGCGAAATCCGCCGCGGATCAGCAGCAAAATCCGCTGTGGATTCGCAGCGAAATCAGTCGCGGATCTGCAGCGAAATCAGTCGTGGATCCGCAGCGAAATCAGTTGCGGATCCGCAGCGAAATCCGCCGCGGATCAGCAGCGAAATCCGCCGTGGATCCGCAGCAAAATCCGCTGCGGAACAGCAGCGAAATCAGCCGCGGATCAGCAGCGAAATCAGCCGCGGATCAGCAGCGAAATCCGCCGCGGATCTGCAGTGAAATCCGCCGCGGATCCGCAGCGAAATCCGCCACACGTTGCGGATTTTGCTGCGGATCCGCGGCGTATTTTGCTGCGGATCCGCGGCGGATTTCCCTGCTGATCTGCGGCGGATTTCACTGCGAAATCCGCTCGCGCGGATCCGCAGCAAAATACGCCGCGGATCCGCAGCAAAATACGCCGCGGATCCGCAGCAAAATCCGCAACGTGTGCACAGGGCCTAATAGGAAAAAAAAAAAAATCTTTATTTTTTTTATTTGTCCCTACCTATGATAAAGGGGGGGTTCATTTACTTTTTTTTATTTTGATCACTGTGACAGTTTATCACAGTGATCAAAATAAATTTTTGGACACTGGGGGGCGCACTGCGCATGCGGCGCCCATGAAGATGGCGGCGCCCATGAAGAGGCCCGGGCGGACGCCGGGACCGATCCAGGGACATCGGTGGATCGGGAGAGGTGAGTAGGGTGGTCGGAAGGTTAGGGGGGGGGATCGGAAGGTGGGGGCACCGGAGCAAAGGAGGAGGGGAGCTGTTAGTGACGGCGGTGACCGATCGCCGCCATCTTTCGGTTGGCGGCGGCCGATCGCCGCCGTGACTCGGTGTGGGGGGGTCAGGTCTCGGTGTCCAGCCATAGCTGATGCTATTGCAGCATCGGCCATTGCTGGATTGTAATATTTCACCAATTAAATTGGTGAAATATTACAGATTGCTCTGATTGGCTGTTTCACTTTTAACAGCCAATCAGAGCGATCGTGGCCACGGGGGGGTTAAGCCAACCCCCCTGTGGTGAAGCACAAAGGGTCCTGTAACTGCGGGTCGGGTGACCTTTGAGTGACCCCGGTCTCCCGGCCCGCAGGAACGCGATCCTTTCATGACGCAGGGTATGCGTCATGGGTCGGATTGGCACCGACTTTCATGACGCATACGCTGTGTCAAAGGTCGGGAAGGGGTTAAAAAGCAAATAATCCTATATATAGATATATATATATATAAATATAGATACATATATATATTTTTATATTTCATAGAGATATAGAGAGCAGGATAGCCGATAATTTAATTGTCGGCATCTGTAAAATCATTACAGAACCCGACAGGATATGAGACATGGTTTACATACAGTAAACCATTGCATATCCGTTAGATTTATATATATATGTCCATCACTAATAATGTTAGTAGTGTGTGTGTAAAATTTTGGAACTGTAGGTGTTAAATTGTTAAATTAAAGGATAAATTCACGGAAAAAACCGGCGTGGGCTCCTGCGCAATTTTCTCCGACAGAGAGGGCAAGCCAGTGACTGAGAGCAGAAATTAATAGCCTAGAGAGGGACCATTATTTTTAGGCCCCCCCTGGCTAAAAAAAATCTGCCCCTGCACTTACCCTCTCTCTTCCCACTGCCGTGTTGCGGTGGCATATTGGGTAATAAGGGGTTAATGTCACCTTTCTATTGTAAGGTGACATTAAGCCTGGTTAATAATGGAGAGCTGTCAATTAGACACCTATCCATTATTAATCCACTAGTCTGAAAGGGTTAAAAAAACCACACACATTAAGAAAACTTTTAATGAAATAAATAACAAGACAAAATTAAAGTGGAAACAAGTCAAAATGATGCTTAGTATTGTGTGTGGCCTCCACGTGCCTGTATGACCTCCACGTGCCTGTATAACCTCCCTACAACGCCTGGGCATGCTCCTGATGAGGAAGTGGATGGTGTCCTGAGGGATCTCCACCCAGACCTGAACTAAAGCATCAGTCAACTCCTGGACAGTCTGTGGTGCAACGTGACGTTGGTGGATGGAGCGAAACATGCTGTCCCAGATGTGCTCAATCGGATTCAGGTCTTGGGAATGGGCAGGCCAGTCCATAGCTTCAGTGCCTTCATCTTGCAGGAGCTGCTGACACACTCCAGCCACATGAGGTCTGGCATTGTACTGCATTAGGAGGAACCCAGGGCCAGCAAGGTGGATGTGGGGTACTGGTATGGGCTGGTATCATCGAAGATGAACTTGTGGGACCTTTTCGGGTTGAGGATGGAGTGAAACTCAACTCCCAGACCTACTGCCAGTTTCTGGAAGACACCTTCTACAAGCAGTGGTACAGGAAAAAGTCGGTATCGTTCAAGAAAAACATGATTTTCATGCAGGACAATGCTTCATCACATACATCCAAATACTCCACAGCGTGGCTGGCCAGTAAAGGTCTAAACAAAGAAAAAATAATGACATGGCCCCCTTGTTCACCTGATCTGAACCCCATAGAGAACCTGTGGTCCCTCATAAAATGTGAGATCTACAGTGACGAAAACAGTACACCTCTCGGAACAGTCTGGGAGGCTGTGGTGGTTGCTGCATGCAATGTTGATCGTAAACAGATCAAGCAACTGACAGAATCTATGGATGGAGGCTTCTGAGTGTCAACGTAAAGAAAGGTGGCTATATTGGTCACTGATTTTTTTTTTGTATTTGAATGTCAGAAATGTTTATTTCTAAATTTTGTGTTGTTATATTGGTTTACATGGTGAAAATAAACAAGTGAGATGGGTATATATTTGGTTTTTATTAAGTTGCCTAATAATTCTGCACAGTAATAGTTACCCGCATAAACAGATATCCTCCTAAGATAGCCAAATCTAAAAAAAAACACTCCAACTTCCAAAAATATTAAGCTTTGATATTCATGAGTCTTTTGGGTTGATTGAGAACATAGTTGTTATTCAATAATAAAAAGATCCTTCAAAT
The DNA here is from genome assembly GCA_033576555.1 of Oophaga sylvatica. Taxonomy (NCBI): domain Eukaryota; kingdom Metazoa; phylum Chordata; class Amphibia; order Anura; family Dendrobatidae; genus Oophaga; species Oophaga sylvatica. Next base: position 345,186,310 of record JARQOD010000004.1, on the reverse strand, counting down.
ACAATGCTATAATTCGCATCATGATATCATGTGTATATATAATATATTATATATTAAAATAAAATAACACCGTACAGACCAAAAGTTTGGACACACCTTCTCATTTAAAGATTTTTCTGTATTTTCATGACTATGAAAATTGTACATTCACACTGAAGGCATCAAAACTATGAATTAACACATGTGGAATTATATACTTAACAAAAAAGTGTGAAACAACTGAAAATATGTCTTATATTCTAGATTCTTCAAAGTACCCACCTTTTGCTTTGATGACTGCTTTGCACACTCTTGCATTCAATTGATGAGCTTCAAGAGGTAGTCACCGGAAATGGTCTTCGAACAATCTTGAAGGAGTTCCCAGAGATGCTTAGCACTTGATGGCCCTTTTGTCTTCACTCTGCGGTCCAGCTCACCCCAAACCATCTCGATTGGGTTCAGGTCTGGTGACTGTGGAGGCCAGGTCATCTGGCGTAGCACCCCATCACTCTCCTTCTTGGTCAAATAGCCCTTACACAGCCTGGAGGTGTGTTTGGGGTTATTGTCCTGTTGAAAAATAAATGATGGTCCAACTAAACGCAAACAGGATGGAATAGCATGCCGCTGCAAGATGCTGTGGTAGCCATGCTGGTTCAGTATGCCTTTAATTTTGAATAAATCCCCAACAGTGTCACCAGCAAAGCACCCCCACACATCACACACCTCCTTCTGCATGCTTCACAATGGGAACCAGGCATGTAGAGTCCATCCGTTCAACTTTTCTGCGCCGCACAAAGACACGGTGGGTGGAACCAAAGATCTCAAATTTGGACTCATCAGACCAAAGCACAGATTTCCACTGGTCTAATGTCCATTCCTTGTGTTCTTTAGCCCAAACAAGTCTCTTCTGCATGTTGCCTGTCCTTAGCAGTGGTTTCCTAGCAGCTATTTTACCATGAAGGCCTGCTGCACAAAGTCTCCTCTTAACAGTTGCTGTAGAGATGTGTCTGCTGCTAGAACTCTGTGTGGCATTGACCTGGTCTCTAATCTGAGCTGCTGTTAACCTGTGATTTCTGAGGCTGGGACTCGGATAAACTTATCCTCAGAAGCAGAGGTGACTCTTGGTCTTCCTTTCCTGGGGCGGTCCTCATGTGAGCCAGTTTCTTTGTAGCGCTTGATGGTTTTTGCAACTGCACTTGGGGACACTTTCAAAGTTTTCCCAATTTTTCAGACTGACTGACCTTCATTTCTTAAAGTAATGATGGCCACTCGTTTTTCTTTACTTAGCTGCTTTTTTCTTGCCATAATACAAATTCTATGTAATGTGTATAGTACAGTTCATATAGCGTCTTGTGCTTGGGTGCGATGAAAATACATGAGACACAGGTTTGATATAGAAAGTCTTGTATTACTTCATACAAGTTGGCAAAAATGGTCACACAGTTTGCAGACACAGAAGCAGGAGACACAGCAGGCCAGAGTAATCTAAGCTCAGCAATCACTCTCCACAACAGGTTCAGGATCTTCTTCTCTGTTACCGTAAGTCCATGCAAACGTGGGTCTTTCAAAGAGCAGGGTTCAGAGTCCACAAGTGCTTCAGAGTTCCTCAGTAGGAATAGCTGGAGTACAAGGTCCAAGGCTTCAGGAGTCAGGTCACAGGTTCACTGCAGGCTAGATTCTGAAGCACTGATTGCTCAGCTGTGGCTGCTTAAGAAGCAAAAGGAGAGAATCAGGGCGGGAACATGCAAGCTGGAAACTCCATATTGACTGAGGGCAAGATAGCTGCAGCAAGACAGAAAGTAAAATGGCTGACGAACAAACTGAGTTTCAGGAACATGTACACAGAACCTTACATTACTCCCCCCTTAGGGACAACCTCCGGATGACCTCAGACCAGGCTTGTGTGGGTACCTCTGATGAAACTGACCGAGCAAGCGAGGAGCATTAACGTTATTGACTGGTTCCCATGAGTTGTCCTCCACTGGGTAGCCCTGCCATTTAATCAGATATTGTAACTGATTTCTATACAACCTGGAATCTAAAATCCTTTCCACCACAAATTCTTCCTGACCATCGACTAGCACTGGGTCAGGGCAAGGAGAAGAACGTCCAGGAAACGTATTGGGTGTCGCAGCCTTTAGTAGGGATACATGAAAGACAGGGTGGATTCTCATAGTTCTGGGCAGTTGAAGACGACAAGCAACGGCACTTATAATTTTACTGATTTTATAGGGTCCAATGTACTTATGTCCCAACTTAGACGATGGAATCCTTAACTTAAGATTTCTGGTTGACAGCCAGACCAAGTCTCCTACCTTGAAAGCTGGTGCAGGTTTACGAAATTTATCTGCTGCTTTCTTGTACCTTTCCTGAGCCGATTCCAGATTCTCCTTTAGAAGATCCATATTCTTCTGTAAAGACGTGATTCTTTCAGCCACTGCTGGTAAAGGCGTTTTTATGGGAAATCGTGGTAGAATGTAAGGATGATAACCTAGATTAGAGTAAAAAGGAGACTGCTTAGTGGACGCACTCTGAGAGTTGTTATAAGAGAACTCAGCTAATGGAAGTAGATCCACCCAATCATCCTGTAGGTGGCAGATAAAGCAGCGGAGATACTGCTCCAGGGTTTGATTGGTTCGTTCGGTCTGTCCATTAGTCTGGGGATGAAAAGCAGAAGAAAGGTTTACTTTAATGTCCAATGCTGCACAGAAATTTTGCCAAAACCTAGAAGTGAATTGCACCCCTCGATCCGAAATAACCTCATCCGGTACTCCATGTAAGCGAAACACATCTTTAATCATCAAATCTGATGTCTGTTTTGCAGTGGGTAAGCCGACACAAGGAATAAAATTAGCTGCTTTTGTTAGACGGTCAACCACCACTAGAATGGTGTTCTTCCCTTGAGAGGTTGGTAACTCCACAATGAAGTCCATAGAAATGGATCCCCACGGGCGGGACGGGGTGGGAAGAGGCTGTAACAGACCAGTTGGTGAGGAGCGAGGTGTTTTGCATCTTGCACAGACTTCACATGAAGTGACATAGTTTAAAACATCCTTCCTGCAAGTGGGCCACCAAAAGAAACGAGAAAGGAATTCCTGTGTCTTTAGAATTCCTCTATGCCCAGCTATCTTGGAATCGTGAATGAGTTGCAATACTCTCAATCTGACTGTTTCAGGAATATACAGGCGTTGTCCCTGAATCCACACACCATTCTTAAAGACAAGACATACGTCCCTTGGGGGTTGTGCCAAAAAGGAATCCGCATGGTATGCTTCCTTGATGTCCTTAAGTAGGTCTTGATTATGAATCACTCCTAGGAATCTAGAGTCAGGAAGAATAGTCTTAGGAGGAGTAATTGGACGTGTCTCTGCTGAGTAAATCCTAGAGAGTGCATCAGCCTTTCCATTGCGCGATCCTGGTCTATAAGAAATGATAAAATTAAATTGGTTTAAGAAAAGATTCCAGCGAGCCTGGCGAGGAGTCAGGCACTTAGCCGACCTGATAAATTCAAGGTTACGATGGTCTGTCAGGACGACTATTTGCTGTGCAGCTCCCTGAAGAAGGTGTCTCCATTCTTTGAAGGCGGCAATAATGGCCAACAACTCTCTATTGCCCACATCGTAGTTCCTCTCAGCCGAAGACAACTGCTGGGAAAAGAAGGCACAGGGATGCAAGACATTCTTCTCACCTGTTCTCTGAGAGAGTATAGCTCCAACGGCACAGTCTGAAGCATCCACCTCTATTATGAAGGCAAGCTCGGGGTTGGGATGTACTAGGATAGGTGCAGTGGTAAATTTATCTTTTAGACGGGAAAATGCTTCCTGGGCTTGGGGAGTCCAGGAGAACCTAGACTGTTTCCGGGTAAGTTGGGTGATAGGTGACACTACCTCAGAGAAATTCCTAATGAAACGTCTATAGAAGTTGGCAAACCCGATGAAGCGCTGTACCTCCTTCACATTTCTAGGACTTGGCCAATCCTTGATGGCTTGGGTTTTGCTTCCATCCATACTAATTCCTTGTGTAGACAGTACATACCCCAGAAATTGAATTTCGGTCCTATGGAATTCACACTTTTCAAGTTTGATGTAAAGATGATTTTGTCTTAGACGTTCCAAGACCATTCTCACATGTCCATGATGTTCCTCTGTGGAGTTAGAAAAAATTAGAATATCATCCAAATAAATCACCACGAATGTATCTAGGAGATCCCTGAAGATGTCAATCACCAAGTGTTGGAAAGTGGCTGGGGCGGTACTCAGACCAAAAGGCATAACTAGATATTCAAAGTGTCCATAGCGTGACCTGAATGCAGTCTTCCATTCATCCCAGGTCTAATACGGACTAAGTTATAGGCCCCACGAAGATCTAGTTTAGAAAAAATTTTGCCATGTCGCACTCTCTCCAATAACTCAGGGATTAAAGGCAATGGATAACGGTTTCTAATAGTAACCTTATTGAGTTCCCTATAGTCTACGCAGGGTCTCAGAGATCCATCTTTCTTCTTTACAAAGAAGATGGGTGCACCTGCAGGAGATGAAGAGGGGCGTATGAAGCCCTTGGCTAGATTTTCGTCTATGTAATCCTTTAAAGCCTTTAGCTCGGGCCCCGCCAGAGGGTAGATCTTACCAAAAGGTATCTCTGCTCCAGGCAATAATTCAATTGGACAATCATATGGACGGTGAGGAGGAAGCTGGTCAGCGTTCTTCTTGTCACATAAATCCACATAGTCCTGGTATACAGCTGGTAGTTCAGGGACTGACATGGTTCCTTTAGGAACAGAGCAAGCTGAAACTTTTGGACTCATCTGTTTCTCTGGAAAGTGTAATTCCTTGGTCTCCCAGTTAATGGTAGGATACTGAGCCTGCAGCCATGGTAGCCCTGGAATAATGGGAAAGTGGGGAGAAGAGATAAGCATAAAGGACAGTTTCTCTTGATGATCTTTACCCATAAGAACCCTCAAAGGCTCTGTTTCCTGATCCACTGGTCCAGAGGTCAGCAGGGAGCCATCCACAGTTTCCATCTGTACTGGAGTAGCCTTCTTCACTGAACGTATCCCCTGTTTCAGAGCAAAGGAGACATCCATAAAATTTCCACTTGCCCCTGAGTCGATCATAGCAGAGCTAGACACCCAAGCTGAGTCAACCCAGAGTTTGATGGAAAGAAAGCAATGAGAATTGTTTTTCTTACAACTCAGCTGGGACACCGCTGAGGAAACTTGAAAAATGGCAGCGTTTACACAGTCAACGTCCTCAGAGGTAACGGAGTTTAAGTCCGAGAAATCAAGATCTGTTGCTGCAGATCTCTCTGGAGCCTGAGGCTCGGACCTGACAGATCCCCTCTCGCAACACTCACAGTGAATGAGTGCTGCAGTAGTCTTACGAGAACGGCTGGGGCAGTTTATAATGAAGTGCCCTGACTTACCACAATAGAAACATAGATTCTCCTTAAAACGATGTTCCTTGCGTGCATCACTAACCCGTCGTTGTAAAGAGTCTACCTGCATGGGTTCAGGTTCAGGTTCCCGTGTAATCCTACTCAAAGGTTCCTTAGCTGGAGAGGAAGGTAGGAAAAGGTTAGTGTGATTGCTTTCGAACCATCTCTCTTGCCTGCGTTCAGTCAGACGAGTATCAATACGGATGCAGTAGTTAATAAAGTCACCTAACGCAGTGGGAGGGTCGGCACGAGCAAGTTCATCCTTAATTAGTGGAGATAACCCCTTTCGAAAAATAGATTTTTTGGCGGAACTGTCCCAGGTGGTATCAAGGGCCCATCTCCTGAAATCCAAGGCATATTCAGCTACCGAGTGCTTACCTTGGCGCAAAGCTAACATGGCTGCTTCAGCTGTTGCACCTCGATTGGGGTCATCAAACACCTGCCCCATGGCTGAAATAAAAGCATCAAGGTGATTCAAACAATCATCCTCCGTCTCAATCAGAGGGTTTGCCCACATCAAAGCCTTGTTGGTAAGCAACATAATTATAGTAAGCACCTTAGATCGTTCAGTGGGAAATTGTGAAGCATGTGCAGAAAAAAAAAGATTGCATTGATTAATAAATCCCCTGAATTTCTCACGTTCACCGCCAAAACGAAAAGGGGGCAACTTGGGAATCCCAGAACTCGGGGCTACGGCAGGAGCCTGGACTCGCTCCTCTAGAACCTCAATCCTGGCTCGCAAATCCTGGGCAGTCTGTCCAAACACTTGCAAATTGTGATTAGTGAGGTCCTGTAGGCTTGCAAAACGGGTCTTTATATTCTGCAAATCTGCAAGGATATTATCAGTCACTCCGCAAAGTTCCTTTATGCGGGCCTCCATTTTCCAGATCTTTTAAGACAGGAGTACTGGAAGGAGAGGAGAAAAAAAAAGAATAGTGTTTACCTGTGGTAACACTGCAGAGAGAAAAAAAAATTAAGGGAACTGCTCACCTGGAATGGTTGTGAGAAGTCACAACCACTATCATCACAGAAAGTTCAACCGGACATCTGATATCCACAGTTACAGCAGACAAAAAAGAGAAAAGAAAAAAAAAAAAAAAATAGTGTTTACCTGTGGTAACACTGCAGAAAAAAAACTTAAGGGAATTGCTCACCTGGAATGGTTGTGAGAAGTCACAACCACTGTCATCACAGAAAGTACAACCGGACATCCGATATCCACAGTTACAGCAGACACAGCCTTTCCAGACCCAGCAGACACTAACGTTTGGCTTCAGAATCTTGTAATGTGTATAGTACAGTTCATATAGCGTCTTGTGCTTGGGTGCAATGAAAATACATGAGACACAGGTTTGATATAGAAAGTCTTGTATTACTTCATACAAGTTGGCAAAAATGGTCACACAGTTTGCAGACACAGAAGCAGGAGACACAGCAGGCCAGAGTAATCTAAGCTCAGCAATCACTCTCCACAACAGGTTCAGGATCTTCTTCTCTGTTACCGTAAGTCCATGCAATCGTGGGTCTTTCAAAGAGCAGGGTTCAGAGTCCACAAGTGCTTCAGAGTTCCTCAGTAGGAATAGCTGGAGTACAAGGTCCAAGGCTTCAGGAGTCAGGTCACAGGTTCACTGCAGGCTAGATTCTGAAGCACTGATTGCTCAGCTGTGGCTGCTTAAGAAGCAAAAGGAGAGAATCAGGGCGGGAACATGCAAGCTGGAAACTCCATATTGACTGAGGGCAAGATAGCTGCAGCAAGACAGAAAGTAAAATGGCTGACGAACAAACTGAGTTTCAGGAACATGTACACAGAACCTTACATTCTAACAGTCTACTCAGTAGTACTATCAGCTGTGTATCCACCAGACTTCTGCACAACACAACTGATGGTCCCAACCCCATTTATAAGGCCAGAAATCCCACTTATTAAACCTGACAGGGCACACCTGTGAAGTGAAAACCATTTCCGGTGACTACCTCTTAAAGCTATATAATTCAACATGTGTTAATTCATAGTTTTGATGCCTTCAGTGTGAATTTACAATTTTCATAGTCCTGAAAATACAGAAAAATCTTTAAATGAGGTGTGTCCAAACTTTTGGTCTGTACTGTATATATATGTGTGTGTGTCACTGACATGTGTATATATATATACAGTACAGACCAAAAGTTTGGAGACACCTTCTCATTTAAAGATTTTTCTGTATTTTCATGACTATGAAAATTGTACATTCACACTGAAGGCATCAAAACTATGAATTAACACGTGGAATTATATACTTAACAAAAAAGTGTGAAAAAACTGAAATTATGTCTTATATTCTAGGTTCTTCAAAGTAGCCACCTTTTGCTTTGATGACTGCTTTGCACACTCTTGGCATTCTCTTGATGAGCTTCAAGAGGTAGTCACCGAGAATGGTTTTCACGAATTCTAACAGTCTATTCAGTAGGACTATCAGCTGTGTATCCACCAGACTTCTGCACAACACAACTGATGGTCCCAACCCCATTTATAAGGCCAGAAATCCCACTTATTAAACCTGACAGGAAACACCGTGAAGTGAAAACCATTCCCGGTGACTACCTCTTGAAGCTCATCAAGAGAATGCCAAAAGTGTGCAAAGCAGTCATCAAAGCAAAAGGTGGCTACTTTGAAGAACCTAGAATATAAGATATATTTTCAGTTGTTTCACACTTTTTTAAGTATATAATTCCACATTTGTTAATTCATAGTTTTGATGCCTTCAGTGTCATGAAAATACAGAAAAATCTTTAAATGAGATGGTGTGTCCAAACTTTTGGTCTGTACTGTATATATATATATATATATATATATATATATATATATATATAATTGTAGCGCTTCCCACGGCTGTGGGGCGTCGGGACATGGCATAGCTTGCCTAGCTAGCCAATGCTCCCACGCCGCCAGTCCACGACGACGTGAGGCATGGGTCCCAGATGGTAAGAGAATGTGGACCCACTGGACCACGGAGGGAGACCCGGGCCTGCCCGGACTAGGGAAGGGCAGCGACCGGGATCCGTGGCAGCTGAGCATGTGGGCAAGGTGGCGACCTGCAGGACTAGACAACACCGCACAACTTCAGGTAAGAAGAAACATAAAGTTTACTTAAAGAAACAAAGTACATAAACAGAACATAAGACCGGGCTCCCGATTCCGCACATCAGAGAAGGGTACACAACTCAGGATCACAGACGAGTGCTGGAGGACATCACGGGTAGATGCAGTCCAGGGTTATCTGGCACAGGCATACTTGGACGGCCTCTCTCTCAGGCCTTAGGCGTAGCACAGGCTCAGCAGGAGAACATCAGACACCGACCTCAGACAGACTTCAAACGATGGCGGGGTCATCACGGGTTGATGAAGTCCAGGATCATCTGGCACGGGCATACTAGTATGGCCTCACTCTCAGGCCTCGGGCGTAGCACAGGCTCAGCAGGAGAACATCAGACACTGGCCCAGGACGAACGTCAGACGATGGCGGGGTCATCACGGGTTGATGAAGTCCAGGGTCATCTGGCACGGGCATACTATGACGGCCTCTCTCTCAGGCCTCAGGCGTAGCACAGGCTCAGCAGGAGAACATCAGACACCGACCCAGGACAGACGTCATCACAGGGTAGACCAAGGAGGAACCGGCAGGACAGGCAGGTTGTCACGGCAAGTGACCAAGGCAGTCTCTGGGACAGGCAGGTTGTCACAGCAAGTGACCAGGCAGTCTCTGGGACAGGCAGGTTGTCACGGCTAGTGACCAGGGCAATCTCTGGGACAGGCAGGTTGTCACGGCAAGTGACCAGGGCAGGCAGGTTGTCACGGCAAGTGACCAGGCAGGCAGGTTGTCACGGCAAGTGACCAGGGCAGGCAGGTTGTCACGGCAAGTGACCAGGGCAGGCAGGTTGTCACGGCAAGTGACCAGGCAGTCTCTGGGACAGGCAGGTTGTCACGGAAAGTGACCAGGGCAGTCTCTGGGACAGGCAGGTTGTCACGGCAAGTGACCAGGCAGTCTCTGGGACAGGCAGGTTGTCACGACAAGTGACCAGGCAGTCTCTGGACAGGCAGGTTGTCACGGCAAGTGACCAGGCAGTCTCTAGACAGGCAGGTTGTCACGGCAAGTGACCAGGCAGTCTCTAGACAGGCAGGTTGTCACAGTAAGTGACCAGGCAGTCTCTAGACAGGCAGGTATATACGACCTGATAAGGTGGAACCTCCAGGTAGGCTGCAGTCGGATGGCAGAAGATCGCTCCCAGGCGAGCAGGCAAGAGCCGGGGATCTCTGCAGATGATGTCCGAACTTCCGGATGGAGCTGCAGTCGGATGGCAGATGATCGCTCCTAGGTGAGCAGGCAAGAGCCGGGGATCTCTGCAGATGACGTCCGAACCTCTGGAAGGAACTGCAGACGGATGGCAGACAGGCAAGCCGACAGGTAACAGACAGGTAACTGGAATCAGGAGCTGATGGCTGAAACAGAGTTAGACTGCACAGGAACAACAGGAACACGGATTGGATCTCAGAGAGTCAGGAACACAGACAGGAACACGGACTGGGTCTCAGGGAGTCAGGAACACGGACAGGAACATGGATTGAATCACAGGAACACGGACTGGAACACAGGCCTCGGACTCCGGACATCTGGCACCGATCAGCAGGCTCCGGACATCTGGCAATGATCGGCAGGATCCGGACATCAGGCAGGAAGGATAGGATCCGGACATCTGGAAGTGGTCGTCGGACATCGGACATCAGGCCATGGTCATCAGGCATAGGATCCGGACATCTGGCAGCGACCTGAAAAGGAACCCAGCGGTCTGGTGCAAGCCCCGCCAGGCTCAACGGGAGCTGGCCGGGGATTGCACAGAGGCTGAGCACAGAGTAACAGAAACTCAGCACACACCGGACTCCTCCTTCCAAGATGAACTCAGGTGTAAGGTTCTGTGTATCTGTTTCTGAAACTCAGTTTGTTCGTCGGCCATTTTGCTTTCTGTTTTGCTGCAGCTATCTTGCCCTCAGTTAAAATGGAGTTTTCCAGCTTGCATGTTCCCGCCCTGATTCTCTCCGTTTGCTTCTTAAACAGCCACACCTGAGCAATCAGTGCTTCAGAATCTAGCCTGCAGTGAACCTGTGTTCTGACTCCTGAAGCCTTGGACCTTGTACTCCAGCCATTTCTACTGAGAAACTCTGAAGCACTTGTGGACTCTGAACTCTGCTCTTGAAAGCCCCACGTTGCATGGACTTGCGGTAACATAGAAGAAGATCTGAATCTGTTGTGGAGAGTTATTGATGAACTTAGATAACTCTGGCCTGCTGTGTCTCCTGCTTCTGTGTTTGCAACCTGTGTGTTTATTTTTGCCAATTTGTATGAAGCAATACAAGACTTTCTTTATCAACCTGTGTCTCAAGTATTTTCATCGCACCCAAGCACAAGACGCTATATGAACTGTACCACATACATTACAAGATTCTGAAGCCAAACGTTAGTGTCTGCTGGTCTGGAAAGGCTTGTCTGCTGTACTGTGGATATTGGATGTCCGGTTGTACTTTCTGTGATGACAGTGGTTGTGACTTCTCACAACCATTCCAGGTGAGCAATTCCCTTAAGTTTTTTTCTGCAGTGTTATCACAGGTAAACACTATTGTTTTTTTTTTTTCTCTTCTCTTTTTGTCTGCTGAAACTCTGGATATCAGATGTCTGTTGAAAGCTTTCTGTGATGATAGTGGTTGTGACTTCTCACAACCATTCCAGGTGAGCAGTTCCCTTAAAGTTTTTTCTTTCTTCAGTGTTGCCACAGGTGAACACTATTGTTTTTTTTTCTCTCTCCTCTTCTTCCAGTATCCTGTCTTAAAAGATCTGGAAAATGGAGGCCCGCATAAAGGAACTTTGTGGAGTGACTGATAATATCCTTGCAGATTTGCAGAATATAAAGACCCGTTTTACAAATCTTCAGGACCTAAATAATCACAATTTGCAAGTGGTTGGACAGACTACTCAGGATTTGCGAGCCAGGATTGAGGTTCTGGAGGGGCAAGTCCAGGCTCCTGCCGTGGCCCCGAGTTCTGGGATTCCCAAGTTGCCCCCTTTTCGTTTTGGTGGTGAACGTGAAAAATTCAGGGGATTTGTTAATCAATGTAATCTTTTTTTTTCTGCACATGCTTCACAATTTCCTACTGAACGATCTAAGGTGCTTACTATAATTATGTTGCTTACCAACAAGGCTTTGATATGGGCAAACCCTCTGATTGAGACTGAGGATGATTGTTTGAATCACCTTGATGATTTTATTTCAGCCATGGGGCAGGTGTTTGATGACCCAATCGAGGTGCAACAGCTGAAGCAGCCATGTTAGCTTTGCGCCAAGGTAAGCACTCAGTAGCTGAATATGCCTTGGATTTCAGGAGATGGGCCCTTGATACCACCTGGGACAATTCCGCCAAAAAATCTATTTTTCGAAAGGGGTTATCCCCACTAATTAAGGATGAACTTGCTCGTGCCGACCCTTCCACTGCGTTAGGTGACTTTATTAACTACTGCATCCGTATTGATACTCGTTTAACTGAACGCAGGCAAGAGAGATGGTTCGAAAGCAATCGTACTAACCTTTTCCTACCTTCCTCTCCAGCTAAGGAACCTTTGAATAGGATTACACGGGAACCTGAACCTGAACCCATGCAGGTAGACTCTTTACTACGACGGGTTAGTGATGCACGCAAGGAACATCGTTTTAAGGAGAATCTATGTTTTTATTGTGGTAAGTCAGGGCACTTTATTATTAACTGTCCCAGCCGTTCTCGCAAGACTACTGCAGCACTCATTCATTGTGAGTGTTGCGAGAGGGGATCTGTCAGGTCCGAGCCTCAGGCTCCAGAGAGAGCTGCAGCAACAGATCTTGATTTCTCGGACTTAAACTCCGTTACCTCTGAGGACGTAGACTGTGTAAATGCTGCCATCTTTCAAGTTTCCTCAGCGGTGTCCCAGCTGAGTTGTAAGAAAAACAATTCTCACTGTTTTCTTTCCATCAAACTCTGGGTTGACTCAGCCTGGGTGTCTAGCTCTGCCATGATCGACTCAGGTGCAAGTGGAAATTTTATGGATGTCTCCTTTGCTCTAAAACAGGGAATACGTTCAGTGAAGAAGGCTGCTCCAGTACAGATGGAAACTGTGGATGGCTCCCTGCTGACCTCTGGACCAGTGGATCAGGAAACAGAGCCTTTAAAGGTTCTTATGGGTAAAGATCATCAAGAGAAACTGTCCTTTATGCTTATCTCTTCTCCTCACTTTCCCATTATTCTAGGGCTACCATGGCTGCAGGCTCAGAATCCTACCATTAACTGGGAGACCAAGGAATTACACTTTCCAGAGAAACAGATGAGTCAAAAAATTTCAGCTTGCTCTGTTCCTAAAGGAACCATGTCAGTCCCTGAATTACCAGCTGTATACCAGGACTATGTGGATTTATGTGACAAGAAGAACGCTGACCAGCTTCCTCCTCACCGTCCATATGATTGTCCAATTGAATTATTGCCTGGAGCAGAGATACCTTTTGGTAAGATCTACCCCCTGGCGGGGCCCGAGCTGAAGGCTTTAAAAGAGTACATAGACGAAAATCTAGCCAAGGGCTTCATACGCCCCTCTTCATCTCCTGCAGGGGCACCCATATTCTTTGTAAAGAAGAAAGATGGATCCCTGAGACCATGCGTAGACTATAGGGAACTTAATAAGGTTACTATTAGAAACCGTTATCCATTGCCTTTAATCCCTGAGTTATTGGAGAGAGTGCGACATGCTAAAATTTTTTCTAAACTAGATCTTCGTGGGGCCTATAACTTAGTCCGTATTAGACCTGGGGATGAATGGAAGACTGCATTCAGGTCACGCTATGGACACTTTGAATATCTGGTTATGCCTTTTGGTCTGAGTACCGCCCCAGCCACTTTCCAACACTTGGTGAATGACATCTTCAGGGATCTCCTAGATA
>JARQOD010000004.1:345114327-345172809 GCA_033576555.1 Oophaga sylvatica | reverse complement strand
CAGTCGCATTTGGAGGTTCCTGTGTGCCAAAACTTGGACCCCCCCCACAATGACCCCTTTTTTGGAACTAGCGCCCTAAGGAATTATCTAAGTAGGCATTTTAAAACCCCGGGGCTTACAAATTTTCGCAACCCCAAAAAATAAAAAATCATTTTTTTTCAAAAAAAATGATTTTTTCCCCCACGTTTTTTTTTTTCCAAAGGTTTTTACGGAGAAATTGGACCCCAAAAGTTTTTTTCCAGTTTTTGATACGCTAGTCCCCCTATGGGGGGGGGAACATTTTGGGGGGCACATCAGGGCTCAAAGGGAGTAGTGACCTTTGAAATCCGATTGAGGAAAATGGTCTGCGGCTTTGTTCGTTTGCAGGCCGATTGCCTAAACGAAAAAATCCCCCACAAGTGCCCCTTTTTTGGAAACTACCCCCGAAAGAATTACTGTTTTTGGTGACACTTTAAACCCCCGGGGGGCTCACAAAGGTTTTAACCCCCGGGCATGAAAAAAAAAAAACTTTTTTTCCACAATAGGATCTTTTATCCCCAATTTTTTTATTTCCCAAGGGTAACAAGAAATTAGACCCAAAAGTTGTTGTCCAATTCGCTGAGTATGCTGATATCCCATATTGGAGAAAACTACTGTATGGGCACACGTCGGGGATTGGATGGGAATAGTGACGTTTTGAAATGCCCACTTAAAGGAATGGTCTTCGGGCGTCATGTTACGTTTGCAGAGTCCCTGATGTGCCTAACAGTAGAAATCCCCACAAGTGACCCCATTTGGAAACTAGATCCCCCAAGGAACTCCTATAGATGTGTGATAAGCACTTTGAATCTCAATCCTTCACAGAAGTTTATAACAAGACCGTGAAAATTAAAATCATTTTTTTTCCCAAAAATAATTTTTTAGTCCCCAAAATTTTTTTCCCAATGTTAACGGAGAAATTGAACCCCCAAATTGTTGTGCAATTTTTCCTGGTCGCTATTCCCCATTTTGGGGGATAAACCACTGTTTTGGGCAACGCGGGGCTTGGAATAAAGGGGCACTGTTTGACTTTTTGAACGCAAAATTTGCAGGAACAATGGTGGCTTCCATGTCCGTATGGAGACCCCCTGTGTGCCTAAATATGGAAACCCTCAATTCTAACTCCAACCCCTAACCCCAACACCCCCCCTAACCCACCCTACCCCTACCACACCAACCCTAATACAAACCCCCAATATAACCCTAACCCCAAACACACCCCTAACCCTAATCCCAACTCTAACCATAAACCTAACTAAAGCCTAACCCTAATTCCAACCCTAACCCTAATTCCAAACCCTAACCTAATTCCAACCCTAACCCAAATTAACCCCTAACCGTATTCTAACCTTAACCCTAATGCTAACCCTAACCTAGTTCTAACCCTAAGCTGGTCAATTGCGTTTTACCAGCCGTTCAACACGTGCGGTGACCGGCTGGTAACGGTATAGCTAACGCGATCGCGTTATGCTTTACCTGCTAGCGCAGATGAATCAGCAGATAATCAGCCGCGGATCCGCAGCAAAATCCGCCGCGGATCTGCAGCGAATCAGCAGCGAAATCCGCCGCGGATCAGCACGAAATCAGCCGCGGATCAGTAGCGAAATCACCGCGGATCAGCAGCGAAATCCGCTGCGGATCCGCACGAATCAGCAGCAAAATCAGTCGCGGATCAGCAGCGAAATCCGCCGTGGATCAGCAGCAAAATCACCGCGGATCCGCAGCGAATCAGCAGCGAAATCCGCCGCGGATCAGCAGCGAAATCCGCTGCGGATTCGCAGCGAATCAGCAGCAAAATCAGTCGGGGATCAGCAGCGAAATCCGCCGCGAATCAGCAGCGAAATCGCCGCGGATCAGCAGCGAAATCAGCAGCGGATCAGCGCGAAATCAGCCGCGGATCAGCAGCGAAATCAGCGCGGATCAGCAGCGAAATCAGCCGCGGATCAGCAGCGAAATCAGCCGCGGATCAGTAGCGAAATCAGCCGCGGATCAGCAGCGAAATCAGCCGGATCAGCAGCGAAAATCCGCTGCGGAATCCGCAGCGAATCAGCAGCAAAATCGCCGCGGATCCGCAGCGAATCAGCAGCAAAATCAGCCGCGGATCAGCAGCGAAATCCGCGCGGATCCGCAGCGAATCGCAGCAAAATCAGTCGGGATCAGCAGTGAAATCCGCCCGGATCCGCAGCGAAATCCGCAGCGGATCAGCAGCGAAATCCGCAGCGGATCAGCAGCGAAATCCGCCGCGAATCAGCAGCGAAATCAGCCGCGGATCCGCCGCGGATCAGCAGCGAAATCCGCCGCGGATCAGCAGCAAAATCGCCTGTGGATTCGCAGCGAAATCAGTCGCGGATCTGCAGCGAAATCATCGTGGATCCGCAGCGAAATCAGTTGCGGATCCGCAGCGAAATCCGCCGCGGATCACAGCGAAATCCGCCGTGGATCCGCAGCAAATCCGCTGCGGATCAGCAGCGAAAATCACCGCGGATCAGCAGCGAAATTAGCCGCGGATCAGCAGCGAAATCCGCCGCGGATCTGCAGTGAAATCCGCCGCGGATCCGCAGCGAAATCCGCACACGTTGCGGATTTTGCTGCGGATCCGCGGCGTATTTTGCTGCGGATCCGCGGCGGATTTCCTGCTGATCTGCGGCGGATATCGCTGCGCATCCGCGGCTGATTTCGCTGCTGATCCGCCGCGGATCAGCAGCGAATCCGCCGGGATCCCAGCAAAATACGGCGGATCCGCAGCAAATACGCCGCGGATCCGCAGCAAAATCCGCAACGTGTGCACAGGGCCTAATAGGAAAAAAAAAAAAAAATTCTTTATTTTTTTTATTTGTCCCTACCTATGATAAAGGGGGGTTCATTTACTTTTTTTATTTTGATCACTGTGACGTTTATCACAGTGATCAAAATAAATTTTTGGGACACTGGGGGCGCACTGCGCATGCGGCGCCCATGAAGATGGCGGGCCCATGAAGGGCCCGGCGGGACGCCGGGACCGATCCAGGGACATCGGTGGATCGGAGAGGTGAGTAGGGTGTCGAAGGTTAGGGGGGGGGATCGGAAGGTGGGGGCACCGGAGCAAAGGAGGAGGGGAGCTGTTAGTGACGGCGGTGACAGATCGCCGCCATCTTTTCGGTGGCGGCGGCCGATCGCCGCCGTGACTCGGTGTGGGGGGTCAGGTCTCGGTGTCCAGCCATAGCTGATGCTATTGCAGCATCGGCCATTGCTGGATTGTAATATTTCACCAATTAAATTGGTGAAATATTACAGATTGCTCTGATTGGCTGTTTCACTTTTAACAGCCAATCAGAGCGATCGTGGCCACGGGGGGGTTAAGCCCACCCCCCTGTGGTGAAGCACAAAGGGTCCTGTAACTGCGGGTCGGGTGACCTTTGAGTGACCCCGTCTCCCGGCCCGCAGGAACGCGATCCTTTATGACGCAGGGTATGCGTCATGGGTCGGATTGGCACCGACTTTCATGACGCATACGCTGTGTCAAAGGTCGGGAAGGGGTTTAAAAAGCAAATAATCCTATATATAGTATATAATATATATAAATATAGATACATATATATATTTTTATATTTCATAGAGATATAGAGAGCAGGATACCCATAATTTAATTGTCGGCATCTGTAAAATCATTACAGAACCCGACAGGATATGAGACATGGTTTACATACAGTAAACCATTGCATATCCGTTAGATTTATATATATATGTCCATCACTAATAATGTTAGTAGTGTGGTGTAAAAATTTTGGAACTGTAGGTGTTAAATTTTTAAAAATTAAAGGATAAATTCACGGAAAAAAACCGGCGTGGGCTCCTGCGCAATTTTCTCCGACAGAGAGGCAAGCCAGTGACTGAGAGCAGAAATTAATAGCCTAGAGAGGGACCATTTTTTTAGGCCCCCCCTGGCTAAAAAAAAATCTGCCCCTGCACTTACCCTCTCTTCCCACTGCCGTGTTGCGGTGGCATATTGGGTAATAAGGGGTTAAATGTACCTTTCTATTGAAAGGTGACATTAACCCTGGTTAATAAAGGAGAGCTGTCAATTAGACACCTATCCATTATTAATCCACTAGTCTGAAAGGGTTTAAAAAAACCCACACACATTAAGAAAACTTTTAATGAAATAAATAACAAGACAAAATTAAGTGGAAACAAGTCAAAATGATGCTTAGTATTGTGTGTGGCCTCCTCCGTGCCTGTATGACCTCCACGTGCCTGTATAACCTCCCTACAACGCCTGGGCATGCTCCTGATGAGGAAGTGGATGGTGTCCTGAGGGATCTCCACCCAGACCTGAACTAAAGCATCATCAACTCCTGGACAGTCTGTGGTGCAACGTGAGTTGGTGGATGGAGCGAAACATGCTGTCCCAGATGGCTCAATCGGATTCAGGTCTTGGGAATGGGCAGGCCAGTCCATAGCTTCAGTGCCTTCATCTTGCAGGAGCTGCTGACACACTCCAGCCAATGAGGTCTGGCATTGTACTGCATTAGGAGGAACCCAGGGCCAGCAAGGTGGATGTGGGGTACTGGTATGGGCTGGTACATCGAAGATGAACTTGTGGGCCTTTTCGGGTTGAGGATGGAGTGAAACTCAACTCCCAGACCTACTGCCAGTTTCTGGAAGACACCTTCTACAAGCAGTGGTACAGGGAAAAAATCGGTATCGTTCAAGAAAAACATGATTTTCCCTGCAGGACAATGCTTCATCACATACATCCAAATACTCCACAGCGTGGCTGGCCAGTAAAGGTCTAAACAAGAAAAAATAATGACATGGCCCCCTTGTTTCACCTGATCTGAACCCATAGAGAACCTGGGTCCCTCATAAAATGTGAGATCTACAGTGACGAAAACATACACCCCTCGGAACAGTTGGGAGCTGTGGTGGTTGCTGCATGCAATGTTGATCGTAAACAGATCAAGCAACTGACAGAATCTATGGATGGAGGCTTCTGAGTGTCAACGTAAAGAAAGGTGGCTATATTGGTCATGATTTTTTTTTTTTTATTTGAATGTCAGAAATGTTTATTTCTAAATTTTGTGTTGTTATATTGGTTTACATGGTGAAAATAAACAAGTGAGATGGGTATATATTTGGTTTTTATTAAGTTGCCTAATAATTCTGCCAGTAATAGTTACCCGCATAAACAGATATCCTCCTAGATAGCCAAATCAAAAAAAAAACACTCCAACTTCCAAAAATATTAAGCTTTGATATTCATGAGTCTTTTGGGTTGATTGAGAACATAGTTGTTATTCAATAATAAAAAGAATCCTCTCATATATATATACACCGTACAGACCAAAAGTTTGGACACACCTTCTCATTTAAAGATTTTTCTGTATTTTCATGACTATGAAAATTGTACATTCACACTGAAGGCATCAAAACTATGAATTAACACATGTGGAATTATATACTTAACAAAAAAGTGTGAAACAACTGAAAATATGTCTTATATTCTAGATTCTTCAAAGTACCCACCTTTTGCTTTTGATGACTGCTTTGCACACTCTTGCATTCAATTGATGAGCTTCAGAGGGTAGTCACCGGAAATGGTCTTCGAACAATCTTGAAGGAGTTCCCAGAGATGCTTAGCACTTGATGGCCCTTTTGTCTTCACTCTGCGGTCCAGCTCACCCAAACCATCTCGATTGGGTTCAGGTCTGGTGACTGTGGAGGCCAGGTCATCTGGGTAGCACCCCATCACTCTCCTTCTTGGTCAAATAGCCCTTACCAGCCTGGAGGTGTGTTTGGGGTTATTGTCCTGTTGAAAAATAAATGATGGTCCAACTAAACGCAAACAGGATGGAATAGCATGCCGCTGCAAGATGCTGTGGTAGCCATGCTGGTTCAGTATGCCTTTAATTTTTAATAAATCCCAACAGTGTCACCAGCAAAGCACCCCACACATCACACCTCCTTCTGCATGCTTCACAATGGGAACCAGCATGTAGAGTCCATCCGTTCAACTTTTCTGCGCCGCACAAAGACACGGTGGGTGGAACCAAAGATCTCAAAATTTGGACTCATCAGACCAAAGCACAGATTTCCACTGGTCTAATGTCCATTCCTTGTGTTCTTTAGCCCAAACAAGTCTCTTCTGCATGTTGCCTGTCCTTAGCAGTGGTTTCCTAGCAGCTATTTTACCATGAAGGCCTGCTGCACAAAGTCTCCTCTTAACAGTGCTGTAGGATGTGTCTGCTGCTAGAACTCTGTGTGGCATTGACCTGGTCTCTAATCTGAGCTGCTGTTAACCTGTGATTTCTGAGGCTGGGACTCGGATAAACTTATCCTCAGAAGCAGAGGTGACTCTTGGTCTTCCTTTCCTGGGGCGGGTCCTCATGTGAGCCAGTTTCTTTGTAGCGCTTGATGGTTTTTGCAACTGCACTTGGGGACACTTTCAAAGTTTTCCCAATTTTTCAGACTGACTGACCTTCATTTCTTAAAGTAATGATGGCCACTCGTTTTTCTTTACTTAGCTGCTTTTTTCTTGCCATAATACAAATTCTATGTAATGTGTATAGTACAGTTCATATAGCGTCTTGTGCTTGGGTGCGATGAAAATACATGAGACACAGGTTTGATATAGAAAGTCTTGTATTACTTCATACAAGTTGGCAAAAATGGTCACACAGTTTGCAGACACAGAAGCAGGAGACACAGCAGGCCAGAGTAATCTAAGCTCAGCAATCACTCTCCACAACAGGTTCAGGATCTTCTTCTCTGTTACCGTAAGTCCATGCAAACGTGGGTCTTTCAAAGAGCAGGGTTCAGAGTCCACAAGTGCTTCAGAGTTCCTCAGTAGGAATAGCTGGAGTACAAGGTCCAAGGCTTCAGGAGTCAGGTCACAGGTTCACTGCAGGCTAGATTCTGAAGCACTGATTGCTCAGCTGGGGCTGCTTAAGAAGCAAAAGGAGAGAATCAGGGCGGGAACATGCAAGCTGGAAACTCCATATTGACTGAGGGCAAGATAGCTGCAGCAAGACAGAAAGTAAAATGGCTGACGAACAAACTGAGTTTCAGGAACATGTACACAGAACCTTACATTACTCCCCCCTTAGGGACAACCTCCGGATGACCTCAGACCAGGCTTGTGTGGGTACCTCTGATGAAACTGACCGAGCAAGCGAGGAGCATTAACGTTATTGACTGGTTCCCATGAGTTGTCCTCCACTGGGTAGCCCTGCCATTTAATCAGATATTGTAACTGATTTCTATACAACTGGAATCTAAAATCCTTTCCACCACAAATTCTTCCTGACCATCGACTAGCACTGGGTCAGGGCAAGGAGAAGAACGTCCAGGAAACGTATTGGGTGTCGCAGCCTTTAGTAGGGATACATGAAAGACAGGGTGGATTCTCATAGTTCTGGGCAGTTGAAGACGACAAGCAACGGCACTTATAATTTTACTGATTTTATAGGGTCCAATGTACTTATGTCCCAACTTAGACGATGGAATCCTTAACTTAAGATTTCTGGTTGACAGCCAGACCAAGTCTCCTACCTTGAAAGCTGGTGCAGGTTTACGAAATTTATCTGCTGCTTTCTTGTACCTTTCCTGAGCCGATTCCAGATTCTCCTTTAGAAGATCCATATTCTTCTGTAAAGACGTGATTCTTTCAGCCACTGCTGGTAAAGGCGTTTTTATGGGAAATCGTGGTAGAATGTAAGGATGATAACCTAGATTAGAGTAAAAAGGAGACTGCTTAGTGGACGCACTCTGAGAGTTGTTATAAGAGAACTCAGCTAATGGAAGTAGATCCACCCAATCATCCTGTAGGTGGCAGATAAAGCAGCGGAGATACTGCTCCAGGGTTTGATTGGTTCGTTCGGTCTGTCCATTAGTCTGGGGATGAAAAGCAGAAGAAAGGTTTACTTTAATGTCCAATGCTGCACAGAAATTTTGCCAAAACCTAGAAGTGAATTGCACCCCTCGATCCGAAATAACCTCATCCGGTACTCCATGTAAGCGAAACACATCTTTAATCATCAAATCTGATGTCTGTTTTGCAGTGGGTAAGCCGACACAAGGAATAAAATTAGCTGCTTTTGTTAGACGGTCAACCACCACTAGAATGGTGTTCTTCCCTTGAGAGGTTGGTAACTCCACAATGAAGTCCATAGAAATGGATCCCCACGGGCGGGACGGGGTGGGAAGAGGCTGTAACAGACCAGTTGGTGAGGAGCGAGGTGTTTTGCATCTTGCACAGACTTCACATGAAGTGACATAGTTTAAAACATCCTTCCTGCAAGTGGGCCACCAAAAGAAACGAGAAAGGAATTCCTGTGTCTTTAGAATTCCTCTATGCCCAGCTATCTTGGAATCGTGAATGAGTTGCAATACTCTCAATCTGACTGTTTCAGGAATATACAGGCGTTGTCCCTGAATCCACACACCATTCTTAAAGACAAGACTTACGTCCCTTGGGGTTGTGCCAAAAAGGAATCCGCATGGTATGCTTCCTTGATGTCCTTAAGTAGGTCTTGATTATGAATCACTCCTAGGAATCTAGAGTCAGGAAGAATAGTCTTAGGAGGAGTAATTGGACGTGTCTCTGCTGAGTAAATCCTAGAGAGTGCATCAGCCTTTCCATTGCGCGATCCTGGTCTATAAGAAATGATAAAATTAAATTGGTTTAAGAAAAGATTCCAGCGAGCCTGGCGAGGAGTCAGGCACTTAGCCGACCTGATAAATTCAAGGTTACGATGGTCTGTCAGGACGACTATTTGCTGTGCAGCTCCTGAAGAAGGTGTCTCCATTCTTTGAAGGCGGCAATAATGGCCAACAACTCTCTATTGCCCACATCGTAGTTCCTCTCAGCCGAAGACAACTGCTGGGAAAAGAAGGCACAGGGATGCAAGACATTCTTCTCACCTGTTCTCTGAGAGAGTATAGCTCCAACGGCACAGTCTGAAGCATCCACCTCTATTATGAAGGCAAGCTCGGGGTTGGGATGTACTAGGA
Organism: Oophaga sylvatica; assembly: GCA_033576555.1. NCBI lineage: Eukaryota > Metazoa > Chordata > Amphibia > Anura > Dendrobatidae > Oophaga > Oophaga sylvatica. The sequence continues at coordinate 345,163,800 of JARQOD010000004.1, read as the reverse complement.
TAGGTGCAGTGGTAAATTTATCTTTTAGACGGAAAATGCTTCCTGGGCTTGGGGAGTCCAGGAGAACCTAGACTGTTTCCGGGTAAGTTGGGTGATAGGTGACACTACCTCAGAGAAATTCCTAATGAAACGTCTATAGAAGTTGGCAAACCCGATGAAGCGCTGTACCTCCTTCACATTTCTAGGACTTGGCCAATCCTTGATGGCTTGGGTTTTGCTTCCATCCATACTAATTCCTTGTGTAGACAGTACATACCCCAGAAATTGAATTTCGGTCCTATGGAATTCACACTTTTCAAGTTTGATGTAAAGATGATTTTGTCTTAGACGTTCCAAGACCATTCTCACATGTCCATGATGTTCCTCTGTGGAGTTAGAAAAAATTAGAATATCATCCAAATAAATCACCACGAATGTATCTAGGAGATCCCTGAAGATGTCAATCACCAAGTGTTGGAAAGTGGCTGGGGCGGTACTCAGACCAAAAGGCATAACTAGATATTCAAAGTGTCCATAGCGTGACCTGAATGCAGTCTTCCATTCATCCCCAGGTCTAATACGGACTAAGTTATAGGCCCCACGAAGATCTAGTTTAGAAAAAATTTTGGCATGTCGCACTCTCTCCAATAACTCAGGGATTAAAGGCAATGGATAACGGTTTCTAATAGTAACCTTATTGAGTTCCCTATAGTCTACGCAGGGTCTCAGAGATCCATCTTTCTTCTTTACAAAGAAGATGGGTGCACCTGCAGGAGATGAAGAGGGGCGTATGAAGCCCTTGGCTAGATTTTCGTCTATGTAATCCTTTAAAGCCTTTAGCTCGGGCCCCGCCAGGGGGTAGATCTTACCAAAAGGTATCTCTGCTCCAGGCAATAATTCAATTGGACAATCATATGGATGGTGAGGAGGAAGCTGGTCAGCATTCTTCTTGTCACATAAATCCACATAGTCCTGGTATACAGCTGGTAGTTCAGGGACTGACATGGTTCCTTTAGGAACAGAGCAAGCTGAAACTTTTGGACTCATCTGTTTCTCTGGAAAGTGTAATTCCTTGGTCTCCCAGTTAATGGTAGGATACTGAGCCTGCAGCCATGGTAGCCCTGGAATAATGGGAAAGTGGGGAGAAGAGATAAGCATAAAGGACAGTTTCTCTTGATGATCTTTACCCATAAGAACCCTCAAAGGCTCTGTTTCCTGATCCACTGGTCCAGAGGTCAGCAGGGAGCCATCCACAGTTTCCATCTGTACTGGAGTAGCCTTCTTCACTGAACGTATCCCCTGTTTCAGAGCAAAGGAGACATCCATAAAATTTCCACTTGCCCCTGAGTCGATCATAGCAGAGCTAGACACCCAAGCTGAGTCAACCCAGAGTTTGATGGAAAGAAAGCAATGAGAATTGTTTTTCTTACAACTCAGCTGGGACACCGCTGAGGAAACTTGAAAATGGCAGCGTTTACACAGTCAACGTCCTCAGAGGTAACGGAGTTTAAGTCCGAGAAATCAAGATCTGTTGCTGCAGATCTCTCTGGAGCCTGAGGCTCGGACCTGACAGATCCCCTCTCGCAACACTCACAGTGAATGAGTGCTGCAGTAGTCTTACGAGAACGGCTGGGGCAGTTTATAATGAAGTGCCCTGACTTACCACAATAGAAACATAGATTCTCCTTAAAACGATGTTCCTTGCGTGCATCACTAACCCGTCGTTGTAAAGAGTCTACCTGCATGGGTTCAGGTTCAGGTTCCCGTGTAATCCTACTCAAAGGTTCCTTAGCTGGAGAGGAAGGTAGGAAAAGGTTAGTGTGATTGCTTTCGAACCATCTCTCTTGCCTGCGTTCAGTCAGACGAGTATCAATACGGATGCAGTAGTTAATAAAGTCACCTAACGCAGTGGGAGGGTCGGCACGAGCAAGTTCATCCTTAATTAGTGGAGATAACCCCTTTCGAAAAATAGATTTTTTGGCGGAACTGTCCCAGGTGGTATCAAGGGCCCATCTCCTGAAATCCAAGGCATATTCAGCTACCGAGTGCTTACCTTGGCGCAAAGCTAACATGGCTGCTTCAGCTGTTGCACCTCGATTGGGGTCATCAAACACCTGCCCCATGGCTGAAATAAAAGCATCAAGGTGATTCAAACAATCATCCTCCGTCTCAATCAGAGGGTTTGCCCACATCAAAGCCTTGTTGGTAAGCAACATAATTATAGTAAGCACCTTAGATCGTTCAGTGGGAAATTGTGAAGCATGTGCAGAAAAAAAAAAGATTGCATTGATTAATAAATCCCCTGAATTTCTCACGTTCACCGCCAAAACGAAAAGGGGGCAACTTGGGAATCCCAGAACTCGGGGCTACGGCAGGAGCCTGGACTCGCTCCTCTAGAACCTCAATCCTGGCTCGCAAATCCTGGGCAGTCTGTCCAAACACTTGCAAATTGTGATTAGTGAGGTCCTGTAGGCTTGCAAAACGGGTCTTTATATTCTGCAAATCTGCAAGGATATTATCAGTCACTCCGCAAAGTTCCTTTATGCGGGCCTCCATTTTCCAGATCTTTTAAGACAGGAGTACTGGAAGGAGAGGAGAAAAAAAAAAGAATAGTGTTTACCTGTGGTAACACTGCAGAGAGAAAAAAAAATTAAGGGAACTGCTCACCTGGAATGGTTGTGAGAAGTCACAACCACTATCATCACAGAAAGTTCAACCGGACATCTGATATCCACAGTTACAGCAGACAAAAAAGAGAAAAGAAAAAAAAAAAAAACAATAGTGTTTACCTGTGGTAACACTGCAGAAAAAAAACTTAAGGGAATTGCTCACCTGGAATGGTTGTGAGAAGTCACAACCACTGTCATCACAGAAAGTACAACCGGACATCCGATATCCACAGTTACAGCAGACACAGCCTTTCCAGACCCAGCAGACACTAACGTTTGGCTTCAGAATCTTGTAATGTGTATAGTACAGTTCATATAGCGTCTTGTGCTTGGGTGCAATGAAAATACATGAGACACAGGTTTGATATAGAAAGTCTTGTATTACTTCATACAAGTTGGCAAAAATGGTCACACAGTTTGCAGACACAGAAGCAGGAGACACAGCAGGCCAGAGTAATCTAAGCTCAGCAATCACTCTCCACAACAGGTTCAGGATCTTCTTCTCTGTTACCGTAAGTCCATGCAATCGTGGGTCTTTCAAAGAGCAGGGTTCAGAGTCCACAAGTGCTTCAGAGTTCCTCAGTAGGAATAGCTGGAGTACAAGGTCCAAGGCTTCAGGAGTCAGGTCACAGGTTCACTGCAGGCTAGATTCTGAAGCACTGATTGCTCAGCTGTGGCTGCTTAAGAAGCAAAAGGAGAGAATCAGGGCGGGAACATGCAAGCTGGAAACTCCATATTGACTGAGGGCAAGATAGCTGCAGCAAGACAGAAAGTAAAATGGCTGACGAACAAACTGAGTTTCAGGAACATGTACACAGAACCTTACATTCTAACAGTCTACTCAGTAGTACTATCAGCTGTGTATCCACCAGACTTCTGCACAACACAACTGATGGTCCCAACCCCATTTATAAGGCCAGAAATCCCACTTATTAAACCTGACAGGGCACACCTGTGAAGTGAAAACCATTTCCGGTGACTACCTCTTAAAGCTATATAATTCAACATGTGTTAATTCATAGTTTTGATGCCTTCAGTGTGAATTTACAATTTTCATAGTCCTGAAAATACAGAAAAATCTTTAAATGAGGTGTGTCCAAACTTTTGGTCTGTACTGTATATATATGTGTGTGTGTCACTGACATGTGTATATATATATACAGTACAGACCAAAAGTTTGGAGACACCTTCTCATTTAAAGATTTTTCTGTATTTTCATGACTATGAAAATTGTACATTCACACTGAAGGCATCAAAACTATGAATTAACACGTGGAATTATATACTTAACAAAAAAGTGTGAAAAAACTGAAATTATGTCTTATATTCTAGGTTCTTCAAAGTAGCCACCTTTTGCTTTGATGACTGCTTTGCACACTCTTGGCATTCTCTTGATGAGCTTCAAGAGGTAGTCACCGAGAATGGTTTTCACGAATTCTAACAGTCTATTCAGTAGGACTATCAGCTGTGTATCCACCAGACTTCTGCACAACACAACTGATGGTCCCAACCCCATTTATAAGGCCAGAAATCCCACTTATTAAACCTGACAGGAAACACCGTGAAGTGAAAACCATTCCCGGTGACTACCTCTTGAAGCTCATCAAGAGAATGCCAAAAGTGTGCAAAGCAGTCATCAAAGCAAAAGGTGGCTACTTTGAAGAACCTAGAATATAAGATATATTTTCAGTTGTTTCACACTTTTTTAAGTATATAATTCCACATTTGTTAATTCATAGTTTTGATGCCTTCAGTGTCATGAAAATACAGAAAAATCTTTAAATGAGATGGTGTGTCCAAACTTTTGGTCTGTACTGTATATATATATATATATATATATATATATATAATTGTAGCGCTTCCCACGGCTGTGGGGCGTCGGGACATGGCATAGCTTGCCTAGCTAGCCAATGCTCCCACGCCGCCAGTCCACGACGACGTGAGGCATGGGTCCCAGATGGTAAGAGAATGTGGACCCACTGGACCACGGAGGGAGACCCGGGCCTGCCCGGACTAGGGAAGGGCAGCGACCGGGATCCGTGGCAGCTGAGCATGTGGGCAAGGTGGCGACCTGCAGGACTAGACAACACCGCACAACTTCAGGTAAGAAGAAACATAAAGTTTACTTAAAGAAACAAAGTACATAAACAGAACATAAGACCGGGCTCCCGATTCCGCACATCAGAGAAGGGTACACAACTCAGGATCACAGACGAGTGCTGGAGGACATCACGGGTAGATGCAGTCCAGGGTTATCTGGCACAGGCATACTTGGACGGCCTCTCTCTCAGGCCTTAGGCGTAGCACAGGCTCAGCAGGAGAACATCAGACACCGACCTCAGACAGACTTCAAACGATGGCGGGGTCATCACGGGTTGATGAAGTCCAGGATCATCTGGCACGGGCATACTAGTATGGCCTCACTCTCAGGCCTCGGGCGTAGCACAGGCTCAGCAGGAGAACATCAGACACTGGCCCAGGACGAACGTCAGACGATGGCGGGGTCATCACGGGTTGATGAAGTCCAGGGTCATCTGGCACGGGCATACTAGGACGGCCTCTCTCTCAGGCCTCAGGCGTAGCACAGGCTCAGCAGGAGAACATCAGACACCGACCCAGGACAGACGTCATCACAGGGTAGACCAAGGAGGAACCGGCAGGACAGGCAGGTTGTCACGGCAAGTGACCAAGGCAGTCTCTGGGACAGGCAGGTTGTCACAGCAAGTGACCAGGCAGTCTCTGGGACAGGCAGGTTGTCACGGCTAGTGACCAGGGCAATCTCTGGGACAGGCAGGTTGTCACGGCAAGTGACCAGGGCAGGCAGGTTGTCACGGCAAGTGACCAGGCAGGCAGGTTGTCACGGCAAGTGACCAGGGCAGGCAGGTTGTCACGGCAAGTGACCAGGGCAGGCAGGTTGTCACGGCAAGTGACCAGGCAGTCTCTGGGACAGGCAGGTTGTCACGGAAAGTGACCAGGGCAGTCTCTGGGACAGGCAGGTTGTCACGGCAAGTGACCAGGCAGTCTCTGGGACAGGCAGGTTGTCACGACAAGTGACCAGGCAGTCTCTGGACAGGCAGGTTGTCACGGCAAGTGACCAGGCAGTCTCTAGACAGGCAGGTTGTCACGGCAAGTGACCAGGCAGTCTCTAGACAGGCAGGTTGTCACAGTAAGTGACCAGGCAGTCTCTAGACAGGCAGGTATATACGACCTGATAAGGTGGAACCTCCAGGTAGGCTGCAGTCGGATGGCAGAAGATCGCTCCCAGGCGAGCAGGCAAGAGCCGGGGATCTCTGCAGATGATGTCCGAACTTCCGGATGGAGCTGCAGTCGGATGGCAGATGATCGCTCCTAGGTGAGCAGGCAAGAGCCGGGGATCTCTGCAGATGACGTCCGAACCTCTGGAAGGAACTGCAGACGGATGGCAGACAGGCAAGCCGACAGGTAACAGACAGGTAACTGGAATCAGGAGCTGATGGCTGAAACAGAGTTAGACTGCACAGGAACAACAGGAACACGGATTGGATCTCAGAGAGTCAGGAACACAGACAGGAACACGGACTGGGTCTCAGGGAGTCAGGAACACGGACAGGAACATGGATTGAATCACAGGAACACGGACTGGAACACAGGCCTCGGACTCCGGACATCTGGCACCGATCAGCAGGCTCCGGACATCTGGCAATGATCGGCAGGATCCGGACATCAGGCAGGAAGGATAGGATCCGGACATCTGGAAGTGGTCGTCGGACATCGGACATCAGGCCATGGTCATCAGGCATAGGATCCGGACATCTGGCAGCGACCTGAAAAGGAACCCCAGCGGTCTGGTGCAAGCCCCGCCAGGCTCAACGGGAGCTGGCCGGGGATTGCACAGAGGCTGAGCACAGAGTAACAGAAACTCAGCACACACCGGACTCCTCCTTCCAAGATGAACTCAGGTTATATAGCAAGGATTCACAGTCACTGGCACAGGGTTCTGGACACAGCAGGATTTCAGGAACATAACACATAGGACACAGTTCAGACAGTCAGGTACAGGATGAGATCCAGGATCAGGGGTTCAGGTAATTAGACACAGCAGGAACAGGCCTGGATATACAGCCTCCAGGAACGGCGATCTGGGTAATCAGCCCCCAGCATAGGCGGAAACACAAGACACAATTCAGACATTCAGGTACCGGGTTTGATCCAGGATCAGGGAACAAGACACAGCAGGAACAGGGAATCAGCTCTCCAGAGCTGATCAACTTCAGAGCAGGAGCTGAACACACAACCACATACGGCTAGGTTCAGGGATTCAGTGTGGATTCAATGTGAAGCTCTGGCAACGCCCACTAGGGCTGGGGAACTTTATATATGAGCTGCTTCACAGCGATAGGCTGGAGCAGTAACTCTAGTAAACACCCAATCCACATAAAAGCAGGACAGGTGTGGGCCGCGCCCCCTATGCAGAGCCAGACAGCACAACACAGAGGGAACCCAACAATGGCTGCTGCCAACCACGCAGTAAGTCATGCACCACTGCAGAGGACTTTTCAAGCTACGGACGGCTTTCACAGCAAGTCAGGAACCGCACATGCGGGCGGTCATGCAAAGCAGCGGAGCCACTCACGCAAGTACGGGTACGCAGCAGAGCCGGGAACTGAGCAGCATCCATATAGGTAACAGACAACAGTATCCCAGCTGGTTAGGGGGAAAGGAGCAAAAGGGTTAATGCAAAAAACATGCAAAGTAACGCTGGAAAACAAAGTACAGACAATACCAGCGTTACAGTATCCCCCTCCTCAGGCCCCCTCTTCTGAAGACCCAAGTAAAAAAAAATTCCCCAGAAAAATTCACTTGGGTTTGGCGGTAAGTCCCATAGTTCACAATATGGCAGCAGAGTTAATAGCTCGAAAAGTCCGAACCGCTGACCAAGCGGGGAATCGAGCCATCTAGTCCACTTACCCTGTGGGGACCAAGTAGTCTAGTTCACACATCAGGTGGAGCTTGGAGAAAGTCCTGCAGACCGCACATGCTCAGCGGAGTCCATGGCCAGAGCTTACTGTAGCGCTTCCCACGGCTGTGGGGCGTCGGGACATGGCATAGCTTGCCTAGCTAGCCAATGCTCCCACGCCGCCAGTCCACGACGACGTGAGGCATGGGTCCCAGATGGTAAGAGAATGTGGACCCACTGGACCACGGAGGGAGACCCGGGCCTGCCCGGACTAGGGAAGGGCAGCGGCCGGGATCCGTGGCAGCTGAGCATGTGGGCAAGGTGGCGACCTGCAGGACTAGACAACACCGCACAACTTCAGGTAAGAAGAAACATAAAGTTTACTTAAAGAAACAAAGTACATAAACAGAACATAAGACCGGGCTCCCGATTCCGCACATCAGAGAAGGGTACACAACTCAGGATCACAGACGAGTGCTGGAGGACATCACGGGTAGATGCAGTCCAGGGTTATCTGGCACAGGCATACTTGGACGGCCTCTCTCTCAGGCCTTAGGCGTAGCACAGGCTCAGCAGGAGAACATCAGACACCGACCTCAGACAGACTTCAAACGATGGCGGGGTCATCACGGGTTGATGAAGTCCAGGATCATCTGGCACGGGCATACTAGTATGGCCTCACTCTCAGGCCTCGGGCGTAGCACAGGCTCAGCAGGAGAACATCAGACACCGGCCCAGGACGAACGTCAGACGATGGCGGGGTCATCACGGGTTGATGAAGTCCAGGGTCATCTGGCACGGGCATACTAGGACGGCCTCTCTCTCAGGCCTCAGGCGTAGCACAGGCTCAGCAGGAGAACATCAGACACCGACCCAGGACAGACGTCATCACAGGGTAGACCAAGGAGGAACCGGCAGGACAGGCAGGTTGTCACGGCAAGTGACCAAGGCAGTCTCTGGGACAGGCAGGTTGTCACAGCAAGTGACCAGGCAGTCTCTGGGACAGGCAGGTTGTCACGGCTAGTGACCAGGGCAATCTCTGGGACAGGCAGGTTGTCACGGCAAGTGACCAGGGCAGGCAGGTTGTCACGGCAAGTGACCAGGCAGGCAGGTTGTCACAGCAAGTGACCAGGCAGGCAGGTTGTCACGGCAAGTGACCAGGGCAGGCAGGTTGTCACGGCAAGTGACCAGGGCAGGCAGGTTGTCACGGCAAGTGACCAGGCAGTCTCTGGGACAGGCAGGTTGTCACGGAAAGTGACCAGGGCAGTCTCTGGGACAGGCAGGTTGTCACGGCAAGTGACCAGGCAGTCTCTGGGACAGGCAGGTTGTCACGACAAGTGACCAGGCAGTCTCTGGACAGGCAGGTTGTCACGGCAAGTGACCAGGCAGTCTCTAGACAGGCAGGTTGTCACGGCAAGTGACCAGGCAGTCTCTAGACAGGCAGGTTGTCACAGTAAGTGACCAGGCAGTCTCTAGACAGGCAGGTATATACGACCTGATAAGGTGGAACCTCCAGGTAGGCTGCAGTCGGATGGCAGAAGATCGCTCCCAGGCGAGCAGGCAAGAGCCGGGGATCTCTGCAGATGATGTCCGAACTTCCGGATGGAGCTGCAGTCGGATGGCAGATGATCGCTCCTAGGTGAGCAGGCAAGAGCCGGGGATCTCTGCAGATGACGTCCGAACCTCTGGAAGGAACTGCAGACGGATGGCAGACAGGCAAGCCGACAGGTAACAGACAGGTAACTGGAATCAGGAGCTGATGGCTGAAACAGAGTTAGACTGCACAGGAACAACAGGAACACGGATTGGATCTCAGAGAGTCAGGAACACAGACAGGAACACGGACTGGGTCTCAGGGAGTCAGGAACACGGACAGGAACATGGATTGAATCACAGGAACACGGACTGGAACACAGGCCTCGGACTCCGGACATCTGGCACCGATCAGCAGGCTCCGGACATCTGGCAATGATCGGCAGGATCCGGACATCAGGCAGGAAGGATAGGATCCGGACATCTGGAAGTGGTCGTCGGACATCGGACATCAGGCCATGGTCATCAGGCATAGGATCCGGACATCTGGCAGCGACCTGAAAAGGAACCCCAGCGGTCTGGTGCAAGCCCCGCCAGGCTCAACGGGAGCTGGCCGGGGATTGCACAGAGGCTGAGCACAGAGTAACAGAAACTCAGCACACACCGGACTCCTCCTTCCAAGATGAACTCAGGTTATATAGCAAGGATTCACAGTCACTGGCACAGGGTTCTGGACACAGCAGGATTTCAGGAACATAACACATAGGACACAGTTCAGACAGTCAGGTACAGGATGAGATCCAGGATCAGGGGTTCAGGTAATTAGACACAGCAGGAACAGGCCTGGATATACAGCCTCCAGGAACGGCGATCTGGGTAATCAGCCCCCAGCATAGGCGGAAACACAAGACACAATTCAGACATTCAGGTACCGGGTTTGATCCAGGATCAGGGAACAAGACACAGCAGGAACAGGGAATCAGCTCTCCAGAGCTGATCAACTTCAGAGCAGGAGCTGAACACACAACCACATACGGCTAGGTTCAGGGATTCAGTGTGGATTCAATGTGAAGCTCTGGCAACGCCCACTAGGGCTGGGGAACTTTATATATGAGCTGCTTCACAGCGATAGGCTGGAGCAGTAACTCTAGTAAACACCCAATCCACATAAAAGCAGGACAGGTGTGGGCCGCGCCCCCTATGCAGAGCCAGACAGCACAACACAGAGGGAACCCAACAATGGCTGCTGCCAACCACGCAGTAAGTCATGCACCACTGCAGAGGACTTTTCAAGCTACGGACGGCTTTCACAGCAAGTCAGGAACCGCACATGCGGGCGGTCATGCAAAGCAGCGGAGCCACTCACGCAAGTACGGGTACGCAGCAGAGCCGGGAACTGAGCAGCATCCATATAGGTAACAGACAACAGTATCCCAGCTGGTTAGGGGGAAAGGAGCAAAAGGGTTAATGCAAAAAACATGCAAAGTAACGCTGGAAAACAAAGTACAGACAATACCAGCGTTACAATAATGTATTCTATGTGTATATTTCTAGTGTTTTGTGAACTGTCATTGTGATTTTACAGTAGCGAGTGCTTTTATTCTAGCACCCATTGATTTGTATTGGAGAGTCTCCTCCAAGAATCGTAGCAATACGCAGCATGCTGTGATTTTTTTCTCAGTCCGATTTCGGCTGAGAAAAAACTTGCAAATGAGATGTCACCTATTGAATAACATTGGTCCGAGTGCAATCCGATTTTTTTATCGGATTGCACTCGTCCTTATTTCTCACAAGTGGGTATGAACCCTTAGGTTTAGAGTTGGGTTTATAGCTAGGGTTAGGTTAGGGTTAGGGTTGGGGTTATAATTGGGGCTATAGCTAGGGTTAGGGTTGGGCTAGCATTAGGGTTGGGGATAGGGTTGTGTTGGGGTTAGGGTTGGGGTTAGGGTTGTGTTGTGGTTAGGGTTGTAGTTAGGGTTATGGTTAGTGTTGGGATTAGGGTTAGGGATGTGTTGGGGTTAGGGCTGTGTTAGAGTTGGAGTTAGAACTGGGGGGTTTCCACTGTTTAGGTACATCAGGGGGTCTCCAAATGCGACATGGCGCCCGCCACTGATTCCAGCCAATTTTGGGTTGAAAAAGTCAAACGGTGCTTCCTCCCTTCTGAGCCCTTCCAAGTGCCCAAACAGTGGCTTTCACCTACATACGGGGTATCAGTGTACTCAGGAGAAATTGCACAACAAATTTTGTGGTCCATTTTCTCCTGATACCCTTGTGAAAATAAAAAAGTTTGGTTCCAAATAATTTTTTTGTCAAAAAAGTAAAATGTTAACTTTTTCCTTCCATATTGCTTTAGTTCTCGTGAAGCACCTGAAGGGTTAATAAAATTCTTGAATGTGGTTTTGCGCACCTTGAGGGGTGCAGTTTTTAGAATGGTGTCACTTTTGGGTATTTTCTTTTATATTGACCCCCTAAACTCACTGCAAATGTGAGGTGGTCCCAAAAGAAAATGGTTTTGTAAATTTTCTTAGAAAAATGAGAAATCGCTGGTCAACTTTTAACCCTTTTAACGTCCTAACAAAAAAAGATATTTCCAAAATCGTGCTGATGTAAAGTAGACATGTGGGAAATGGTATTTATTAACTATTTTGTGTGATTTGGATCTCTGATTTAAGGGCACAAAAATTAAAAGTTTGAAAATTGCAAAATTTTCAATATTTTTGCCAAATTTCTGTTCTTTTCAAAAATAAATACAAGTCATGTAAAAGAAATTTTACCACTAACATGACATACAATATGTCACGAAAAAAACAATCTCAGAAACAGTGGGATCTGTTGAAGCATTTCGGAGCTATAACCTCATAAAGGACAGTGGTCAGAATTGTAAAATTGGCTTGGTCATTAAAATCTGTCATCCCATTTTTGCTCTATAAGCTGCGGCCACCGCCATCAGGGGCTTATCTACAGCATTTTGGAATGCTGTAGATAAGCCCCCGATGTCACCTGAAAGTGAAGAAAAATGAGTTAAAAAATAGTCAACCAGGGGCGTTCTGCCGTCAGGTTCGGTCCGGAGGGAGTCGCGGTCCGGTTCGGCGCCTCCCATCTTGTAGCGAAGCCGGTCTCTTCATTCCGTCCTGTCGTGGCTCCTGCGCAGGCGCACTGCTCTGCCCTGGAGAGGGCAGCGCAGAGTACTGCAGTGCTCAGGCACCGGACCACTCTGACCTTTCCCAGTGCCTGCACACTGCAGTGCGCCTGCGCAGGAGCCACAACGGGACAGAAAGAAGAGGCCGATTCGCTACAAGATGGGAGGCGTTGAACCGGACCGCGACTCCCTCCGGACCGGACCTGATGGCAGAACGCCCCTGGGTGAGTATAATATAACTCGTTTTTCTTCACTTTCAGGTGACATCGGGGGCTTATCTACAGCATTACAGAATACTATATATAAGCCCCTGATGGCGGTGGCTGCAGCTTATAGGGCAAAAATGGGGTGACAGATTCCCTTTAAGTACCAAATTGGCTCTGTCATTAGGAGGGTTAACCCCTACAATAAACACAGTTTATTAGAATTTGAAAAGGCAGAAAAGTGTTTGTTTTTTTTTCAGTCACCACACCACCCTACAAAAAACAATAAGATGATCAAAACATCTAATGGACCCAAAAAAAGGTACCAAAGAAAACGTCAGATTGTCACACAGAAAGAAACAAGCCCTCACACAGCTCCATCTATGGAAATTAAAAAAAAATTACACTCTTGGAAAATGGCGACATAAAAAAAGCAATATTTTTTTTTTTACAATCTTCTGATTTTTTTTAATCAGTTAAATAATAAAATAATTATGCAAGTTTGGTTTTACCGTAATTATACTGACCAGAGAATTATGGTGTCTGTACAAAAAAAATAATAGTGAACGTAAAAATTTAAATAAGTTATGACTTTTGGAACAAAGGTAGGAAAAAAGAAAGAATACTAACAAATTTTCCAGTCCGAAATGGGATTAATCCCTTCATGAACGGAAAATATGCATTAAAACGGCAGTCGCTAAGGGGCCTCATTCCCTGATCACTGTTTTAAAATAAGTTAGTGAATAGTGCCCCCAGAGTCCGAAAATCTACCAGGGGTTGCTGAGACCCTGGAGAACACAATCAGGGTTTTCCTGGTCCCCAATCACATGAATAATGGAGATCACATAAAAAAGTGTGATCCGTTATTAAAATAATTCCTCTCTCTTCTAACATGATAAAACATGTCAGAGGAGAGAGAGATGGTGTCCCCAAGCCCCCGACGATACCTCTGCCATCCCCTGGCCTTCCTGTTCCATGCCCTGGCCCTCCTTCTTCACTTCATGAATAAAAATGGAGGGCTCATGAGCATGAGATCTGCTGGCCGGTACAGAGCAACAGCAGGGATTCTTCCTATTGGTTCCTGACTTTTGATAACTGTGATATGCCCTATCACAGTGATAAAAAGCCCAATAAATAGTAAAACATCCCCACTGTGTCATCCCCTTAGTCAGATTATTATTTATTTTATATTTTTTATTTCTTTCATTATTTGCTATTAGGGTTAGATTTGGACTTAGGCTTAGGGTTTTTTCAAAAGTGAAAAAAAATGATGACAATATAACAACGTATTCAATATGACGACCTAATGGTATCAAATTCTGTGTAGTACCTTTGGGTTCAAAATCCTTACTATACACCTGGATGAAAATCCTTGAGGGGTGTAGTTTCCAAAATGGGGTCACTTGTGGAGGGGTTTTACTGTTTAGGCACCTTAGGCGTCCTGCAAATGCGACATGGTGCCGAACTCTATTTCAGGCAATGTGTTCCAAAATTCAAATATTGCTCCTTCTCTTCTGAACCCTGTCGTTCGTCCAAACAGAACTTTTTCACTACATGTGGGGTATCGCTGCTCTCGAAAGAAAGTTGGTAACAAACTGTGGGGTCCACTTTTTGGTGTTACCTCTTGCAAAAGTGAAATAATTGGGGCTAAAGCAACATTTTAGAGGTAAAATTGTAATTTATTTTTTTCATTCCACTTTGCATTAATTCATGTGTAGCACCTGAAGGGTAGAAAAATTTCCTGACAGCAGTTTTGAAGTATTTAAGGGGTGCGCATTTTAAAATGGTATCACTTTTGGTGAGTTTCCAACATATAGACCCTTAAAGTCCACTGAAATCTGAGTAGGTCTTTAAGAAACAGGTCTTGTAATTTTATTAAAAAATAAGAAATTGCTGCTAAACTTTTAACCCCTGTAACATTCTAACAAAATAAACTGATGTTTGAAAAATGATACAAGTGTAAAGTACACATATGGGAAATGTTATCTATAAATTATTTTGTACAGAATGACTAACTGGTTTAACCCGTCTCTGATATATGATGTACTATCTCGTCCATGTGACCCGGCACAACTAGAGCTGACTAAAGTGCCAGGAGCGCTGTGACTGCTCCCAGCAATTTAACCCTCGGAACACTGCGATCAAACAAGATTGCAGCGTTCCAGGAGCAGGCAGAGGGCTGACAGTCCCTCTGCCTTTGGATCGGAGACCCCGCGGCATGACGCGGGATTCCCGATCGCTGCTATGGAGACCCAATGTCGTCATGACGACATCCGGGTCTCCAGAGCTGAGAAACTTCCTGTCATGCGCAGTGCATGTCAGGAAGTCTCTCAGGTCAGTGTGCACTGAGTGCAGCGCTGACAGCTTCTGTAGCATGCAGATGCTGCTTCATCTGCATGCTATAGAAGCAATCAGCCTGCAGAAAATGATTGTCCCATAGTGGAACAAAGTGTAAAAGTTAGAATAAAGTTAAAAAAAAAAAAATTTTTAATAACTGTAAAAATATTTTAAATAAATAATAATAAATCAATATTTATTCTACCACTAAAATAATATTTGAATGAAAAAAAAACCTAACAACAATAAAAGTACACATATTTGGTTTTGCCGCGTCTGTAATGACCTGACCTATAAAACTGTCCCACTAGTTAACCCCTTTAGTGAACACCATAAAAAAGCAAGACAAAAAACTGCTTTATCATCATATCGCCGAGCAAAAAGTGGAATAACACGCGATCAAAAAGACGGATATAAATAAACATGGTACCGCTGAAAACGTCATCTTGTCCCGCAAAAAAAGAGCCACCATACAGCATCATCAACGAAAAAATAAAAAAGTTATAGGTGTCAGAATAAAGTGATGCAAAAACAATTATTTTTTGTATAACATAGTTTATATTATATAAAAGTGGCAAAACATAAAAAAATGATATAAATGAGGTATCGCTGTAATCGTACTGACCCGAAGAATAAAACTGCATTGTCAATTTTACCACACGCGGAACGGTATAAACGCCCCTCCCCCAAAAGAAATTCATGAATTGCTGGTTTTTGTCTATTCTGTCTCCCAAAAATCAGAAAAGAAAGTGATCTAAAAAGTCATGTGCCCGAAAATGGTACCAATAAAAACATCAACTCGTTCCGCAAAAAGCAAGACCTCACATAACTCTGTGGGCCAAAATATGGAAAAATTATAGCTCTCAAAATGTGGTGATACAAAAACTATTTTTTGCAATAAAAAGCGTCTTTTAGTGTGCGACAGCTGCCAAACATATAAACCCGCTATAACGCCTCTTTCACACGTCCTGATATTTCTGGTACTGTGAAGGACTAAATTAAGAAAGATCAAAACTGAATATTCCATTTTGTGCTTGTAACTCCATCTTGTCTTTATGAGATAAATTCTGTTACTAGGCAATAGTTTCTGGCTATTATAAAGAAGTAGAGTAAAGGTTATGGGCTGTGATAAAACCAGACTGCTCCAGTTTGGACAAGAAATGAGACCTTGGGATTTATCACTGTAGAATGCTTTGAGAAATGAGTATGTTATTGTTCTCTCCTATGTTACGTAGACATGACCATATATGTAGTTTCCTATTTACTTGTATTCTTATAGGTTAATTTCCTTGTATTCTTATAGGTCAATTTTCTTGTATTTTCATTGGTTAAATGTTGTAGGTGTGGTTTTATACTATTGGTTGAAGTACAAGCTCACTAAATACTATAAAAGATGATGATGTAATACATGGGATAGGAATCTTGCTAGATTCTCCCAGACGGAAATACGTGTCTGTTTGGTTATTTATGTTGCTAGCAACGTTCTATGAATTAATTTGGAAATCACTAGGTCAACCGTGAAGGGTCACTTAGATTCTACCTCAACAGATGGCGCCAAACGTGGGGCCCCCATATAGGGACGCCTCTGCCCCCGGAGGACAACAAGACAAAGGACACTCGGACTGGACATAAGCACTGGAAAATTGGGACTGATCACCCCCCACAACCACGGTAAGTTGGCAGTTATACTGTTCAGACTGACCGTTTGGTGTGGTTTTCCTGTGTTTGTTGCTGGAAAGAGGATCTGAGGTTTGTCCCCGATGGTGGGATGATTCTCGGGTGGAATCATATAGAGGTGAGGTGTAGTTCCGTTGGGGGCCCAGTGTTCGAACCGTACCTTCATAAGGGACGGACACCCCGGATTGACAAGTGATTGTAACTCTCTTTTTAGTCAAAATATCCTGAAATCCTGATCACTGTTAGAATCAGGCACGATGAATTGATCAAAGATGGGTTAGGATGCATAACTCTGTTATATATAATATATAACCAGAGGTGTCCGGAGGGATAGTCTAAGACGCCCTCCTCCTTTCACTGAGTATCGTGTTGTGGGGCCATCCCTGTGGGGGATAGATAGGCCCGGTGCGACAGACTATACGGCCGCTCTCGGACTGGGCACAATTTAAGTAAGGATATTTAATTAAAGAAGAGTTTGAATTTGTGTGATGGATTGGATACTGTCTGTCTTATGGTTCAGAGACGAAAAAAAAAAAAATCTGTGAGAAATGCAAAGGAATTCTTGCGGGCGGGAGGATGAAGCCTACGCTATGAGACAAAGGTGTTAGAAAGAAACGCACGTTGATATGGAGGTAGAAAACAGAAAGTGAATTCTGATTGATTGTGTTATGGTTATAATGAAAAAAGGAAAGCTGTCTATTACTATAACAGAGATTGAGTGTTTTGTGGAAAGAATTGAGAAAGTGACTGAAAGTACCAGAAAGACAAATAATTAAAAATGATAATTTGGAACAAGGGGTCTCTCTGCTAGATAATAAGATCTTTTCCCAGGAAATTAAGTCTCTCCTTCCGATTGTAAACTCTGTGCCCCTCAACCCCAGGGCACCAATATATCCTGGGTTGCAAAAAAAACTATGCTGGGTGGATTTGTAATGTATGCGGAGTTACTAATTTTCAGTGGAGAGAGACCTGTTGCAGTGTCGTAGTCTCAACTTTTCCCTTGGTAAACGCTGACGGCACTTATTATCAGCCACCGCCAGCACCAGTCTCTGCTATCTATCCAACCCTCCTACTTTATTCACCCGTTCAGTTTCATTGTATAATAAAGCCCACTCACGTTTTTTTGTGGCAGCTTTGATGTCCCGAATTGAAGGAGGCGATAATGTCAGTTAGACCTGATGTTGAGAATTCCACTCCGGACAATATATTAAAAGTAATAAAAAAAAGTTTTTCAGAAGGATTCAGCCCGTTCTGTATCAGGAAGAAAAAAAAAGGCAGGAGTAGTTCTAGCCCCCATCTCTGCAAGCAGGCAGCTGCATCTAGGTTCCTTATCAGTGGCCTTGACAGTAAACTCCAGCTACATCCCCCCCTTCAACTTAACCCCTGTGTACCGGTTGGTACAAAAATTATGGGCAGTTAATGCAGTTACTGATCTGGAAACTCCAGTGGTGTCTAATATATATATACTCTTTTGTTCCAGATATCTCAGGATGCTGCTTGGTTCACAGTTATCGATTTTGCTAATGTGTTTTTTAGTATTCTATTATACCAAGATTGTAAATTTCTGTTTGTATTTATTTATCAGGGAGGACAATTGATGTGGATATTTCTGTCACAAAGGGCCCTAAACAGTCCAATCAGTTTGCAAAAAATATGGGCAAGTGTCTTTTACCCTGATAATTGACCACCCCCATGTCACGCTGCTTCAGTATGTGGATGATTTTTGTTGTGTGTATGGACGGAGCAGGAAGCCATGTTGCTATTGTTAGTCTTCTGAAGCATCTGACAGATCTGAATTGTCGGGTTTCGGCCTCGAAACTTCAGTTCTGTCTTGGTCAAGTGATATTTTTGGGTCACTGCCTCATTCAGGGTGTCAGATACCTCACAGAAGAAAGAAAAATAGCTGTCAGCTCCCTTCCTTTCCCAAAAGATGAAAATTAACTATGTACTTATTGTTGTCAGTGGATACCGGATGCATCCCGCATAATGCAACCTCTTTACAATGCCTTAAGAGACGGTATAATGAACTATAAGGAAAGATCACCGGTTTGTATGGAAAGCTTTTATCGTGCCTTCTCTGAATTAAAGTGGCTTATTGCTTCCGCCCCTCTCTTGGGCATCCCGGACTATACTCCACCGTTCCATTTGTATGTGTCTGAGAATGAAGGACACGCAGCAGGTGTACTTATACAATCACATGGCAATAGGCAACGACCAGTGGACTATTATTCGGCCCGCCTCGACCCCATGGCCCGAGTATCACCAAGTTGCATCGCTGTGCTACAATCAACCCCGCTACTTTACTGCTGGTCCCCAAGAGAGATGGCAGTGATGAGGATTATCTCCAACATGATTGTTCCCAACTTCTGACTGAAGAAACAGCTACTTCGCCAAATGTCAGTGAGAATCCATTTCCAAATCCCGATCTGGTGTTATACACGGATAGTTCAAGATATGCTGATGAGTTTGGAAGATTCCACACGGGATATGCTGTTACCACAGAGGACACTGTAGTGCACGCAACTGCGCACCCGCCATCACAGTCAGCACAAGAAGCAGAACTTCAGGCTCTTGTCTACTGCATGTACTTTGGCCAAAGACAGACGTGCTAATATATACACGGACTCATGGTATGTATTTAGTATTGCTCACGATTTTGGAGCTCTATAAGCCAATCGAGGGTTTATTACTACTGCCGGAACTCCAGTGAAAAAATGCTGAAGCTATTAAAACCCTCATGGAATCGATCAAATTGCCTTCTCAGGTGGCCATTATCAAAGTCAAGGAGCACGGTCCTAGGAACAGTCCACAGACTATTGACAACGTATTTGCGGATTTGCAAGCAAAGGCCGCTGCTCTTCTGCCCGTTGAACTAACCATACCAATTATGGTGACCACACGCTCTCAGCGTAAACAGTTGCAAGAGATCCTGACACTACAAGAACCTGATGATCTACAACAGACTGAGGTTTTCTGTCGGACCCCACGAGACCGCTTAATGACAATGCAGAGAATGTCTCCAAAAGAAGAGGTGAAGCAGTGGAAGGCTGATGGAGCACGTATGGACAATGGTCTCTGGAAAAAGGACCAACTTGTGTGTCTCCCTAAGCGGATGTACCCTGCTATTGCCATATGGGCACATGGACCCATACATCAAGGAAAAAAACAGGCCCTAGCACAAAAATTCTACTGGGCTCCAGGTGGACCATATCACGTTGCCTAAGTCTGGAAGGTATGAATATTGTCTGGTGGTTGTCGATATGTTCTCCAGTTGGCCAGAAGTATTCCCCGTTACCAACATGACTGCAAAGACCACAGCAAAGAAACTGGTGATGGAAGTCATCTGCAGATATGGAGTTCCAGAAGTCGTTGAAAGTGACCAAGGTCTGGCATTTTCTTCTCATGTGTATCAGGAGGTTCTGACAATGTTTGGATCCACTGTAGCCCTCCATACTCCGTACTATCCACAATCCAGGGGGGAAGTTGAGAGGTTGAATGACACACTGAAGGGACAATTGACCAAAATGATGCAGGAGACTACTGCTCTATGGCCAGAGCTCCTACCCATTGTACTATACTATATTTGTATTACCCCTATTGCAAAACATGGCCTGTCCCTATATGAGATATTGTTTGGTGCTAGGACCCCTGTAGCAAATTTCCAGCCTCAGTAGTTATCAGAAGAAACTGTGCTGTTTAATATGTTATTCAGATTAGTAAAAATCTTGCTAACACCTATGCTTTAGTTTCTTTTTCTTTTCCAGATTCAGCAGAAACTGATATTTGTTATAATTTAAAGTCTGGTGATTTTTCGGTCATGAAAAGGCATGTCAGAAAACACGGACTAGAACCATTGTATGACGGTCCCTATCAAGTTCTCCTCATCACCCCTATGTCAGTGAAACTGGAAGGAAGACCAACTTGGATCCACGTATCGCACTGCAAGCTGGTTAAACAAGCCAATAGCAAATAAAGGGGACATAATGTTTTGGTTTTTCGTATTTTTTATGTTATTATTGGTAACCATATGGGATAGCCTAAATTCCCCATTCTTAAATAATACGTTTATATAATATTATGAAAAATTACTGAGAGATTTGTTGAATAATTCCCAGTCTCTGGCAGATATTTTCTTTTTAATCCAGCCAATTGGTTTAAGGGAATTGGGGGTTGGATAGCTGGAATCTTGAAAAGTTTGTTATATATTGCTGTTTTTATTCTTGTTATGTATGTAATACTAAAACTTGTTGTTTTTTTAGTGTATTTCTGTATGTATTAGGAAATTCTGTATTTGGACAGCTAATGATACCAAAAAGCGTTGTTACCCCTGCTCTTCTCTACATCGATTTCAAGAAGTTATCTGATGAAGATGTTGAAGCCAAGCGCATGGCTATCTTCAAAAGATCTCCACCACCGTTATCAAAAATTGTTATTTGTAAATTGTAGTATACAGGGGGGATGGGTACGCCGCAACAGCCATGTCTGGTAACATGGCATCAGATATGTGAAGACCAGTACCCCTCGAGCTTATAGCTTGGGATAGTACCTCTGATGCTGGACATAAGTTAACAAAATTTATCTAGGGGGGAATGTGAAGGACTAAATTAAGAAAGATCAAAACTGAATGTTCCATTTTGTGCTTGTAACTCCATCTTGTCTTTATGAGATAAATTCTGTTACTAGGCAATAGTTTCTGGCTATTATAAAGAAGCAGAGTAAAGGTTATGGGCTGTGATAAAACCAGACTGCTCCAGTTTGGACAAGATATGAGACCTTGGGATTTATCACTGTATAATGCTTTGAGAAATGAGTATGTTATTGTTCTCTCCTATGTTACGTAGACATGACCATATATGTAGTTTCCTATTTTCTTGAATTTCCTTGTATTCTTCTAGGTCAATTTTCTTGTATTTTCATTGGTTAAATGTTGTAGGTGTGGTTTTATACTATTGGTTGAAGTACAAGCTCACTAAATACTATAAAAGATGATGATGTAATACATGGGATAGGAATCTTGCTAGATTCCCCCAGACGGAAATACGTGTCTGTTTGGTTATTTATGTTGCTAGCAACGTTCTATGAATTAATTTGGAAATCACTAGGTCAACCGTGAAGGGTCACTTAGATCCTACCTCAACAGTACCAAAAATCTCAGTGTCCGTGTGTGTAATACGTAGCGGCACACGGGTGGCATGTGTGTGCCGCATCAGTGCCACACGGATGGGCGCCAGGGAAGAAGCGTTACAGTAAGCGCTGTTCTCTGGCACCAGGGTGCTGAACACGGCTCTCATGCTTCTCTGAGCGCCGGATAGGTAAGAATAATGTTGTTTTATTATTTATTTTTTTTATTACAGGAGAACAAGGGCTTCGCAAGGAGTACAGTACAATAAAAGATGGTCAAAAACTGTGTATTTATTTCATTAAAATGATTTTTAATTACGGTAATGTGTGTGTGTTATTTTTTTTCATTTCATACAATAGGATTAATAATTGAGAGTTGTCTAATTGACAACTCTCAATTATTAACCTGGCTTATTGTCACCTTCCAATAGCAAGGTGGCCTTAACCCATTATTAACCCATTAGCCCCTGCTACAGGACAATGGGAATAGAAGGGCTAAGTGCCAGAAAAGGTGCATCTAATTATAGATTTGCCTTTTCTGGGGTGGCTGGTGGGCAAATGGTAGTAGCCTGGGGGGGGACACAAAAAAAATGCACCCTCCCTGGGCTATTATTATCTGCCCCCCTCGCTTGCTTTCCCTGTCTGATGGAGAAAATACAGCGGGAGCCCACGCTTTTTTTTTCAACGAATTTACACCTTTAATTAACCCCTACATGTCTGAAATTTTGCACACATACACTTATGTAATTGTAAGTTAAAACCATATATCCATCTACATGAAATGACATGGTTAACTGTATGTAAACCATGTGTCATTTCATGTCGGGTTCTGTGATTTCACAAAAGCCGGCAATTGAATTAGCGGCGATTACAGTATGTAGAAGTGTATGAACTATAAATATATGTATATATATATATATGTCACAATGACATGTATATATATATATATATATATGTGTGTTCTATGTGTATATATCTATTCTTTCTTTTGTGATTTAAAAACTATTCATTTGGATCCATTATATGTCGGTTTTGTTAGCCACCGACAAAATCTCGCCAGACGGATGTAAATCGGATGTGAAACGTACGCTCAGATGCGAGAAAATCGCATCCTCGCATTCCAATCGGATGACAGACGGATCAATGTTCAGGAAACATTTGTGCGATTATCGGCCGTCTAAAACGGTCCGATTTTTTAGACGGTGTGTGTGACTCCAGCCTAAAAACGGACCGCCTCATGCTTAGGCCACGTTTACACGTTCAGTATTTTACCTCAGTATGTGTAAGCCAAAACCAGGAGAGGAACAAACGGAGGAAAAGTATAACAGAGACACGTCACCACTCCTGGTTTTGGCTTACAAATACTGAGGTAAATACTGACCATATACTGATAGTGTGAACGTGGCCTTACTTTTTTATGTGGGATGTGTGACGCAGGCCTAAATAAAGAGTGTTCCCACACTGTAGTTTTGTTGCAAACATTTCTGGTGAAAGCTGGTCCCGGCCATCTAAATGAAGTTGTTTTGGATGAATGGTGCAGTACCAGAACCTTCTGCTACAAACCGCAATGTGTGAATACACCCTGTATTTATCTTAGCTACATTATGTCAGCTTGCTGCCGCGGCCTCTTTTCTGACAAGGGACTCCGCAAACAGCAGTGTAATGGAAGCTTCCCTAAACAAACATGGAGGACTGGCTATCACGTGTGGGCGGCACCCAAGCGGTGTCACGTAACGGCTCGTACGTCAGCTGTGGGCGCGGCTGTGGCCGGTTGCCTGGGGAGCCCGTGAGCCGGGAGCTGCGTCACACAGCTGGGCCTCCATCTTGTGAGCGGAGAGATGGGGCAGTGTGAGGTGATCTCCTCCAAGACCGTCCTGGTCTTCCTGAACCTCATCTTCTGGGTAAGGCTGCGGGTCACGTGGTGCGGCCTGAGCAGGGCATTGCGGACTGGTCAGGAGTGCGTGCCCTTGGTGCCATGTCATAGCCAGTGTGTGCGGTGTGTACCCGTGGCAGGGTGTGCAGTGCGGTGTGTACCCGTGGCAGTGTACGCTGTGTATCCGTGGTAGAGTGTGCAGTGTGTACCCGTGGCAGTGTGTGCGCTGTGTACCCGTGGCAGGTGTGCGTGTGTACCCATGGTAGTGTGTGCGGTGTGTACCCGTGGCAGGGTGTGCAGTGTGTACCCATGGTAGTGTGTGCGGTGTGTACCCGTGGCAGGGTGCTGCAGTGTGTACCATGGTAGTGTGTGCGGTGTGTGCCCGTGCAGGTGTGCAGTGCAGTGTGTACACGTGTCAGTGTGTGCCCGTGGCAGTGTGTGCGTGTGTACCTGTGCAGTGTACGCTGTGTGTACCTGTGGCAGTGTGTGCGGTGTGTACCCGTGGCAGTGTACGCTGTGTGTACCTGTGGCAGTGTGTGCGGTGTGTACCCGTGGCAGTGTACGCTGTGTGTACCTGTGGCAGTGTGTGCGGTGGTACCCGTGGCAGTGTACGCTGTGTGTACCTGTGGCAGTGTGTGCGGTGTGTACCCGTGGCAGTGTACGCTGTGTGTACCTGTGGCAGTGTGTGCGGTGTGTACCCGTGGCAGTGTACGCTGTGTGTACCCGTGGCAGTGTGAGCTTGTTATGGTGACCCCATGGCTCAGGCTTGCAGCACATCCTCCTCCCTCACGTTGCTATGTGAGGGTCCCATCAGCTGTAGCACTGGTTTTCCTTCCTGCCATGGTTGCCTCTGGATTCAGGAGCCACTTCTATTTATCCCAGACTCCTGGTCACATAAGGGGACAATGGCGTGGTTCCCTATAGCAACCAGTCAGACTAGAAGGGGCAGGTGGCCGCAGGCCCTGTGCACGGCATACGTAGTGTAAGGCCCTCACCCGGGATGTGCCAGATGGCTGCCCTGTATTAATGACCTATGTAATGCTACATTTTCCCGGCTGGCCGCAGCCTCCCCTCTATGGCGTCTTTCTCAGGCAAGCGGTGAGGGACTGGGGGCAATGATCCGTACACCCCAATGGCTGTATGTTGACGATGACATGATACCAATTACAGTAGGTTCTTCGAGGATCTGCTCCTAAATCCTCAGAGTATTGAAGCGGCTTTAGTTTTGGATTTTCGTGCATGTCCACATTGAAGATCTCTGTGTGAACAATCCCTTAAGACGCTAATGTGATCCAATGACTTGTGAGCACCCTCTTACCTGTAATCCCTAAGAATATATCTAGCATACAAACATGGCAGGCGGCAGTGAGCGATGCCTCTAATAATGTCCGGTTGGCAGTCAGACAGAAGTGACTTCACGTGCTCGGCCGCCGTGGGAGCAGGTGACACCATCCGAGGGAATGCAGGATTTGAGATGAATAAAAGAATCGGATTTTTAGTAAACGGCAACTCGCATAGAAACAGTAGGGAGTGACGCCACCTATGGGCCCCGCTGCTTACGTGTGCGGTTCTGTTATACAGGGTGTGTAGTGATGTGTAGTTTTGAACTGTACACTACATATAAAGCCGTAGCCTCTTTATATAGGACTCCGTGATGCTACAGTGTCATGTGCAGTTTATTTTCATTGAGGTATTGGAAAAACTGTAGGCAAATTCTCACCAGTTTAAGTCAGTGGCCAAGATTTAAGGGAATTTTTTCTCTACCTATTGATGTTAGTGAGCCGTCTCCTGTAGCCAGGTCACACTTGTGGTTACACAGGATCTGCAGAGGGCAGATTGGTGTAAAATGAGATGTAAAGCTTAGGCCACAGTGTGACCTGCCTTATCCATAGAGCAGATTTCATGGCCACCTTAACTCCCTCATAGATATCCTGCCTATCTGACCATCAGGCGCTCTCCATATCTGCTCGTACCCTGTGCCCTTAGTGTGTCTGACCATCAGACGCTCTCCATATCTGCTCGTACCCTGTGCCCTTAGTGTATATGACCATCAGGCTCTCTCGATAACTGCTTGTGCCCTTAGTGTATCTGACCATCAGCGCTTTCCATATCTGCTCGTACCCTGTGCCCTTAATGTATGTGACCATCAGGCGCTCTCGATATCTGCTCGTACCCTGTGCCCTTAGTGTATCTGACCATCAGACGCTCTCGATATCTGCTCGTACCTGTGCCCTTATTGTATCTGACCATCAGGCGCTCTCCATATGTGCTCGTACCCTGTGCCCTTAGTGTATCTGACCATCAGGCGCTCTCGATATCTGCTCGTGCCCTTAGTGTATCTGACCATCAGCGCTCTAGATATCCTCTTGTGCCCT
The DNA here is from genome assembly GCA_033576555.1 of Oophaga sylvatica. Classification (NCBI taxonomy): domain Eukaryota; kingdom Metazoa; phylum Chordata; class Amphibia; order Anura; family Dendrobatidae; genus Oophaga; species Oophaga sylvatica. Next base: position 345,137,958 of record JARQOD010000004.1, on the reverse strand, counting down.
TAGTGTATCCGACCATCAGGCTCTCGATATCTGCTCGTACCCTGTGCCCTTAGTGTATCTGACCATCAGGCGCTCTCCATATCTGCTCATACCCTGTGCCCTTAGTGTATCTGACCATCAGCGCTCTCGATATCTGCTCGTACCCTGTGCCCTTAGTGTATCTGACCATCAGATGCTCTCGATATCTGCTCGTACCCTGTGCCCTTAGTGTATCTGACCATCAGCGCTCTCAATATCTGCTCGTACTCTGTGCCCTTAGTGTATCGACCATCAGGCGCTCTCAATATCTGCTTGTGCCCTTAGTGTACTGACCATCAGGCGCTCTCGATATCTGCTCGTACCCTGTGCCCTTAGTGTTTGACCATCCATCGACGCTCTCGATATCTGCTCGTACCCTGTGCCCTTAGTGTGACCATCAGGCGCTCTCGATATCTGCTTGTACCCTGTGCCCTTAGTGTGACCATCAGGCGCTCTCGATATCTGCTCGTACCCTGTGCCCTTAGTGTGACCATCAGGTGCTCTCGATATCTGCTTGTACCCTGTGCCCTTAGTGTGACCATCAGGTGCTCTCGATATCTGCTTGTACCCTGTGCCCTTAGTGTGACCATCAGGCGCTCTCGATATCTGCTTGTACCCTGTGCCCTTAGTGTGACCATCAGGTGCTCTCGATATCTGCTTGTACCCTGTGCCCTTAGTGTGACCATCAGGGCTCTCGATATCTGCTTGTACCCTGTGCCCTTAGTGTGACCATCAGGTGCTCTCGATATCTGCTTGTACCCTGTGCCCTTAGTGTGACCATCAGGTGCTCTCGATATCTGCTTGTACCCTGTGCCCTTAGTGTGACCATCAGGCTCTCGATATCTGCTTGTACCCTGTGCCCTTAGTGTGACCATCAGGCGCTCTCGATATCTGCTTACCTGTCCTACCCATGGTGCCTCGATATCTGTTGCTAGTGTGACCATCAGACGCTCTCGATATCTGCTCTGTGCCCTTAGTGTGACCATCAGGCGCTCTCGATATCTGCTTGTACCCTGTGCCTTAGTGTGACCATCAGCGCTCTCGATATCTGCTCGTGCCCTTAGTGTACTGACATCAGCTCTCTCGATATCTGCTTGTACCCTGTGCCCTTAGTGTGACCATCAGACGCTCTCGATATCTGCTCGTGCCCTTAGTGTTGACCATCAGGCTCTCGATATCTGCTTGTACCCTGTGCCTTAGTGTGACCATCAGCGCTCTCGATATCTGCTGTGCCCTTAGTGTGACCATCAGCGCTCTCGATATCTGCTTGTACCCTGTGCCCTTAGTGTGACCATCAGCGCTCTCGATATCTGCTTGTGCCCTTAGTGTGACCATCAGCGCTCTCGATATCTGCTGTACCCTGTGCCCTTAGTGTGACCATCAGACGCTCTCGATATCTGCTCGTGCCCTTAGTGTGACCATCAGGCGCTCTCGATATCTGCTTGTACCCTGTGCCCTTAGTGTGACCATCAGACGCTCTCGATATCTGCTCGTGCCCTTAGTGTGACCATCAGGCGCTCTCGATATCTGCTTGTACCCTGTGCCCTTAGTGTGACCATCAGACGCTCTCGATATCTGCTCGTGCCCTTAGTGTCTGACCATCAGGCCTCTCGATATCTGCTTGTACCCTGTGCCCTTAGTGTGACCATCAGAGCTCTCGATATCTGCTCGTGCCCTTAGTGTTGACCATCAGGCTCTCTCGATATCTGCTTGTACCCTGTGCCCTTAGTGTGACCATCAGGCGCTCTCGATATCTGCTCGTACCCTTAGTTAGTGACCATCAGGCGCTCTCGATATCTGCTTGTACCCTGTGCCCTTAGTGTGACCATCAGACGCTCTCGATATCTGCTCGTGCCCTTAGTGTGACCATCAGGCGCTCTCGATATCTGCTTGTACCCTGTGCCCTTAGTGTGACCATCAGACGCTCTCGATATCTGCTCGTGCCCTTAGTGTGACCATCAGGCGCTCTCGATATCTGCTTGTACCCTGTGCCCTTAGTGTGACCATCAGACGCTCTCGATATCTGCTCGTGCCCTTAGTGTGACCATCAGGCGCTCTCGATATCTGCTTGTACCCTGTGCCTTAGTGTGACCATCAGACGCTCTCGATATCTGCTCGTGCCCTTAGTGTTGACCATCAGGTCTCTCGATATCTGCTTGTACCCTGTGCCCTTAGTGTGACCATCAGACGCTCTCGATATCTGCTCGTGCCCTTAGTGATCTGACCATCAGGCTCTCTCGATATCTGCTTGTACCCTGTGCCTTAGTGTGACCATCAGCGCTCTCGATATCTGCTTGTGCCCTTAGTGTGACCATCAGACGCTCTCGATATCTGCTTGTACCCTGTGCCCTTAGTGTGACCATCAGCGCTCTCGATATCTGCTTGTGCCCTTAGTGTGACCATCAGACGCTCTCGATATCTGCTTACCCTGTGACCTTAGTGTGACCATCAGACGCTCTCGATATCTCTACTGTGCCTTAGTGTGACCATCAGGCGCTCTCGATATCTGCTTGTACCCTGTGCCCTTAGTGTGACCATCAGACGCTCTCGATATCTGCTCGTGCCCTTAGTGTGACCATCAGCGCTCTCGATATCTGCTTGTACCCTGTGCCCTTAGTGTGACCATCAGACGCTCTCGATATCTGCTCGTGCCCTTAGTGTATCTGACCATCAGCTCTCTCGATATCTGCTTGTACCCTGTGCCCTTAGTGTGACCATCAGACGCTCTCGATATCTGCTCGTGCCCTTAGTGTATTGACCATCAGGCTCTCTCGATATCTGCTTGTACCCTGTGCCTTAGTGTGACCATCAGGCGCTCTCGATATCTGCTCGTCCCTTAGTGTTGACCATCAGGCGCTCTCGATATCTGCTTGTACCCTGTGCCCTTAGTGTGACCATCAGGCGCTCTCGATATCTGCTCGTGCCCTTAGTGTGACCATCAGGCGCTCTCGATATCTGCTTGTACCCTGTGCCCTTAGTGTGACCATCAGGCGCTCTCGATATCTGCTCGTGCCCTTAGTGTGACCATCAGACGCTCTCGATATCTGCTTGTGCCCTTAGTGTGACCATCAGACGCTCTCGATATCTGCTCATACCCTGTGACCTTAGTGTGACCATCAGGCGCTCTCGATATCTGCTTGTACCCTGTGACCTTAGTGTGACCATCAGACGCTCTCGATATCTGCTCGTGCCCTTAGTGTGACCATCAGGCGCTCTCGATATCTGCTTGTACCCTGTGCCCTTAGTGTGACCATCAGACGCTCTCGATATCTGCTCGTGCCCTTAGTGTATCTGACCATCAGACTCTCTCGATATCTGCTTGTACCCTGTGCCCTTAGTGTGACCATCAGACGCTCTCGATATCTGCTCGTACCCTTAGTGTATCTGACCATCAGGCTCTCTCGATATCTGCTTGTACCCTGTGCCCTTAGTGTGACCATCAGGTGCTCTCGATATCTGCTCGTGCCCTTAGTGTGACCATCAGACGCTCTCGATATCTGCTCATACCCTGTGACCTTAGTGTGACCATCAGGCGCTCTCGATATCTGCTTGTACCCTGTGACCTTAGTGTGACCATCAGGCGCTCTCGATATCTGCTTGTACCCTGTGCCCTTAGTGTGACCATCAGACGCTTTCGATATCTGCTCGTGCCCTTAGTGTGACCATCAGGCGCTCTCGATATCTGCTTGTACCCTGTGCCCTTAGTGTGACCATCAGGCTCTCTCGATAACTGCTCGTGCCCTTAGTGTATCTGACCATCAGGCACTCTCGATATCTGCTTGTACCCTGTGCCCTTAGTGTGACCATCAGACGCTCTCGATATCTGCTCGTGCCCTTAGTGTATCTGACCATCAGGCTCTCTCAATATCTGCTCGTACCCTGTGCCCTTAGTGTATCTGACCATCAGGCGCTCTCAATATCTGCTCGTACCCTGTGCCCTTAGTGTATCTGACCATCAGGCGCTCTCAATATCTGCTCGTACCCTGTGCCCTTAGTGTATCTGACCATCAGGCGCTCTCCATATCTGCTTGTACCCTGTGCCCTTAGTGTATCTGACCATCAGGCTCTCTCGATAACTGCTCGTACCCTTTTGCCCTTAGTCTGATCACTAGGAGCTTTCAATATCTGTTTATATGCTGTGCACTTAGCGTTTCCAATCATCAAGCGCTCTCGATTTCTGATATTTGTTTTCAGGTCTCATTGGACATAATTACACATAGGTGTACACCACCATAAGCTATAGATTAATTGGGGAAAGGTAAAGGAAAAATGAATGCGTAATTGAATCAGCATGTGATTTTAATCATGATTCTACATCAGACACAATATCAGGACGTGTACCTGATGCGCGTTTCACCGGGATACCATCTTTTTTAAAGGGCCATGTATATAGTATTGGGATGAATAAAATGATTCCTAACTTATAAAGGACAATAGTCGGGGATGCAATTTTAAACTATGGTATATCGGTTCTACATCAGTCATTATCAGCATTTAGTGGATCACCGTTGCAATAATCACAAACATCAGCTAATGACTGTGATCCAATATACATCGTAAAAAGGATGTATGTGAAATGTTTGCGTTATATTAAACAATAAAAGTTTAATTTTTAATTACACTTTATTCTTTACCTTTCCCCCAATTAATCTGCTCTCAATTTCTGGTTGTATGCTGTGCCTTTAGGTTATCCAATTGTTGGATGCTCTTAATATCTGGTGGTATAATGTGCCCTTTGTGTATGTGATCATCAAACACTCTCAATATCTGGTGTCATGCTGTCTCATTAGATTCGTATCTGATCATATGACGCTCTTGATATCTGGTCAGTGCCTTTAGCTTATCTGAATTATCAGGACACTCTCAATATTCTTAAGGTACTGCCACACTACACAATCCCGCTAGCGATCTCGTTAGCGTCGCATACTAATGAGATCGCTAGCAGGATTGTTTCTATATCGCTAGTAGCTACCTAATTTAGCGATATCGTTAAGGACGCTATCGCGGTTAGCGATCTCCTTAACGACTTTAGCGGTACAAAAGTACCGCTAAATCGCTAAAAAAGGTGCCACACTCAGCGATTAGATACTTACCAGCGGGGCGCCAGCGATGAAAATAGGGTCCGGAACGATCAGGACGACGGACGAGATCACAGCAGGGGCCACGTCGCTGGTAGATGTCGCACACAACAACATCGCTAACGGATCGCTAAATAGTGACGTTTTTTAGCGATCCCGTTAGCGATGTTGTTTAGTGTGGCATACCCTTTACTTTGTACACTTATCTTGGAGATTATTTTGTGTAAAGAGTGCCTTTCTTTGTGTGACAGCTGTACATAATGTTTAGGTCATGTTGCCTGTGTGTTGTGGTATTTCTCTTGTGTATTTTTCGTTATATACAGAAAGTGTTATAAAGCAAGTATTCACCCACCCCCTTTGCATTTATTTTTTTTTTTTGCTAACTCACAACCTGGAATTTTTTTTTTTTGAGGTTTACATTGGCTCATGTAAGGGACATGCCTACACCTGTTAATTTTTTTTTTTACAAAGTAATCCACAAATAGGACAAAATTTACTGAAAACTTGAGTGCATAACTGTTCACCCCCATAATGTCCATACTTTGTAAAGTCTCCTTTGGCGGCAATTACAGCTGCAAGTCACTTTGGATAAGTCTCGGAACTTTCCACATCTTGCCAATGAGATTTTTGCCCATTCCTCAAAAACGGCTTCTTTAAGTTAGATGGTTTCCTCTGGAGAACAGCAATCTTCAATTCTGACCACAGATTCTCAATTGGATTAAGGTTTGGACTCTGACTAGGCCACTCCGAAACATTCACACATTTCCCCTTAAACCACTCGAGTGTTGCTTTAGCAGTTTGCTTAAGGGTATGCCACACTAAACAACATCGCTAACGGGATCGCTAAAAAACGTCACTATTTAGCGATCCCGTTAGTGATGTTGTTGTGTGCGGCATCTGCCAGCGACGAGCTTCCTGCTGTGATCTCGCTCGTCGCTGGAATCGTTCCGGACCCTATTTTATCGTCGGCGCTCCCGCTGGGTAAGTATATATCGCTGAGTGTGGCACCTTTTTTAGCGATTTAGCGGTACTTTTGTACCGCTAAAGTCGTTAAGGAGATCGCTAACCGCGATAGCGTCCTTAACGATATCGCTAAATTAGGTAGCTACTAGCGATATAGAAACAATCCCGCTAGCGATCTCATTAGTATGCGACGCTAACGAGATCGCTAGCGGGATTGTGTAGTGTGGCAGTACCTTTAGGCTAGGACGGTTCACATTGCAGGGGCCTGATCGCTGGTACGTGTCAGACATAGCGAGATCGCTGCTGAGATCGCTGTTTAGCAGCGATCTCGGTAGCGATCTCGCTATGTGAGATGGGGCCTTAAAGGCTTATTTCTGCCCACTCTTCCATTAAGATCACATCTATGAAGTGTATGGCTTATTGTGGTTGTATGGACAGATACTCCAGTCTGTGCTTCGGAACTCTGCAGCTCCTTAAGGGTTACCTGTCTCTGTGCTGTCTCTCTGATTAATGCCCTTCTTGCCCCTGCTGAGAATTTTGGTGGGCAGCGCTCTCACTGTGGCACCATGTTCTTTCCATTTGATGATAATGGATTTGATGGTTCTTTGAGGAATCATCAGAGATTGAGATTTTTTTCATAACCCAATCCTGACTTGTTCTTAACAACTTTGTCCCTGACTTGTTTGGAGATCTCCTTGGTCTTCATGGTGTTTGGTTAGTGGTGTCTTGCTTAGTGGTGTTGCAGCCTCTGTGACCTTTCAGAATGCACATAGGGGGGCTTCTGTTCACTAAGGATGTGACTTATGAAAGTAATATCTTGAAGCCCCTAAAAATTTCTGGTGCACAGCAAAAGGGGTAAATACTATGCACATGCCAATTTTTAGTTATTTGCTCCCATAAATTTAATTTATGCCTGTATTTTCCTCACTTCTCTTCAACAATTTAGACTATTTAGTGTTGATGCTTCTCACACAAATCGGATTACAAAGATATTTAAGCTCAGGTTGTAATGTAACAAAAGAGTTAAAAATCCAAGGTGGTGAATACTTTTGCAAGACACTGTAGGACTAGCAATGTACACACTTTTTACCTTTCCAACAAATTTCAAATCTGCAATGTGCCTTAATGTGGAATTCAGTGCTGATCAAACAAGTCCGAATTGAAATCTGCCGCAAATCCAGTATGTAACGTGGTGGAATTTCCACAAATAAATCCATAGCTCATGCACTTGCTATTAATTCTGGTTTTCAGACAGATTTCAGTTTTACAGATCATGGGCAGAATTTATTGCTAACTTTTTGCTTTTCTGTATTCCAGGCTGCAGCAGGCATCCTGTGTTATGTGGGGGCCTATGTCTTCATCACTTACGATGATTATGACCATTTCTTTGAGGATGTTTACACCCTGATTCCTGGGGTGGTAATAATAGCTGCAGGAGCGCTCCTCTTCATCATAGGCCTGATAGGTTGTTGTGCCACAATCCGTGAAAGTCGTTGCGGCCTAGCAACAGTAAGTGACCTGACTATATAGAGTGCCATTTTATGTATGTACCGGTACCTACATTTCAAGTCTAAAGGACTTAGTGGTTGCACCATCTGAGACATGTGTGACATATCAACGGAATACGACATGCTGACCGACAGATGTACAGTGCATGTTGTATGCTGTCACAAATGGGGCTGTGGGTGCCTGTGTTCATTTCTTTAGCAGCTTTGAAAATTGCAGAGTAAAGGGTATGCCACACTAAACAATATCGCTAACGAGATCGCTAAAAAACGTCACTATTTAGCGATCCCGTTAGCGATATTGTTCAGTGCGGCAGCTTCCAGCGACGAGCTTCCTGCTGTGATCTCGCTCGTCGCTGGAATCGCTCCGGACCCTATTTCATCGCTGGCGCTCCCGCTGGGTAAGTATCTTATCGCTGTGTGGCACCTTTTCTTAGCGATTTAGCGGTACTTTTGTACCGCTAAAGTCGTTAAGAAGATCGCTAACGGCGATAGCGTCGTTAAACTATATCGCTAAATGTGGCCGCATTTAGCGATATAGAAACGATCCCGCTAGCGATCTCATTAGTATGCAACGCTAACGAGATCGCTAGCGGGATTGTTTAGTGTGGCAGTACCTTAAGCTAATCGTAGAGAAAGAAGAATGGCTTGTAATTCTCATAGGCCGATACGTCTGGATGATAGTGATAGGGGTATTCTAATCTTGGATATTTTTGACATCTCTCACATCTGTGACCTTCACCTATGCGAACAATGGGGATCCCAACACTCTGCCTACATCTTCTTTTAACATTGCCTGATACAGCATTCCCACAGGAGATAAGCCATTGCCAGAAGACTGGGGGAGGAATAGCTGATGGCTAAACTTTCATCAGACAGCTATCCGAAGTTGGAAGGTGTTCATAGCCTGGGGCTGGTTAGTTTTCTGGCAATTAGCATATACAAAGATTTTCTCAGACAACTCACCATACCTCCAAGATAAAAGATCTGCCATGAATAGCTCCATGCTTTCCTTCATTACCCTGCACTATTAGGCTTAGATTGTGCAGATCCAGCTTATCTTCCTCCTTACAGTGTGAGCGTTTTCCACATTTATTCATTTACTATACACACAGTTGAAATACAAAAGCTTTTTATAAAGCCAAACAATGAACTGAAACCATGATATGTAATCTTTGTCAATGGTTAATGGGCTTTAAAGGTCCATTTACATTTAGAGATTAGGTAACTTGAGAACTTTCTTAAGGCCCAGTTTCACATAGCGACTCGCCAGCGATCCCGACAACGATATGAACTTGTCAGGATCACTGCTGAGTCGCTACATGATCGCTGCTGAGCTGCTAAACAGGCAGCTCAGGCAGCGATCAGGACAGCTAGTACGCCGGTAACAAGCGACACACATCGCTTAGTTACCGGCATACCAGCGCGCTGGTTCAGGGAGCTGGTAACCAAGGTACACATCTGGTTTCCAGGCGCTGCGCGGTACCTGTAAACCCGATGTGTACCTTGGTTACCAGCTGCCCTGCAGCAGCGCGCTGGTATCCAACATACAAATCGGGTTTCCAGGCACAGCCCGGCGCCTGGAAACCCAATGTGTATCTTGGTTACCAGCTGATCGCTGGTCTCCTGCCTGCCACACGCAGCAATGCGTGCTGGCCAGCAGGAGACCAACGATCAAAAAAATGTCCAGGACATACAGCAACGATCAGCGATACCCAGCAGGGGGGCTGATCGTCTCTGAATGTCACACACAGCGATCTCGCTGGGGAGATCGCTGTTGCGTCACAAAACTAGTGACTCAGCAGTGATCTCGCTAGCGAGATCGCTGTGTGTGACGGGGGCTTTAGATTATCACAAAATGACTGAGTCTTTTAGTGTAAACAGGCTGCTGATCACCGATGAACAAGCAAAACGCTCCTTCATCGGATGAAATTATTTTCTTTGTGCTACACGGAAGATCATTGTTCTCAGCAGCGCATCGTCCTGTGTGACCAAGAGCTGCGATGTCTAGGACAATGGCACAACCGACGTGCAGTGAACGATTTATTACAGATCATCGTTTAGTGTGTGATCCAAACAGAATATTGGACGACCGCCAATCTTTGAGTACTTGATGTTCAAAACTCCACCGGTCTGTTCATGTAAACAGACTTATGTAGCAGTATCTGAAGACTGTATTTGTAGAGGGTCTTCACAATCTGCTCTAAAGCATCAGGGGGCTTTCCTGACAAATGGGTCACTCGCTGAATTAATGAAGCGTGTGTCAGTGATAAATAGATATCATCGTTCATCAATATTTAAAATAAAGTATCCTTCTGTAATATAATCTTGTGTTTTGTGTATCATTGTTCTGTATTGGCTGTCATTCACTCTTTCATATTTCTGGACACATCTTCTAGTGATAAATCCAGTTACTGCCCTTGTTGGAGTATAACATCTGTGACATTTTTTCTTTTCTTAGTTTGTGATCATCTTGCTTTTGGTATTTGTAACTGAAGTTGTCGTGGTAGTTTTGGGATATATCTACAGAGCTAAGGTGAGTGTCTGGCTTATAAATGCTCAAACGTCTTATGTTCTGGGGATTTTTTGTGATGGTAGGGGGGGATGGGTGAAATACTAATATTAAAAACACCCATGCTGAACAATTGAGCCTCCTTTGATCAGTGAAACTGGCATTGGAGACTCCATAGTCTTCTTTAATGTACCTTGCTTTGTCTGATCTTTCGTTGATTTTTTTCTCACATATATAGCGCCATTAATTCCACTGTCCCCATCGGGGCTCGCAATCTAAATTCACTATTAGGATATCTTTGGAGGTTGGGAGGAAACCCACGCAAACACGGGGAGAACATACACATACTGCTTGCAGATGTTGTCCTTGGTGGGATTTGAACCCAGGACACCAGCGCTGCAGCGCTTCTTTTAGTGCTGGCGCACAGGAGACTGGATGTCTGTGGAAACATTTTTAAAGGGCACTATAAAGTCACTGCAACTCTGGCAGTGTCTTTATACTGCCAATTCTTAACAGTGTGTAATCTTCCCGCTGTTATGATTCCACTCTGCTCATCTGTATAAGTGGCGTGGTCCTCGTGTGATATGCGTACTTGGTTAGGTACCAACTACTTTCCTAGTAAAGGAAATTAAGCAGCGCTTTGAATTATTTTTTTTTTCTGTCATGTGATTTAAAAAAAAAAAAAACTTCCAAATAAATCGAGTTATTTCCCATGTTTCCTAACCAAGCTAATTTGGCGTTAACAAAACATTGTGTTTTATTTCAAAAGGTAGAAGATGAGGTTGATAAGAGCATCACAAATGTGTTCAATCAATACAATGGCGTCTCCTCTGACTCAGCAAGTCGGGCAATTGATTATGTTCAGAGACAGGTAAGAAGAAAACATCCACATACAGTTGTGGAAGCAATAACCATTTGTCCTTATCCACATTTTAACTGGTGAATTATTTCTTTGCAGCTTCGCTGCTGCGGGATTCACAACTATTCGGACTGGGAGAAAACCCCATGGTATGATAGATCAAAGAACAACAGTGTACCGTTAAGCTGCTGCCGAGATAGTGTATTCAACTGTACAGGCAGCATGAGCCGCCCCGGGGATCTGTACTCCGAGGTAAGCCACGCACCCGCTCGTGACGTTCTTTTCATTTTCTTTGATTACACAACTTCCGGACTTGTAGATAAAGCCAACACTATTTCCACAATGCTTCTTCTCTTTTCCCTAATTTATAAACAATGTGTTTGATTATTTCAAGGGCTGTGAGGCACTGGTAGTGGAAAAGCTGCAAGAAATAATGATGTACGTAATATGGGCTGCACTGGCATTCGCCGCAATACAGGTAAGAATCCATACTTGCATGAAACCTGTCCGTGCGGCCTTGGTCCATCCAGAGACACCAATAGATTTCTGCATATCACATTGGAAGGTGCCTTATAATATAGATATGTTAATATCTACACATTACATCAGTTAATCACATTATGCTCACAATCATAATATCATGCACACATCTTCTTGAAGATGTTCTTGATTCTTTTGTGCATTGCAGCCTGTAGTGAGCTGAATTGCATAGTATTGAGTTCTGTGAGAATGCAGTATCACAGATCTCGTTTTCCCTGGAAGCACTGAATATCGTACCCCACCATTTACACGAAAATCAACGGACAATGGTATATTTTGGCTGACAGATCTTGTAATTCTGAGAATCTTTAAGTGTGTCCTAGAATTCTCAAATGAAACTGTTACTGCTTAACTATCTGATACCCATAAAGTATTTAGTCAGAACGTATGATTGTTCTACCAACTTGTAAAAGTTCTCCTATTTATGCGCTAACATGACAAGCGCACATAGCTGAAATTGCTTGAGGACGTGATCAACAGGTTTAGTTTGTTGTGTTTAGAAGTCTGACCGCCAACTTTTGTATATAGTGCAGCGCACGCCTCGCACAGTGTATAGGCTACATACCCAACGACTGGGATTCTAGAATGGTTAAGGCCCCCATACACATTAATCTAAAGTCAGCTGATCACCGACATCAGCCGACAGACAATGGCCTTATATACACAATAGATAGCAGTCGGCTTATTAATAGTACAGCTTACTCCTGACTCATTCATGCAATGGAGCACTCTGCATTTCTGAGTGCACCTGGGTTCTCTATGATAAAGCTGATGCTAGACTCCTAGTGGTCTTACATCACCGAGAACAAAAGGATTGGCAGTAAGAGATCAGACTGTTGGGGGACAGTCTGGAGGCTCTAATACTTATTAGACTGTCGATCGGCGTTGGCAGGTTCGGCCAAAGTTAGTCTAAAGTGAATAGAGGTCTGATGAATTTCAGATGATCCTATTGTTCTCCCTTGGAGACAAGCAGCAGAGGAGTCTTGCAGTGGCTTTATTATGGTATGTGCCCACGTTTCGGATTTGGCTGCAGGATTTTCCGCACAGAATCTGCACTTCGGCTCCCATGCAATTTTCAAGTCCAGAGTGGGAAAGCCAGCGACAGGGGGCCGATGTTTATAGCCTGGGAAGGGGGTATACCCATGGCCCCTTCCCCAGCTATGAATATCAGCCCGCAGCTGTCTGTATAGCCTTTACTGGCTATTAAAATGCATATTGCCGCCCCAGAAATGGCGCATCTCTAAGATGCGCCAATTCCGGCACTTAGCCACTCTCTTCCCACTGCCATGTAGCGGTGGCATATGGGGTAATAAGGGGTTAATGTCACCTTGCTATTGTAAGGTAACATTAAGCCCGGTTGGGTTGCTAATGGAGAGGCATCAATAAGACACCAATCCATTTATTAATCTTATAGTATCAAAGGGTTAAAAAAAAAACCTACACATATAAGAATAAAGTATTTTAATTAAATAAAACACAACACGGTTTGCCATCTTTATTGTACGCCCAATCCATGCGACACCATCGTTCTGTAATAAAAAGTTAAAAAAATAAACCAATAGTATACTCCCAGTCCGACGCAGTCCAGTTAATAACGAGTGTCCCACGACAATTTCCCCTATAGAACAGGGACATTGGGTGATGTCACTTCTCTTTAGGGCCTCCAGTGACACATTGACAGGAGACAATGGCTTCTGCAGTGCATCACTGAGCTTACCGGAGTTCATTCTCTCACTTTACGGCAATGCTACGTGGGAATTTTCTCACCCAGCATTACCGGTGAGAGAATGATGAACTTCAGTGACCTCACTCTCTCCCAGCGGCGGAGTGATATAGACAGCGGAGGATTACCTCCGCTGACAGTGCATCTTGGAGGCAGTGTAGAGCACTGACATCGCCCGATGTCAGTGTTCTACACCAGAGATTGTCATGGGACACTCGTTAATCACTGGACTATGGCGGGAAGGTAATGTATAGGTTGGTTTTTTTTAACCCCTTCATGACCCAGCCTATTTTGACCTTAAAGACCTTGCCATTTTTTGCAATTCTGACCAGTGTCCCTTTATGAGGTAATAACTCAGGAATGCTTCAATGGATCCTAGCGATTCTGAATTTTTATTCTGTTAAACCAGAGAGTTGTGACACAAAATAGTTAATAAATAACATTTCCCACATGTCTACTTTACATCAGCACAATTTTGGAAACAAAATGTTTTTTTTGTTAGGAAGTTATAAGGGTTAAAAGACGACAAGCGATTTCTCATTTTTACAGCAAAATTTACAAAAAACATTTTTTTTAGGGACCACCTTACATTTGAAGTCACTTTGAGGGGTCTATATGGCAGAAAATACCCAAAAGTGACACCATTATAAAAACTGCACCCCTCAAGCTACTCAAAACTACATTCAAGAAGATTATTAACCCTTCAGGTGCTTCACAGGAACTAAAGCAACATGGAAGAAAAAAATGGACATTTTAATTTTTCCGACAAAAATTTTCTTTTAGCATCAATTCTTTTCATTTTCACATGGGCAACAGGATAAAATGGATCCTAAAATTTGTTGGACAATTTCTCCTGAGTACACAGATACCTCATATGTGGTCATAAACCACTGTTTGGGCGCGCGGCAGGGCTCAGAAAGGAAGGAGCGCCATTTGATATTTTTAATGGAAAATTAGCTCCAATCGTTAGCGGACACCATGTCGTGTTTGGAGAGTCCCTGTGTGCCTAAACTTTGGAGCTCCCCACAAATGACCCCATTTTGGAAACTAGCCCCCTAAGGAACTTATCTAGATGCACAGTAAGCTCTTTGAACCCCAAGGTGCTTCACAGAAGTTTATAACACAGAGCTGTGAAAATAAAAAATCATTTTTTTTCCTCAAAAAATTTTTTTTAGCCCCCTATTTTTTATTTTCACAATGGTTACAGGAGAAATTGGACCCCAAAAGCTGTTGTCCAGTTTGTCCTGAGTACGCTGGTACCCCATATGTGGGGAGGAACCACTGTTTGGGCACACGTCGGGGCTCGGCAGGGATGTAGTGAAGCTTTGAAATTCCGACTTGATGGAATGGTCTGCGGGCATCTTGTTACGTTTGCAGAGCCCCTGATGTGCCTAAACAGTAGAAACCCCCCACAAGTGACCCCATTTTGGAAACTAGACCCCCCCCAAGGAACTTATCCAGATGTGTGGTGAGCATCTTGAACCCCCACGTGCTTCACAGAAGTTTATAATGCAGAGCCGTGAAAATAAAAAATCATTTTTTTCCTCAAAAACTGATTTTTTTAGCCCGCAATTTTTTACGTTCACAAGGGTAACAGGAGAAATTGGATGCCAAAAGTTGTTGTACAGTTTGTCCTGAGTACACTGGTAGCCCATATGTGGGGGGGAACCACAGTTCGGGCACACATCGGGGCTCGGAAGGGAAGTAGTGACGTTTTGAAATGCCGACTTTGATGGAATGGTCTGCGGGCGTCATGTTACGTTTGCAGAGCCCCTGATGTGCCTAAACAGTAGAAACTCGCCACAAGTGACCCCATTTTGGAAACTAGACCCCGCAAGGAACTTATCTAGATGTGTGGTGAGCACTTTGAATCTCCAAGTTCTTCATAGAAGTTTATAAGGCAGAGCCGTGAAAATAAAACATTTTTTTCCGCAAAGAATTGACATGCTGCTGAAAAAAAAAACGCTGCTTTTCCGCAGCATGTGCTCTCATTCCTTCTGTACATTACAGCCTCCTGGAGTGAAAGGCGGTGACCTAGGTCTGGGGATAACTTTGCCTACACATCACTGCTATTCCCAGTATAATGCTCTGGTTTTAGTATTGTTGGATTTTGTGCTTGTATGGAGATTATGAACATGACTTCTTTTAAATATATATTGTAAAACATAAAGAATCCTTACCTAATCACCTCTTTGTAGACCCAGTTCTGCTGTTCTGTGGTCCCTCTGTTCCTGCACTTGCAGTGGTCCCTGCAGTCCTTTAACCCCTTCCCGACTTGTGACACAGCGTATGCGTCCTGAAAGTCGGTACCAATCCGACCTATGACGCATACCCTGTGTCATGAAAGGATCGTGTTCCTGCGGGTCGGGTGACCGGGGTCACTGCAAGGTCACCCGACCCGCAGGCACAAGACCCTTTGTGCTTCACCACGGGGGGTTGGCTTAACCCCCACGTGGCTACGATCGCTCTGATTGGCTGTTAAAAGTGAAACAGCCAATCAGAGCAATCTGTAATATTTCACCAATGAAATTTGGTGAAATATTACAATCCAGTCATGGCCGATGCTGCAATAGCATCGGCTATGGCTGGAGACTGAGATCCGCCCCCCTCCCCCACACCGGTGTCACAGCGGCGATCGGTCACCACCGTCACTAAATGCTCCCACCCTTCTTCCCTCCGCTGCCCCCACCTTCCGATCCCACCCCCTTACCTTCCGACCCCGCCCCACCTACTCACCTCTCCCGTTCCTCCGATTTCCCTGGATCCGTCCCGGTGTCCATCCGGGATTTTTCATGGGCGCCGCCATCTTGCAAAATGGCGGACGCATGCGCAGTGCGCCCGCTGGCATGTGCAGTGCGCCCTCCAGAGTCCAGAAATTTATTTTGATCACTGTGATAAACTTTCACAGTGATCAAAATAAAAAAAAAGTAAATAAACGCCCCATTTATTACCCCCATAGGTAGGGACAATAAAATAAAACAATTTTTTTTTATTTTTTTTTCATTAGGGTTACGATTATAAGGCTGTGTTCATATTGCGTTATGGCAGTCCGTTAGACGGACTGCATTACACCGCAGTATAACGCAGTCCGTTAACGCTGCCATTCACCCCCATTTGCAGGCGCATCACGATGCATGCCGTAAAGCGGCATGCGTTCGCGACATGTTGTCATTCAGTGACGGAGCCTCGGAAGCGGCCTGCAGCGCCTGGACTCCGTCACCGCTAGCGCAGATGAATCATCTGCTGATTCATCTGCGCTAGCGGGTATAGCATAACGCGATCGCGTTATGCTATACCGTTACCAGCCCGTCAAAGCTATGTGTTGAACAGGCTGGTAAAACGCAATATGAACCCAGCCTTAGGGTTAGGGTTAGAACTAGGGTTAGCATTAGGGTTAGAATTAGGGTTAGGTTTGGAATTAGGGTTCGGGTTGGAATTAGGGTTCGGGTTGTAATTAGGGTTCGGGTTGTAATTAGGGTTAGGGTTGGGATTAGGGTTAGGTTTGTGGTTAGGGTTAGAGTTCGGATAAGTGTTAGGGGTGTTTTGGGGTTAGGGTTGGGATTAAGGTTAGGCTTGTGGTTAGGGTTAAGGTTAGGATTTGGATTAGGGTTATGGGTGTGTAGGGGTTGGGGTTAGAGGTGTGTTGGGGTTAGGGTTGGAGTTAGAATTGAGGGGTTTCCACTATTTAGGCACATCAGAGGGTGTCCATACACGACATGGCGCCACCATTGATTCCTGCAAATTTTGCGTTCAAAAAGTCAACAGTGCTCCCTTTATTCCGAGCCCCGACATGTTCCCAAACAGTGGTTTACCCTACTTATGGGGTATCAGCGTACTCAGGAAAAATTGCACAACAACTTTGGGGGTCTAATTTCTCCTGTTACCCTTGGGAAAAAAAAAATTGGGGACTAAAAAAATTTGTGGAAAAAAATTATTTATTTTCACAGCTCTGCGTTATAAACTTCTGTGAAGAACTTGGAGATTCAAAGTGCTCACCACACATCTAGAGGCGTTCCTTGGGGGATCTAGTTTCCAAAATGGGGTCACTAGGGGGGGTTTCTACTGTTTAGGCTCATCATGGACTCTGCAAACGTAGCATGACGCCCGCAGACCTTTCCATCAAGTCAGCATTTCAAAACTTCACTACTTCCCTTCCGAGCCCCGACGTGTGCCCATACAGTAGTTTTTTCCCACATATGGGATATCCGCATACTCAGGACAAATTGGACAACAACTTTTGGGGTCTAATTTCTCCTGTTACCCTTGGAAAAATAAAAAAATTGGGGACTAAAAGATCATGTTTGTGGAAAAAATATGATTTTTTTTTATTTTCATGCCCGGGCGTTATAACTTCTGTGTAGCCCTTGGGGGTTCAAAGTGCTCACCGCACATCTAGATAAGTTCTGTGCGGTGTTTAGTTTCCAAAATGGGGTCACTTGTGGGGAGTTTCTACTGTTTAGGCACATCAGGGGCTCTGCAAACGTAACATGATGCCCGCAGACCATTCCATCAAAGTCAGCATTTCAAAACGTCACTACTTCCCTTCCGAGCCCCAACGTGTGCCCGAAAAGTGGTTCCCCCCCCACATATGGGGTACCAGTGTACTCAGGACCAACTGTACAACAACTTTTGGGGTCCAATTCCTCCTGTTACCCTTGTGAAAATAAAAAATTGCGGGTTAAAAAAATCAGTTTTTGAGAAAAAAATGATTTTTTATTTTCACGGCTCTGCATTATAAACTTCTGTGAAGCACGTGGGGTTCAAGGTGCTCACCACACATCTGGATAAGTTCCTTGGGGGGTCTAGTTTCCAAAATGGGGTCACTTGTGGGGGGTTTCTACTGTTTAGGCACATCAGGGGCTCTGCAAACGTAACAAGATGCCCGCAGACCATTCCATCAAGTCTGCATTTCAAAGCATCACTACATCCCTTCCGAGCCCTGACGTGTGTCCAAACAGTGGTTACCCCCCCACATATGGGGTGCCAGTGTACTCAGGACAAACTGGACAACAAATTTTGGGGTCCAATTTCTCCTGTAACCATTGTGAAAATAAAAAATAGGGGGCTAAAAAATCATTTTTTGAGAAAAAAAAAATGATTTTTTTATTTTCAGGGCTCTGCGTTATAAACTTCTGTGAAGCACCTGGGGGTTCAAAGTGCTCACTGTGCATCGAGATAAGTTCCTTAGGGGTCTTGTTTCCAAAATGGGGTCATTTGTGGGGAGCTCCAAAGTTTAGCCACACAGGGGCTCTCCAAACACGACATGGTGTCCGCTAACGATTGGAGCTAATTTTCCATTAAAAAAGTCAAATGGCGCTCCTTCCCTTCTGAGCCCTGCCGTGCGCCCAAACAGTGGTTCCCCCCCACATATGGGGCACCAGCGTACTCAGGAAAAACTGGACAACAACTTTTGGCGTCGAATTTATCCTGTTACCCTTGGGAAAATAAAAAATAGCGGGCTAAAAAATGATTTTTTTAGAAACAAAAATGATTTTTTTTATTTTCACTGCTCTGCGTTTATAAACTTCTGTGAAGCACTTGGGGGTTCAAAGTACTCACTACACATCTAGATAAGCTCCTTGGGGGGTCTAGTTTCCAAAATGGGGTCACTTGTGGGGGGTTTCTACTGTTTAGGCACATCAGGGGCTCTGCAAACGCAACATGATGACCGCAGAACATTCTATCAAGTCTGCATTCCAAAATGGCGCTCCTTCCCTTCTGAGCTCTCCCATGCGCCAAAACAGTGGTTCCCCCCCACATATGGGGTATTGGTGTACCCAGGACAAATTGCACAACAACTTTTGTGGTCCAATTTCTCCTGTTACCCTTGGGAAAATAAAAAATAGCGGGCTAAAAAATGATTTTTTAGAAACAAAAATGATTTTTTTTATTTTCACTGCTCTGCGTTATAAACTTCTGTGAAGCACTTGGGGGTTAAGAGTGCTCACAACACATCTAGATAAGTTCCATAACAGGTCTAGTTTCCAAAATGGTGTCACATGTGGGGTTTTTTCACTGTTTAGGCACACAGGGGCTCTCCAAACGCGTCATGGTGTCCGCTAACGATTGGAGCTAATTTTCCATTCAAAAAGTCAAATGGCTCCTTCCCTTCTGGGCCCTGCCGTGCGCCCAAACAGTGGTTTATGACCACATATGAGGTATCTGTGTACTTGGTATAAACTGCCCAACAAATTTTAGGATCCATTTTATCCTGTTGCCCATGTGAAAATGAAAAAACTGAGGCTAAAAGAAAATTTTTGTGAAAAAAAAGTACTTTCGTTTTTTTACGGATCATTTTGTGAAGCACCTAGGGGTTCAAAGTGCTCACTATGCATCTAGATAAGTTCCTTAGGGGGTCTAGTTTCCAAAATGGGGTCACTTTTGGGGAAGCTCCAATGTTTAGGCACACAGGGACTCTCCAAATGCGACATGGCAACCGCTAAATATTCCAGCATATTTTCCATTCAAAAAGTCAAATGGCGCTCCTTCCCTTCTGAGCCCTGCCGTGCGCCCAAACAGTGGTTTATGATCTCATATGAGGTATTTGTGTACTCAGGAGAAATTGCCCAACAAATTTTAGGATCCATTTTATCCTGTTGCCCATGCAAAAATGAAAAAATTGATGCTAAAATAAAATTTTTGTTGGAAAAATTAAAATGTCAATTTTTTCCTTCCACGTTGCTTTAGTTCCTGTGAAGCACCTGAAGGGTTAATAATCTTCTTGAATGTAGTTTTGAGTAGCTTGAGGGGTGCAGTTTTTATAATGGTGTAACTTTTGGTCATTTTCTGCCATATAGACCCCTCAAAGTGACTTCAGATGTGAGGTGGTCCCTAAAAACAATGGTTTTGTAAATTTTGCTGTAAAAATGAGAAATCGCTGGTCAACTTTTAACGCTTATAACTTCCTAACAAAAAAACATTTTGTTTCCAAAATTGTGCTGATGTAAAGTAGACATGTGGGGAATGTTATTTATTAACTATTTTGTGTCATAACTTTCTGGTTTAACAGAATAAAAATTTGAAAATTGCAAAATTTTCAAAATTTTCGCCAAATTTCCATTTTTTTCACAATTAAACGCAAAAATTATCGACCTAAATTTACCACTATCATGAAGTCCAATATGTCACGAAAAAACAGTCTCAGAATCTCTAGGATCCGTTGAAACGTTCCTGAGTTATTACCTCATAAAGGGACACTGGTCAGAATTGCAAAAAATGGCAAGGTCTTTAAGGTCAAAATAGGCTGGGTCATGAAGGGTTAACAGTATCTCCACATGAATCATTCAGATGACAATTGCAGGCTTAGTGGTCACTTGCTGCATACCCAAACATTTCCACTGAGGCCAGTGATATGCCTGCAGCGGTCATATGGAGGATGGATGTGATATAATTACTGCAGGATCACTGTGGACCCCCAGGACATTGGCTTTGTGACTAGATTAGATGATAGCGCTATTTTGTGTGTGGGATTTCGTTTTTACTACCCTTAGCTTGCTAAATCTTGACAGTCCTTTGTAATATTCTTTTTGTGTTGAGGAAAAAAAAAAGCCTATTTGGCTCAGCAAAACTGATGTTATGTCTTGTCTGCCTCTCTTCTTAGCTCCTGGGTATGCTGTGTGCGTGTATCGTGCTATGCAGAAGAACTCGTGATCCGGCCTATGAACTTCTCATTACTGGTGGAACCTATGCATAAACCCACTTGATGACTTGCTCCCTGTGCTTTGGATTCTTCAGCCCTTATTCCCAAGGAATCCACTCTAGGATGAGACTCTCCTTGTCCAAGTAGTTTTTACTCCGCTGATTCTCAGCTATGAGCTAACAGTGGGTTTCCTCTGCCCCTGGACTCTTCTCTACCTTCAGCCTGTCACTTTAATAGTTTCTTTTTATTATTATTTTGAGTTGACTTGTAGGTTTTAGCGTTTTGCTATACGATTACTAGTGAAGTAAAGGCAGCATTGTGATTAAATCATTGCTCTGAATTCAGGTCGGAGTGATATTTTAATAGCTCGCTGCCATGTGTGGTGTTATTTTCTCCCTTTTGGCTGTGGAGTAGTTTAATACCTAGAGATATTTTACTTGCCTGCATCCTTCACACAGTTTTATTATTCTGCACTCTGTGGACAGCCTCATGCAGCAAGCACGGCCAGTATTTTCCAAATTTCTGAGTAATGTTCATGTATGCATTGTTACTTCTACACATGAGAGGGTCTTTTTATCCCCGATATGTAGGTGTTTGACTATGAGGAGCAAACTGATGCGCCCTGGATGTAAAATTGTATCATAAGTGCATTTATCTAGCGGAATGAGACTGAACATTGGATTGATAAAATGTAGCACGCACTATGATATTGGTTTGCACAGAGGATGGTGGAGAAACTGATAATTGCTTTGTAAATCCTGCTGTAGAAGGCAGATTACGTAGTGTTGACATCGCAGAAAGGAAGCATGTACACTTCCACCAAGAATCAGCATTAACCCGACTCGCATAAAAACTTGTCCAAAGGTGTAAAGGTAAATGTTCATACATGTTAGTCATTAATTTATAACTCTTGTAAAAGATACCTTTTCTTTGTCTTGACCGTTTTCTTAAAACGATCCTGGCTGCTCGGCAAGCAGTTCTGGAACTACTTTACCTCCCTCCAAGGAGACAGAATTGTGAAAAGGAGATTTTGGAATTCTGGAAAGTGATTTATTTGTAGCAGACTAGAAAAGCGTTCACACTACAGTTAGTAGGGAGCTTAGTCTTCCACCCAGGCTCACACTCACTTTTTTCACACCTGCTTAATTTGGGTTCTTTTTGTGTCATTAGTCCTGCAGTTAGTCCGTAACACAAATGCACCTCTATTAAAGTGTGTGAAAATGGCCAACGTTCGAGTTCCTTGGCCAGATGCACAATCTGAATAAGATGCAGTTAGTATTTTGTTTTTTCTTTCATAGTCTAAATTTAGGTTCTTTATACAGATCTCTTTCTGTTGGTAATCACCTCTGTGTAGAAATATAGTAGTGACCTTAGCATTCCCCGGATCAATATTGTCTCCATAACAATAAACAATTCTGTAACTGGAACTTGACCTGTAAATAGTGACTGATTCAATAAAACAATACATCAAACTTTGTGTGTGAATAATTTATTTTTAAATCGGGTAATTCTTTTGAAGAGGTTTAGTGCTCAGGACCCCTGCGTGGGCTTCTCCATCTGCCAAGGCTGGCAGTACAGAATCGCCTGGACCACTCTGTACTGGCTTTTGTTTTAATAGCAGTATCTTGAAAAAAAGTTAAATGGGTATTCTGGTCTCAGCAAATATATGGTATACAATTTTGTAATCCTTTTTGTACAAATTTTTCCAAGTTTGATATTTGCTTACTGCAATTCTGTAGGAACCTTCATTGTCTGCTTTGAGTGATCATGTGGTGTACACATTGGGGCACGTTCTTGGTGCACATTAACTTAAGGGTGTGTATACAGGTATCGATTGTGGCCCTTAGCCTGATCTTAAGTGGTTTCTGATGAATTAAAGGGAACCAGTCACATCTAATAACATTAGTAACCTGTATATGTAGTGTTTAAGGGTATGCCACACTAAGCGAGATCGCTAACGAGATCGCTACTGCGTCACCATTTATGACGCAGTAGCGATCTCGTTAGCGACTTAGCTGTGTGTGACATGTAGCAGAGATGTGGCCCCTGCTGAGATGTTTCTGATCGCTTATGAACGTTCTGAGCCGTTTTCTGGTCGTTGGTGTCCTGCTGGTGAGCCTGAATCGCTGAGTGTGACACCCTTTATGAACGACTTCACCAGCGTCGCAGGTGGGACTAGGTTTTCCCAACGAACGCAGAGGTCGTTATACAGATCGCTGATGAGTTGTGTTTGGAATCTAACTAGCGATCACATAGCGATCGCACTAGCGATCTCGCCAGTTAAGTCGTTGTCGTGATCGCTAGTGTGATCACGAAGTGTGGCAGTGCCTTTAATCGGCAGGTAACTATCACGATGAAGGTGTCTGGCTGCTGTACTGAAAGTGCGGCACTCTGGTGAAAAATAACTTTATTACTCCTGGGAGCCGCCAGCTTTCAGTCATACAGGCGTCCTGGCTACAGTAAATATGCCCTGGCACTTTGAACACTGCCACAGGTCTGCAATCATGCACTGTAGAGCTGGCTGATAGTCAAAGTGCTGGGGCTTATTTACACCTGCTGCTCACAGTATAGTGAGCGGTGACTGAATTTTCTTGAGTGCCGCAATTCAATATGCCGGCCGGGCACCTTCATAAACGCTACTTGCATGTTAATAGCATTATCTGATCTGATGGGTTCCCTTTTTAAATTGGATTTTTATTATTATGATGTACAGTATATTATGGGCCTGCTTCAGTCTGAAGACATTTTGAGTTCTTGGCTGTGCGTGATTTTTCTTGGGATTGATATTTTTTAT
>JARQOD010000004.1:345064277-345114227 GCA_033576555.1 Oophaga sylvatica | reverse complement strand
TCTTTGTGGTCCCCAAAAAGAGGACAAATTTTGGCCCTTTCTGGATCTCAAAAGATTAAATCGGCATGTCACGCCGAAATTCCGCATGGAGTCACTTCGCTCCGTTTGGTGGCCCTGTCGCAGAACGCTTTTTGGTGTCAATCGACATTTGCGACGCTTTTTTTGCACTTTCCAATGGGTGGGCCCCCCAACGCTTCCTTCGTTTTGCCATAGGTCAAACCCATTACCAGTTTGTGGCTCTGCTTCGGGTTGGCCTCAGCGCCCAGAGTTTTTAACAAAAATTTCTGGCGCCTATCATGGCATTTCTTCAAAGACAGGGGTTTCGATTTTTCCCCTACCGGGACGACCTTTTAAATTGTGGCCCTCAAAGGAGGAGGCAGTGACTGCTTGCAATCTATCCCTTCAGCTCCTGGAGGACTTCGGGGGCTGGTCAGTTGGGAGGAAGTCGTCTCTGGAATCATCGCAGTCAATCCTGTTTTTTGGGGATGCACTTCGACACAGTACGAGAAAGTGGTGTCTCTGCCTCCAGACAAGCAAGCATGTCTCCTTCGACATGTACGGTTATTGAAGTCTTCGACAGCGATGTCTCTTCGAGGGTGTATGCGCCTTCGGGGTTTGATGGATGGTCCATGGAGCCACTTCCGTTTTGCGCAGTTTCTTCCAGGCCCTCCAAAGGCTCATTCTGAGCGTTGGGATCGATTGCAGACTTCGATGGTTTGCAGTCTCATCATCTCCCACAGGGTGCGGAGTCTTTTAGGATGGTGGTTACGTCCGAGCGTTATCCCTGGGGAAGTCTTTCCCCCCTCCGAGGTGGTCGGTCATAACCACCGATCCCCACCCTGACGGGCTGGGGAGGTGTCTGGACGATCTCTGGTTTCAGGGGTATTGTCGTCGGAGGGGTCTCCTGCCGATCAACATCCTGGTTTGAGGGCAATTTTCCTTTGCCTCCAACATGGATGGTCCCTTTAACGGTCTGCCAGTCCGAGTGCAGACAGGGCAATGCGACGGCGGTCCCTGTATATCGACCTCTAGGCGGGGCAGGAGTTCCAGGCTCATGGTGGGTTTTCTCGGATCCTGGTTATGGGCCGATACCAGAGTGCCAGCCTTCGCTGCGATCCACATTTCAGAGTTCAGAATCACGGCAGACTTTCTCAGTCGCGAGAAGATGGATCCGGAGAATGGAGTCTTCATCTGGAGATTTTTGCACTGCTGTGCTCCCTTTGGGGGAACTCCCCAAGTGGATTTGATGGCATCCAGGTTCAATGCCAAGTAACCGACTTTCATGTCCAGGTACAAGGACCCGAAGGCTGTGACGGTGGATGCTCGGGTGGTCCGTTGGACCAATTCGAGCTAATCATGTGTTCCTGCCGATACCCTTATTTCCTTGGGTTGTGTCGGATCAGACTGGAGAGAATCCCTGTTTATGTTGATAGCCCCAGATTGGCCAAGGAGGATGTGGTTCTCGACACTGGTGTCGCTTCTAACAGCGCCTACTTTTCCACTTCCTCTTCGCCCGGACCTGTTAACCCAAGGGCCCGTTCGTCATCCGGACCTGAGGTCTCTGCATTTGACGGGGTGGATCTTAAGACCGAAATATTGACCGTCAAGGTTTTTCAGCCAAAATCATTGCCACTTTGCGGGCTGCCAGAGGTCCGGCTCCTACTAGGATTTATCACAAAGTCTTGGGAAGCCTTCTTTTTGTGGTGTTCGGGTTCTTCAAGGAACCCGAGGATTCTTTCCATTCCCAATTTGTTGGCCTTTTGCAGTACGGGCTGGACAAGGGTTTGGCAGTTAGCACTCTGAAGGGTCAGGTTCTGCCCTGCTTTTGCTTTTCGGAAGGCTATCGCCTCACGTAGGGACGTACGTTCCTTTTTTCGCGGAGTAACCCGTCAGTTTCCGCCGCGGAGGCACCTGTGTCGTCTTGCCGGCTCAATCTTGTATTGGAAGCTCTTCAACATGGGCCTTTTGAGCCTATGGACTCTGCTAGCTTTTCTTTGCTATCTTGGAAGGTTGCCTTTCTAGTGGCGGTTACCTTTTTGAGAAAGGTTTTTCAGAGTTGGCGGCTCTTTCTTGCTTGCCTCCTTTCCTGGAGTTTCACCCGGATCGCGTAGTACTTCACACACGGGGCGACTTACTACCTAAGGTGCCCTCGCTCTGTCCGGAGCCGAGGAATGCGAAGGAACGGGCCTTGCACAAATTGGATTTGGTGCGAGCTTTGAAGTTCTATTTGTTTATTACTCAAAATTTTCGGAAGTCGGAACTCTCTGTGATTCCAGCAGGTCGTCAGCGTGGTCAACGAGCTTCCAAGGACTCTATAGCTCGTTGGATTCGGTCGGCCTTTTTAGAGGCTTACCGACTTAAAAGCGAACCTTGCCCGATTAAGATTCGAGCTCACTCCACGAGGGCTGTGGCTTCCTCGTGGGCTTTTCATCAAGGGGCCTCCGCAGCTCAGCTCTGCCGAGCGGCGACCTGGCGTTCCGTCCACACGTTTATAAAGTTTTATAAGGTGGACGTCAGTGCTTCCGCTGCTGTGGCCTTAGGGTCCTGCAGGCGGCCGTAGCTTAAAGTTCTAGTTAACTTGTATTTGGCGCCTATTGCGCATTTTATCTAGGTTGTTGGGATTCTGCCTTTTCTGTTTTTTCCCACCCTTAATTTTTGGACTGCTTTGGGACGTCCCACTAGTAATGACTGTGTCTCCCTTCCTTCATCTGCAGCTGAAAGACGGATTTTGGTAAGAACTTACCTGTAAAATCCTTTTCAGCGAAGAAGGAAGGGAGACACAGATCCCTCCCATGGCAGAAGTGTGTTGTTGTTTTCAGATGCGGCGTGACCCTTCTCTGATAGCTATTATCTGGGCTGAGGTCGACGCGCTAAGGCTCTGTTCCAGCATCGCCAGCTCATCGTAGTGATCAGGTACAGTGAGTAGTACCTGGAACTGTGTGGTTTTTGCCTACATGCATGCATAACCTGTATTCTTGTGTTTTTTTCTCTGAATTCCTTCAGAAGGGGTTATGTTGCTCCGCTGGTGATATTGCTCTTCCTTAAGCTTGTGTACAACTGGAGAGCTGAGTAGGAGGAGCCCGAGCTGGAGGGGCCGGTCAACACTCTTTTTAATCTGAGGTGTCTATCTCATCTGGGCTCCGCCTACCCACTAGTAATGACTGTGTCTTCCTTCCTTCTTCGCTGAAAAGGATTTTACAGGTAAGTTCTTACCAAAATCCATCTTTTTTTTATTTTCACAAGGGTAGAAGGAACAATTGCACTACACAATTTGTTTTGTGATTTCTCCTGTGTGTGCAGATACTCAATATATATACTCCCTCCCTTCCGAGCTCTGCCGTGCGCCCAAACAGTGGTTCACCCCCACATATGGGGTATCAGCGTACTCAAGACAAATTGCTCAACAACTTTTGGGGTCCAATTTCTTCTGCTACCCTTGGGAAAATAAAAAAAAATTGGATCTGAAGTATTTTGTGAAAAAAGTTAAATGTTCATTTTTTTTTTTTTTTTAAACATTCCAAAAATTCCTGTGAAGCACCTGAAGTGTTAATGAACTTCTTGAATGTGGTTTTGAGCACCTTGAGGGGTGCCGTTTTTAGAATGGTGTCACTTTTGGGTATTTTCTATCATATAGACCCTCAAAGTGACTTCAAATGTGATGTGGTCCCTAAAAAAAAAAAATGGTGTAAAAATGAGAAATCGCTGGTCAAAGTTTAACCCTTATAACTTCTTAAAAAAAAAAATTTGATTCCAAAATTGTCCTGATGTAAAGTAGACATGTGGGAAATGTGATTAAGTAACTATTTTGTGTGACAAATTTCTCTTTTTTAAGGGCATAAAAATTCAAAGTTTGAAAATTGCAAAATTTTCGCCATATTTGATTTTTTTCATAAATAAACGCAAGTTTATATCGAGGAAATTTTACAACTAACATGAAGTACAATATGTCACGAGAAAACGATCTCAGAATCGCGAAGATCCGTTGTAGCATTCCAGAGTTATAACCTCATAAAGAGACAGAATTGGCCCGGTCATTAACGTGCAAACCACCCTTGGGGGTTAAGGGGTTAATTGGCTGTAAGCCGTAATCCTCAACATTAACAGAAATAAACACTTGAAATAAATCACTCTGTTTGTAATGACTCTATAATGAGTTTCACTTTTTGTATTGAAGAACTGAAATAAATTAACTTTTTGATGATATTCTAATTTAGTGAGAAGCACCTGTATATTAGTGCACTGCGTGTGCAGTATATTCCCAGGAGTCTGCGCCTTTTCATTTTTCATTGTGCTAGGGCAGCGGTGTTTCTCACATTTGTTTTTCACAGTTTTTTAGAAGTCTTTGTTTACTTTCTGAACTTTGAAAGGAATTGTTGAGTGGTCAAAACATCTCTGAGTAGTATGTAATTCAATGTTTTGAGGGTTTTCCCAACCAAATTAGTGTTGTCTGGTAGTTTTCATCATTTATAAATTCTGTCACGTGAGGACCATTTATACAAAGGATAACAATTCTTTCAAATCACTTTCCAGAATAAGCTTTGCTGTGTACATGAGGTATAACACTATATCTGACCTTTATATCTCATGTATACTGCATTCACATCAGTTTTTTCCTTTGCAGGCTTTTTCTCTTAATCTTCAATTGACACTGAGCTGCTGGGAAGTGACTAGCTGCTATAATGTCCCCCATACACAGCACACCACACAGAGATGTATTCCATTTTGCTTAATTCATTAGTTATCATAGAGACATAGTCGCAGCATGGAGGACTTTATACAAAAGTAGTAATGGGAATCAAATCCAGGAGTAAGGTAAAAGACTTGTGGACAACTCAGCACAATGGTTTTGTGTGTCCCTCTGCTTATTTCCCCATTGTGCTCTTCACTCCTCTTTCCTCTTGTCAATAGAATAGGAGGTGTAAGCTGAGAGCAGTGAGCTGATAGGAGGTCTAAGCTGACTGCAGTGAGCTGATAGGAGGTCTAAGCTGACTGCAGTGAGCTGATAGGAGGTCTAAGCTGACAGCAGTGAGCTGATAGGAGGTCTAAACTGACAGCAGTGAGTTGATAGGAGGTCTAAGCTGACAGCAGTGAGCTGATAGGTCTAAGCTGACAGCAGTGAGCTCATAGGAGGTCTAAGCTGACAGCAGTGAGCTCATAGGAGGTCTAAGCTGAGAGCAGTAAGCTCATAGGAGGTCTAAGCTGACTGCAGTGAGCTCATAGGAGGTCTAAGCTGACTGCAGTGAGCTCGTAGGAGGTCTAAGCTGACTGCAGTGAGCTGATAGGAGGTCTAAACTGACAGCAGTGAGTTGATAGGAGGTCTAAGCTGACAGCAGTGAGCTGATAGGTCTAAGCTGACAGCAGTGAGCTCATAGGAGGTCTAAGCTGACAGCAGTGAGCTCATAGGAGGTCTAAGCTGAGAGCAGTAAGCTCATAGGAGGTCTAAGCTGACTGCAGTGAGCTCATAGGAGGTCTAAGCTGACGCAGTGAGCTCGTAGGAGGTCTAAGCTGACTGCAGTGAGCTGGTAGGAGGTCTAAGCTGACTGCAGTGAGCTCATAGGAGGTCTAAGCTGACTGCAGTCAGCTGGTAGGAGGTCTAAGCTGACTGCAGTGAGCTGATAGGAATTCTAATCATAGGGGTCTAAGCTGACAGCAGTGAGCTCATAGGAGGTCTAAGCTGACTGCAGTAACCTCATAGGAGGTCTAAGCTGACTGCAGTGAGCTGATAGGAGGTCTAAGCTGACTGCAGTGAGCTGATAGAAATTCTAGTCATAGGGGGTCTAAGCTGACTGCAGTGAGCTGATAGGAGGTCTAAGCTGACTGCAGTAAGCTCATAGGAGGTCTAAGCTGACTGCAGTGAGCTCATAGGAGGTTTAAGCTGACTGCAGTGAGCTGGTAGGAGGTCTAAGCTGACTGCAGTGAGCTCATAGGAGGTCTAAGCTGACTGCAGTTTCTTATATTCTTCTGTACTATTAATTTATGCAAAGTTTGTTGAAAGAAGAGTTCCTTTTTAAGTTACAAACACTATTTAGTGGTCGTGAGACTATAACAGAAATAGATGACTAAAAGAATGTTTTTGTAATAGAGATGATATCTGTATAGTAAAAAAAAATTCTAATGATGAAAGACTTAAAGGAGCTAACCAAAATAATATGTAATAAAATGTATTGAATAATCATCAAAAAATCCATCGGCATGGAAAAAGGTAAAAAAAAAAATAGAAAAGATGAGGTTTACAAAGAAGTTTTTCATTAAGCTAAGGATTGAGATGACTGTTTTTCTTATGTGAAATAAAAAAAAAATATTTTCATCAGGGTGTTGGATCACATTTTCACTAGTGTTTGATCAGTGTGTGTTTTTTATTCATGAGTGATTTTCTCATTAGCCAAAAAAGAATCGACAGCACACTGACAATTGAACGCCATATTGAATGCATTCAGATGTTTTGAAATATTTTTCCTTATTGATGTTGCAATTTTGCTTGTATGTGTCATGTGTTATGAGTTCTAAGGGGTAACGTTTCTCGTTGTGGAGAGTCATATGCCAGTATAAGGAGGCTCATAAGCCATGTAATGCTTCTCTGGAAAATATGCAAATTGACTCTTCAGAGAGGAAGAGGACATGAACTCTAGTGCCACCTATTGGAAATAGCAATCCTAAAAGTCAATATCGACCCTGTAACAAGCCTTGCTATATGAGTTTGTGTAAAAACTTTATCCTAAATCATCAAATTCTTGGCATAAATTGTACTTATGGGGTCTTAAAGGGAACTTGTCTTATGTTGGCTGCCTGATCCACGGGCAGTGTGTAATGGACACATAAGTGTTGCCTGGGCTCCCTGTTTGCAGGGAGACCAGGCAAGGATGATGACAGTTGTAGTTAGCACCCAGTGTCTGGGAATAGCGCTAACTGTACTGCTTTTCCTAGCCGCCAGAGCATTTAATTCTAGTATGTGTAATGGTTTTTGGGGTTGATGTCAGCTGTGTAATGTCAGCTGCCATCAATCCCTGGTGTAAGTAATGGAGAGGTGTCTATTAGACACCCCCACTACTAAGCCAGACCTGGCGAGACTCAGCGACTGTGAAGAGCGGTGATGGTAGTAACATTACCGCTTTTCACAGTCGCCAAGCGCAGTGCAAGACCCGGAATATCTGAAGAGCGGTGACGTTACTGATGTCATCGCTCTTCAGAGTCAATGCGTCTCCTTCTGTGCAGCGGAACCAAAAGTGGCTGTAGGCAAAGGTTATGGAACATCAGAATGAGGTTCCGTAGCCTTTGGTCGTCTTAATCCCTGGACTACATCGGATTTGGTGGAATATAGAGGACCTGCGTAGGATTTTTTTCCTTTTTGAATAAAGTGGTGAACAAGAGAATATCTTGAGGAGTGTTTATTTAACTAAAGTATTTTTTGTGTTGTTTTTTATTACTGGATTAGTAATGGGGGTGTCTGCTTGATCCCTCTCCATTACTAAAACCAAGACTTGATGCCATCTGCGTTTTTGGACAATTCACAGCTAACATCGACATCAACTACCATTACCTTTACTGCCACCACACCAGGGCAATCAGAAAGAGTCAAAGTGAAGCTGTGATTATGTTATACTAGTTATACTAAAAATAGGCCCGATGCTATCTCATCGGGAGTGCGGTGAAAGAAGCAGCGGATATGTAAGCATGCGCGGGTACACCGCGCAGTTATGGCTGTTACTGGGAATAGCGGTGACATGTCTGTCACTTGCACAGGCGCAGTTCGTGGCTGTAAGGCTGTTACTGCGGCTGCACAAGTAAAACATAGACATCACTGCTATTCCCCACTTAGGCGCAGTAACAGCCGCGTCGTTTCCACGCATGTGTGGGTAGAGCGTCCAGTTGTGGCTGTTACTGCGCATGCGCGGGAATAGTGGTGACGTGCATGTCACTTGCGCAGGTGCAGTTCACGGACTTGTGGCCACGATCTGTGCCTGCGCAAGTGACACTGCCGCGGTGCCTTATGGGATTCGGGGACAGCGGCTGGAAGTCCCAACTGGCGATTATTATAATAGATAGTTGTAGGTTACAAGAAGTGAGGTGAGTGTAACACAAGTGTACAAAGATATTATTCAGTCACCATGTGACAAGTGGGCCTGTGTAACTTCAAAAGTCAGGGCTGAATTTTAGTCCCAGTCCAGCCCTGACCAATTCCCATCTCATACATTTATGGTACATCTACACAATATATAGCAGATGTCTATCCCACCATTGTGACTTGCATGTATGTTGAGGACGGGTATGTTCTCCCACTGTTTGCGTGGGTTTCTTCCATGTTCTCTGGTGTTCTTCCACACGCCAAAGACATACTGATAAGGAATTTAGATTGTGAGCCCCATTGGGGACAGTGTTGATAATGTGTGTAAAGCAATGCGGAATAAGATAGCTCTATATAAGAAAAGCATAATAAATAAATTCTCAGTCAAGAGATGGTCACAGTTCCCATTCACTTGTATTGGAATTAGGATTACCTTTCAAGGAAAAGCATCATGTGACAGGGCCCCATTCTTGAGATAAACATGAGTCCCATTGGTGGGATACGCATCTACTGTGCATTTATGGATATGGCTATGCCATAAATGTACAAAATGGGAATATCTCTTTAAGGCCACATTCACACCTTTAGTATTTGCTGATTATTTTACATCCTTATTTGTCAGCCAAACCAGGAGTGGGTGATAAATACAGAAGTGGTGACGTGTTTCTATTATGCTTTTCCTCTGATTGTTCCACTCCTGGTCTTGGCTTACAAATGCTGACGCAACATACTGACCAAATACTGAACTTGTGAGCATGGCTTTAGGATGAGTTCAGACATGTTGGATTTGATGTGGATTTGAATTACAGATTCCAATCACAAAGTTACGTGTGAAGAAAAGCTATTATTGTTATTATAAACTAAATTAATTTTATAAACGATAGCCTCCTACTCTGAAGACTGAGTGAAAAATCTCTGGGGCATCATTCAGCCATGTTATAACATTATTCAGGGTACAGTAAAGATTTATATCTTAGTACCGTCTTCAGATGTTGTATTAGTCTTTGCCTGATGAAGAGACCTGAGTAGTCTCGAAAGCTTGCAGTTTACCATCTTTTCAGTTAGCCATTAAAAGGTATCAACCACTGAGGACTCTCAATTCTAAATATTTTTCTATTCAGGGTAAAGTTCTGAACATTCTTTATCTTGCCAATTTTGATTGTTTCAACTTTCCTTCTGCTGTGTATTTCATGTTGTGCTTTCTTGATCTGTGACACAGAAAACTTTATAGCTGAAGGTGTTATTTCCTCACTCCCCTTTTATCAACATTTACCTTAATGTGTCATATTCCTGTATCCTTTTCCTGCACCGAATGCAGGTGAAATACAACCTTCCAATGTTATACGCTGTGCAGTTTACTGCAGGTGATCCGACAGGGATATGAAATGGCTTTAGCTGCAGTGTTCTCTCATATTTAACATGCTGAAGGGGTTGCGCACAACCGGACATCCCCTCCTTCATCACATCAGGTCACCATTTAAAATGGTTACTCACCTCCAGCAGCGATGTTGGCACCGCTATGGGTCACATGACAAGGTTGTGTCACGTGACCACTACAGCCAATCAATGTCCAATATAATCGGCTGCAGTTCATCAAAATTCCATCAGAGCGGATTGTTGATTGGCTGCAGCGGTCACGTGACATAATGTTGTGTGACCTGCAGGGAATTTCGGCGCTGACATTGCAGGAATGGCGTCACTGTGGGAGGTGAGTATTATTTTTTTTTATTTTAAACGAGGTCTTGAAAGGAGTTGTAAGCTGGAGTTGTCTGCTAGCGGAAAACCCCTTTAATGCTATGATAGAAAGGTGTCAAACATCGGCTACTGGTCTGAGTGCTCATGCTAATGTGTAGCCCTGGTGTAAGGCACACGCAGTACCCTGGAGAGTGTATGGCGAGACAGCAGTTTAATGCTAAATATTCATTCACTCAACATATACTAGACACACCCTTAGGGTAGTGGAGTTTACTCTTGAGGGAGTGGTCAAGGTAGTATGTGTTGGAGTGATTTAGTCAGTCTGTGTCTAGACTTCAGAGAGAGAGGACGTCTGGAGGGAGGAAGGAGTCCAGCCTGCTCTATCATCAGTTCAGATCGTGGAGGCTGGTACAGGTGGTCTCATTCACCTTAGCCCAGTCAGAGCTGTACCTCATCAGCATACACTGGAAGGAAAGAAGAAGTTTAGTGCAGAAAGTCTTCAGCATCCTGTCTAAAGGACGGTATCAGGTTCAGAGACGTGCTCCTGCCTATTGATAACTGAGCATCTGTAACTAACTTCGTAGAAAGGAAAAGAAAGAAGTGACTACTCGACCCTTGGCTAGTGTGAGTGCTTATGTTACCAGCGTGGACAAGGCGAAAGGCACAGTGGTTTATTGGATTAGTGCTTACGGATTGCAGAAGTCCTGCACATTGCTACCGGTCACTGGGGACCGAAGGATCACTACTGTTTCAAGCATAGTGATAAGAAAACCAGGAATTTACCGGACCCTAGGTCGCGGCAAACAAGCCCCTTATAGTCAGTACGTAACTGGGGTCAGGGGAGTGAAGACTTTGAATCAGTGCACGATAAGATAAGAATTCAGCTCCCTCGCAGGAAGGCTCCTAACACAAAGCTGACTGGGTGGTACAGCTATAGATTAGCTGGAGATTTTGAGGGAACTACGCTTCAGGCTGGTTGTACTCGTTGTATTGGAAGTAAAGGAGGCCCCTAACTTGTCCAGCTGCTGTCTCAAGATACACTCTCCTTGGATCAGCCTCCCTGGGACCTGCCTGAACATCTTACAAGTAAAGGTATGGAAAGACGCTGACCGTGTGAGACTGAGTTATTATTGCATGCCTGCACAATCCCTACCTAACTACCGACCTGAGGGAAGAGTCCCACCTGTAGGGGACCCGACATCTAGCTGCCTCACCATCCCCTCAGAGATCTACAGCAGCGCTGGTATAAATTACCAGAAGACTACAGGTGGCGTCACGAACTGTATATAAACCTATCCCCTGTAAATATTCCCCCAACATACGCCAGACCGCCAGGGCCACAGACCGAGCCACCGCTACCTGTGACAAAATCCCCATAGACTTCTACGGGCTCGGCTCTGAGTACCCCATTGCCCTGGTAACCCACAATTGTGGTGGCGGGTCGACACAACAACTTGGCGTCACGAACAGGATGCGAAACTCGCAGAATTGCGAGCCCTGTGTGCCTAAGGAATTGTTTTTGTGAGAAGGACTGTTTGCACTTTTGGCGCCAAAATCGCCATTTTTGTCGCCATATTCGCGCCCTCAGGCGCTGGAGAAGAAGGTGGGCGTACCTTCGTGGGCGTCTACCCCCCTGTGGCGCGAAGAAAATGCCTGCCCTCTCAAAGTGCTATTACAATATGCGATCCTGCCCTACAGCAAAGGAGGTCCGCCTCCTCTTCACCTTCCCTGCGAGGAGGAGGAGACGCAAATCCCACCTCCACGGAAGAGACCGGATGTCTCCGCAGGAAGAAGAAAGAATCTTCTGGAACATCATGGAAGCAGGACGTGTGCAGCCGAGCGGGGAAGCGGAGGAAGGCAGGCCCCGTGCCCCAGCCAAGCTGCCACCATCACAGGAGTCTTCTGTGATCCTGCACCTGCAACAGGCGTTGCTAGAGATAAGAGAAGAAAATGCACGCCTGAAGAAGA
This sequence comes from Oophaga sylvatica, assembly GCA_033576555.1. Taxonomy (NCBI): domain Eukaryota; kingdom Metazoa; phylum Chordata; class Amphibia; order Anura; family Dendrobatidae; genus Oophaga; species Oophaga sylvatica. The sequence continues at coordinate 345,102,502 of JARQOD010000004.1, read as the reverse complement.
TGGTCCAGCACCAAACTGGACTGGAGGAGATTGAGAGACGCCGATGTAACCTGATGCAGTGGCGACTGTGGAACACAGCGTCCTCTCCCCTCAACGAACCCCCACGATTCCAGATACCGAAGAGTCTGCTGCCCAAGGCGAAGGAGCAACCGGAGGCTGCCCCCGAAAGTACCGATCCCGATCCCACCGGTGAAGCGGTGGAAGCGAAGGAGGTTGAGGAGGTACAGCCAATCCCGGAACGCCCGGCCAAGAGGCCGCAGCAGATGATCGGTCCCCGGCAGGGACACCGGAGGGGTCCTGTCCGTCACTACCAGATGTGGACTGGGACGAAATGGCGCGCCTGGATGACGTCGCTTATACCGCCCAGTGGGAACAGGAATGGCAGAGTCGTGAGGAGAAGAAGAAACGCCAGCAGGAGGAAGAGCGGGAAACTCAGAGGAACCGTCAGCGACAATATGCCGAGCTGATCGCGGACAAAGAGAGTGTCCGGAGAGATAAAGGTACCCTGAGGGAACCGCGGCGGCAGGGGTGTGTGACTGAGTTCCAGCTCCGGAAGGGCTGGGGCTTTATCCGTGAACCGGGCCTCTACCCAGCGGTCTTTGTCAGCAGGCGTGACGTAGAATCCCACCTGCCGCAAGGCCATCCCGGGAGGGACTTAGCAAATGGAGATATCGTCACATATACGCGGCACTGGGGAATGAAGGGATGGTATGCCCTTAACGTCACCATCGTCCGTGACCCCGTCCCAGACGCAGGTACCGTCACCATTACCGCAGCGTCCCCGTCTCCAGCTCAAGCAGCATCCGGCCGTGCCCCAGCATCGCCCCCTGCAAATTCATCGCAACAAGCGACCCAGATTTCATCGCAAATTAAAGCCACCTCTACATCGCAACATGCGACCCAGTCTCAATCGCAATCCCTGACGCGGTCCATATCGCTAACTGTGATTGAAACGCAATCGGTGTCACGTGAAGAAAATGTACCCGTTGCGCCCCTAGAGGTTCGCACCAGAACTGTGGCGACCCAGACCCTAATCGCAGCACATGATTTGCTAGTCCTGGGATCTAGGGCCCATTGCATTGTTCCAGCCCCCGGGGTGGAAAGTGTATTTGCAGAGAATGAATAGATAGTAAAGAAAAAGTGGTGAGATCCATATCGGGTCTACCAAAAGTAAAAAAGTTTGAAATGTTTTATAAAGTTTTGCACAAATTATATAGTGAATATATATATTTCTACTGTAGAATGCCCGGCTGGGTAAATGATAAACAGTAACTAGAAAAGTTGCACTTTCGTATTATGTGATTTGATATAATATGTCTTTGGTTTTACATTGGACTTGGAGGTTGAGGACTGCGCCAACCCAGAACTTACTTGTAAATAGTTGCGCTTCGGTGCTTTCTCTTGGTTTTACATAAACCAGTCACAACTACCTCTGAAAACAAAACCCGTGTGGTGTGGCACTGAGTGAGGTCTGCAATCGGATGTCCTGCAGCCCACCCAGGACCCACGTTGAAGGTTTGGTGCGGGTCCTTCACAAGTATACCGTATATTTATTAAATGCTATTTGATACTTTTGTATTTCTATGTGTAAAATGTTATTGTTCGCAACGTTCAAGATATTCTCACCTCCCGGATGGGAAGAAGTTATTGTTTAAATGTTTATTGCATAAACAAAATGTCTCTTTTGTATTTTACAGCCCGGGAGTGCTGTCTTTTACCATGGGGGAATGTGTAGCCCTGGTGTAAGGCACACGCAGTACCCTGGAGAGTGTATGGCGAGACAGCAGTTTAATGCTAAATATTCATTCACTCAACATATACTAGACACACCCTTAGGGTAGTGGAGTTTACTCTTGAGGGAGTGGTCAAGGTAGTATGTGTTGGAGTGATTTAGTCAGTCTGTGTCTAGACTTCAGAGAGAGAGGACGTCTGGAGGGAGGAAGGAGTCCAGCCTGCTCTATCATCAGTTCAGATCGTGGAGGCTGGTACAGGTGGTCTCATTCACCTTAGCCCAGTCAGAGCTGTACCTCATCAGCATACACTGGAAGGAAAGAAGAAGTTTAGTGCAGAAAGTCTTCAGCATCCTGTCTAAAGGACGGTATCAGGTTCAGAGACGTGCTCCTGCCTATTGATAACTGAGCATCTGTAACTAACTTCGTAGAAAGGAAAAGAAAGAAGTGACTACTCGACCCTTGGCTAGTGTGAGTGCTTATGTTACCAGCGTGGACAAGGCGAAAGGCACAGTGGTTTATTGGATTAGTGCTTACGGATTGCAGAAGTCCTGCACATTGCTACCGGTCACTGGGGACCGAAGGATCACTACTGTTTCAAGCATAGTGATAAGAAAACCAGGAATTTACCGGACCCTAGGTCGCGGCAAACAAGCCCCTTATAGTCAGTACGTAACTGGGGTCAGGGGGAGTGAAGACTTTGAATCAGTGCACGATAAGATAAGAATTCAGCTCCCTCGCAGGAAGGCTCCTAACACAAAGCTGACTGGGTGGTACAGCTATAGATTAGCTGGAGATTTTGAGGGAACTACGCTTCAGGCTGGTTGTACTCGTTGTATTGGAAGTAAAGGAGGCCCCTAACTTGTCCAGCTGCTGTCTCAAGATACACTCTCCTTGGATCAGCCTCCCTGGGACCTGCCTGAACATCTTACAAGTAAAGGTATGGAAAGACGCTGACCGTGTGAGACTGAGTTATTATTGCATGCCTGCACAATCCCTACCTAACTACCGACCTGAGGGAAGAGTCCCACCTGTAGGGGACCCGACATCTAGCTGCCTCACCATCCCCTCAGAGATCTACAGCAGCGCTGGTATAAATTACCAGAAGACTACAGGTGGCGTCACGAACTGTATATAAACCTATCCCCTGTAAATATTCCCCCAACATACGCCAGACCGCCAGGGCCACAGACCGAGCCACCGCTACCTGTGACAAAATCCCCATAGACTTCTACGGGCTCGGCTCTGAGTACCCCATTGCCCTGGTAACCCACAATTGTGGTGGCGGGTCGACACACTAAGGCCTGTCCACCACCAAATCTGCCTGCAATAGACACATGAGCATCAGAACAGGAACATGTCACACTGGAAGGAGGTGGGCTGATTTGATGAATCAGGTTTTCTTTTACAAAATGTGGATGGTCGAGTGCATGCATGCACATTGTTCACCAGGGACCCACCATGGATGATGGCTGAGGCAGTTGGCAACACGGTGGCTCAGTGGGTAGCACCACAGACTGGCAGCGCTGGGGTCCCACCAAGGATAACGTTTCCAAGTAGTTTGTATGTTCTCCCGCTTTTGTTTGAGTTCTCCGGTTTCCTCCCATAATCCAAAGACATAATTATAGGGAACTTAGATTGTGAGCCAGAGGGGACAGTGATGATAATGTCTGTAAAGTGCTGTGGAATTAATGGTGCTATATAAGTGAGTATAATTAAATAAAAGTGTGATGCAGAAGTCTAGCGATGGGTTGATGGCTCCTGAGACAAGGCAAGTATTTCTAAACCATGGACCGCTAGCACTCCCTGAGTTCCTTCCATCAGTCCATTACTGAATCCCTTATCACCCAGTCACATGTATTGTGTTTTAAGAAAATACTGAGATATAATTAGTTTGCTTTTTGAGGCCTTGATTTTTCATACTTATACAAAGTTATACATTCTTACAATATGCGTTTGTTTTACATTTTTGTATGGAGCTATTTTATTGCTCTGACCTTAATCCTAGCCTCAACTCTAATTAGGAATAGAAAAAGTATGTATAAAACTTAACATTTATTACAATATTTGTGGGGGGGGTTTATTTACAGGGGACACTTTTTTCAATGTAGGACATCTTTTCCAGCAGATCGGTGAGTGGAGAGGCAGAGAGCTGCTGGAGAGCATAGTGCAGCACATGTGCAGAGGGCAGATAAGTCAATTCTGTTATTGCCTGTGCAGAATCCAGCAGGTGAGAGAAGTTTGTCACTTGTCTGCTGTGCACTCCATAGGCAGCGACGAAATGACGAAGCTCACTTCTTTATACTGAGAGCTTTTTCATCTTGCTGGCGAGCACTCACTGCGTCTGGGTGCTACGTTAAGAAGAAGCAGCTCATTTGACAGTGGGGGAAGAGGTCAACATTTTTGCACCACCACAGAATTTTGTGCCCGGGCCGTATCCCCTTTCACCCCCCTCTCTCAATGCTACACCACTAGTGCGATGCACTGACCAATGTTCTCCTGGGAAAACTTGGGTCCTGACCAGGGGAGAACAAATCATTGGTGTAACCTGTGCGGCCGCACAGGGGCCCAAGAGGTGAGGGGGCCCATTTATACCTCCAAAGCAGGTGCAATTTTGCATTGTTAGGAGCCCCTGAGCTGCAAAGTGCCCATATATTGTTCTTGCATAGGAGCCCTTTTCTGTCTGTGTCCTCCTGTGTCCTGACATCCACGTGTTACAAGTAAAGTGCCATCTACCTAAAGTTTGCAGACCTAGTACAAGGCTTCAGTATTATGAATAATTGGTGTATCCACTAGTGATTAGCGAGCACTTGAATGCTTGAGTGCTCGCTACTCGAATCAAGCAGGTCGGATGCTCGGGCAGGCTTAACTCGAGTAACGAGTACAACAGAAGTCAATAGGAGACTAGAGCATTTTTCTGGAAGTCCCTAACAGGAGTACTGGGGGGGGGCAGGAAAATCGCTGAAATGGATGAAAACAGTGCTCAAATGGAAAGGGGAACAGCATGGAGAAGGCGCCTGGACGCATCTCTAACTCCCAGGTCACTGCTGGGAACAATGTTGTCAGAGTATTACTCCACTTTTATGGACTGACAGGAAAAAATGTTAGGAAGCATTCTTTCCTGTTTAATGACTTGTTTATATCACAAAAGTATAAAGAGAGAAGAAAAAAAAAACACCTCATCCATCCCTTAATAGCCAGGCCATCACTCAACGTATTTCCCCGTTGCTTATGACTACAGTAATTAACCCGTTTCTGACGTTGGGCGTAATAATACGATTGGAGTACTGAGACTATTGAAGAATGCAAAAAGTAAAAAAAAAAAAAAAGTTCTAAAATTATTACAAAAATTAAAAAATATAAAAGTTCAAATCAACCCCCCTTTTGCCCCATCTAATATATAAAGCTGAATGTATGTATGTGTGTATGTATGTGGGTATGTTTGTCCGGGATTGGAATCCGCACCGTCGCACTTACGGGCATGAAATTTTGCACGCCCGCACGTCTCGACCCCGAAAGCGTCCTAGGCTATGTTTTGAATCGAAATTTTAACCCCGCGCATTCCAAATCGCCAAACAATTTTGGCCCTATCTACATAATGGGGAGAAAGCTGAATGCTTGTGTGTATGTCCGGCATAGGAATCTGCATTTACGGGCATGAAATTTTGCACACCCGCACGTCTCGACCCCGGGAGCGTCATAGGCTAGGTTTTGAGTCGAAATTTTAACCCCGCACATTCCAAATCGGCAAATAATTTTGGCCCGGGATAGGAATCTGCACCGTTGTACTTACGGGCATGAAATTTTGCATGCCCGCACATCTCAACCCCAGGAGCATCATAGGCTATGTGTTGAATGGAAATTTTAACCCCCGCACGTTCCAAATCGCCAAACAATTTTGGCCCTATCTACATAATGGGGAGAAAGCTGAATGCTTGTGTGTATGTCCGGCATAGGAATCTGCATTTACGGGCATGAAATTTTGCACACCCGCACGTCTCTACCCCAGGAGCATCATAGGCTGTGTTTTGAGTCGACATTTTAACCCCACGTGTTCAAAATTGCGCGCATTAAAAACACACACACGTCTGGTATTTTTATCTTTTAAAAATAAATATCTGATTAATAACCAGCCAAACTACTAAGACCAATTTTGTTATAAATTTGCCATATAGGGAAATAAGACAGAAATGTCAGTCACAATGAGCTGTATATTATTTGTATGTGTGAGGTAATATATACTGCCAGAGGGGAATGTTTTCTGTTGGCTGGAGAATTATCAGGCTGCCTATAGCAACCAATCACAGCTCAGCTTCTATTTTGCGACAGGACATTAATATGACCATATAGGGAAATAAGACAGATGTCAGTCACATGAGCTGTATATTATTTGTATGTGTGAGGTAATATATACTGCCAGAGGGGAATGTTTTCTGTTGGCTGGGGATTTATCAGGCTGCCTATAGCAACCAATCACAGCTCAGCTTCTATTTTGCCATAGGTCATTAATATGAGCTCTGTTTGGTTACTATAGGCAACAGAGGACATTGTCAGTATAAGAAGCTTGTGTGAGGTAATAGGATTTCAGTTACTATGCTTGGCCAATGTTGGTGTAATGACTGATGTAAGTCACATCACCTGTATGTGGGAGGATTATATATAGTAGCAGCCACAGCTTTGTCCTTCTATGTTGCTATCCTGATGAGGGCACAGTTAAGTACATTAACCCGGGCGAAGCCGGGTACTACAGCTAGTTCAAAATAAAACAATAAAAAAAATCAAACATACACATATTTGGTATCGTCGCATTCAAAATCACCCAATCTATCAATATAAAAAAAAGAATTAACCTGATCACTAAACGGCTTAATGAGAAAAAAGTCAAAACGCCAGAATTACATTTTTTTGGTTGCTGCTACATTGCAATAAAGGGCAATCAAAAGATTGTATCTACACCAAAATAGTCTGAATAAAAATGTCAGCTTGGCATGCAAAAAAAAAAAAAAGCTCTCACCCAGTCCCAAATCATGAAAAATGGAGACGCTACAGGTCTTGGAAAATGGCGCCTTTTTTTTTAACCAAACTTTGGATTTTTTTCACCACTTAGATAAAAAAGAACCTATACATGTTTGGAGTCTATGAACGCTTAATGACCTGGAGAATCTTAATGGCAGGTCAGTTTCAGCATTTAGTGAACATGGTAAAAAACAAACTGTGGAATTGCACTTTTTTGCAATTTCACTGCACTTTGAATTTTTTTCCCTTTTTACAGTACATGATATGTTAAAACCAATGGTGTCGTTCAGAAATACAACTTTTCCCGCAAAAAACAAGCCCTCACATGGCCATTTTGACCAAAAAATAAAAAAGTTATGGCTCTGGGAAGAAGGGGAGAAAAAAACGAAAACGGAAAATGGCCTGGGAGTTAAGGGGTTAAAAGGAGAGGGAGGTATGAGCTCACCACGCTGTGCCGTCTGATGATTCTGGTTGAAGTCTGTGTGGCGGGTGCATATGTTTATATGCATGAACACTTGAATAATAAACGTTTCACATCTAACAATGTATTCACGGCTCTAGACTGAATAGATAGCAAAATGCACGTTCATATTCAATAGAAGCAGCAGAGATAAACAGCATAATCTAACGCGTAGGAGCGAGTCACATGGTCAATTTAATATCTGAGTTCATCTATGTTGGATACGCATGTGACTAGAGGTAGACACTGGCTTTAGATCCATTTAAATAATGTCCTTATTGTTCCAAATTTTCATTGGCCTGCATTTATTTAAATAGTTTACCCATAATTCCTTGCCTTAGCCTACAACTAAGGGCACTTGTATGCCAGAAACTCGTCAGGTTTTTTTTATATACCACTGGATTCCATGTTTTTAGTGAAACTATAATAAAGCTTTATATTTTGTATACAGTTGGCTGGAAGTGCCGAATTTTCCTTTTTCCACTGAGCTTCGTATGACTACAGTAGATGACATAGTAGAAGGGGAAACAAAACTACTAGTGATGAGTGAGTATACTCGTTGCTCGTGTTTTCCCGAGCATGCTCAGGTGTTCTCTGAGTATTTTGGAAGTGCTCAGAGATTTAGTATGTGTCGACACAGCTGCATGATTTGAGGCTACTAGACAGCCTGAATACATGTGGGGAATTCCTAACAAACAGGCAACCCCCACATGTATTCAGGCTGTCCAGCAGTCGCAAATCATGCAGCTGCTGGAACACAAACTAAATCTCCGAGCACGCCCAAATACTCGGAGGACACCCGAGCAATGAGTATACTCGCTCATCACTAAAAACTACACCCACCAGTAGTCACCGGTAAATGTAATTTTAACATTTTACTACTTTATCTGTGCATGTGGTGTGTGTGACATGTTCCGACACATCCCATTTCATTTATGAAGGTGGGACTCTGAAACTCACAAAGCCTATGTGGACAACGCAATAACTGCCAAAAATTAGAAAGAAGAGGGACTCCGATACCACCTGTATTAGATATAAAGATGCCTTATACACATTCTGTTAAAATTGTTAAGTAGTGGGATTCCTAGACTCATAAGGCATAAGCACTAAGTGAAAGGACTTTCAAAAATTAGGAGGGACTGCAATACACCCAGGAAGACACGAAGAGGAGGGCCTCAGAAAACATTTTTTTTCCATTTTTAAGGAGAGGGACTCTTAGACTGGTAAAGCCTATGAACGACGTGGAAGAACTGCCAAAAATTACAAGGAGGGACTGCAATACACTCTTGAAGACATGTAGAGGAGGGACTCAGAAAACATTTTTTTCCCATTTTTAAAGGGGTTGCCTGGTCAAAACCGATAAGACTGCAGTCACTCTATGTGACTGCAGAGTTATGAATCCCCCCCAGTGCACTAGGAGTCGCCGACTAAAGAGTCGGGACTGGAGGGTATTGCGAGTTATACATGCACCCGGCCAGTGGGCGCAACCTTGCTCTCCATACACTTGTATGGATCGAGGCCGCACCCTCTAGTCGGACATGCCCACTGGCTGGCCACATCCCTAGACGGGGCACGGCCTTGGCTCCATACAAGTGTATGGAGCGAGGCCACGCCAAGTGGCCGGGGGTATGTGTAACTCATACATACTCTCCGCTCCCGGGTCTGAAACCGACGAAGCATGTGCTGGGGGGATTCAGAAGTCTGCAGTCACACAGAGTGACTGCAGACTTATCGGTTTTGACTGGACAACCCCTTTAAGGAGTAGGATTTCCTAGACTGATAAAGCCTATACACAAAGTGCAAAACTGCCAAAAATTAGAAGGCCGAGGGACTCTGATACATCCAGTATTAGACATAAAGGACAGCCTCATATATAGCAGAAAGGTCTGTATTAGAAATCTAAAATATAATTTTTAATAGATAAATCAATTTTAATCAATAAAAATTCTGAGCTCCAAACATACACCATATATTAACACTCACAAATATGTACATAATAAAGTGCTCAATAATACCAGTGCCCTGAAAGAAAGGTTTGGTCTCACTTAATTCCTTCTAGTTGCACTCTATTTTATATTGGACCAGGAGAAAAAAGGCCAAGAATTCATAAGCCTATAGTCCCTGTCATGTCCAACATAGCACCTGCCCTTACAAGAGCAGCATCCAAGTGTATAGCCTATAGCTGAAAAAATATCCCAATAGAAAAATCCCTCTCAATGCGTTTCTGCCTCAGTCATGAGGTCTCATCAGGGAAGTATATTTGCAAGAGGAAAAGAAGGGAACTATAAAATGTCCCTATAAAGAACTCAGGGTATAAAGGGTCCTGCAGTGTCAGTATAATCCCCAACAAAAAATATGTCTGAAGCGTGCAGAGTGCTGCACTGCTTCTAAAATAAAGGAGGGCCTCATACACATTCTGTTGAAATTGTTAGATAGTGGGACTCCGAGACTGGTAAAGCCTATGCACTAAGTGCAAGAACTGCTAAAGATTAGAAGGAATAGGGACTCCGTAACACCCTGTATTAGACATAATGGAGGGCCTCATACACATTCTGTTAAAATTGTTAGGTAGTGGGACTCCTGAAGCGTATGCACTAAGTGCAAGGGCTGCCAAAAATTAGGAGGGACAGCTTGAGGTCCACCTGATGAACCTCTAAATATTTTAAGTAAGAGCTGCCTGTTTAACCTCTAACAATTATGAGTGCGTTCTGCCTGATTAACTTCTAAAAATTTTGAATGAGGGCCGCCTAATTACAGTCTAAAAATTGTGCCATCCTAGGGACCGACTCTGGCCAAACCTCCGCAAGGTTTACCCAGTGTGCTGTCAGGGAAATGTAGCATCCCTGGCCACAAGCACCTGTCCACGTGTCGGTCGTTAAGAGGACCTTCAAAGTAACTGTGTTGGTCAGAGCACGGGTGATGTTTTGGGACACGCGCTGGTGTAAGGTGGGGACAATACGTTGGGAAAAATAGCGGTGGCAGGGAACCGAGTACCAAGGGACGGCCGCTGCCATGAGGTTGGGAAAGCTTCAGTGTCCAAATGCCTAAACAGAACCATTTCAGGGCAAGCAGTCTGGAAATGTGCCGTTTAGTCTTTGGGCCTGTGGATGACTGGGTATTTTTGTTTGTTTAAAAGGATCCAGGTACCTCGCATGAAGAAACTGCTCTGCTGAAGAGAAGGAGAAAGACCGCCTATTGTGGGAGTGGATGGCTTCAGAGAGCATGAAAATGCGTTCAGCTCACAGGGATGTTGACCCGAAGGAAGGAGTGCACAGCGAGGATCTGGCCCAGAGTGGGAGATGCATATGAGGGCACGGCACAGTGTGAGGTGCAGCCCTTCAGGTGGAAGGCAGTCACCGGGATTGGCGAGTGATGCGGTGAGTGCATAAGAAGTACAGCCACTGGGAGAGTGGGGTGATTGGAAAAAGACCGCACAGCAGTCAGTGCCATTCTGCTGTGAGGAGAAGAGCAGTAACCAGCAGCAGTGTGAGCACTGGAGTGGCAGTGCAGGTGAGCAAGAACTAGCTAGTCCTGTATCGGAGCTGGATGACATGATCCCAGTGTTGCGGCGGTGACAAAGGCTGGGCTGAGAAGGTAAAACGAGACCGCGGAGAGAGCCATGCGGTTTTACTTGTAGTTCACGAGTATCATGTCTACTGCTAGGTTGCCCTATGTCCCAAGACCAGAAAGGATCAAGAGAGAAAAGCGGAGATCCGGTAGGCCCATGAGGGGGAAGATGAGACCTGTGAGGTGAGAATGGTGATTTGAGAGGCCTATGAGGGAGAAGCTGATATCCAAGTCCTGGGAGGAGGAACCCCACCCCTTACAAGTGAGTCGCACGTAGCAGGGCCTTGGGGTACTCGGCACCGAGCCCGTCGATTTCTATGGGGAATGTCACGGGTAGCACAGCTCGGTCCGTTGCCCTGGGCGCTCACTGAAATGGGGATATTTACAAGGGATTAAATGTTCATGTAGTTTGTCGTGACGCCACCTGTAGTACCTGGTCAGGGTGACCAGCGCTGCTGTGCAGGTCCTCTGGGAGGGATGGTGTTGTGCAGCTTGGTGTTAAGTCTCCTACAGGTGAGACTGTGTCCTCCCAGGGCAGGTAGATGAAAGGTAACAGCGATGGTGCAGAGTGATGTAGCAGAGTGGAGTGTGCGACTGAGTAATAATGCAGGAAACAGTTCTTGTGCAGTTTCAAGGGTTTACTCACAGTCTGTTGTACATACAGATTCCAGCCGGGCACTGTGTCCTTCCAGTGAGTAGTCCAGTAACCCTCAGGTAAATTGGTCACACTTCCAAAGACTCCCTTTATGTTCCTTTCCGGCTTCTTGTGCTATACTCCTTACTCCTCTCTGCACCTCCCTACCACAGAGCCCTCGGACGAGGTAGTATTGGATCCTTTCAGTTTACAGGTACGACCCGATGTCCCGGTGCACGGCTCTCCTCTTCACGGAGACCGGGACACCGTCGGATGCCTGGACGTACTTGATCCCTAGCTGCCTCCGGATGAGATTATGGTAGCTAGTGGCTCTTGAAGAGTCCCACTAGATGCGGTGTTACTAATGGCGATGAACTGACCCACTAGTCTAGGAACCGTTTCCCGATGTTTGCCTGGTCCTTCCTTCTGGTGGATGGGGCACAGCTTCAATTGCTGTCTCAGCCCAGGACCCCTTCGCTCTCTCAGCAAGGCTCTCTGAGGTAAACTCAGAAGAGCTGCAGGCCAGGCAGTACCCACACACTGCCTGCCTGTCTCCAACTGAACTCTAATCTAACACGCTGCAGCCTAATGCTGCAACTGACTCCACCCACCCAACTCTACACCCTTTACTAACCAGCCTGAAGCTCAGCACTGGCATGATGTGTGTGGATGCGGTGATGGAGTCAATGGGTGCTTCCTCCTTACCTGAGAGTCAGGTGTCACACCGCTGGGTGCGATGCAACATCTCTGTGGCGACTGGACCCTCAGGGTGCCACACAAGCACATCGGTAGTGGTTCGTTGATGAGCCTGAGCTTCTGGCCCACCTAGAACTGAAACCATTGTCATTCAAGGTCACCTGGCCCCCCAGCCTCAAGTTGTCCCACACCAGAGAGGCACCACGCCAGGCCTGGCTGTAACCACTTCCTATTCAGGGAGAGAGCAGAGCGAGATTGCGCAATATAGAGTCACTGGATCTTATAAAAGACCCGATGACAAGATAGGAAAGGTCTATCACATTACTGCCAGTAGCCAACATGGCTACACCGACACCGCCATTACTGTATATATCAGGCAATCTTCGCATATTTAACAGGCGCAAAACATAAGGGTATGTTCCCACAGTCAGTAAACGCTGCGGGTTGAATGCTGCATACATCCACAGCGTTCCACCCGCAGCAGCCAAATGTTACAGCATAGTGGATGGGATTTGAAGAAATCCCATCTCCACTATGCGTGCTCCAGCACCCGTGGCTTCCCTGCGGAGACACACATGCGGCGCGTCTTTCCAGACCGCAGCATGTCAATTTATCTTGCGGAGACGCTCAGTCTCCGCAAGATAAATGTCCCCGTACAATGTATTGGGCGCTGTGATTCCGCATGATTCAATGAATACATGCGGAATCACCTGCGTTCAAAAGCTGGCAGCGCTTTGGACGGAGCAGACATGTACTGCATCCAAAGCGCTGCCTAATACTGAACGTGGGAACATACCCTTAGTCACTGCAAAAGTGTCTGGCGTGGAGGGGGGGAGGAGACAGCAGCTTGGTCAGGAGGAGTTGAAGAGATGAATGATAAATGCAGGGACAAGATACATCCTTTTTCTACATGGAGCAGAGAAAAGAGAATTACAGTGGGAAAAAAAGTATTTAGTCAGCTACCAATTGTGCAAGTTCTCCCATGTCATATTGTCTGATGAAACCAAAACAGAACTGTTTGGTAGAAACAAAACTCATCATGTTTGGAGGAGACAGAATGTTGAGTTGCATCCAAAGAACAACATAACTACTGTGAAGCATGGGGGTGGCAGCATCATGCTTTGGGGCTGTTTCTCTGCAAAGGGACCAGGATGACTGATCCATGTACATGAAAGAATGAATGGGGCCATGTAATGTGAGATTTTGAGTGCAAACCTCCTTCCGTCAGCAAGGGCTTTGATGAGGAAACGTGGATGGGTCTTTCAGCATGATAATGATCCCAAGCTCACCCACAAGGCAACGAAAGATTGGCTTCGTAAGAAGCATAAGAAGGTCCTGGAGTGGCCTAGCCAGACTCCAGATCTCAACCCCATTTAAAACCTTTGGAGGGATTTGAAAGTCCATGTTGCCCAGCGACAGGCACAAAACATCACTGCTCTAGAAGAGATTTGCATGGAGGATTGGGCCAACATACCACCAACAGTGTGTGGCAACTAGTGTTGAGCATTCCGATACTGCAAATATCGGGTATCGGCCGATATTAGCTGTATCGGAATTCCGATTCCGAGTTCCGATATTTTCGTCTTATCGGATACCGGAATCGGGATTGTCACTGTCACTGTCAGTGTCCGTCGGTCGGGTCTGTCAGGAGTCAGCGGCACTTACCTGGCAGAAGATCTCCGGCGGTCACGTCCTGGACTGCTTCATGGCCGCCATCCTCTTCTCCCCGGCGGTCACATGCAGTTTCTCGCGATAACTGCAGTGACTGCTGGGTAATCCCGGCCGTAAAGCAGTCAGTCCGATGACGTCACCGCCGGGGAGCAGGTAATCAGCTGTGCTGCGTTGCGATGACAGGCTCTGCCTGTCATTGCGATGTAGCAGAGCTGGATCGTCGTGGGACTATCGTTATGGACTGCGTCGGACAGGTGGTATACTGTTGGTTTGTTTTTTTTCTTTTTTTACAGGAGATCGATGGCGTCGCAGGAATGAGAGTACAATAAAATTAATGAAAACTGTGTTGTCTCTTTTATTTCATTAAAAGACTTTTTTCTTGCTTTGTCTTTTTTTTACACATTTAATAACTTTGGGATTAATAATGGATCGGTGTCTTATTGACGCCTCTCCATTATTAACCGGGCTTATTGTCACCGTGCAATCAACGGTGACAATAACCCCTTATTACCCCGCTTGCCACCGCTACAGGGCAAGTGGGAAGAGCCGGGTAAAGTGCCACAATTGGCACATCTTTTGATGCGCCAAATGTGGGGCTGCTGTAGCCTGGTATTATCAGGCTGTTGAGGGCCAAAATCCATGGGCCTTGACAGTCTTTTAATACCAGGCCGCAGCAGTCTGCATTTTACTTGGCTGGTTAACAAAAATAGGGGGGATCCCCACGCCGTTTTTTTTTTCGAGGGGATCCCCTATTTTTGTTAACCAGCCAAGCTAAGCAGACTGCTGTGGCCTGGTATTATCAGGCTGGCAAGGTCCATGGATATTGGATCCTTACCAGCCTGAAAATCCAGGCCTCAGCGGTCTGCTTCATCTGGCTGGTTAACAAAAATAGGGGGGACCCCACGCCAATTTTTTTCGAGGGGATCCCCTATTTTTGTTAACCAGCCAAGCTAAGCAGACTGCTGTGGCCTGGTATTATCAGGCTTGCAAGGTCCATGGATATTGGATCCTTACCAGCCTGAAAATCCAGGCCTCAGCGGTCTGCTTCATCTGGCTGGTTAACAAAAATAGGGGGGACCCCACGCCAATTTTTTTCGAGGGGATCCCCTATTTTTGTTAATCAGCCAAGATATGCAGACTGCTGTGGCCTGGTATTATCAGGCTGGCAAGGTCCATGGATCTTGGCTCCTTAACAGCCTGAAAATCCAGGCCTCAGCGGTCTGCTTCATCTGGCTGGTTAACAAAAATAGGGGGGACCCCACGCCATTTCTTTTTCGAAGGGAACCCCTATTTTTGTTAATCAGTTCCCTCTGACGTCACTGATTGTGTCCCTGGCTGACCTGAAGTGAAAGTGGAAAGCAATCAATTAAGCTTTCCACTTAAGGGCCCGTCTCACATAGCGATATCGCTACCGAGATCGCTGCTGAGTCACTAGTTTTGTGACGCAGCAGCGAGCTCACCAGCGATATCGCTGTGTGTGACATTCAGCGACGATCAGCCCCCCTGCCGGGTATCGCTGATCGTCGCTGAAATGTCAGGACCTTTGATCGCTGGTTTCCCGCCTGTCACACGCAGCGATGCGTGCCTGTCAGAGGGAAACCAGCGATCAAAAAAAGGTCCTGACATTTCTGCGACGATCAGCGATACCCGGCAGGGGGGCTGATCGTCGCTGAATGTCACACACAGCGATATCGCTGGTGAGCTCGCTGCTGCGTCACAAAACTAGTGACTCAGCAGCGATCTCGGTAGCGATATCGCTATGTGAGACGGGCCCTTAAGCGATGTTACCCGCAGTGTCGCTGTCCCAGATCGCTGCCTGAGCTGCCTGTTTGGCAGCTCAGCAGCGATCATGTAGCGATACACCAGCGATCCTGACAAGTGCATATCGTTGTCGGGATCGCTGGTGTATCGTTATGTGACACCCAGCCTTTACTCTCCTGTCAGGCAGGAGAGGAACTCATTCATTTGGGGTTTACTGTGAGGCTGCAGCATTAGCTGCGGTCCCTGCAGTAAACATTAACCCTTTCTGAAGGATTACACCGTGGGACCTGACTGTGCATGGGATAGGTAAGAATAATTTTGCTTTTTTATTTTATTTTTATTACAGGAAATGGTTTTTGCAGTAAAATAAAAGATGGTCAAAAACATGTGTCTTTATTTCATTAAAATGATTTTTAATTAAAGTGTGTGTGTTTTATTTTTATTTCATGCAATAGGATTAATAATTGATAGTTGTCTAATTGACAGCTCTCAATTATTAACCTGGCTTAAGGTCACCTTTCAATACCAAGGTGGCTTTAACCCCATATTAACCCATTCGCCACCGCTACAGGGCAATGGGAATAGACGGGCAAAGTGCCAGAAAGGGCGAATCTAATTATAGATTTGTCTTTCCTGGGGTGTCTGGGGGCAGATGTTAGTAGCCGGGGGGGGGCAAAAATAATGGTCCCTCTCTGGGCTATTATTATCTGCCCCCACTCACTGGCTTTGTCTGTCTGGTTGCGAAAATAGGGCGGGAGCCCACGCATTTTTTTTCAGCAATTTTACACCTCATATATATATATACATGTCATTGAATTTGTGACACATATATATATATATTTATATTTGTAGTTCATACACTTCTACATAGTATAATAGCCGCTAATTCAATTGCCGGCTTTTGTGAAAATGCAGAACCCGACATGAAATGACACTTGGTGTACATAGGGTTAACCATGTATTTTCATGTCCTTTGCTATCTAATTTGCACAAACAATTAAATCAGACTATGTGTGCAAAATTTCACACCTCTAGGGTTAATTAAAGGTGTAAATTCGTAGCAAAAAAGTCAGTTTTTTTTACAACGAATTTACACCTTTAATTAACCCCTACAGGTGTGAAATTTTGCACACATAGTCTGATTTAATTGTTTGTGCAAATTAGATAGCAAAGGACATGAAAGAAATGTTTAACCCTATATACACCAAGTGTCATTTCATGTCGGGTGCTTCTGTCTTTTCACTGAAGCCGGCTTTACCCGGCAATTGAATCAAAGGATATTTTACTATGTAGAAGTGTATAAACTATACATATATGTATATATATATGTCACAATGACATGTATATATATATATATGTATTCTATGTGTGTATATTTAGTGTTTACAAGGAAAGAATGGGGTTTTTTTAGTTGCGATATTTTGTTCCCATAGACTTACATGGGATTTCCGGTATCGGTATCGGGTATCGCCGATTTTTTAGTGATATCGGCGATACCATTCCGATTCCGATACTTTAGCATATCGGAAAGTATCGCTCAACTCTAGTGGCAACCTTGTGAAAACTTTCAGAAAACGTTTGACCTCTGTAATTGCCAACAAAGGATACATAACAAAATATTGAGATGAACTTTTGTTAATGACCAAATACTTATTTTCCACCATAATTTGCTAAATAAATCTGGCCAAATCAGAGGCCACGAAGAGGATCACATAGTGTGTACTCTACACTACTCTACTCTTCCTTGAATCTCTATTATAAGGTCAGTACCTGCTGCTTTCCTGTGTCAGTTCTTTTATGTCCGCAATACTGCTCCACCACCCTATATCAGTTCCTTTTTGGACACTGGACTCATGTATGATTCATAACAGTCTCTTTCTCATTATCTACTTTGTATCATTTGATTCTCGGCATAATACCATATTATTTCTTTGAGTCTAAAGATTTATTTGTATGTGATCCTCTTCGTGTTTTGTTTATCATGCATATTGTATATAATTGTACAACACTATTTTATTATTCTATTATTTTTTGTTTTATTTTCCTATATATATTTTTTTGTATATATCTCTATTATAATTATTTACACATTCTTATTTTCTCCAATAAGGTTTGATAAAGACCAGGGACATGGTCGAAACGTTACCTTATGGAATAGTTTGCATTTCTCTACTGTGGTGAAGCAATTTTCTTTATTTGGTGATTGAAATAAATTCCCTTTTTTTGCAAATTATACGAGACCCTGAGTGCGACTGTTTATCCTCTGGATTACGTTATTCCACGTTCAGTCGGCACCTCCTAAGCTAGAGTGCGTGTCGTGCGTGTCTTTTTTTCTTTTCATACTGTAAAACAATCACTGTCCTTACATCCATATTTCAGCACTGGGTGAGTGAAACTCTGCGGTGGGTGAAAGATACCGTTTGCAGTTTGATAGATTCCTCCTATTTTGCCGAAATCACTATATTGGGCTGTACTGCAGACGTACGCTATACAATAAGGTTTCTTCTGGAGTATAGAGAAAATGTGTCAGAACTTGAAGCTTATGAATGAATGAGAGTGCAGAACCTATTGAGGTGGTGAGCAGTCACTGCATGGCTAGTGTCTCCTACTAAAACAAGGAATAAAGTAAAATGTATCAACTAAAGGGACAAAAAGTAGATGTTTATTATCAGATAAGTACAGATATCACAGATGTAGATGATGCTTTTCATATTTGGGGATCACACCACTAGTGACAATATAGAGCTTATATTTTATTATATTTATTCTGACCTGATAAGTGTAAGAATATGTTCACACAGTGCTTTTTTGCAGCAATTTTTTTCGGCATGAAAGACGCTGTGTTGGCAGGAAAAAAACATTGTGTACGTTACTAGTGTTTTTGGTGCATTATTCAAACTGTTCTTTTCTTTTTTATTTTTTTATACATTCATTCAAATAAATGGGTAAAAACATGACATACTGTGGTTTTAAAAATATGCACCGCAACACATGAACAGAAGGGAAAAAAGTGTGAATGAGATTTTAGAAAGTATTTATTTTGTTGCAACTATAAAACGCTGCCTTTTTTCCAAATGTACAGTATAAAAAAAGCTAAATGGGAACATACCCTAAGGAGAGTGAACTGGTTTTCACATGGAAGAGGCTGATGGACAGTTCTAGTCACAGGCTATTATTTTATGGACAGGAGAGCAGTGCAAACTTTAAAAGAGTATTCTCATGTTATCAAATGGCTTTAGTTAGACAGCATGAAGATAAGCAAGTTTGCAGTTGATTTGCTTTTTCTATCTGCTGTCATTCTCCTGCAATGAGAACTATTATCTTGCATAGTGTACAGCTTTCTGCCAAGGAGATTGACCACCAGAGCCTGGTGAGTATGCATAGCAGATACAATCCAGGCTGAGGAGTTAACTCCTGAAATTCCAGTCACTTATCTCCAGCTTATTGATTTCTATAGAGCAGTTAGTTGCTCACCTTTGCCCCCTTTCATATACTGACTTATTATTAATCTTGCAGCCCCACTCCACAGACATCATTTTCCAGACCCTTAATGTGTCACAGTAGCATAAGCTCAGCAGAAGGAAACTGACCAGAACTGTTACACAAGGAGGAGTGCCTGCCTTCCCAGCAACAAGGAGGGAAGGAGACTGCAGAGCTGTGTACAGCTCAAGACAAAACTTGAGAATACCCCTTTAAACAAAGTTTGGATTACCAAGTACAAAAGGAGAATCTGTAATACTTATATATTAGTAGGGGCCACAAAATCATAATCTTGACATATTTGTTGAAATAAAGTGACCAATCACTTTAAGAATTAATGTGAAACTTGGTAGGTAATTTTTTGGCAATGCATTTCTATTAATCATCTATTGTCATTACTGCTTTGAGCTAACACAATGAAACTTCTGACATATCAGACAATGAAGACTTATATCCATTTCTACTTTGTTAAACGCTTTTCATGGACAGATCATCAAGCATTTCATGACAGCTTTTCTATGGGAGACCTTTTCCTGAGAAAGCTGCACAGTTTTTCTTCAAAATACAATATACAGCATAGATTTACAATTTACAGTGACCACAAACACATTAGCTGCTCTCCGCCTGTGAATTAAACATTGACCATGAAATTACAGATAATATCACATCTGTACCAGTGAGTGTGTCTCTGCCCCTTATATTATCTGTATCTGTATCTGGATATGATTCAGGCTCTCAGAGTTTTTGAAGGTATGATCTAGGCACAAGACCAGTCTGTCCATTTCTCTCCACAGTCCACCAGCCATCTTCTCCTTCTTCTATCACCAGTACTACGTCTCCAGCACTAATCTCCAGCTCCTCAGTGCTCTGAAAGAGTCAGACACTGTCAGTCCATTATCATATGACTAGATGGTGGCCCGATTCTAACGCATCGGGTATTCTAGAATATGTATGTAGTTTATTTATGAAGATTTAAGAATAATGCAATGAATACACAGGATTTTTGTTGTTGCCTTGCTGCTGCTTTTCTGTCATCTTCAGTGGCGTATTTTCGCTTACGACCCATTGGAAGACAGGAAGCGTAAATCGTGAAAGCGTACAGTAAAGAAGTATCTGTTCAGCATTTTGTGACTGACAGAACGTGTTCAGTGAATGTGACTGAACTATGTCGCAATGTGACTGACAGAAAGTATTCAGTAAACGTGACAGAAGTACGTCACACTGTGACTGACAGAACATGTTCAGTAAACGTGAGTGAACTATGTCGCACTGTGACTGAGAGAACTTGTCCAGTAAACGTGACTGAACTACATCACACTGTGACTGACAGAACTTGTTTAGTAAACATGAGTGAACTACGAAAGGGCTGGCATCAGCACCCGCCGCCGCCCACACACATCGTGCCATCACGCCGCAATAATTATTTTCCCCTCCATCTGCTCTCTAACACAGGTTGCTAAGGCCGCGGTCGGGTATCCAAGGGGCGTGCCTGCACCACTCCCCCAGCAACACACACATCCAATCTGGAGGCATTTGAGCAGACCAATCAGCGACGCGGGATTTCCATTACAGACAGACAGAATTAGACAATTATATAGTAGATTGTATTTTTGGTCCGAGTGTTGTCCGTGAAAAAAAAATGACATCACGCGGATAGCACTAGGACCGATGTCATTCAATTGGACTGTTCAGATTACTGCTTTTTTCACATTGATCGAATCTGCACGTGAAAAAAATGTATATATATCCAGAAATATAAACTGCACTAAATAAAATTATATAAATAAAATATAGATAATGATTAAATATTAAGTGCTTATATCACCAGAAAAGAAAATTGGATGGTAGACCATCCGAAAATATGAATAGAAACACCCAGGAAATGGAAGGGAATAGCCCAGATGAAAAGATAAAGATACGACCAAAATATATAGAAATAATGCCTTTATTTGTACAAAGAATTGGCTAACAAATTTGCAATAAAACCATATAAAAACATGAATACACAATAAAATGATAAATACTGATTAAATAAACCAAACACACCACCAGCTGTGAGTTGAAAAAAATTATATATATATATATATATATATATACAAAAGTAAAATAATAACAATTAAATAAATACTCAAAATTGTGTATATATATGCTCTTTATAATAACCAGGTATATGCACAGATGATGTATATGGCAAAATGTATTATATTGTTGTTATATAGTATGTGGCACAAACTAGGTAATAAAAATTGTATTTTTTGTGAAAACAAAATATTCATACATTAATGTGTATGAATGACACAAATGGGACAAAATCTAAAAGAATAAACTGTGCTCCATAGTGTTAATAAAGTGAATCACAATTGAAACACAAGAAAAATATACTAAGTGCTATAACCCTAAATAAACACAATGACCAATATAGTGTGCTGAGCTGAGCAAATCAAACTAAAAGTGCTAATAACTGTGCAAAAGAATTGTGCCACAAAATCAAGAGTATACTGCTACCTGGGAGCTAACACAGCGTGGTGTGCTGGGAGAAAAGAACGCGCGTTCTTTTCTCCCAGCACACCACGCTGTGTTAGCTCCCAGGTAGCAGTATACTCTTGATTTTGTGGCACAATTCGTTTGCACAGTTATTAGCACTTTTAGTTTGATTTGCTCAGCTCAGCACACTATATTGGTCATTGTGTTTATTTAGGGTTATAGCACTTAGTATATTTTCTTGTGTTTCAATTGTGATTCACTTTATTAACACTATGGAGCACAGTTTATTCTTTTAGATTTTGTCCCATTTGTGTCATTCATACACATTAATGTATGAATATTTTGTTTTCACAAAAAATACAATTTTTATTACCTAGTTTGTGCCACATACTATATAACAACAATATAATACATTTTGCCATATACATCATCTGTGCATATACCTGGTTATTATAAAGAGCATATATATATACACAATTTTGAGTATTTATTTAATTGTTATTATTTTACTTTTGTATATATATATATATATATATATATAATTTTTTTCAACTCACAGCTGGTGGTGTGTTTGGTTTATTTAATCAGTATTTATCATTTTATTGTGTATTCATGTTTTTATTATGGTTTTATTGCAAATTTGTTAGCCAATTCTTTGTACAAATAAAGGCATTATTTCTATATATTTTGGTCGTATCTTTATCTTTTCATCTGGGCTATTCCCTTCCATTTCCTGGGTGTTTCTATTTACGTGAAAAAAATTGCAGCATGCAGTAGTTTCTTCCATGTGTTAGATAAGATTCACCCATTCAAGTCTATGGGCTTACAAAAAATGGGATCCCATACGGATCAATCCAATAGCATCTGATTTTTATGGATACATTGCAATTTTTTAACATAGAAGACTGTATTTTGTGTTATAAATTGTAACAAATGCTGATGTACAGTTGTGAGAAAAAATGTTTGACCCATTCCTGATTTCCTTTTCTTTTGCATGTTTGTCACACTTAAATGTTTGGTATCACCAAACAAATATAAATTAGACAAAGATAAGATAAGTAAACACAAAATTCAGTTTTTAAATGAAAGTCTTTATTATTAAGGGAAAAAGAATTCCAAACTTACAGGGCCCTGTGTGAAAAATTGATTGCACTCCCACCCCCACCTTTAAAACATAAATTAACTGTGGTTTATCACATCTTTTGGCAGCTGAGTTCAAATTCCCTAAGTCATACCCAGGACTGGTTACTGCCACATCTATTCTCAATCAAGAAATCACTTAAATAGAATCTGCCTGACTAAAGGTACTGTCACACTAAACGAGATCGCTAACGAGATCGCTACTGCGTCACCGATTTTATGACGCAGTAGCGATCTCGTTAGCGACGCAGCTGTGTGTGACATGTAGCAGCGATGTGGCCCCTGCTGAGATGTCGATCGCTTATGAACGTTCTGAGCCGTTTTTTGGTCGTTGGTGTCCCGCTGGTGAGCCTGAATCGCTGAGTGTGACACCCTTTATGAACGACTTCACCAGCTTTGCAGGTGGGACTAGGTTTTCCCAACGACCGCAGAGACCGTTATACAGATCGCTGATGAGTTGTGTTTGGAATCTAACTAGCGATCACATAGCGATCGCACCAGCGATCTCGCCAGGTTGTGTCGTTGTTGTGATCGCTGGTGCGATCGCTAAGTGTGACAGTGCCTTAAGCAAAGTAGACCAAAAGTTCAGAAACTCTGGAACAAATGAGAAATAAAGTAATTGAGATCTATCAGTCTGGAAAAGGTTATAGAGCCATTTATCAAGCTTTGGGACTCCAGCAAACCACAGTGAAAGCCATTATCCACAAATGGCAAAAACATGGAACAGTGATGAACTTTCCCAGGAGTAAAATTACCCCAAGACCGCAGTGACAACTCATCCAAGAGGTCTCAAAAGACCCCACAACAACATTCAAAGAACTGCAGGCCTCATTTGCCTCAGTTAAGATCAATGTTCATGTCTCCACTTTAAGAGAGAGACTGGGCAAAAATGGCCTGCATGACAGAGTTTCAAGACAAAAACCACTGCTGAGCAAAAACAACATAAAGGCTCAACTCAGTTTTGCCAGAAAACATCTTGATGATCCCCAAAACTTTTGTGGAGAATACTCTGTGGACTAACGAGACAAGAATTGATCATTTTGGAAGGTGTATGTCCCATTACATCTGGCGTAGAAGTAATACAGCATTTCAGAAAAGGAATGTCATACCAAAAGTAAAATATGGTGGTAATAGTGTGATGGTCTGGCGCTGTTTTGCTGCTTTGGGATCTGGAAGACTTGCTGTGGTAAATGTATCTATGAATTCTGCTGTCTACCAAAAAATCCTGAACGAAAATGTCCAGCCATCTGTTCATGACTTGACAAGCTGAAGCGCACTTGTGTTATGCAGCAGGACAATGATCCAAAACACACCAGCAAGTCCACCTCTGAATGGATTAAGAAAAACAAAATTAAGACTTTGGAATGGCTTTGTCAAAGTCCTGACCTTAGTCTGACTGAGATCCTGTGGCATGACCTTAAAAAGGCAGTTCATGCTCGGAAACCCTCCAATGTGGCTGAATTTCAACAATTCTGCAAAGATGACTGGACCAAAATTCCTCCAGAGCGTTGTAAAAGACTCATTGAAAGTTATCGCAAACACTTGATTGCAGCTATCGCTGCTAAGGGTGGCCCAACCAGTTATTAGGTTTAGGGGGCAATCACTTTTTCACACTGGGCCCTGTAGGTTTGGATTTCTTTTTCCCTTAATACCAAAGACGCTTTTAAAAACTGCATTTTGTGTTTACTTGTGTTATCTTTGTCTAATATTTAAATATGTTTAGTGATCTGAAACACTTAAGTGTGACAAACATGCAAAAGAAGAGGAAATCAGGTAGGAGGCAAACGCTATTTCACACAATTATATAAAAACAGATGCCATGCAGATCTCATATGGATGACGACTGAGATAAAAATTGTCTTTTTTTCTGGATGAAAAATGGACGAATTTTAATATGCTTGTGTGCATTTAGCCTCCCTGTAGATATTGTGGCTGTCAGGTATATATAAATATACACATGAATACAATACAAATATTACGTAGACTATAGCAGATACAGAAGAGGACAGCTGTACAAGAAAAGTACATGGTCCCTTAGCAGTCTAATAACTCATCATAATTAACTATTCCAAAAACTTTAAAGGTAAAATGGGGCTCTCTTAATTCCTAGACCCTTATGCATCTGCACAGGTTGCACCGATGGTCAGAGCCGGTTTTAGACAAAGTGAGGTCCCTGGGCAAAAGTTTAAAGTGGGGCCCCAAATGCTCACATTTTGCACTCGCAAAACAATTTCTGTTGTATTTACCTCGCTGAGTTCAGGCCGTCAAGACAAGCGTGATCTACAATAATGAAGTCGTTCCACGATTGTTTCCTGGCCTCTTTACTCAGGAAGAATGATGGGTATGGGTACAGATAGTCCTCGATACAGTATAATGCAGATCCCATATAGTACAGATAGTATAATGTATTCCCCATGTTCCTTGATAGAATATAATGCAGCCCCTCTCAGAGTATACTGCAGCCCCTCTCGCAGAGTATAATGCAGTCCCACACACACACAGTATAATGTAGCCCCCACAAACACAGTATAGTGCAGCCTCCCCACACAGTATAGTGCAACACACACACAGTACTTACCTCTCCTCCTTGCTCCCCGGCTGCTCTGACTTCTGCAGAGCTTCTCATCATCCCCACTGCTGGCACACTCTGTTGAGTCAGAGGCAGAGGGGGAGAGATGGGAGAGGGAGTGTCATCTGATGCTCTCTCCTCCATCACTGCTTTCAACTGTATCGGCATCTACAATGCCGATAACTTGAATGCACTATGCGGGGGGCGTGGTATGCTGCTAATAGCGGCACGCCACTGGATGGGGGCCCCTGGAGAAGCGTGGGGCCCTAGGCAGCTGCCTGATCTGCTGCCCCTAACGCTGTCCCTGCCAATGGTATGTCCACCCCTGATGTAGACATATATATTCCTGCCTATATTTGATCACCCATGTATCAAGGACAACATCTTAGAACCTAGTCACTGTCAGTACCTTTTTGCTATATTCAATGAAAAGGCATCTGAGTACTGTATATAATATGTAGTTATCTGGACAATATGCAAATGAACATCTAAATATAATACGGTACATACAAAACCATGACTGTGCATATAGCTGTTTGTTCATTCTCCATACCTGGGGGGTGTAATCATACATCACAGTGTAGTCTGGCGATTCTGCGTCCATCTCAATGGCGTGGTTTTCTCTAGGAACTATGGGTATACTGGCATATTCCGAATCCCCAGTCACTAGAAATTACAGTTACATCGATAAATGTCTTGTACAATAAATGTCTATCTACAATGAGTTCTCTATTATTCTCTTACCTTTGGGCTGATTGTTCTCTTCTGAGAGGTTCTTGGTACTTCCACCACATCCATGCAGGAGGTTAGAAATTCTACACATAATAACAGTGAGTTTTGTTCAACAAGTTTACATTGCCAAAATAGACGTGCAGAATTTACACAATTGTTCCATGCAAAAATGGTCATTTTATGGTATATGCACACAACACTTTTTTCAGGTGGGTTTTTCAAGAAGACAAGAAAAATTGCAAGTGTTTTTTTCCAGGAACATGTATTTTAGTAGGTTTTTAGTAGTTTTCCAAGAGCTTTTTTGACATTTTTGATCAGCAGCGGTTTCATTGAGCACTTTTTCTGACTTTTTGGTGTCCGTTTTTACTGTTGTTTTTCTTTTACTCAATTCAACAATAAAGAAACCAATAGCGTTTTTACAAAAACGTTAGCAAAACGTTCAATAAGACGAGTGTCTTCCTGCATATGTTTATTTTATGCTGTGGATCACCCATTGGCAGCACTGCACGCTTATTGCTTTTCAAACTCAAACTCCTATCTGGCTCTAACCAGGAAACACAGTCCCTGTCACTACGCCCTCCGCCTGTGGGCTAGTCCCAACATTAACTCTCTCTCTGACCCTGCAGTCTGTTGCTGGTCAGACTGAACCTTTCATCTACATTCTATGCAAACACTACAACACCTATCTCTATCATGCATTACATCACTATACATTATTATAATACCTTACAATATCACATCCAACATTATACATTACCAACATTACTTATAACACTACTATACACTATGGATTATATTATACAAATATGTCATGCCGACACTATCTGACACATACTGCCGTGGATCAGGCTGCATGTATCGGCTGTCAGATTGCCTCTAAACATCCATGTACTGTTTGTTTGGAAAACAGCATAAAAAAAGATGGTATAAAACAATTGCATTTTTTATCCCAAAAAGTAAACACTGTAGAAAATTAGAAAACTCAAAGCCAAAATAGTTGTTTTTTTGTTCATTCCCTCTCTAAAAAATACTGTGTAAAAAAAGTTATTGATTAGTCACCAATGAGAACAACAAGATATTTGCAAAAAACTACAGTAGTGTCCACCCAAAAAATTAAAGATGTTTTGGGTCTTTGAATGAAACAAAGCAATAAACTAATTATTCTCAAATAAAATAGTTTTAAAATAGTGCAAAAGTATAAAAGCATTTAAAAAAATATGTAAATTTGATATTTAATTATACTGTCTGTGTAGCCCAGCTTTGTAAGGCACACATAAATCCTGGAGTCTGCACAGAAAGGTAACACTTAAAGCTTTACATCATTCATTCACACTTTAGACACACCCACTAGGGGTATAAAGTAGTGTCACGCAGCCTGCGTAAGGGAGAGTTCCTGTCTCAGGAGTGCAGGGAGTTCCTGTCTCAGGACAGTGCAGAGAGAGTTGAGTTCCTGTTAGAGCTCTGTGTGAGTTGAGTGCCAGAGTAGCTCATCTGACAAAGAAGTGGAGGCTAGTACGGGTGAGGCAGTTCATCCTAGCCTAGTCAGAGCTACCTCTTAACCAGTCTGGACTTGGAGGATACTAAGAGCTGCTCATTGAGCTCAAGGAAAAACTGACTTACTACTTCCACGCTGCAGTGCTATGTTAAGAGCAGAAGCAGGGCGAAGGGCACAGTGGAGAAGACAGAGCAGTGCCTTAGGTAGTGAATTACCTGCACTAATTATCCGGTCACTGGGGACCGAGGAGTTGCTATTGTTTCAGGCATAGTAACGAGAAAACCAGAGTCTCGCTGGACTATAAGTCGCAGGAGCAAGCCCTTAGTGTCGGTACGTAACCGGAGTCAGTGGAACAAGGACTTTGAGTTAAGCGCTTGACAAAAGTAAGGACTTAGTTTCACCATTTAGAAGGCTCCGTCACAAAGTCGGCCGGGCAGTACAGCTATAGAGTTAGCTGGAGTAATCGGAGTTAACTACGCTTTATGCAAGTTGGACTCATCTACATTTTGGAAGTTAAGGAGGCCTCTAACCTGCTCAGCTGTTATCTGGACGTGCATTCTCCACCCCGACCAGCTCCCCGGGACCTGCCTAAACATCTGACAAGTAAAAGGTATGGAAAGACGCTGGATGGTGTGAGACTGATTCATTTATCTGCACCCTACATCATTATAACCATAGACTTTCAGGGACACGTCTCGCCTGTGGGAGACTTACTATCAAGCTGCCCCATAACATCCCCTGTGAAAGTCCTCATAGCAGCGCTGGTACACATTACCAGAAACCACAGGTGGCGTCACGAACTGTTTCTAATCCCCTGTAAATATTTCCCTAATCGCATTGACTGCCAGGGACACGGACCGAGCCACCGCTACCAGTGACAACTCCCATAGACTTCTATGGGCTCGGCTCCGAGTACCCCATAGCCCTGGTATCCACAATTGTGGGGCGAGTCATGTCCAGCAGTAAAAAGTTGTTTTGTCCTTTGTACTATCCAGTGAAAAATCTAAAAAAATTATGGATTTTGAAAATAAAGACTAAAGAAAATGAATCTATTCCCTTTAAGGGGTTAAGGCATTCTATAACTCAGTGGAAGCTATAAACTTAAAGTTTCATAATACTCTAATAATAATAATCTTACCTTTTTATCATTTTACTGCTGTTGGTATGTGGGTTAAGTCCATTGCCAGTTCCTGGAATA
Source organism: Oophaga sylvatica (assembly GCA_033576555.1). Classification (NCBI taxonomy): domain Eukaryota; kingdom Metazoa; phylum Chordata; class Amphibia; order Anura; family Dendrobatidae; genus Oophaga; species Oophaga sylvatica. The sequence continues at coordinate 345,073,869 of JARQOD010000004.1, read as the reverse complement.
ATCTCACTCCTATAACTCTCATATAACACAGGGCCTGGAGAGAGATAATACAGGAGAAAAAAAAGCAGTTTTGTAAAAATACAAGTTTTGCAAAACCGCAAAAATTGCCATTTTTTTGAGTAAGCCATTTTTTTTATTTAATCCATCATACAGTTCAAGAGATATAAGCCTTTTTTTAATTCGCATGGCCTATAATTTTTAGTTTCAGGGTAGAAGTAGCAATAAAATAAGAGCAAAAACCAGCCCCCTTTGACCTGGTGATAAGTTCTCTTTAAAGTGAACCTGTCACCATGAAAATACAGTCTGTTCTGAGCAGATTGATATACAATTTTTTTTGGAAAAGATTCAGTATAACTTTTATTTTAAACATTAAACCTTCTTCTCTTTTTAGTATTTTCAGGCCAGTGGTGTTATTTTATTATTTAATCCGCTGCACTTTCTGTGATTTTTTTGTCCAGTGGGCGGTCCTATCAGTGACTAACAGCCATCACTGTATGCACAGGCCCGCCCACTGGACAAAAAAAATCACAGAAAGTGCAGCGGATTAAATGATAAAATCACAGATTATACTCAGTCTTTTCTCACAAAACAATATATCAATCTGCTCTACTTTCCATGCTCTATAATATGATGCCTGCAGATTAAACTGCTTTTTCATGATGACAGGTTCTCTTTAAAGTAGTTTGTGATTCCATACATAGTACTATACATGGAAAATAACCGAACACCAGCACTCACCATATCGAAGTTTAACGATATCTCTCCACTGGTGATGAAATGTCTACAGCTCATGTGACCGCTGCAGCCAATCATTGGGCTCAATGTCTATATTGGCAGACAATGATTATAAACATGCAATCCTTTTATTCTCTGAGAGAGGAGTCACGACCAGGACTTTCTCCTCTTTCCATTGAAATGACACGAACGCTTGGTTGAGCCAAAAATTCATGAGTATGGGAAAGTTGGGAGTGCTAGTTGTTGGCCAAGTAATCTTTCAGCCCACATACAGTACATTGCATGTGTATGGTCATCTTTAGATCAAGACTGTGGTTATCTTCTGTTATCTACTTTCCTTTATTGATCAGCAGTGTGTTAGAGGAGGAGAGGTTGGGGAGACCCATGCTTGTGGCTGCATTGCAGTTCCCTATACAGCGGATAGGCAGGAACAGGGTCATTTGGTTGTTTTGGGTTGTCATTATGATTTAAAAAGAGAAAACACAGTAGTTTGACAATAAAAGGCTTCACACAACCACTAACCATGAGTGGAGAAAAAGTTTTGGTGTTATCATTCATATTCCCTGAAAAAAGGCCAATAAAGCAAACATTCTGCCGGGGTATGTAAACTTTTGAGCATAACTGTACTAAGCATTACAGGATTGCCTCCTGCTTTTATTACTAAACCATCCTCACGGACTTTACAGCTTTTATATTTTCAAAATGGCTGGTGATGAAGGAGCATATAACCAGTAGAGATGGTGTGTATCGATGTCATTAATCTGTATTCGCTGGATGAGAGCCCTGAGAACCCACCTCTTACCTGTTGGTATCCGCGGCTCTTCTTTTGATTAGCTGCCCTGGCGGAATGTCACAGGTGCATTCTACAGCAAAGATGACATTGCGCCAGGCTGACTAATCAAAAAAGAGCCATGGATGCCATCACGCAAGAAACGGTTCTCATAGCTCCTGTCCAGCAGCCACACATCACTGATGCGGTCAATCGACTGGCTCGTGCAAATCGATTTGCAACAACTCTAATGACTAGATCAGTCCATCAGCCTCCTCCAATTGAAAATCAGCTTTCTATTGGTGTAACTTAAAGCTTGAAGGCCTCAATGCTAAACCTCCAACGGGCTCCCAATTATGACAGATCTTTATTAGTAATGGTCTTTTCATATGGGCCAAAGGAACCTTTTGGGAATCTCATTAACTGAAAACTTAAAATAAGGATTAAACATCAACCACAAGACGGATTTCATCAACCAAGGTATCATTTTACTCAATATAACGGCGCCGACCTGACACTTCCTGTAGGTTACTGTGCACAATCCTGTTGACAGGTTCCCTTTAATATCTGTAATTCATTCAATCCTCCTGGCTCTTCCATATTACGGCTTACTTGCTGATAGAATAGTAAATAGCTGCTGATTGACTGCAGTGGTCTCTTGATCGCTGTGTGACCCAGTGTGGAGATCAGAAGAATAGTGGCCATCTAGGAGGCAAGTATAATTTTTTTTTGTGCTGCACAGATGAGTAGTGGACCGTTTTAAAGATAACATCATCTGCTTTCAGTATGTGAGTGACATTTGCCTGATGCCTGATAAGTTTCTTTTTATCACTGGAGGTTTATAGACAGGGGCCAATCTGAGGACACAGAGGATAAGCAGAAAGGAACTGTGTGTCATTCTATCTCAGCCTGGCTGAATACACTGTATCTAAACTACAGGCACAGATCAGCTCTACCCTAATGGAGAAGCGATAAACAGCATAAAGCAAGGAGAAAAATAAATAGCAAGTAATCATTCCATTTCATTTCACCACAGTCTATTTAGCGTCCATAAATTTTAAGTGTTGTGCTTTCTAGTTTGGATGTTGGCGCTTTTATTACTGACTTCTTCAAAGTTTTCAAAAAGTTTGTCCAGTAAAGTTAAGGGGTTTCTGCCAGGTGGTTAAACAGTTGTAATTCCAAAAGTGTTAAAAAATATCTTTTGCATATAGAGGACTATACAAAAGTTTTAGGCAGGTGAAGAAAAAATTCTGCAAAGGAAGAAAGTTTTCAAAAATAGAAGAGAGATAATAGTTTATTTGATCAATAAATAAAATGAAAGCAAATAAATTGAAATCAAATCAATATTTGGTATGAAAACCCTTTACTTTCAAAAGAGCATCAATCCTTCTAGGTACATGTACACATAGTTTTTAAAGGAACTCGGCAGGGAGGTTGTTCCAAACATCTTAAAGGTCAAAAAGCCCCGTCACCTGCGCACTTCAGTACTTTGCTCTGCCCTCAACAGGTCAGAGTAGTACGTATGCGCAGGAGCGAGATGCCGAGGAGCCTGTCTGGATGATGCAGGGTCGCGTCATCCACAAGAAGCAAGCAGGAGGGCGTCATCGCATGAAGATGGAAGGCGCCGGACCAAGACCAGCGACACCCCTCGGACCGGACCGCCCCCCTGGGTGAGTATAATAAAACGTATTTTTCATTTCTTTCAGGTCGGGTTGGGGGCTTAGCTACAGCATGAAAGAATGCAGTATATCAGTCCTGAAAGGTGGTGGCCGTATCTTAGATCGGCCAAAACTGCCAACAGGTTCCTTTAAAGAAATAACCACAGATATGTGGATGTAGTCTTGTCCAAATCATTCTGTCTCATCATATAATTCCACACAGACTCAATGATATTGAAATCAGGGTGCAGTTGGGGCCATGTCATCACTTCCAAGACTCCTTGTTCTTCTAAACGCTGATGACAGTTCTTCTTCTTATTATTATTATTAATAATAATATCTATACATGTGGGGTTGTTGTCCTGCTGCAGAATAAATATGGAGCCAATCAGATACCTTCCTGATGGCATTAAATTGACCCCTTAACCCCTGAAGCTTTTTTTCGGTTTTGTTTTTCGCTCCCCTCCTTCCCAGAGCCATAACTTTTTTTTATTTTTCCATCAATATGGCCGTGTGAGGGCTTGTTGTTTGCGGGACGAGTTGTACTTTTGAATGACACCATTCGTTTTACCATGTCATGTACTAGAAAATGGAAAAAATATTCCAAGTGCGGTGAAATTGCAAAAAAAGTGCAATCCCACACTTGTTTTTTGTTTGGCTTTTTTACTAGGTTCATTAAATGCTAAAACTGACCTGCCATTATGATTCTCCAGGTCATTACAAGTTCATAGACACCAAACATGTCTAGGTTCTTTTTTATATAAGTGGTGAAAAAAAATTCCAAACTTTGTTAAAAAAAATAAAATTGTGCTATTTTCCGATACCCGTAGCGTCTCTTTTCATTTTTCGTGATCTCGGGCTGGGTGAGGGCGTATTTTTTGTGCGCTGAGCTGACGTTTTTAATTATACCATTTTGGTGCAGATACGATATTTTGATCGACCATTATTGCATTTTAATGCAATGTTGCGGCGACCAAAAAAATGTAATTCTAGCATTGTGACTTTTTTATCGCTACGCTGTTTAGAGATCAGGTTAATCCTTCTTTTATTGATAGATCGGGTGATTCTGAACGCTGAGATACCAAATATGTGTATGTTTGATTTTTTTTTTATTGTTATATTTTGAAAGGGGGGGTGATTTGAACTTTTATATACATATTTTTATTTTTTAAAAATATTTTTAAAAACATTTTTTTACTTTTGGCATGCTTCAGTAGTCTCCATGGGAGACTAGAAGCTGCCATAACCCAATCTGCTCTGCTACATACAGGTGATGATCAGATCACTGTAGCTGAATTATTCACATGCTATGAGTGCCGACCACTGGGCGGCGCTCACAGCAAGCTGGCACTGACAACCCACATGGAGAAGGACTAGTTAATGATAAACTGGAGCAACCAGTGCCAGGCAGTGGCTGCCAAGGCAAACAGGATCATGGGGTGCATTAAAAGAGGTCTTGATACAGAGCATTATACTGCCTCTGTACAAATCCCTGTTTAGACCGCACATGGAGTACTGTGAACAGTTTTGGGCACCGATGCTCAGGAAGGATATAATGAAACTAGAGCGAGTACAAAGGAGGGCAACAAAATTAATAAATGGGATGGGGGAACTACAACACCCAGAGAGATTAGCAAAATTAGGATTATTTAGTCTAGAAAAAGGGCGACTGAGGGGCGATCTAATAACCATGTATAAGTATATAAGGGGATAATTCAAACATTTCTCCGAGGATCTGTTTATACCGAGGAAGGTGACGGTCACAAGGGGGCATTCTCTGCGTCTGGAGGAGAGAAGGTTTTTCCACCAACATAGAAGAGGATTCTTTACTGTTAGTGCAGCGAGAATCTGGAATTCCTTGCCTGAGGAGGTGGTGATGGTGAACTCAGTCGAGGGGTTCAAGAGAGGCCTGGATGTCTTCCTGGAGCGTAACAATATTGTATCTTACAGTTATTAGGTTCTTTAGAAGGACGTAGATCAGGGGATTTATTCTGATGGACTATAGGCTGAACTGGATGGACAAATGTCTTTTTTCGGCCTTGCTAACTATGTTATGTTACTATGTTATGTTACTAACCATAGAAGTCTCCAGGAGACCTCCGGTTGTCATGCCAACACACCAGTGACCCGAAATCACGTGACACGGGTCATCAGTGGGTGGATTTCCGGCGCGATTGCCGGAAGCGTTTGCTAAATGCCGCTGTCAGCGTTTGACAGCGTATAATGGGTGTAACGCTGGTATTCTGTACTTTGTTTTCCAGCGTTACTCTGCATGTTTTTTGCATTAACCCTTTTTCTCCTTTCCCCCTAACCAGCTGGGATACTGTTGTCTGTTACCTATATGGATGCTGCTCAGTTCCCGGCTCTGCTGCGTACCCGTACTTGCGTGAGTGGCTCCGCTGCTTTGCATGACCGCCCGCATGTGCGGTTCCTGACTTGCTGTGAAAGCCGTCCGTAGCTTGCAAAGTCCTCTGCAGTGGTGCATGACTTACTACGTGTGTGGCAGCAGCCATTGTTGGGTTCCCTCTGTGTTGAGCTGTCTGGCTCTGCATAGGGGGCGCGGCCCACACCTGTCCTGCTTTTATGTGGATTGGGTGTTTACTAGAATTACTGCTCCAGCCTATCGCTGTGAAGCAGCTCATATATAAAGTTCCCCAGCCCTAGTGGGCGTGGCCAGAGCTTCACATTGAATCCCTGAACCTAGCCGTATGTGGTTGTGTGTTCAGCTCCTGCTCTGAAGTTGATCAGCTCTGGAGAGCTGATTCCCTGTTCCTGCTGTGTCTTGTTCCCTGATCCTGGATCTAACCCGGTACCTGAATGTCTGAACTGTGTCTTGTGTTTCCGCCTATGCTGGGGGCTGATTACCCAGATCGCCGTTCCTGGAGGCTGTATATCCAGGCCTGTTCCTGTTGTGTCTAATTACCTGAACCCTGATCCCGGATCACATCCTGTACCTGAATGTCTGAACTGTGTCTTGTGTTTCCGCCTATGCTGGGGGCTGATTACCCAGATCGCTGTTCCTGGAGGCTGTATATCCAGGCCTGTTCCTGCTGTGTCTAATTACCTGAACCCCTGATCCTGGATCGCATCCTGTACCTGAATGTCTGAACTGTGTCTTGTGTTTCCGCCTATGCTGGGGGCTGATTACCCAGATCGCCGTTCCTGGAGGCTGTATATCCAGGCCTGTTCCTGCTGTGTCTAATTACCTGAACCCCTGATCTTGGATCGCATCCTGTACCTGACTGTCTGAATTGTGTCCTCTGTGTTATATTCCTGAAATCCTGCTGTGTCCAGAACCCTGTGCCAGTGACTGTGAATCCTTGCTATATAACCTGAGTTCATCTTGGAAGGAGGAGTCCGGTGTGTGCTGAGTTTCTGTTACTCTGTGCTCAGCTTCTGTGCAATCCCTGGCCAGCTCCCGTTGAGCCTGGCGGGGCTTGCACCAGACCGCTGGGGTTCCTTTTCAGGTCGCTGCCAGATGTCCGGATCCTATGCCTGATGACCATGGCCTGATGTCCGATGTCCGACGACCACTTCCAGATGTCTGGATCCTATCCTTCCTGCCTGATGTCCGGGTCCTGCCGATTGTTGCCAGATGTCCGGAGCCTGCTGATCGGTGTCAGATGTCCGGATCCTATGCCTGATGACCATGGCCTGATGTCCGACGACCACTTCCAGATGTCCGGATCCTATCCTCCCTGCCTGATGTCCGGGTCCTGCCAATTGTTGCCAGATGTCCGGAGCCTGCTGATCGGTGCCAGATGTCCGGAGTCCGATGCCTGTGTTCCAGTCCGTGTTCCTGTGATCCAATCCATGTTCCTGTCTGTGTTCCTGACTCCCTGAGATCTAATCCGTGTTCCTGATGTTCCTGTCCGTGTCCTCCCTGATGACCACTGCCTGATATCCGATGTCCGATGACCACTTCCAGATGTCCGGATCCTATCCATCTCTACCTGATGTCCGGAGCCTGCTGATCGGTACCAGATGTCCGGAGTCCGATGCCTGTGTTCCAGTCCGTGTCCCTGAGACCCAATCCGTGTTCCTGATCTTCCAGTCCGTGTTCCTGTCTGTGTTCCTGACTCCCTGTGACCCAATCCGTGTTCCTGATGTTCCAGTCCGTGTTCCTGTCTGTGTTCCTGACTCCCTGAGATCCAATCCGTGTTCCTGATTTCCTGTCCGTGTTCCTGTGTCCCTGAGATCCAGTCAGTGTTCCTGATGTTCCGATGTCCTGCTGGTTCCTCCTTGGTCTACCCTGTGATGACGTCTGTCCTGGGTCGGTGTCTGATGTTCTCCTGCTGAGCCTGTGCTACGCCTGAGGCCTGAGAGAGAGGCCGTCCTAGTATGCCCGTGCCAGATGACCCTGGACTTCATCAACCCGTGATGACCCCGCCATCGTCTGACGTTCGTCCTGGGCCGGTGTCTGATGTTCTCCTGCTGAGCCTGTGCTACGCCCGAGGCCTGAGAGTGAGGCCATACTAGTATGCCCGTGCCAGATGATCCTGGACTTCATCAACCCGTGATGACCCCGCCATCGTCTGAAGTCTGTCTGAGGTCGGTGTCTGATGTTCTCCTGCTGAGCCTGTGCTACGCCTAAGGCCTGAGAGAGAGGCCGTCCAAGAATGCCCGTGCCAGATAACCCTGGACTGCATCTACCCGTGATGTCCTCCAACACTCGTCAGTGTTTCTGAGTCGTGTACCCTTCTCTGATGTGCGGAATTGGGAGTCCGGTCTTATGTTCTGTTTATGTACTGTGTTTCTTTAAGTAAACTTTATGTTTCTTCTTACCTGAAGTTGTGCGGTGTTGTCTAGTCCTGCAGGTCGCCACCTTGCCCACATGCTCAGCTGCCACGGATCCCGGTCGCTGCCCTTCCCTAGTCCGGGCAGGCCCGGGTCTCCCTCCGTGGTCCAGTGGGTCCACATTCTCTTATCATCTGGGACCCATGCCTCACGTCGTCGTGGACTGGCGGCGTGGGAGCATTGGCTAGCTAGGCAAGCTATGCCATGTCCCGGCGCCCCACAGCCGTGGGAAGCGCCACAGAAAGCTCTGGCCATGGACTCCGCTGAGCATGTGCAGTCTGCAGGACTTTCTCCAAGCTCCACCTGATGTGCGAACTAGACTACTTGGTCCCCACACGGTAAGTGGACTAGATGGCTCGATTCCCCGCTTGGTCAGCGGTTCGGACTTTTCGAGTTATTAACTATGCTGCCATATTGTGAACTATGGGACTTACCGCCAAACCCAAGTGAATTTTTCTGGGGAATTTTTTTTTACTTGGGTCTTCAGAAGAGGGGTTCTGAGGAGGGGGATACTGTAACGCTGGTATTCTGTACTTTGTTTTCCAGCGTTACTCTGCATGTTTTTTGCATTAACCCTTTTGCTCCTTTCCCCCTAACCAGCTGGGATACTGTTGTCTGTTAACTATATGGATGCTGCTCAGTTCCCGGCTCTGCTGCGTACCCGTACTTGCGTGAGTGGCTCCGCTGCTTTGCATGACCGCCCGCATGTGCGGTTCCTGACTTGCTGTGAAAGCCGTCCGTAGCTTGCAAAGTCCTCTGCAGTGGTGCATGACTTACTACGTGTGTGGCAGCAGCCATTGTTGGGTTCCCTCTGTGTTGAGCTGTCTGGCTCTGCATAGGGGGCGCGGCCCACACCTGTCCTGCTTTTATGTGGATTGGGTGTTTACTAGAATTACTGCTCCAGCCTATCGCTGTGAAGCAGCTCATATATAAAGTTCCCCAGCCCTAGTGGGCGTGGCCAGAGCTTCACATTGAATCCCTGAACCTAGCCGTATGTGGTTGTGTGTTCAGCTCCTGCTCTGAAGTTGATCAGCTCTGGAGAGCTGATTCCCTGTTCCTGCTGTGTCTTGTTCCCTGATCCTGGATCTAACCCGGTACCTGAATGTCTGAACTGTGTCTTGTGTTTCCGCCTATGCTGGGGGCTGATTACCCAGATCGCCGTTCCTGGAGGCTGTATATCCAGGCCTGTTCCTGTTGTGTCTAATTACCTGAACCCCTGATCCCGGATCACATCCTGTACCTGAATGTCTGAACTGTGTCTTGTGTTTCCGCCTATGCTGGGGGCTGATTACCCAGATCGCCGTTCCTGGAGGCTGTATATCCAGGCCTGTTCCTGCTGTGTCTAATTACCTGAACCCCTGATCCTGGATCGCATCCTGTACCTGAATGTCTGAACTGTGTCTTGTGTTTCCGCCTATGCTGGGGGCTGATTACCCAGATCGCCGTTCCTGGAGGCTGTATATCCAGGCCTGTTCCTGCTGTGTCTAATTACCTGAACCCCTGATCTTGGATCGCATCCTGTACCTGACTGTCTGAATTGTGTCCTCTGTGTTATATTCCTGAAATCCTGCTGTGTCCAGAACCCTGTGCCAGTGACTGTGAATCCTTGCTAAATAACCTGAGTTCATCTTGG
>JARQOD010000004.1:345009608-345064177 GCA_033576555.1 Oophaga sylvatica | reverse complement strand
TTCTGCTGCCAGGGCTTTAGTACCCACACAGCCTCGGGCTCTGGTGCCCAGTCACTGGCGCTCAAGCCTGGGGTGAGCTCAGATGGAAATCCTATCCCCAGCTCCTCTCTACACGTCCTCTCTGAACCTTGCTCAGGCTCTAACTCTCCACTAGCTTCCTCCTCCTGACCAGAGAGAGCAGCTCCCCTGAAGTCGGGTTTCGAGCTCCCCCTGCTGGCCTGGAGCAGGAACTGTGTTGTATGCTGGAACCACCTGGTAAGGGGATTCCTTCTTTGCTTCCAGGCATGACATCACTCCCCCCCTGGAGGGAGGCAAGGCCATTGTGGCAACCTGACTCCTGGGGTTTCCACATAACCAAGAGTAGATACATTTTTGATTAAATGTCAGGCAGTAGTTTATTCCCCTTTCTCTATTGAGAACACATTCACACTGAGCCAGGTCAAGAATAATGGTGAAGTCAGGAGGAATAGGTGTTAGATGAAGAGCTCTCTAAGGCCGGGGTCACACTTGTAAGAAACTCGCACGAGTCTCGCACCTCAATACCCGGCACTGCTTCCGGCACTCGGGACCGGAGTGTGCGGCTGCACGTATTTCTATGCAGCTGAACGCTCCGGTCCGAATGCCGGTAGCAGTGCCGGATATTGAGGTGCGAGACTTGTGCGAGTTTCTCGCAAGTATGACCCCGGCCTTAGGCTATGTTCCCACATAATGTCAATGCTACCTTTCTTTCCAATACTTTTTTGCACAGAAAATCTGAAATATTTAACACTTTAAGGAAAGAGGATGTGATTTCATGAAATTCCTTCCCCCTGTGTGATTAAACAACGATGCGGAACTGTGCATTTTTGGTGCATTTTCACTACAGATTTGAAAGTGGGAGCCTGAGAAAACGGGTGAAAAATTGCAATTGTGTTTTTAAGTGTGTAATCCCAGCATTTCAGATTTTTTTTTTAAAAAAGTACTAAAGGGAATCTATATGCATGATTTAATACCTCACACTATTTGACAAGACGAGTCCAGGAATATCTTTACATGGCCAGTCCGTTCCTCCGTTACTGAGAAATCAGTATTTGAATTAATATGCAAATGGGACTGTAGATCTGAAGCCTCCGACACTCCAGCTCTATTCCTCACCCAGCGCTGCCTCACCCTGCTTGCTTGGCAGCCCTTATGCTGTGTAACCTCAGGCAAAGGAGTCGTTAGTCAAGGAGGAGGAGGTGGCGCCAGGCGATGACTTATTCTTCTCTAGTTTTGTATTTCGCTATTATTGTTTTCATTATTGGTAGCCTAAGGCTGTACCTGAAGGCTATTCTGCATACACAGGTAGTCCTGCTCCTCCAGGATGGCACATCAATACACGCCATTGCAGGAATGTTTGCTGTGTCTCCCAGCACAGTCTCAAGAGCATGGAGCAGATACCAGGACGTGGGCTGTTACATGAGGAGAACCCTACAGGGCAAAAGAGTGGTATCAACCCTTTGTGTGAGGAGAAACTGAAGGAGAACTATCAAAGCCCTACAAAATGACCTCCAGTTGGCTACTGGTCAGAAACAGACTCTATGTTGGCGTGACATCCTGTGGGACCTTTTCTCACAACCCAGCACCGTGGTGATTGATTGGCAGGTATACTTTTGGCGTCCCTTAGCCTTCACACTGAGCATATGTGATGGACAATAAACAGTCTGGAGATGCAGTGGTGAATGTTACAATATGGCGGCAACTTCACTTAGCATGACTTGTTTAGTGTAGAGTCAGTAATGGTCTTAGGAGACACACCTATCCTTGAAGGGCCACACAAACCTCCATTTAACTTTCAACAGTGTCCAGACTAGGCAGTTACTAGATGATGACGGCATTGATGGCATGAACTGGACCTCATGTTCCCCAGATCTGAATCAAATTGAGAACCTTTCAGATATTGTTTATCAGTACGTCTGACACTACAAGGTACACAGACTAACTCCCTGATAATCTCTTCCAGAAGAAGAAATCTCCCAAGACACTATCCACACATACAAGTATGTGGCGTCCATACTCACTAGTGACTCAGATTATGAGTTGCTATGATAAAGTTCACGCAAATTGTGTTCACCTGTGATTTCAATTCTTTACTTTTATGTACAGCGTGATTTAGAAAGTAGCCCTCCATTGCTGGATGATTTTGGTTTCTGTTGATCATTTATGCATCATTTTGTTCCCCGACAAATCAGACAATTTATATCAGAAATTATTTTTCACTCGAGTCTCTCATTTATCAAGATTCGATGTGTGAATTATGTCTTTCCCTTCAGTTTTTGAGCTGTGTATTTACAGACATAAGAAGCATAACTCCACAGAAAAAAACAGAACTTTTTAACTCACATATAAATACATTTATTAACCCCTTCACCCCCAAGGGTGGTTTGCACGTTAATGACCGGGCCAATTTTTACAATTCTGACCACTGTCTCTTTATGAGGTTATAACTCTGGAACGCTTCAACGGATCTTCGCGATTCTGAGATTGTTTTCTCGTGACATATTGTACTTTATGTTAGTGGTAAAATTTCTTCCATATAACTTGCGTTTATTTATGAAAAAAACGCAAATATGGTAAAAATTTGGAAAATTTAGCAATTTTCAAACTTTGAAATTTTATTCCCTTAAAACAGAGAAATATGTCACAGAAAATATTAACAAATAACATTTCCCACATGTCTACTTTACATCAGCACAATTTTGGAACCAAAATTTTTTTTTGTTACGAAGTTATAAGGGTTAAAAGTTGACCAGCGATTTCTCATTTTTACATCAAAATGTACAAAGCCATTTTTTTTAGGGACCACCTCATATTTGAAGTCACTTTGAGGGGTGTATATAGCATAAAATACCCAAAAGTGACACCATTGTAAAAACTACACCCCTCAAGGTACTCAAAACCACATTCAAAAAGTTTATTAACCCTTCAGGTGCTTCACAGGAGCTGAAGCAACGTGGAAGGAAAAAATGAACATTTTACTTTTTAGTCACAAAAATGATCTTTTACAAACATTTTTTTTATATTCACAAGGGAAAAAGGAGAAAATGGACCGATACAGTTTGTTGTGCAATTTCTCCTGAGTACGCTGATACCCCATATGTGGGGGGGAACCACTGTTTGGGCACACGGAAGGGCTCGAAAGGGAAGGAGCGCCGTTTGACTTTTCCAAACCAAAATTGGCTGGAATTGTGAACGAACGCCATGTCGCGTTTGGAGGGCCCCTGATGTGCCTAAACAGTGGAAACCCCCCACATATGACCCCATTTTGGAAACTAGACCCCCTAAGGAACTTACCTAGATGTGTGGTGAGCACTTTGAACCCCCAAGTGCTTCACGCAAGTTTGTAATGTAGAGCCGTGAAGAAAAAAAATCATATTTTTTCCACAAGCATGATGTTTTAGTCCCCAATTTTTTATTTTCCCAAGGGTAAGAGGAGAAATTGGACCACAAAAGTTGTTGTCCAACTTGTCCTGAGTACGCTGATACCCCATATGTGGGGGGGAACCACTGTTTGGGCGCACGGCAGGGCTCGAAAGGGAAGGAGCGCGGTTTGACTTTTCCAAACCAAAATTGGCTGGAATTGGGAACGAACGCCATGTCGCGTTTGGAGGGCCCCTGATGTGCCTAAACAGTGGAAACCCCCCACATGTGACCCCATTTTGGAAACTAGACCCCCTAAGGAACTTACCTAGATGTTTGGTGAGCACTTTGAACCCCCAAGTGCTTCACGCAAGTTTGTAATGTAGAGCCGTGAAGAAAAAAAATCATATTTTTTCCACAAGCATGACGTTTTAGTCCCCAATTTTTTATTTTCCCAAGGGTAAGAGGAGAAATTGGACCACAAAAGTTGTTGTCCAACTTGTCCTGAGTACGCTGATACCCCATATGTGGGGGGGACCACTGTTTGGGCGCACGGCAGGGCTCGAAAGGGAAGGAGCGCGGTTTGACTTTTCCCAACCAAAATTGGCTGGAATTGGGAACGAACGCCATGTCGCGTTTGGAGGGCCCCTGATGTGCCTAAACAGTGGAAACCCCCCACATGTGACCCCATTTTGGAAACTAGACCCCCTAAGGAACTTACCTAGATGTTTGGTGAGCACTTTGAACCCCCAAGTGCTTCACGCAAGTTTGTAATGTAGAGGCGTGAAGAAAAAAAATCATATTTTTTCCACAAGCATGACGTTTTAGTCCCCAATTTTTTATTTTCCCAAGGGTAAGAGGAGAAATTGGACCACAAAAGTTGTTGTCCAATTTGTCCTGAGTACGCTGATACCCCATATGTGGGGGGGAACCACTGTTTGGGCGCACGGCAGGGCTCGAAAGGGAAGGAGCGCCGTTTGACTTTTCCAAACCAAAATTGGCTGGAATTGGGAACGAACGCCATGTCGCGTTTGGAGGGCCCCTGATGTGCCTAAACAGTGGAAACCCCCCACATGTGACCCCATTTTGGAAACTAGACCCCCTAAGGAACTTATCTAGGTGTGTGGTGAGCACTTTGAATCCCCAAGTGTTTCACTAAAGTTTATAATGCCCTGGCGTGAAAAAAAAAATATTTTTTTTTCCCACAAAAGTGATTTTTTTAGTCCCCAATTTTTATTTTCCCAAGGGTAACAGAGAAATTGGACCCCAAAAGTTGTTGTCCAATTTGTCCTGAGTACGCTGATACCCCATATGTTGGGGGGAACCACTGTTTGGGTGCACGGCAGGGCTCGGAAGGGAAGTAGTGACGTTTTGGAATGCAGACTTTGATGGAATGGTCTGCGGGCGTCATGTTCCGTTAGCAGAGCCCCTGATGTGCCTAAACAGTGGAAACCCCCCACAATGACCCCATTTTGGAAACTAGACCCCCTAAGGAACTTATCTAGGTGTGTGGTGGATACTTTGAACCCCCAAGTGTTTCACTAAAGTTTATAATGCCCTGTGTGAAAAAAAAAATATTTTTTTTTCCACAAAAGTGATTTTTTTAGTCCCCAATTTTTTATTTTCCCAAGGGTAACAGGAGAAATTGGACCCCAAAAGTTGTTGTCCAATTTGTCCTGAGTACGCCGATACCCCATATGTTGGGGGAACCACTGTTTGGGCGCACGGCAGGGCTCAGAAGGGAAGTAGTGACGTTTTGGAATGCAGACTTTGATGGAATGGTCTGCGGGCATCATGTTCCGTTAGCAGAGCCCCTGATGTGCCTAAACAGTGGAAACCCCCACAAGTGACCCCATTTTGGAAACTAGACCCCCTAAGGAACTTATCTAGGTGTGTGGTGAGTACTTTGAACCCCCAAGTGTTTCACTAAAGTTTATAATGCCCTGTGTGAAAAAAAAATATTTTTTTTTCCACAAAAGTGATTTTTTTAGTCCCCAATTTTTTATTTTCCCAAGGGTAACAGGAGAAATTGGACCCCAAAAGTTGTTGTCCAATTTGTCCTGAGAACGCTGGTACCCCACATGTGGGAAAAAACTGTTTAGGCACACGTCGGGACTCGGAAGGGAAGTAGTGACGTTTTGGAATGCAGACTTTGATGGAATGGTCTGCGGGCGTCATGTTCCATTTGCAGAGCCCCTGTGTAATGTATGTAGTACAGTTCATATAGCGTCTTGTGCTTGGGTGCGATGAACATGCATGAGACACAGGTTTGATATAGAAAAGTCCTGTATTACTTCATACAAGTTGGCAGAAATAGTCACACAGTTTGCAGACACAGAAACAGGAGACACAGCAGGCCAGAGTAATCCAAGCTCAGCAATCACTCTCCAATACAGATTCAGGATCTTCTTCTCTGTTACCGTAAGTCCATGCAAACGTGGGTCTTTCAAAGAGCAGGGTTCAGAGTCCACAAGTGCTTCAGAGTTCCTCAGTAGGAATAGCTGGAGTACAAGGTCCAAGAGTTCCTCAGTAGGAATAGCTGGAGTACAAGGTCCAAGGCTTACAGGAGTCAAGTCACAGGTTCACTGCAGGCTAGATTCTGAAGCACTGATTGCTCAGCTGTGGCTGCTTAAGAAGCAAAGGAGAGAATCAGGGCGGGAACATGCAAGCTGGAAACTCCATTTTGACTGAGGGCAAGATAGCTGCAGCAAGACAGAAAGTAAAATGGCTGACGAACAAACTGAGTTTCAGGAATATATACATAGAACCTTACATTACTCCCCCCTTAAGGACAACCTCCGGATGACCTCAGACCAGGCTTGTGTGGGTACCTCTGATGAAACTGACGGAGCAAGCGAGGAGCATTAACGTTATTGACCGGTTCCCATGAGTTGTCCTCCACTGGGTAGCCCTGCCATTTAATCAGATATTGTAACTGATTTCTATACAACCTGGAATCTAAAATCCTTTCCACCACAAATTCTTCCTGACCATCGACTAGCACTGGGTCAGGGCAAGGAGAGGAACGTCCAGGAAACGTATTTGGTGTCGCAGCCTTTAGTAGGGATACATGAAAGACAGGGTGGATTCTCATAGTTCTGGGCAGTTGAAGACGACAAGCAACGGCACTTATAATTTTACTGATTTTATAGGGTCCAATGTACTTATGTCCCAACTTAGACGATGGAATCCTTAACTTAAGATTTCTGGTTGACAGCCAGACCAAGTCTCCTACCTTGAAAGCTGGTGCAGGTTTACGAAATTTATCTGCTGCTTTCTTGTGCCTTTCTTGAGCTGATTCCAGATTTTCCTTTAGAAGATCCATATTCTTCTGTAAAGACGTGATTCTTTCAGCCACTGCTGGTAAAGGCGTTTCTATGGGAAATCGTGGTAGAATGTTAGGATGATAACCTAGATTAGAGTAAAAAGGAGACTGTTTAGTGGAGGCACTCTGAGAGTTGTTATACGAGAACTCAGCTAATGGAAGTAGATCCACCCAATCATCCTGTAGGTGGCAGATAAAGCAGCGGAGATACTGCTCCAGGGTTTGATTGGTTCGTTCGGTCTGTCCATTAGTCTGGGGATGAAAAGCAGACGAAAGGTTTACTTTAATGTCCAATGCTGCACAGAAATTTTGCCAAAACCTAGAAGTGAATTGCACCCCTCGATCCGAAATAACCTCATCCGTACTCCATGTAAGCGAAACACATCTTTAATCATCAAATCTGATGTCTGTTTTGCAGTGGGTAAGCCGACACAAGGGATAAAATGAGCTGCCTTTGTTAGACGGTCAACCACCACTAGAATGGTGTTCTTCCCCTGAGAGGTTGGTAACTCCACAATGAAGTCCATAGAAATGGATCCCCACGGGCGGGACGGGGTGGGAAGAGGCTGTAACAGACCAGTTGGTGAGGAGCGATGTGTTTTGCATCTTGCACAGACCTCACATGAAGTGACATAATTCAAAACATCCTTCCTGCAAGTGGGCCACCAAAAGAAACGAGAAAGAAATTCCTGTGTCTTTAGAATTCCTCTATGCCCAGCTATCTTGGAATCGTGAATGAGTTGCAATACTCTCAATCTGACTGTTTCAGGAATATACAGGCGTTGTCCCTGAATCCACACACCATTCTTAAAGACAAGACTTACGTCCCTTGGGGGTTGTGCCAAAAAGGAATCCACATGGTATGCTTCCTTGATGTCCTTAAGTAGGTCTTGATTATGAATTACTCCTAGGAATCTAGAGTCAGGAAGAATAGTCTTAGGAGGAGTAATTGGACGTGTCTCTGCTGAGTAAATCCTAGAGAGTGCATCAGCCTTTCCATTGCGCGATCCTGGTCTATAGGAGATGATAAAATTAAATTGGTTTAAGAAAAGATTCCAGCGAGCCTGGCGAGGAGTCAGGCACTTAGCCGACCTGATAAACTCAAGGTTACGATGGTCTGTCAGGACGACTATTTGCTGTGCAGCTCCCTGAAGAAGGTGTCTCCATTCTTTGAAGGCGGCAATAATGGCCAACAACTCTCTATTGCCCAAATCGTAGTTCCTCTCAGCCGAAGACAACTGCTGGGAAAAGAAGGCACAGGGATGCAAGACATTCTTCTCACCTGTTCTCTGAGAGAGTATAGCTCCAACGGCACAGTCTGAAGCATCCACCTCTATTATGAAGGCAAGCTCGGGGTTGGGATGTACTAGGATAGGTGCAGTGGTAAATTTATCTTTTAGACGGGAAAATGCTTCCTGGGCTTGGGGAGTCCAGGAAAACCTAGACTCTTTCCGGGTAAGTTGAGTGATAGGTGACACTACCTCAGAGAAATTTCTAATGAAACGTCTATAGAAGTTGGCAAACCCGATGAAGCGCTGTACCTCCTTCACATTTCTAGGACTTGGCCAATCCTTGATGGCTTGGGTTTTGCTTCCATCCATACTAATTCCTTGTGTAGACAGTACATACCCCAGAAATTGAATTTCGGTCCTATGGAATTCACACTTTTCAAGTTTGATGTAAAGATGATTTTGTCTTAGACGTTCCAAGACCATTCTCACATGTCCATGATGTTCCTCTGTGGAGTTAGAAAAAATTAGAATATCATCCAAATAAATTACCACGAATGTATCTAGGAGATCCCTGAAGATGTCATTCACCAAGTGTTGGAAAGTGGCTGGGGCGGTACTCAGACCAAAAGGCATAACTAGATATTCAAAGTGTCCATAGCGTGACCTGAATGCAGTCTTCCATTCATCCCCAGGTCTAATACGGACTAAGTTATAGGCCCCACGAAGATCTAGTTTAGAAAAAATTTTGGCATGTCGCACTCTCTCCAATAACTCAGGGATTAAAGGCAATGGATAACGGTTTCTAATAGTAACCTTATTGAGTTCCCTATAGTCTACGCATGGTCTCAGAGATCCATCTTTCTTCTTTACAAAGAAGATGGGTGCACCTGCAGGAGATGAAGAGGGGCGTATGAAGCCCTTGGCTAGATTTTCATCTATGTAATCCTTTAAAGCCTTTAGCTCGGGCCCCGCCAGGGGGTAGATCTTACCAAAAGGTATCTCTGCTCCAGGCAATAATTCAATTGGACAATCATATGGACGGTGAGGAGGAAGCTGGTCAGCGTTCTTCTTGTCACATAAATCCACATAGTCCTGGTATACAGCTGGTAGTTCAGGGACTGACATGATTCCTTTAGGAACAGAGCAAGCTGAAACTTTTGGACTCATCTGTTTCTCTGGAAAGTGTAATTCCTTGGTCTCCCAGTTAATGGTAGGATTCTGAGCCTGCAGCCATGGTAGCCCTAGAATAATGGGAAAGTGGGGAGAAGAGATAAGCATAAAGGACAGTTTCTCTTGATGATCTTTACCCATAAGAACCCTCAAAGGCTCTGTTTCCTGATCCACTGGTCCAGAGGTCAGCAGGGAGCCATCCACAGTTTCCATCTGTACTGGAGTAGCCTTCTTCACTGAACGTATTCCCTGTTTCAGAGCAAAGGAGACATCCATAAAATTTCCACTTGCCCCTGAGTCGATCATAGCAGAGCTAGACACCCAAGCTGAGTCAACCCAGAGTTTGATGGAAAGAAAGCAATGAGAATTGTTTTTCTTACAACTCAGCTGGGACACCGCTGAGGAAACTTGAAAAATGGCAGCGTTTACACAGTCAACGTCCTCAGAGGTAACGGAGTTTAAGTCCGAGAAATCAAGATCTGTTGCTGCAGATCTCTCTGGAGCCTGAGGCTCGGACCTGACAGATCCCCTCTCGCAACACTCACAATGAATGAGTGCTGCAGTAGTCTTACGAGAACGGCTGGGGCAGTTTATAATGAAGTGCCCTGACTTACCACAATAGAAACATAGATTCTCCTTAAAACGATGTTCCTTGCGTGCATCACTAACCCGTCGTTGTAAAGAGTCTACCTGCATGGGTTCAGGTTCAGGTTCCCGTGTAATCCTACTCAAAGGTTCCTTAGCTGGAGAGGAAGGTAGGAAAAGGTTAGTACGATTGCTTTCGAACCATCTCTCTTGCCTGCGTTCAGTCAGACGAGTATCAATACGGATGCAGTAGTTAATAAAGTCACCTAACGCAGTGGGAGGGTCGGCACGAGCAAGTTCATCCTTAATCAGTGGAGATAACCCCTTTCGAAAAATAGATTTTTTGGCGGAACTGTCCCAGGTGGTATCAAGGGCCCATCTCCTGAAATCCAAGGCATATTCAGCTACCGAGTGCTTACCTTGGCGCAAAGCTAACATGGCTGCTTCAGCTGTTGCACCTCGATTGGGGTCATCAAACACCTGCCCCATGGCTGAAATAAAATCATCAAGGTGATTCAAACAATCATCCTCAGTCTCAATCAGAGGGTTTGCCCACATTAAAGCCTTGTTGGTAAGCAACATAATTATAGTAAGCACCTTAGATCGTTCAGTGGGAAATTGTGAAGCATGTGCAGAAAAAAAAAGATTGCATTGATTAATAAATCCCCTGAATTTCTCACGTTCACCGCCAAAACGAAAAGGGGGCAACTTGGGAATCCCAGCACTCGGGGCTACGGCAGGAGCCTGGACTTGCCCCTCTAGAACCTCAATCCTGGCTCGCAAATCCTGGGTAGTCTGTCCAACCACTTGCAAATTGTGATTATTGAGGTCCTGTAGATTTGTAAAACGGGTCTTTATATTCTGCAAATCTGCAAGGATATTATCAGTCACTCCGCAAAGTTCCTTTATGCGGGCCTCCATTTTCCAGATCTTTTAAGACAGGATTACTGGAAGAAGAGGAGAGAAAAAAAAAAACAATAGTGTTCACCTGTGGCAACACTGCAGAGAAAAAAAAGTTAAGGGAACTGCTCACCTGGAATGGTTGTGAGAAGTCACAACCACTATCATCACAGAAAGTTTCAACCAGACATCTGATATCCAGAGTTACAGCAGACAAAAAAGAGAAAAGAAAGGGAAAAAAAAAAAAACAATAGTGTTTACCTGTGGTAACACTGCAAAAAGAAAAAACTTAAGGGAATTGCTCACCTGGAATGGTTGTGAGAAGTCACAACCACTGTCATCACAGAAAGTACAACCGGACGTCTGATATCCACAGTACAGCAGACGCAGCCTTCCAGACCCAGCAGACACTAACGTTTTGGCTTCAGAATCTTGTAATGTATGTAGTACAGTTCATATAGCGTCTTGTGCTTGGGTGCGATGAACATACATGAGACACAGGTTTGATATAGAAAAGTCCTGTATTACTTCATACAAGTTGGCAGAAATAGTCACACAGTTTGCAGACACAGAAACAGGAGACACAGCAGGCCAGAGTAATCCAAGCTCAGCAATCACTCTCCAATACAGATTCAGGATCTTCTTCTCTGTTACCGTAAGTCCATGCAAACGTGGGTCTTTCAAAGAGCAGGGTTCAGAGTCCACAAGTGCTTCAGAGTTCCTCAGTAGGAATAGCTGGAGTACAAGGTCCAAGAGTTCCTCAGTAGGAATAGCTGGAGTACAAGGTCCAAGGCTTACAGGAGTCAAGTCACAGGTTCACTGCAGGCTAGATTCTGAAGCACTGATTGCTCAGCTGTGGCTGCTTAAGAAGCAAAGGAGAGAATCAGGGCGGGAACATGCAAGCTGGAAACTCCATTTTGACTGAGGGCAAGATAGCTGCAGCAAGACAGAAAGTAAAATGGCTGATGAACAAACTGAGTTTCAGGAATATATACATAGAACCTTACACCCTGATGTGCCTAAACAGGAAAAAAACCCCACAAGTGACATAATTTTAGAAATTAGACCCCCAAGAAGCTTCTCTAGATGTGCCCCCCTTCTGGAACTAATCTTTCCTGTAAAGTAAATTAGTAGTGCATGGAGGTGTGGTACAATTTGAAGCAATCCTTCATACACAGGCCAGGTTTTTCGGGCAGGTGTCGCACTGATAAATGGTGTCCTTGCATATTCCCCTTTTGTAACACACTCGGCACCTTTTTTGCGACTTACCTTTTTTTGCAGTTTGCGGGACCTCCCCCGGGAAATGCTGGCCTGGTACAATACGAGCACCTTCAGTTCCGGAAGTACTGGGGCCCTCTCCTTCCTGAGCGCCAAACATCAGGGCCTTGATCACTACCTCCTGGAACTGAAGGTACGACGTATTGGTATGGCGTGCACATCGTGACAGCAGGAAAGCGTTGAGCATTGCCATTTGGACGATGTGCACGGACAGCTTCTTGTACCACACCTTGGCCTTTCTCAAAGCACTGTATGGTTGGAGGAGTTGATCAGAGAGATCAACACCCCCCATGTATTTGTTGTACCCAAGTACACAGTCCGGTTTGCGGACCTGTGTAGAGGTACCCCGTACAGTGCTGAGGGCGCTGCCATCACCGTGTATGGTGGTCAAGAGAAGGACATCCCTCTTGTCCTTGTACTTGACCACCAGAAGGTGGTCGCTACATTGGGCTCTGCTCTCACCCTTTCTGAGCATCTGCCCAAGCAGCGTCTTCGGGAGGCCCTTCGATTTTTGCGGACGGTACCGCAGGCTGCGGTACCACGCGCAAAGAGGGGTTTGTGGAGTGGGATGCTGGTATAAAAGTTATCGGTGTAGAGGTGATAACCTTTATCCAGCAGTGGGTGAACCAAATCCCACACAATTTTCCCACTCACTCCCAGGACAGGAGGACACTCAGGGGGTTCAATCCTGGTGTCCTTTCCTTCGTAAACTCTAAAACGGTGAGTGTACCCTGAGGTACTCTCACACAGTTTGTAGAGTTTGATTCCGTACCTTGCCCTCTTGTTGGGCAGGTACTGACGGAATCCGAGCCGTCCCTTAAAATGAACCAAGGACTCATCCACGCAAATGTCCCTTTTGGGCACGTACACTTCAGCAAACTTTTTGTTGAAGTGTTCGATGACCGGCCGAACTTTGAACAGACGGTCAAAGTTGGGGTCATCTCGTGCGGGACACTGTGCATTATCGTTATAATGCAAGAATTTCTGGATGGCCTCAAAACGCGTCCGGGCCATGACCATTCGGAACACTGGAGCGTTATATAAAATATCAACACTCCAATATTGCCGAAGTTCTGGCTTCTTCAAGATCCCCGTGTGAAGGACCAGGCCCCAAAACTGCATCAATTCAACTGCGTCTACAGGAGACCAGTTAGAATATGATGAACGGGGGTTTTGCTCCAAAAATTGACGAGCGTACAAATTTGTTTGCTCCACCATGTGGTTAATAAAATCCTCAGAGAAAAAGACTTTGAAAAAGTCTATTTCTGTGAGGCCAGTGGTGTCAAACCTGATTCCTGATTCTGCCACAAAATCAGGAATCAGTGGCTCGTAATTTTCGGGGGGCGAGGTCCACACGGGATCCGCAGTGGGTTGCGCTGGTTCGGCTTCGGCTTCATCTTCGTCTTCTGGAATGGGGGCAGATGCCTCATCTTCTGTCCTGGGGCGTCTGCGTGGTGGTTCCGCAGGACCCGAGGAGGAAGATGAGGAGGGGGAAGAGGAAGAGGAGGAGGAAGAGGAATCTGAAAAATAAAGAAATGTGGGATCCTCTCCCTCGCTATCAGTGTCGGAGGCAAGAAAAGCGTATGCCTCCTCCAATGAATAGCGCTGTTGGGACGAACGGGACGGGTGGGACATTTTTTTGTAAATGTGGTGCTTGGGTGTACTTTATTGATAACTGTGTATGTGTGGGGGGGGATAGTGCTTGGTGTAAACTATGCTGAAAAGAAAAATCTAAAAGAAAAAAAAATGGGGAGAAAAAAATGCCTGTGAAAAGAAAAGTCTAAAACAGCAGGCCCTAGCTCTGATAAGTGAACTGCGTCACTTATCAAAGTTCGGTGGCTGCTAGATGTGGCGCAAGGAGGGGGTGAAAAAAAAAAAAGGGAAAACAGCCGGCACGAGATCTGATAAGTGAACTGCGTCACTTATCAAAATTCGGCGGCTGCTAAATGTGGAAACGGAGGCGGCGCAAAGGCGGGTGAAAAAAAAGGAAAAAAAAAAAAGAAAAGGAAAACAGCCGGTGCGAGCTCTGATAAGTGAACTGTGTCACTTGTCAAAGTTCGGCGGCTGCTAGATGTGGCGCAAAGGGAGTGGCGCAGGGAGGGGGTGAAAAAAAAAAGAAAAGGAAAACAGCCGGCACGAGATCTGATAAGTGAACTGAGTCACTTATCAAAATTCGGCAGCTGCTAAATGTGGAAACGGAGGCGGCGCAAAGGCGGTGAAAAAAGAAAAAGGAAAAAAAAAAAAAGAAAAGGAAAACAGCCGGTGCGAGCTCTGATAAGTGAACTGTGTCACTTGTCAAAGTTCGGCGGCTGCTAAATGTGGAAACGGAGGCGGCGCAAAGGCGGGTGAAAAAAGAAAAAGGAAAAAAAAAAAAAGAAAAGGAAAACAGCCGGTGCGAGCTCTGATAAGTGAACTGTGTCACTTGTCAAAGTTCGGCGGCTGCTAGATGTGGCGCAAAGGGAGTGGCGCAGGGAGGGGGTGAAAAAAAAAAAAAAAGGAAAACAGCCGGCGCGAGCTCTGATAAGTGAACTATGTCACTTGTCAAAGTTCGGCGGCTGCTAAATGTGGAAATGGAGGCGGCGCAAAGGCGGGTGAAAAAAGAAAAAGGAAAAAAAAAAAAGAAAAGGAAAACAGCCGGTGCGAGCTCTGATAAGTGAACTGTGTCACTTGTCAAAGTTCGGCGGCTGCTAGATGTGGCGCAAAGGGAGTGGCGCAGGGAGGGGGTGAAAAAAAAAAAAAAAGGAAAACAGCCGGCGCGAGCTCTGATAAGTGAACTGTGTCACTTGTCAAAGTTCGGCGGCTGCTAAATGTGGAAACGGAGGCGGCGCAAAGGCGGGTGAAAAAAGAAAAAGGAAAAAAAAAAAAGAAAAGGAAAACAGCCGGTGCGAGCTCTGATAAGTGAACTGTGTCACTTGTCAAAGTTCGGCGGCTGCTAGATGTGGCGCAAAGGGAGTGGCGCAGGGAGGGGGTGAAAAAAAAAACAGGAAAACAGCCGGCACGAGATCTGATAAGTGAACTGAGTCACTTATCAAAATTCGGCGGCTGCTAGATGTGGAAACGGAGGCGGCGCAAAGGCGGGTGAAAAAAAAAAAAAAGGAAAACAGCCGGCGCGAGCTCTGATAAGTGAACTGCGTCACTTATCAAAGTTCGCCGGCTGCAGGGTGTGCGCACGGAGGTGGCGCAAAGGGGGCTGAGAGCACGAGTGTTGATCGGTGAAATGCGTCACCAATCAACGCTCGGCGGCTGGGTGTGCGCACGGAGGCGGCGCAAAGGGGGGGTGAAAAAAAGGAAACCCGCCGGACGCGAGCTCTGATAAGTGAACTGCGTCACTTATCAAAGTTCGCCGGCTGCAGGGTGTGCGCACGGAGGTGGCGCAAAGGGGGCTGAGAGCACGAGTGTTGATCAGTGAAATGCGTCACCAATCAACGCTCGGCGGCTGGGTGTGCGCACGGAGGCGGCGCAAAGGGGGGGTGGAGGGGGTAAAAAGAGGGGGAAGGGGGATGGGGAGGGAGGAAGAGAGGGATCAACATTACGGTTGTAGTCTCTCTTCTTTTTTCTATCTTCTTTTATTCTTTCTTCTGTCTTCTTTTCTTCTGTCTCTTTTCTTCTGTCTTCAGCACTACAAGGCCCAGCACAGGAGAGATCTGTTGTATGACCGCTCTGCAGGAATCCTCAGCAAGTGTGAGGACCCCTGCAGAACGGTCACTCACAGGTCAGAGCCAGGTGAGACAGGTCACAGAGCGGTCAATTCGCTTCTGTGACCTGTGATTGGTGGGATCCATCATAACAAGATCCCACCAATCAGAGCTCTCCTGGTTACCCTGGCAACCTGCCCAGGATCGGAGCTCACAGCTCCGATCCTAGGCAGGTCACAGCCAGGGCAGCAGCCAGGTCACCTGCAGGGCACAGCGCGGTCACACAGCGATCAGACCGCTGCTGTGCCCTGTGATTGGCGCGATCGACGATGTCATCGATCGCGCCAATCAGCTCCTGCAGGCCCTACAGGGCCTGTCCTGAGCCTCCACAGCCGGATCGGTGCTTTTACAGCACCGATCCAGCCAGGATCGGTGCTATTACAGCACCGATCCGGCATGTCAGCAGCAAGGCACAGCGCTCCTGCGCCGCGGCTGTGCCTTGCGATTGGCGCGATCGACGATAACATCGATCGCGCCAATCAGCTCCTGCAGGCCCTGCTAGGCCTGTCCTATGTTCCGGCCTAGGATCGGTGCTTTTATAGCACCGATCCAGCAGGAACCGGCAGGGCACAGCGCGGTAATACCGCTTCTGTGCCCTGCGATTGGCGCGATCGATATGATCGGCGATCGCGCCAATCCAGGGGGGTCTGCATAGTGCTAGACCCAGGCCTAGGATCGAGTACATCGGTACTCGATCCTAGCCTGGGATCTCACTGTTTCAGCCCATCTGATTGGCTGAAACAGTGAGAAAGGCTGCGATTGGCTGTTCAGAATTGAACAGCCAATCACAGCGATCGGGAGGCCGGAGAGGGGAGGACGCAGCCCGGGATGCCGACGTCATCTTCCTAGAGGTAAGATGGCGTCGGAATTTTAATGCGATCACCGCGACTTTAGTCGCGATGTCGCATTAAAGGGCATGACGTACTATTCCGTCCATGGGAATTAGGTCCAGGGTCACATGGACGGAATAGTACGTCTGATGGCAGAGAGGGGTTAATAAAGACACCAGATAACCGTAGTGATACCACTGGTAATGTACTCCAAAACTAAAAGTCAACAGTAGCCACTTTCTTAAAACATACGATAAACTAATAATTAATTTGTACCTTTGCTTCAGTAGATCCTCTACATCCTTACAAAACTTCCTCCCATCCAGTGATCTCTGAATTATTACTTCATATCCTGTATTCAGAATCAAATCTGTACACTAGAGGGAAAAAAGAGATACTTTAGGCTATGTCCAAATTTGCTTTTCAGTTGATGCATGTAGAGGAACAAACAGAATTCGTGTTGTAACTGCATCAGTTGCATTACAAAGGGACCCCAATGATTATTACAGGGGGTGTCTGAGTTCCATTATGTGTCCATTTTTTAGAACAAGAAAAATTGCACCATGCAGAACATTTTCTTCCATTCTAAAATCTGGTACAGTTGTGCTCAAAAGTTTACATACCCCGGCAGAATTTTTGCTTTCTTGGCCTTTTTTTCAGAGAATATGAATGATAACACCAAAACGTTTTCTCCACTCATGGTTAGTGGTTGTGTGAAGCCTTTTATTGTCAAACTACTGTGTTTTCTCTTTTTAAATTATAATGATAACTCAAAACATCCAAATTACCCTGATCAAAAGTTTGCATACCTTGGTGATTTTGGCCTGATAACATGCATAGAAGTTGACACAAATAGGTTTGACTGGTAACATCCTCACCTGTGACCTGTTTGCTTGTAATCAGTGTGTGTGCATAAAAGCGGAGTAAGTTTCTGGGATCCAGACAGACTCTTGTATCTTTCATCCATCCTCTGACATTTCTGGATTGTGAATCATGGCAAAAGCAAAAGAATTTTCAATGGATCTATGGGAAAAGGTAGTTGAACTGTATAAAACAGGGAAGGGATACAAAAATATATCAATTGATAATGCCAGTCAGCAGCATTCAAACTCTGATTAACAAATGGAAAATCAGGGGTTCTGTAAAAACAAAACCCCGGTCAGGTAGACCAACAAAAATTTTGTCCATAACTACCAGGAAAATTGTTCAGGATGCAAAGAAAAAACCCACAAAGAGCATCAGTTGAAATACTGGACTGTCTGAAAACTAGCTTTGTGGCTGTTTCAAGATGCACAATAAGGAGAGTGTGGTCGAGTAGCCAGAAGAAAGCTATTACTGCTCAAATGCCACAAAGTATCTCGCCTACAATACACAAAACAGCACAGAGACAAGCCTCAAAACTTCTGAAACAAGGTAATTTGGAGTGATGAGACCAAAATTGAACTTTTTGGCCACAACCATAAACGTTACATTTGAAAAGAGGCCAACAAGGCCTATGATTAAAGGAACAACATTCCTACTGTAAAGCACGGAGGTGGATCGCTGATGTTTTGGGGATGTGTGAGCTACAAAGGCACAGGAAACTTGGTAAAAATTGAAGAAAAGATGAATGCAGCACGTTATCAGCAAATACTGAATACAAATTTGCAATCATCAGCCCGGAAGCTGCGCATGGGACGTACTTGGTATTCCAACATGACAACGATCCAAAACAAAAGGCCAAGTCACCTGTCTTTGGCTACAGCAGAACAAAGTGAAGGTTCTGGAGTGACCATCTCAGTCTCCTGACCTCAACATAATTGAACCACTCTGGGGAGATCTCAAGTACGCAGTTCATGCTAAACAGCCCAGGTATTTACAGGAACTGGAGCCTTTTTGCCAAGAACACTGGGCAGCTTTACCATCTGAGAAAATAAAGAACCTCATCCACAACTACCACAAAATACTTTAAGCTGTCACTGATGTTAGAGGGAGCAATACACAGTATTAAGAAATGGGGTATGTGAACTTTTGATCAGGGTCATTAGGATGTTTTGGGTTGTCATTATGATTTGAAGAGAAAACACAGTAGTTTGACAATAAATGGCTTCACCCAACCACTAACCATGAGTGGAGAACAAGTTGTGGTGTTGTCATTCATATTCTCTGAAAAAAGGCCAAGAAAGCAAAAATTCTGCCGGGTATGTAAACTGTTGAGCTCAACTGTACAAAACAACCCAGACGGACCCCATAATAATTAATGGGACCCCTTTGCTTCCATTTGAATTCCGTTTATCTACTCCACTACATGGAACAGACAAAAGGAATGTTACAGTTACTAACAGAAACTTCTAGATTCTTGTGGGATTGTATTGTTGAAACGTATCCAAACCCAAACAATCTGGGGTGCAGAAGGCCAATTTTTTGCTTTAACAAAATTATAGAAAATGTGTATATGAATGCAACCTGCCTGCGCAGCTCTCACTGACACCTTCACATGTCTGTTGAATAAAGGTAGCGCGTGGTTTCCCATCCGGAGTGAGTGCCACTTATTCTTCTTCTGAACAAAAACAGTTTCTGCATGTCGTCCTTTTCAAGTGAAGAACCCCAAACAAGGCTATGAGTTCTGGTTGGCTCCATTATCTGAATAGTATTTACTGTCCTCCACAGAAGTTCTTTGGATACTGGTGCCAGCTTTTTCTTTATTGATATGAAATTTGTATTAGGTGATGGATTACAGTAAGTTAAATACATTTAATAGGATAATATATATATGCAGAATATCGCACCCTCACATTGGTAATATGGTGGTGGAGGCAGTCTACTACCATCGCTGTAGATGTCAGCACAGTCTGTCCTACTAAACAGATTGTCATGGGATGGTAAACTACATTACAAAGTCTTGGTTGGGGGTGGACATGACATTGGTACAACCTGTGCAAACCACCCAGATGAACTATTGGACTGCAAAGGGTCTGTACAGTATATTGGTTTTGCACAGGGACCCTGCTCTATTTGAGTCCGCTCCTGTTTATATAGCGGAAGGTTTACACTGTTATTTATATATGTAAATATACATTTTACGGTAATAACCATTAGCATACATTTTATATTTTTAGGGGCAAAAATACAGTCGAAGGACTGGACAGTAACTTGATTGATAATGGGATCTGTAGGATTTCTAAACAATCCTTAACCTTCAATGGAAACTGAAGACTATGGCTGCATTCACACTTTGCACGGCTACTTTGTTTTTTGTTTGTTTTTTTGTTTTCTTTTGCAAAAACTTCAAATATGTCTGCAGCCTAAGGACATGATTAAAGATATTCACCTAGTGTTATTGTGTAGTGAGAAGAGGGCTGCTCCTAGTTTTTGCAGTTCCTTTAGTGTTTTTCTTCTCTCTTTTCTTCTTTATATAAAGATACTTTGCGACAAACCCAGCAGAAAACAGCCTAACCATATGTGCAATTACAATGACCATTGGGTCATTCAAGTGTTTCCACGTCCCATCACTACTTATGCTATCCTCATATTTAAATGTCAGCTCATCAAAAGTGAGCTCATACTGGAAATGCTCTCTGTATATAACGGAAACCAAACTTGCACATGTATTTCACGAGCTGTGGAAATATTTCACCATAACATTTCCTTCCTGTGTTCATTTAAATAATTAGGTTTTCTTGTTTTTTTCTTGTGCTGTTCTTCATCCTAACATCATTGCATGAGTCACATAATTACTATAATGCAATTTGCCAGTTAAAAAGTGACACCATAATTGCTTGATTGCATTGGCACAGAACACGATATAAGGTAATGAGTTCAGCCAACACCTCTCCTCCAGCACGGCGCTGTCTTTCTAGGTATATGACATGTAGTCTAGGCCAAGGCTTCTCAATGTTTTTCTCTTGTAGCCTTACCATTTAGAACACAATAATGCCTATATTTTTATTTTTCCATGAACCCTGTGTAACTTTGAGCAAGCAAACAACATAGATGCAGACCATGCCACCATTGTGGGGTGAAGGGCACTTGGCTTGAAACTTGTGCTTACTGCCATGGAGCCAGAGCATTTTCCTGCTGCACCACTCAGGGAGTTCAGTGCTTAGAGATTTTACAGGCTTCCATTCTGTTCAATCTTAGCTGAGTAGACTCCTATGCACTAAGCTCGCCCTACAATTTGAAGGGAAAAAGGACTGAAAACTGTATGGGGCAATTTATGGGGTAGCTATACCAGTTGACTTATTTATGTAGTCACAGAGGCCTCAGTAAGGTACAAGTGCTTCTCACAAAATTAGAATATCATAAAAAAGTTAACTTATTTCAGTTCTTCAATACAAAAAGTGAATCTCATATATTATACAGAGTCAATACAAACAGTGATCTATTTCAAGTGTTTATTTCTGTTAATGTTGATGATTATGGCTTACAGCCAATGAAAACCCAGAAGTCATTATCTCAGTAAATTAGAATAATTAACAAAAAACACCTGCAAAGCTTCCTAAGTGTTTAAAAAGTTCCCTTAGTCTGTTTCAGTAGGCTCCACAATCATGGGGAAGATTTCCAACTTGACAGATGTCCAGAAGGCAGTCATTGACACTCTCCAAAAGCAGGTAAGCCACAAAAAGTCAATGCTAAAGAAGCTGGCTGTTCCCAGAGTGCTGTATCCAAGTATATTAATGGACAGTTGAGTGGAAGGAAAAAGTGTGGCAGAAAAATGTGCACAAGCAAACAGGATAACCGCAGTCTTGAAATAAATTGTTAAGAAAAGGCCATTCAAAAATTTGGGGGAGATTCACAAGGAGTGGACTGCTAAAAATACCAGCACCCAGCCGCCACAGAATTGGCGCATCTGTACGATGCGCCAATTCTGGCACTTAGCCCCTCTCTTTCCACTGCCGTGTAGCGGTGGAATATGGGGTAATAAGGGGTTAATGTGAGAAGGGCGTCAATAAGACACCTATTCATTATTAATCTTATAGTATCAAAGGGTTAAAAAAACACACACACACATAAGAATAAAGTATTTTAATGAAATAAAACACAACATGGTTTGCCATCTTTATTGCACGCCCAATCCATGCGACGCCATCGTTCTCCTGTAATAAAAAGTAAAAAAATAAACCAACCGAATACTCCCTGTCCGACGCAGTCCAATTAATAACGAGTGTCCCACGACGATTTCCCCTATAGAACAGTGACACTGTAGCGCCGGCGTCCCTGCCCTCTGCCAGGCAGGGACGCTGCTCCCCTGCGACAGCGTCCTCTGCCAGGCAGGGACGTCGCCCCCCTTACCAGCGCTCAGCGTCCTCCTTCCGCCCTGCTGGGGCCGCGCGCTCCTTCCCTGCTACTGGACTTAGGGCGCGCGCCCGCGTGCTCCCCCGCTCTTAAAGGGGCCGCGCGCATCTTTCAAAAAAGTCCCCGGCCAATGCCGGAGGACTCCACCCTATATAAAGTACTTCCTCCTTAATGGAGGTGCCCGAGCAATGTTGTTGTTGCACTGTTTAACTCTGCTTCAGCCCTCAGGGTCCGTTTCCAGTTACCTGCCTGTTTCCTGCCAGTTTCCTGTCTGCTACCTGCCCGCAAGCCTGCCTGGAGGTTCGGCCGTCACATGCAGTGACCATCGGCAATTCCAGAGACTCTCGCCTGCTCACTTGGGGCGCTCATCTGCCATTTGCCTGCAAGCCTGCCTGGAGGTTCGGCCGTCACATGCGGTGACCATCGGCAATTCCAGAGACTCTCGCCTGCTCACTTGGGGGCGCTCATCTGCCATCTGCCTGCAAGCCTACCTGGAGGTTCGGCCATCACCTGCGGTGTCCATCGGCTATTCCAGAGACCCTCGCCTGCTCACTTGGGGGCGCTCATCTGTCATCTGCCTGCTAGCCTACCGGGAGGCTCCACCATCTCAGGTCGTATATACCTGTCCATTCAGAGACTGCCCCGGCCCCTTGCCTGCCTGTTTATCCAGAGACTGCCCCGGTCACTTGCCGTGACTACCTGCCTGTCTACCCAGAGACTGCCCCGGTCACTTGCCGTGACTACCTGCCTGTCTACCCAGAGACTGCCCCGGTCACTTGCCGTGACTACCTGCCTGTTTACCCAGAGACTGCCCCGGTCACTTGCCGTGACCACCCGCCTGTTTATCCAGAGACTGCCCCGGTCACTTGCCGTGACCTCCCACCTGTCTATCCAGAGACTGCCCCGGTCACTTGCCGTGACCTCCCACCTGTCTGTCCAGAGACTGCCCCCGTCACTTGCAGTGACTTCCTGTCCGTCTCCCCGGGCGCCACCCGCTCCTTTACAAGGAAAGCCTCCTTGTATAATAAAGCTCAGAGGTTCCGCCTCCCAAACTCCCTCGCTCTCTGACCTGTGTCATGAACTGTCTCGTCAGAGGTCTCAACAGGAGTCCATCCTGGGTCACCTGCGGAATGTTAATTCCCGCCTGGACACCCTGACTACTTCACCAGCAACCACCGCGGGCGCCATGACTCGCAATCCGGCAGTTCCGCTGCTTACCAATTCTGTGGTTTCCGTTCCTGGACCTCGACTTTCAGCTCCTCCTCGGTTTGGAGGCGACCCTGCGCTGGCTCGGGGTTTCATTAACCAGTGCACCCTGCATTTTGAACTCCTGGCACACCAGTTTAACTCCGACCGGGCCAAAATTGCCTTCATCATGTCCCATCTCACCGGAGAGGCCCTGGCCTGGCTAAATCCTCTTTGGGAGAGAAGATCCTCTGGTGTCTGACCTGTCTGCTTTTCTCTCAGCCTTCCGGAAGGTATTCGACGAACCCGGACGGAAGACCTCCTCTGCATCATCTCTGCTGCGTCTCCGTCAGGGAAGTCTCACCGTTGGTCAATATGCCATACGGTTCCGTACCCTTGCCTCGGAGCTGGCTTGGGATAATGACGCTCTGATATCTGTCTTCTGGGAGGGTCTGTCCGGCCGTATAAAAGATGAACTTGCCGGTCGGGACATTCCAACCTCTCTCGATGACCTAATAACTCTTGCTAATCGAATTGATCTACGGTTCCAGGAGCGCGCTAAAGAGGTCACCCGTGAGAGAAGGTTTCCTCGTCTAGCTCCTTCTTTTCAGAGACCTGTAACTCCTTCCGTTTCTCCTCAGGTACACTCTTCTGAGCCTATGCAAGTCGACCAGACCAAGATGGTCAAAGCCCGTCAGGACTTACGCCGTGCCGAGGGGAGTTGCTTCTACTGTGGCAGTAAGGAGCACCGGATCCGTACCTGCCCAGAGAGGTCGGGAAACGCCTGTGTCTAGGTTCGCTCGGAGAGGTCCACCTAGACAAAAATAAATCCTCTTCATCTCTGCTGCTGTCAATCTCAATTCTCCTCGGTGAGAACCGTTACTTCGAACTAGCCCAACTTGATTCTGGAGCAGCCGGGAATCTTGTTTCACAGGCTCTAGTAGAAAAATATCGCATTCCTACCAAACCTCTGGTTGAACCAGTATCTGTTGCTGCTGTGGATGGGGGTCTCCTACCACGTCCCATCCAACTTATCACTGAAGCCATAACCCTGCAGGTGGGAATGTTGCATTCTGAGAGCATCTCGTTTCATGTTCTGCCTGGACTCTCTCACTCTTTCTTACTAGGTCTGCCTTGGCTCCAAAAGCATGCACCCGTGCTCGACTGGCAGACTGGAGAGATCCTTCGCTGGGGACAGGACTGTCATAAAACGTGTTTGGTTCCTGTTCATCCCGTCCATCCTTCTCCTACACCGATTAATCTACCAGGGCTCCCGATTCCATATTGGTCATTCGCTGATGTCTTTAATAAAAAGGAAGCAGAGACATTACCCCCTCATAGACCGTATGATTGCCCGATCGACCTGCTACCCGGTACTACGCCTCCCCGTGGGCGTATTTACCCATTGTCCGCTGCTGAGACCAGGTCGATGTCCGAATATATCGAGGAGAATTTGGCCAAGGGATTCATCCGGAAATCCACCTCCCCAGCGGGAGCAGGTTTCTTCTTCGTAAAAAAGAAAGACGGCTCTCTCCGTCCCTGTATTGACTACAGAGGCCTAAATTTGATCACGGTGAAGAATAAGTACCCTCTTCCGCTCATTCCAGAATTGTTTGATCGTCTGAGGGGGGCTAGAATCTTCACCAAACTGGATCTTCGTGGGGCATATAACCTGGTCCGTATCCGTCGGGGAGATGAATGGAAGACGGCATTCAACACCCGGGACGGCCACTACGAGTATTTGGTGATGCCCTTTGGTCTCTGTAATGCTCCAGCAGTCTTTCAGGAGTTGGTCAATGACATCTTTCGGGACCTTCTCTACTCCTGTGTTGTGTGTGTACCTAGACGACATCTTGGTCTTCTCTCCGGATCTCCAGTCTCACCGGAGGGATGTTCGTCAGGTTCTGCTCAGGCTCAGGCAGAATCACCTCTTCGCCAAATATGAGAAGTGCCTATTTGAGCAGACCTCGCTTCCGTTTTTTGGCTACATCATTTCTCAGACAGGCCTACGAATGGATCCGGAGAAACTGTCTGCCATCGAGAAATGGCCCCGACCGGAGGGGTTGAAGGCCATTCAGCGGTTCCTGGGATTCGCCAATTATTACCGCCTTTTCATACCGCACTTCTCTTCCCGGACTGCTCCAATCTCCGCGCTCACCCGCAAGGATGCTAATCCCAAACAGTGGACGCCCGAAGCAGAGGAGGCCTTTCTTTCTTTAAAACAGGCCTTCTCTTCCGCTCCAGTGCTGCATCGTCCGGACGGCAACAAGCAGTTCTTCCTGGAGGTGGACACTTCCTCTTCTGGAGCCGGAGCGGTACTTACGCAAAAATCTTCAGCCGGGAGGATGGTATCTTGCGGCTTCTTCTCCAAACTCTTCTCCTCTTCTGAGCGCAATTACTCCATAGGAGACCGAGAGTTATTGGCCATCAAGCTGGCATTGGAGGAGTGGCGTTACCTACTCGAGGGGGCTCTTCATCGGTAATCATTTACACTGACCACAAAAATCTGGCTTATCTCCAGCATGCCCAGAGACTTAACCCTCGCCAAGCCCGGTGGTCCTTGTTTTTTGCTCGCTTTGATTTTCTTTTACATTTTCGCCTGGCCGACAAGAACATCAAGGCGGACGCCTTGTCCCGGTCCTTCCTGGTGTCGGATCTCGAGGAGGAACCTAAACATATCATCGATCCCGCCAGAGTGATGCAGGTGGCTCCCGTGAGTCTAAATCGTCTCCCTCCTGGTAAGACGTTCGTATCGGTAACCGATCGGGAGAGAATCCTACACTGGGGTCATTCGTCTAAACTAGCTGGCCACGCTGGTCAGAAAAAGACCCTCCAGCTCATTACTCGGCATTACTGGTGGCCTACCCTGCACAAGGACGTAATAGACTTTGTTTCTGCCTGTGTCTCCTGTGCCCGCAACAAAGTTCCGAGACACCTGCCTGCCGGCCGTCTTCTTCCGCTTCCTGTACCCGCTGCCCCCTGGCAGCATATAGCCATGGACTTCAAAACAGATCTGCCCGTCTCTGCCGGTTGTACGGTCATTTGGGTGGTCGTTGATCGATTTTCCAAGATGGCTCACTTCATTCCCCTGCCAGGGCTTCCGTCTGCACCCGATTGGCTAAAGACTTTATCCGCCACATCTTCCGTCTTCATGGTCTGCCTCGTCACATTGTGTCGGATCGTGGGGTACAGTTCACCTCACGTTTCTGGAGAGCCACTTGTAAGTTGCTAGACGTCACCTTGGATTTCTCCTCCGCTTACCACCCGCAGTCCAATGGACAAGTCGAGCGAGTCAATCAGAATCTGACCAGTTATCTCCGGCACTTCGTTAATGCCCACCATTCTGACTGGGTGGATCTCCTGCCTTGGGCCGAATTCTCTTACAACAATCACGAGAGTGAATCTTCCTCCAAATCTCAGTTTTTTCTAGTCTTCGGTCAACACCCTCGGATCCCTGTTCCTGTCTCCATCTCTGTGGACAATCCAGCTGCGGAATCTCTGGTTAACGAATTTTCCTCCATATGGGAGAGTACCTGGTCCGCACTCATTCTGTCATCCGAGCGCATGAAGAAACATGCTGACAAAAAACGTCTGGATCCTCCGCAATTCCGTCCCGGGGATAAGGTCTGGCTTTCGTCCAAGTATGTCCGGCTCAAGATTCCTTCCTACAAGTTAGGCCCTCGGTTCATCGGTCCTTTTGAGATCATCAGTCAGATCAACCCGGTGTCCTATAAATTGAAACTCCCGGCCAATTTGCGGATTCCTAACTCCTTCCATGTATCTCTCCTCAAACCGGTGGTACTTAACTCTTTTGTCAAGTCTACAGGTACACCTCCTGCTCCTGTGTCTGCTGAAGACGAATTTGAGGTAGAGAACTGTTATGTTACGGTAGCTGAGGAGTGCAGGCAAAAAAGGAAATACACCAGAGCAGTTGGAATCTATGAGATTGCAGTACCCTGACTAACCACCGCAACTAGAGGCAGCCGTGGAGCGTTCCTACGTTGGTCCTAGACGCCTCGTCACAGCCTGAGAAACTAACTACACCTAAAGATAGAAATAGGAAAGCTATCTGCCCCGTAGCAGAACCCCAAAGATAATAGAAAGCCCCCAAACATGTAATGGCGGTTAGACAAGAGGAAATACTGACACAGAAAGAAAACAGTATGAGCAAACGCTGGGGCCCAAACTAACTAAATAGAAAAGGACAGGAAGGGTACTTACTGCAATCCCAGAAAACCCTGAAAAAACACCAACTCTACTAATTTCAAAATCACCTGAGATCACACGACCTCTACCACCTAAATTAGTTCTCTGGTGTAACAAAAACAGCAGCCACTGAAAAAACTGGAAAAAGCAAAAGTACAAAACACAGTGGCTGGACTAAACTGAGAGGGCAAAAGCCCCCGGAGGAGACCCAGAAGGCCCCACAGAAGTGCAGGACCAAATACAAAAATATAGCAAAAACACAAAATAAGAAATTGTCTTATCTGATAGCAGGAGATGCAGACACGACACAGCAGGCTACAAGGGAAACTGGAAAGAAGGATTCAGACCAGAACAATTGATCACCGGCAACCCTGATGGGAAAATTACTCCCTTATATAAGACCAATCAGTAACACCTGATTCCCAGTCCTCACAATCCTCACTAGTACCGCTTGTAACCACCAGAGGGAGCCTCTGCTCAGAACTCATCTCAAACCCATTCACAACAGTACCCCCCCCTTGAGGAGGGGTCACCGAACCCTCATTTGAGCAACCAGGTCGGTCAGGATGAGTTCTATGATACGCACGGATAAGTCTCCTAGCATGGATGTCCGAAGCAAACACCCAAGAATTGTCTTCCTGACCATAACCTCTCCATTTAACCAAATACTGGAGTCTTCGTCTAGAAAAACGAGAATCCAATATTTTCTCAACCACATACTCCAGATTGCCCTCAACCAAAACAGGGTCAGGAGGCACAGCAGCAGGAACCACTGGCTCAACAAACCTCTTCAACAAGGACTTGTGGAACACGTTATGGATCTTAAATGTCCCTGGAAGAAGCAAACGAAAAGAAACAGGATTAATAATCTCCATGATCTTATAAGGTCCAATGAACCTAGGCTTAAATTTAGGAGATGCTACTCTCATAGGAATATTCTTTGAGGACAACCAGACCAAGTCCCCCACTTTAAACCGAGGACCATCAGTCCTATGCCGGTTAGCAAACCGTGGGCCTTCTCCTGAGAGAGGGACAACCTCTCCACTACCTGGTCCCAAATCTGCTGCATACGCTCAACAACAGAGTCAACACCTGGACAGACAGAAGCCTCCGTCTGTCCTGAAGAAAATCGAGGGTGAAACCCAGAATTACAGAAAAACGGAGACATCAAAGTGGCAGAGCTAGCCCTATTATTAAGAGCAAACTCAGCCAAAGGCAAAAAAGAGACCCAGTCATCCTGATCAGCAGACACAAAGCATCTTAGATAAGTCTCCAATGTCTGGTTTGTTCTCTCAGTTTGACCATTGGTCTGAGGATGAAATGCCGAGGAGAAAGACAATTGAACACCCAGTTTAGAACAAAAAGTCCTCCAAAATCTGGAAACAAACTGGACTCCTCTGTCAGACACAATGTTCTCAGGAATGCCGTGTAAACGAACCACGTGCTGAAGGAACAACGGCACCAATTCAGAGGAGGAAGGCAACTTAGGTAATGGCACAAGATGTATCATTTTGGAAAACCTATCACAAATTACCCAGATGGTGGTCATTCTCTGAGAAACAGGAAGATCGGAAATGAAATCCATAGAGATATGGGTCCATGGTCTCTTGGGCACAGGCAATGGCATCAACAAACCACTAGAGCGAGAGCAAGGCTTGGAGCGAGAGCAAGTCCCGCAGGACTGCACAAATTCCCTGACATCGCGAGACAAGGTAGGCCACCAAAAGGACCGACTAACCAAGTCTCTGGTACCAAAAATTCCCAGCCAATGCGGAACAATGAATCTCAGACATCACACTCTTTTTCCATTGGTCCGGGACAAACAATTTTCCAACAGGGCAGCGCTCGGGCCTATCCTCCTGACACCCCTCCAGAGCAAGTCTCAAATTGGGCGAGATGGCGGAAAGAACTACACCCTCCTTCAAAATAACAGAGGGATCAGATAGCTCAGGAGAGTCCGCAAGGAAACTCCTCGAGAGGGCATCCGCCTTAACATTCTTAGTGCCAGGAAGAAAGGAAACCACAAAATTAAAACGTGTGAAAAACAAGGCCCACCTGGCCTGTCTAGGATTGAGTCGCTTGGCAGATTCCAGATAGACCAGATTCTTATGGTCCGTAAGGACCACCACCTGATGTTTGGCTCCCTCCAGCCAATGTCTCCACTCTTCAAAAGCCCACTTCATGGCCAATAACTCCCGATTACCCACGTCATAATTACGTTCAGTAGGAGAAAATTTTCGAGAGAAAAAGGCACAAGGGTTACTTTTAGAGGTCTCTGGATCTTTTTGGGACAAAACGGCACCTGCCCCAATTTCAGAGGCATCAACCTCCACCTGAAATGGCAGAGAAACATCAGGCTGCCGTAGAACAGGAGCAGAAGTGAATCTCTGCTTAAGTTCCTGAAACGCAGAGACTGCCTCAGGAGGCCAATTCACCACATCAGAACCCTTTCTGGTCAAATCAGTTAATGGTTTAACAATAACAGAGAAATTACCAATAAATTTACGATAAAAATTGGCAAAACCCAAAAATCTCTGAAGAGCCTTTAATGAAGTAGGTTGGACCCAATCACAGATGGCCTGAACCTTGACCGGGTCCATTTCAATAACAGATGGGGACAAAATGAATCCCAGAAATGAGATCTTCTGTACGCCAAAAAGACACTTTGATCCCTTCACATACAGAGCATTTTCTCTCAAAATCTGGAATACAGTTCGAACATGTTTCACATGAGAGTCCCAGTCATTAGAAAAAATCAAGATATCATCCAAATAAACAATCAGAAACTTGTCCACAAAATCCCTGAAAATGTCATTCATGAAGGACTGGAAGACGGAAGGAGCATTAGTGAGCCCAAAGGGCATCACAAGGTACTCAAAATGCCCTTCAGGGGTGTTAAATGCCGTCTTCCATTCATCCCCGTGCTTAATGCGAATAAGGTTATACGCCCCCCTGAGGTCAAGCTTGGTAAACCAAGTAGCGTTTTTCACCCTGGAAAACAGGTCAGAAATCAAGGGTAACGGGTATTGATATTTCACAGTAATATTGTTCAAGAGACGATAATCAATACACGGCCTTAATGAACCATCTTTTTTGGCCACAAAGAAAAAACCGGCACCTAAGGGTGAAGAGGATGGTCTGATATGACCCTTCTCCAATGATTCCTTGATATAAGACCGCATAGCGTCATGTTCAGGT
The DNA here is from genome assembly GCA_033576555.1 of Oophaga sylvatica. Lineage (NCBI taxonomy): Eukaryota > Metazoa > Chordata > Amphibia > Anura > Dendrobatidae > Oophaga > Oophaga sylvatica. The sequence goes on along the minus strand of JARQOD010000004.1, from coordinate 345,033,921 downwards.
ACAGACAAGTTAAAAAGGCGACCTTTAGGGAATTTACTACCGGCACTAATTCAATAGCGCAGTCATAGCTCCTATGGGGAGGTAAGGATGCAGATTTACTTTCGCTAAACACATCAGAAAAATCAAACAATAAGTCAGGAACATCCTCAGCCTGGGGGGAGGCAGAAAAAACAGGAGTGTTGGTATTAACACATTGGCAGCCCCAACTGGTTACAGACACAGATTTCCAATCCAAAACAGGATTATGAGACTGTAACCAAGGGAAACCCAGCACGATAATGTCATGCAGATTATATAGAACCAAAAATTTGCAGCACTCCTGGTGATCAGGTTCAACCCTCATTATCACCTGAGTAGAAAACTGGGGTTTATTCTCAGCCAAAGGGGTAGAATCGATCCCCAGTAAAGGAATAGACTTCTGTAGGGGTATCAAGGGAAACCCACAACGTTTAGCAAAATCATAATCCATCAGGTTAATAGCTGCTCCAGAATCAACGAAAGCCTGAGCAGAAAATGAGGACAGAGAGCATATCAGAGTGACAGTTAATAAAAACTTAGTCTGAACACTACCCAAGACAACTGAGCGTGCAAAATGTCTTCCCCGCTTAGGGCAGACTGAAATAGCATGAGAGGCATCACCACAGTAGAAACATAACCCATTGCGCTTTCGAAACTCATGACGCTGTGCCCCAGACACCACTCCATCACACTGCATGGGCTCAGCAGCTGGCTCACAAGGCAACACCACTCCACGCATACTTCTCCGCTCACGCAAACGTCTGTCAATTTGAATCGCTAATGACATAGAATCATTGAGACCAGAGGGGACAGGGAATCCCACCATAACATCCTTTACATTATCCGACAGACCCTTCCGGAAAAGGGCCGCCAAAGCGTCGTCATTCCACTTGGTCAGGACTGCCCACCTACGGAATCTCTGACAGTATAACTCAGCGTCATCAAGCCCCTGATTTAATGCCAACAAGGCTTTTTCAGCTTGATCAGTGACATTAGGCTCATCGTACAATAACCCCAAAGCCTGAAAAAATGCATCAACATCACTCAAAACAGGATCCCCAGGTATCAGGGAAAAAGCCCAATCCTGAGGATCGCCGCGCAGGAGAGAGATGATAATTTGAACCTGCTGCGCTGCGTTTCCTGAGGACTTAGATTTTAAGGCAAGAAACAATTTACAATTATTTTTGAAATTCTGAAACTTAGCTCGATCCCCTAAAAACAAATCTGGCATGGGAATCCTAGGTTCCACAACAGGCAAACTAGCAAGATATGCAGCAATACTCTGAACCTCAGTGGCAAGCTGATCCACACGGCCAGACAACTGTGCAAACTCCATTGGGAGAAAAGATCCTCCCCAGCACCCAGAGATACAGAGGGAAAAAAAAAAAAATGCAACAAACAGAAAAATATCTCTGACAACTTTTCTTCCTTCAAAATATTTTTTCCCTTCTGTGAGTACAATACAATTTTTATGGCCGGTGATACTGTTATGTTACGGTAGCTGAGGAGTGCAGGCAAAAAAGGAAATACACCAGAGCAGTTGGAATCTATGAGATTGCAGTACCCTGACTAACCACCGCAACTAGAGGCAGCCGTGGAGCGTTCCTACGTTGGTCCTAGACGCCTCGTCACAGCCTGAGAGACTAACTACACCTAAAGATAGAAATAGGAAAGCTATCTGCCCCGTAGCAGAACCCCAAAGATAATAGAAAGCCCCCAAACATGTAATGGCGGTTAGACAAGAGGAAATACTGACACAGAAAGAAAACAGTATGAGCAAACGCTGGGGCCCAAACTAACTAAATAGAAAAGGACAAGAAGGGTACTTACTGCAATCCCAGAAAACCCTGAAAAAACACCAACTCTACTAATTTCAAAATCACCTGAGATCACACGACCTCTACCACCTAAATTAGTTCTCTGGTGTAACAAAAACAGCAGCCACTGAAAAAACTGGAAAAAGCAAAAGTACAAAACACAGTGGCTGGACTAAACTGAGAGGGCAAAAGCCCCCGGAGGAGACCCAGAAGGCCCCCACAGAAGTGCAGGACCAAATACAAAAATATAGCAAAAACACAAAATAAGAAATTGTCTTATCTGATAGCAGGAGATGCAGACACGACACAGCAGGCTACAAGGGAAACTGGAAAGAAGGATTCAGACCAGAACAATTGATCACCGGCAACCCTGATGGGAAAATTACTCCCTTATATAAGACCAATCAGTAACACCTGATTCCCAGTCCTCACAATCCTCACTAGTACCGCTTGTAACCACCAGAGGGAGCCTCTGCTCAGAACTCATCTCAAACCCATTCACAACAGAGAACATTCTGGCCACCAAAAGGGTAGGGAGAAAGACCTATTTTCTGGTGGATTGGAAGGGGTTTGGTCCTGAGGAGAGAACGTGGGAGCCTCGGGAGAACATCCATGCCCCTCTCATCCTAGCTAAATTTCTTTCTGGCCTAAAAAAGGGGGGGCCTAAAGGGGGGGGTACTGTAGCGCCGGCGTCCCTGCCCTCTGCCAGGCAGGGACGCTGCTCCCCTGCGACAGCGTCCTCTGCCAGGCAGGGACGTCGCCCCCCTTACCAGCGCTCAGCGTCCTCCTTCCGCCCTGCTGGGGCCGCGCGCTCCTTCCCTGCCACTGGACTTAGGGCGCGCGCCCACGCGCTCCCCCGCTCTTAAAGGGGCCGCGCGCATCTTTCAAGAAAGTCCCCGGCCAATGCCGGAGGACTCCACCCTATATAAAGTACTTCCTCCTTAATGGAGGTGCCCGAGCAATGTTGTTGTTGCACTGTTTAACTCTGCTTCAGCCCTCAGGGTCCGTTTCCAGTTACCTGCCTGTTTCCTGCCAGTTTCCTGTCTGCTACCTGCCCGCAAGCCTGCCTGGAGGTTTGGCCGTCACATGCGGTGACCATCGGCAATTCCAGAGACTCTCGCCTGCTCACTTGGGGGCGCTCATCTGCCATTTGCCTGCAAGCCTGCCTGGAGGTTCGGCCGTCACATGCGGTGACCATCGGCAATTCCAGAGACTCTCGCCTGCTCACTTGGGGGCGCTCATCTGCCATCTGCCTGCAAGCCTACCTGGAGGTTCGGCCATCACCTGCGGTGTCCATCGGCTATTCCAGAGACCCTCGCCTGCTCACTTGGGGCGCTCATCTGCCATCTGCCTGCTAGCCTACCGGGAGGCTCCACCATCTCAGGTCGTATATACCTGTCCATTCAGAGACTGCCCCGGCCCCTTGCCTGCCTGTTTATCCAGAGACTGCCCCGGTCACTTGCCGTGACTACCTGCCTGTCTACCCAGAGACTGCCCCGGTCACTTGCCGTGACTACCTGCCTGTCTACCCAGAGACTGCCCCGGTCACTTGCCGTGACTACCCGCCTGTTTACCCAGAGACTGCCCCGGTCACTTGCCGTGACCACCCGCCTGTTTATCCAGAGACTGCCCCGGTCACTTGCCGTGACCTCCCACCTGTCTATCCAGAGACTGCCCTGGTCACTTGCCGTGACCTCCCACCTGTCTGTCCAGAGACTGCCCCCGTCACTTGCAGTGACTTCCTGTCCGTCTCCCCGGGCGCCACCCGCTCCTTTACAAGGAAAGCCTCCTTGTATAATAAAGCTCAGAGGTTCCGCCTCCCAGACCCGTTACAGACATCGGGTGACGTCACTGCTCTATAGGGCCTCCCAGTGATGAACTGACAGGAGACAATGGCTCCTGCAGTGCATCACTGAGTTACCCGAGTTCATTCTCTCTTTTCGGCAATGCTGCGTGGGAATTTTCTCACCCAGCATTGGCGGTGAGAGAATGAACTTAAGTGACCTCACTCTCTGCCGGCGGTGGAGGGATATACACCGCGGAGGATTACCTCCGCTGTCAGTGCATCGTGGAGGCCGTGTAGAGCAGTGATATCACCCAATCAGTGGCGTACCGTGAATGAAGCAGACCATGCAGCTGCTATGGGGCCCGGACAGGTGAGGGGGCCCGCGACGGTCGGGTAGCTGTGCTGACACAGTACTACCAGGGGGTCGGCGGGGGAGGGGGAGCGCAGCTCTTCTATATACTCACCCTTCCGCCGGCGCGGTCTCTGCAGCCCCTGCTCTTCTCCCACAGTCTCCAACGCCTGTGTTCAGCGGTCAGGTGGTACCGCTCATTACAGTCATGAATATGCACATATTCATGACTTTAATGAGCTGTCCCGCGTGACCGCTGAACACTGGCGGCGGAGACCGCGGGAGAAGAGCAGGGGCTGCAGAGACCGCGCCGGCGGAAGGGTGAGTATAAGGGATATTTACCTGTCCCATTCCACCGTTGCTCGCGTCTTCTTGCTGCAATGTTCAGGTCAGAGGGCGCGATGACATCGTTAGTGCGCGCCGCGCCCTCTGCCTGATCATTCACTGCTGGAGGACCCCGAAGACAGCGGCACTCAGCAGTGGAGAGAGGACAGGTAAATATCTCAGGTGCCGGGGCCCTGAGCGAGCGGTGACATTGGCACCTGGTGTCACCCCCTGCTCAGGACACCGGCACCTGGCCCCCAGCGACGAGAGGTGAGTATGTCTTTTTTTATTTTTTGGTTGCAGCAGCTGCGGCAGCATAAGGGCCTATACTATGGAGCATCTATGGGGGCACAATCTATGGGGGCACAATCTATGGGGGCATGATCTATGGAGCATCTATGGGGGCACAATCTATGGGGGCATGATCTATGGAGCATCTATGGGGCACAATCTATGGGGGCATAATACATTTTTTTGTTTAATGTGTCCCCTCACTGTGCTGGCACTTTACATTTACAATGGCTCTGGGTTTTTTTTTTTGGGGGGGGGCCCATTCAGACTTTTGCTATGGGGCCCCCATGATTTCTATGTACGCCCCTGCACCCAATGTCAGTGTTCTACACCGGAGATCGTCGTGGGACACTCATTAATTACTGGACTACGGCGGAAAGGTAATGTATAGGTTTATTTTTATTAAAGGAGACGAGGGAATCCGGACCTAGGTGATTGGTGAGTATGTACTCTATGTTATGTGTTGTATGTTATGTGTGTGTACTGTATGTTATATGTTGTATGTTCTGTATGTTCTTTTTTTTACATTCAACACATTAGCCGAATGATGGGACTACTACTGTCCCATCATTGGCTAATGCGTCACTCACTGTCACTGTAGCAGGAATAGCCGGATGGGACTTGTAGTCCTATCAGACGATGCCTGCATACACACACAGCCCCCGGACAGCTCCACAGATCCCCGCACAGCCCCGCAGACCCCCGCAAACCCCTAGATAGCCCTGGCAACCCCCGGCAACCCCCGAACAGCCCCAGCAAACCACGCAGAACCCTCGGACAGCCCCGGCAACCCCCGAACAGCCCCGGCAACCCCCGCACAGCCCCGGCAACCTCCGCAGACCCCCGGACAGCCGCGGCAACCCCGCAGACCGCCCGGACAGCCCCGGAAACCCCTGCACAGCCCCGGCAATGCCCGCAGACCCCGGACAGCCCCGGCAACCCCCGCACAGCCCCAGAAACCCCGCAGAACCCCCTCATAGCCCCAGCAACCCCCCACACACGCACACACACATGGCCTGGCACACACCATACACGCACACAGTCACCGCCCACACATTATACATGCACACAGTCTCCGCCCACACACTTCCCTCCTCCCGATCTGCAGCGTTCCATCCGCAGCAAAATCGCAGATCTTTTGTAGACCTGCGGTTTTGCTGCAGATGTGCCCGACTCCATGCAAGTCAATGGGTGCAGAAACGCTGCGAATCCGCGCGTTTTTTTGCGCAGCATGTGCACAACAAACCTGCGTTTCCCATAGATTTACATTGGCTGTGCCCTACACTGCGGATCTGATGCATTTCCGCATGTCCAAAAACGCTGCGGAAATGCATCTAAATCCGCAATGTGTGCACATACCCTCATACTTCTTGTCCTTATGTAACAGTTTTCAGTAGGCTCCTTATCAGCAGAAGCAGGATTACATTGACAGATAAGACTTCTACACACAGCTAACACAAAATCCACCAATCACAATAGGCAATGTTGCAGCTGACCCTGCTCCCCCTTCACAATGCCCTTTAGAGAGGCTCATTAGTCAGAATCTACAGGGGCTAATGTTCACATGTTGTTTCCTGAAACAGCAGGGAGTTAGAGTCTAATAAAGCTCTAATGGCCAGTGTGAAAACTGTAATAGTTCTATTTTTTATTTTAAATACTGATTACGATATGTAAAAAAAGGGAAAACAATTGAAAACAATACAGTTAAAGGGAATCTGTCACCCCATTTTTCGCATACCAGCTGCAGCCACCGCCATCAGGGGCTTATCTACAGTATTCTGTAATGCTGTAGATAAGCCCCCGATGTAACTTGAAAGATAAGAAAAACGAGTTATATTATACTCACCCGGGGGGCGGTCCGTTCCGATGGGCGTCATGGTCCGGCGCCTCCCATCTTCTAGCGATGACGTCCTCTTCCTTGCTTCTGTCGCGTTCCTGCGTAGGCGTACTTTATCTGCCCTGTTGAGGGCAGAGCAGAGTACTGCAGTGCGCAGGCGCCAGTAAAGGTCAGAGAGGCCCAGCGCCTGCACTCTGCAGTACTTTGGACCCAGACCGCTCCTGGGTGAGTATAATATAACTCGTTTTTTTTATCTTTCAGGTTACATCAGGGGCATCCAGAATGCTGTAGATAAGCCCCTGTTGGTGGTGGCTGCAGCTGATATACGAAAAATGGGGTGACAGATTCCCTTTAACACATTTATCAGTCCAAAGACATACTGATAGGGAATTTAGATTGTGAGCCCCATCGGGGACAGTGATGATAATGTGTGCAAAACTGTAAAGCGCTGCGGAATATGTTAGAGCTATATAAAAAATAAAAAGACGAAGAAAAAGATTACGTACTGAAGAGGGTGCTTAAAATATATCGGAACCATGTTCGTAACGACTCCAGCAACAGATGTGATGCTGAGTCATTACTTACAGGAGACAGGGTAGTCAGGAGTCCAAACCGAAATTAAAAAAAAAAAAAGATGATCCAATGGCGCCAACACTCCAATTAATTATTAAGAAACAATGTTTTTATTAAAACTACGTATTTCTAGAGCAAACCACTCTCTTCATCAAGTACACATAAAAACATACATTCAAATTGACCAGTATTCCTATAAACCCCTCAACCAGGTGCGGGTATTCACATTCATTAATCATTTAACCCCATCTCTACTGTCCTGTAGCTCCACAGCAATCATGTCCCATTATCAATGCAGTGCTTATTAACCTATACAATGCCAGTGCATTGCATGTTAGACTGTATGCTCTACGCATTTATTTAACCCCTCAGGGACTAATGTAGATAATTTAAAAATCCAATAACTTTTCTGTTTATCAGCCTGTGATATCTATCCGAAAAGCTGACCGATATTTGTTATATTATGGTAAGCTCTAAGTTAGTGGAATCTTTTCCATGTACATGAAAAAAAGTATTGATAGACTCTGATCCGAAATTCCATTTTTAATGTTTGATCTGTGTTTGGTCATTCTAAGATGTATTGGCATTATGGTCTGTCCCACATACTGCAATTTGCACTGTAGGACATAAATCACATATGAGCTCTGACAGTTTAAAAAACTTTTTTATCAGAAAACACTCTCCTGTGACAGGTGATGTAAATTATCTGTTTTTGCTTAACTATATCCATTTACAACTCTTGGGCCGGAGTAACGCTTGCCACATTGGGCTGAGAATCGCACCAATGTTCTCCGTATGCTGATCCGTGTGTAATCCGTTTGCAATGCGATGATGCGATTTCCTCGCATCTATGTATCTGTGTGACATCCGTATGGCATCCGTATGCTGTGATTTTATTGCAGACTTGAAAAATGGGCATTTAATGGATCCATGGCCTGAAAATGACCTGGAAAATGATTGCGTATTTCTCGCAAGTCACACTGATGGTCCGTGTGGTGTGCGATTTTTTTTCTCACCCCCATAGACTTGCATTGGCGAGTCTCGCCCATAATACGGTGCAAATCGCAGCACGTATAATACGGCCGAGAAAAAAAAACGGTGATGGGAGTTGCCCCATAGATGATTACTGGTCCGAGTGCTATGAGATATTTTATCGCATAGCACTCATCAGTATTCCTCTCTAGTGTGACGCCGGCCTTACATTTCAAATTGCCACATTTAAAAGTTCCACTATTGGTCAATAAATTACCTCCAAGTCTACATTCTTCTCCATGATAATTATTTTTCTTCCTATTCTGACTAGGCGCTATCATATTTTTTAGATTCTTATAAAAGTAAAGCAATGTTTTCTGAGGACTTCTTCCACTTTTTTATAGGATTTATTAAAAGTCGTCACAAAACTAAATTGGAACCTATTTTTGAGAGAGTTTTATTTGCTCTTGTGGCAGTCTTAGCTAAACAATTATTCTGTGTAAGTCTTCTGGTTTTGTGAAAGACACCTTTTATAAGATGTTTGGGGTATCCCTTTTCTAAAATTCTCACCCTTAAAATTCTTCACTCTTTATAAAAATCAGTTTCGGACATACAGTTCTTAAGAATCCGCCAAAACTGGACATAGGTAATGTTTTTCACCCAGCTAGGTAGATGTCCGCTATGATAATCCAAATAGCTATTGACATCTACTTGCATCAAAAACTCTATGGACCCAGCTGAAAAAGTAGAGGTAAATTTTAAACCCCATTTCTTGTTAGTCAGGTCTTGAACAAAGCTATATAGAATCATAGAATGGTAGAGTTGGAAGGGACCTCCTGGGCCTTCTGGTCCAACCCCCTGCTCAAAGCAGGATTCTCTAAATCATCCCAGACAGATGTCTATCCAGCCTCTGTTATGCCTCTTCTAGTTAGAAATAAGAAACAGGTTCTCTATAAACCGTTAATAAAATAGAATATGACCCATCGGCAGGAGGGACCGGACGATGTGCACCGTCTCGAACATACCCATGACCAAATTAACATAACTTGGTACAAATCTAGTGCCCATCGCACAGCCCCTCAACTGCCGATGTAAATACATTATGACAAAGTATAAAATGAATACCATCTAAAATAAATTGCCTGTGATGATATGGGATGGAAGTATCGCTGCTCAAGTAGTGGTCAACCACCATTAACCCTACCTGATGTTCAATATTGGAGTAAAGTGACTCCACATCTAAAGTAAAAAGTATAGCTTCCGCTGGGATGTGGGGTTCACTACGTTCCATAATCAATTGAGATGAATCTTTAATAAAGGATGGTGGCTCTATAAAAAACTTCTGAAGAAAAAGCTCTATATACCGTAGTGTGATAAATTAGCTGTAACAGACCGAATCCCTGATATAATCGGGTGTTCTGGGGATTTAATAGACTCTTGTGGATCTTTGGATTAGGCCGGGATCACACATGCGACGAAAACGTCCGTCGCTCACATGTGAAATCCCAGCTCTGGCGCCGGCACTCGGGAGTGGAGTGCATATATTTCTATGCAGCCGCTCGCTCCACTCCCGAGTGCCGGCTCCAGAGCTGGGATTTCACATGCGAGCGACGGACATTTTCGTCGCATGTGTGATCCCGGCCTTATGATAAAAATAAGGGACATGATAACATGCAATCAGCAAAAAATCTTTTTCCCCCATATTAAGGAAGGATCGACCAATATCTTTAATGAGCAAACAATACTACTTAAATTACATGTCCGAGGGATCAACAGATAACTTAATATACACTGCTCAAAAGAATAGGGAACACTCAAATAACACATCCTAGATCTGAATGAATGAAATATTCTCATTGAATACTTTGTTCTGTACAAAGTTGAATGTGCTGACAACAAAATCACACAAAAATCATCAATGGAAATCAAATTTATTAACCAATGGAGGCCTGAATTTGGAGTCACCCACAAAATTAAAGTGGAATGTAATGTCCTTAAAACATTGACTTGTTTTAAGGACATTACATTCCACTTTAATTTTGTGCTAATTTTGTGCTGGGCATGCTCCTGATGAGGCGGCGGATGGTCTCCTTGTTGGAATAATGCATATTGATTTGTATGTATTGCAACAACTACTACTGTACTGTTTGATATGTTGTGCATATCACTCACAGACAGGATGCCTCTTCCTTCTCTTCCTGTGTTGTTGTAATGTTTTTCATGCTACAGCCATAGCAGATATCAGGCTGATCACATTTCATGCTGTGTTGTAAGCTGTCTATACTGGATGTGAATAAATCTACATTCTCTGTTGCTGACTCCGGATGTTACGCTGGTTAATCCGCTGCTAACAGGTTATGGGCCCAGAGTTCCCAGAGTGCCCAGAGTCCTAGAGTCCCAGAGATCCCCAGAACACAGAGAAAAGAAAAGAAAGAAAGACAGCAAAGATGGCCACCAGCAGCAGCAACTCCATGAAGTTTACAGTACCAAGTCTCACTAACCAGAACTATCAATCCTGGAAATTCAAAGTGAAGATGCTGCTGATAAGGGAAGGTACGTGGAAATACACACAGGAGCCTAAACCTGACCCAGTACCACAGGAATGGATAGAGATGGATCAGAAAGCACAGAGTACCATATCACTCAGCATAGATGATGATCAGATTGTTCATGTGTGTAAATGTGATACTGCAAGAGAAATGTGGGAGCAGCTGCAAAAGGTACAGAGGATTAATTTAAGCAATAAACTGTATCTTATGAGAAAACTGTACCAGTCTAAGCTACAGAAAGGCCAGGATATGCAGGAGTATATCAGGAGTATTCTAGAGCTTGTAGAACGCTTGAGAGGCATTGGGGAAGATCTGAAGGACTTTCAAGTAGCCGCATTACTGCTTAGTGGTCTTCCAGAGAGCTATGACAAGCTTGTGACCGCACTAGATGCGCGCCCAGATGATGAGCTTACTCTGGAGTATGTAAGAGGGAAGCTTATAGATGAATATAAACGGAAGGTAGAATGTATAAGCACCAAGACAGAGTCTGCTTTACAAACACAGAGTCTATATGATAACAGAAAGCACCTAAAAGAAACACGTGAATGTTTTGTTTGCAAGAAATCAGGACATTTGAAAGCCGACTGCAGAGTTTGGAAAGCTAGAATGAATCAGTTGAAAAAGCAAAACAGTCAGCAAAGGGTTAAGAGTGCTGTGCCTGGAGAAAATGATTCTGTGAATACTGAAATTGCATTTACTGTCAGTGCAAATACATCAAAGCATGCATGGTGTATAGACTCTGGAGCAACTAGTCATATGACTAATAACAGAGACTTCTTTTCTAAGCTTAATCAAAATAAGTCAGAGAAAGTGATTATGGCTAATGGTCAGTACATGAGTTCAGAAGGCATAGGAGATGGTTATATTGATTGTCAAATCTCACCAACACAAAGCAGGAAGATCCCAGTAAAAGATGTGCTCTATGTACCTAGTCTTGAGAGTAATTTACTATCTGTGAAGAAACTCACAAAACAAGGAAATGAAGTTACATTTAAGCATGATAGCTGCATCATCTCAAAAGAGGGTCACACACTAGCAGAGGGAAAAAATCACAGATGAACTTTATCAGCTGAAATGTAAAGAGTGTGTGTATACTGCTCAACAAGAAGAGCATAATAACTGTATTCATGTATGGCATAGGCGTCTGGCACACAGAGACCCAGAAGCAATAAGAAAGTTAGTTCAGAAGCAACTAGCTGATGATATCACAATTGATCTATGTAACCAGACAATGAAGTGTACTAGCTGCATCAAAGGTAAAATGTCTAGAAAAGCTTTTCCTAAGAGAAGTACTACAAGAACAGAAGAGCCACTAGATTTAATACACACAGATGTCTGTGGTCCAATGAGCACTCAGACTCCTGGGAAGGAGAGATATTTTCTCACATTTATTGATGATCATTCCAGATATACAGTTGTCCATCTGCTTCACAGCAAGATAGAAGTTCCAGAGAAACTTGAAATACTGTATATCTAGCTGAGGTATATAATAAATTTGGAAGAATGCCAAAGATTCTACGTGCAGATAATGGGACTGAATATACAAGCAATGAGACACAGAGCATTCTAAAGAAAAATGGAATCCTATTTCAGACCACTGTACCGTACAACCCTGAGCAAAATGGTGTTGCGGAAAGAAGGAACCGAACACTCTGTGAAAGTGCAAGAAGTATGTTATTTGATACAAATCTGCCTACAACATATTGGGGTGAGGCAATCATGACAGCTTGCTATCTTCAGAACAGACTACCAGGTAAAGCTACAGAGAAAACTCCATTTGAGCAATGGAACAGCAGAAAGCCAAAACTGCACCACATAAGAATATTCGGAAGTAAAGCATTTGTACATATTCCCAAAGAAAAGCGAACTAAGTGGGAATCTCACGCTAAAGAAGGTATCCTGGTAGGCTACAGTGAAACCCAGAAAGGTTATAGGATTCTACACCCAGAAACAAACGAGGTCACAATAAGCAGAGATGTAGTGATTGATGAGAACTTTGTATCCCCCAAGTTTTGTGACATCACGCCAGTAGTCTAGCTGAAGTCACAATTACAAGACAACAACAAGGAGGATGTAGAAGTCTGGCTGGATTCTTCAACCATTGAAGGAACAACAGAAAAATCAGAAGAATCTGAAATCAGAAGATCATCAAGATCAAACAAAGGTATACCAGCTAAACGTCTATCCTACATTGTCAAGACACTACCTGAGTCAGAGCTGCAGCCGACGGTGATTTATGAGGACAACCAAGGATGCATTAAACTTGCATGCAGTGAAAAGATCAGTGCTAGAACCAAGCACATTGACGTCAGACACCATCATCTACGTGATTTGATAGATCGTGGCATAATTCAGTTTGTCTATTGTGAAACTGATAAGATGCTAGCTGACATTATGACAAAGCCATTGCCACGAGCCAGGTTCCAAGAATTGAGAACCACAATGGGAATAAGAGGATAAGTAGTTGCTAAGTGGGGGTGTTGGAATAATGCATATTGATTTGTATGTATTGCAACAACTACTACTGTACTATTTGATATGTTGTGCATATCACTCACAGACAGGATGCCTCCTCCTTCTCTTCCTGTGTTGTTGTAATGTTTTTCATGCTGCAGCCATAGCAGATATCAGGCTGATCACATTTCATGCTGTGTTGTAAGCTGTCTATACTGGATGTGAATAAATCTACATTCTCTGTTGCTGACTCCGGATGTTACGCTGGTTAATCCGCTGCTAACACTCCTGAGGGACCTCCTCCCAGTCCTGGACTAAAGCATCCGCCATCTCCTGGACAGTCTGTGGTGCAACGTGACATTGGTGGATGTAGCGAGACATAATGTCCCAGATGTGCTCAATCGGATTCAGGTCTGGGGAACGGGCGGGCCAGTCCATAGCTTCAATGCCTTCATCTTGCAGGAACTGCTGACACACTCCAGCCACATGAGGTCTGGCATTGTCCTGCATTAGTAGGAACCCAGGGCCAACCGCACCAGCATATGGTCTCACAAGGGGTCTGAGGATCTCATCTCGGTACCTAATGGCAGCCAGGCTACCTCTGGCGAGCACATGGAGGGCTGTGCGGCCCTCCAAAGAAATGCCACCCCACACCATTACTGACCCACTGCCAAACCGGTCATGCTGAAGGATGTTGCAGGCAGCAGATCGCTCTCCACGGCGTCTCCAGACTCTGTCACGTCTGTCACATGTGCTCAGTGTGAACCTGCTTTCATCTGTGAAGAACACAGGGCGCCAGTGGCGAATTTGCCAATTCTGGTGTTCTGTGGCAAATGCCAAGTGTCCTGCACGGTGTTGGGCTGTGACCATCCTCATGGAGTCGGTTTCTAACTGTTTCTGCAGACACATGCACATTTGTGGCCTGCTGGAGGTCATTTTGCAGGGCTCTGGCAGTGCTCCTCCTGTTCCTCCTCACACAAAGGCAGAGGTAGCGGTCCTGCTGCTGGGTTGTTGCCCTCCTACCGCCCCTCCACGTCTCCTGGTGTAGAGGACTGTCCTATCTCCTGGTAGCGCCTCCAGCCTCTGGACACTACACTGACAGACACAGCAAACCTTCTTGCCACAGCTCGCATTGATGTGCCATCCTGGATGAGCTGCACTACCTGAGCCACTTGTGTGGGTTGTAGAGTCTGTCTCATGCTACCACAAGTGTGAAAGCACTGCCTTCAAAAGTGACCAAAACATCAGACAGAAAGCATTGGTACTGAGATGTTGTCTGTGGTCCCCACCTGCAGAACCACTCCTTTATTGAGTGTGTCTTGATAATTGTCAATAATTTCCATCTGTTGTCTATTCCATTTGCACAACAGCATGTGAAATTGATTGTCAATCAGTGTTGCTTCCTAAGAGGACAGTTTGATTTCACAGAAGTTTGATTTACTTGGAGTTATATTCTGTTGTTTAAGTGTTCCCTTTATTTTTTTGAGCAGTTTAGTATTCCACCTCATTTAGAATCATTTTTGCTTCCTGTATGTAAGCACATTTATCCAATAACACAAACCCTCCCTCCTTATCTGCACTCCGAGTATCTAAATTGGGATTTTTCTGGAGAGATTTAATTGGAATTTTCTTTTTCCCCGTGAGCTCATCCTTACCCTTATTGTTTGGCTATGTCCTCATTTCTTTTAGAACTAATTGGTAGAACGTATACTACTTATATGTATACCTTGCAGTTCTGCCTTTGCTTCGCACTCCTTGCGGTTCTGCCTTTGCTTCCACACTCCTCGCGGTTCTGCCTTTGCTCCACACTCTTGTGGTTCTGGCTTTGCTCCGCACTCTTGCGGTTCTGTCTTTGCTCCGCATTCCTTGCGGTTCAGCTCGCTGCACTGCAACCAGCGACTCTGTTCTGCTCTCTGCTCCGCAACCTTGAGGTTCTGTTCCGCTCTCATTCCGCTTCCTGCGGTTCTTTATCTGTCCCTGCTCCTCCAGTCTGAACAGGTCCCTACCTGTTCCCACACACTACTCTTACCTGTTCCCATATATCTCTCATTCCAGTCTATGTCTCTGTTCTTCCGGAACCAGCCCTAGCTTCTCCAGTCGGAACTAGTCCCTACCTGTTTCCATATACCACTTATGTCTGTCGCTGTTCCTGTCCCTACCGAGTCTGTTCCTGCCCCTTCCGTGTGTACTGTACCTGCCTGCTTGCCAGTGTCTCAACCGTGCCCGCCTGCCTGTCAGTGTCTCAGCCATGCCCGCTTGCCTGCCAGTGTCTCTGCCATGCCCGCCTGCCTTCCAGTGTCTCAGCTGTGCCCGCATGCCTGTGTCTCAACCGTGCACGCCTGCCTGCCTGCCAGTGTCCCAGCCATGCTCGCCTGTCTGCCAAGAGTACTATCCGGGCCCACCATAGTACCAGTCATGCCTGTTTGTACTTGTCCCCACTTCTCATAGTGATCTGTTCCCCAGTGGGATCAGCAGCCACAGCCAGACACCACTCTGGAGTGGTACCTGGCAGCTACCTGCCACACAAGCCTGACCTCACCATCAGAGGCTCCAGTGAACACCAAGGTAGCTGCTTAGTCATGCCCCTTCCAGGGTAGTCTGGTTTGTGGCACAGTGGGGCCACACCCCCATCCTCGCGCCAACTATTCAGGGTGCGAGCCTTACAGGTTGCTCAGGCTATGGTCCCCGTTGAGTCTCATGGTCCTTCGCTCTCGGAGCAAGATTAATTTTTTGCCGGTATGACCAACCGAATAAATTTTTTACCAGATCCGAAATCCAGGTCTTCCCTGCTCCAGCGAAAACTCATTGTTCCTGCACATGTAATTTCTCAACCTGTATCCATCCCAGCGGATCCACCAAGGCACGATGGGGATCTAAAGCAGTGCCGTATGTTCTTAGAGCGGTGCCTACGATACTTCGAATGGCATGCTCCCCATTTTGCCTCTGATCGGGTAAAGGTAGGACTCCTAATGTCCTACCTAACAGGAGATGCCTTGGAGTGGCTTAACCCCCTCTGGGAAGCAAGGGATCCCATTATCTTGAGTCTTCTGGCCTTCCTGGTGGCCTTCTGCAAAGCCTTCGATAAGTCTAGTACAGCGCCTCCTGAAAAGACTTCCCCCCCAAGCTTCCAGAAACGGTCCAGACAAAAGACAAAAGAGATCTGTGGGTAAATTGTCTCATCTGTCCATGACTGTCCATGACTCATCTGTTCCACAGCTTTTCAAGACAGCCTCCCGTGCAAGTGCCAAGAGGTCTAATAAAAATGGGCTGGCAAAGCTGCAGCCGGAGTCTAGTCCTGAGAAGGAACGTCCTGACGGTCTCTGCCGTGTGAAGCATATACTCCAAAACCCTGGGCCAGTAGGAGAGGTGGCCCTTGGTGAGAGTACTCCCTCTCCTTTAAAATCTTTGGCTGTTTCTCTGCCTTCTGGGAGCTTTGATGTGTTTAAGCCGCCAGCCATACGGAGTAGGTGTGTGATCAACGTCCTACAGCTCCAGAATCCGGCATGGGTGTAGTCTAGTGATGGCTGAGCCCTATTTAAGAACAGTCTTGTCCTTCAGGGACTATTTGAACTCCAAGTAGGAAAATTATACACGAAGAAGTTTGTCTTCCATATGCTGTCTGGTATGCCCAGGGATCATTCAGAGCCAAGAACTCCTTTACCAGTTCAGGTCTGGAGACCCAGTAAGGTGCTTCAGTTGAAACAACCAAGTTGCAAAAGATATCTGATTCCCATGCATCAGAGTCAGTCAGCAGTCTCGTCTTCTTCCTCTGGTCTGCTAGTCAGCGAGTCTAGGTGTGATGATGTCTCCAATGAAGGGGAAGCGGTGGCGTTCTCTCTACATGGCTCCAATGACTATACCAGTGTACTGTTCCCAGGAGCATCCCTGCCTCTTGTCTTCCTCTGGGTAATGGACTGAAGATGGATCCTGAGTGTATGTCTCAGCTCCCATGTGGTCAGTTGGTGAAGATACCAAGACAGAAGTTTTCTCATCTCTGCTTTCCACCAATCTGGAGGAGGAGGCCCAGGTCATTGTGGAGGTTGACCATGTCGGGCACCAAGAGACTGGGCATCCTGTGATTCTTGATGGCACGCCTACCTCATTTTACCCGAAGGATGTCGTGATGGCCTGGACTGTGTGTTGTCCAATACTTCTTCTGCAGGTCATCCTGGCAGGCTTGAAGAAGAGGGGGTGAAAAGGAGGGGAGTACTGTACCAACCCTGCCGGCATCACTGCATGGCCTACAATCCCCCACCTGCCTTACACATCAACTTACTCACTACTCGGGTCATGCTGTGAACTCTGTTTTCTGCCGGCTCCATGCTGTGTGCCTCATATCTCCTGTCTGCTCTGTGCATGCTTCCTGGCTGTGTGCATAGGGGTGTGGCACTGGCACTTCCTGGTTCTTATAAAGTCAGTGTGCACCTTTCTAAGGTGTCCCCAGTCAATTGTCAAGAAGCCTCTGGTACTTAAGGCAGCCCCACCCCTTGGAGTTAGCATCTTGCTGCTGAGCTGCCAGGTCCTGTCCTGTTTTCCGCCTTCTCTGGGGCCTGTGTAACCAGATCTGTTTCTGTGCTTTGTGTTTCTTGTTCCACCCTCCAGGAGGCTGCATATCCTGGTTTCTGTTCCCTGACCTGTACTTGTTCTTGTCTGAACTGAGTCTTATACCTGTACCCATTTGTATCCTTGTCTTTAGCCTTCCTTACCCAGCTGTGTGTATCCTTGTGGTTCCGTCCTGCTTTGGCTCTGCACTCTGGCGTTTCTGCCTTTGATCCGCACTTTTTGTGGTTCTGCCTTTGCTCTGCACTCCTTGCGGTTCTTCCTTTGCTCCACACTCCTTGTGGTTCTGCCTTCGCTCCGCATTCCGTGCGGTTCAGCTCGCTGCACTGCAACCTCTGTTCTGCTCTCCACTCCGCAACCTTGAGGTTCGACTCCACTTCGTTCCGCTTCCTGCGGTTCTTTATCTGTCCCTGCTCCTCCAGTCTGAACAGGTCCCTACCTGTTCCCACACACTACTCTTACCTGTTCTCATATATCTCTCATTCCAGTCTGTGTCTCTGTTCTTCCGGAACTAGCCCCAGCTTCTCCAGTCTGAACAGGTCCCTGCCTGTTCCCATATACCACTTATGTCTGTCCGTGTTCCTGTCCCTACCGAGTCTGTTCCTGCACCTTCTGTGTGTACTGTGCCCACCTGTCTGCCAGTATCTCAGCTGTGCCCACCTGCCTGCCAGTGTCTCAGCCGTGCCCGCCTGCCTGGCAGTGTCTCAGCCGTGGCCGCCTGCCAGTGTCTCAGCCGTGCCCGCCTGCCTGCCAGTGTCTCAGCCGTGCCCACCTGCCTGCCAGTGTCTCAGCCGTGCCCATCAGTCTGCCAAGAGTACTAGCCGAGCCCACCATAGTACCAGTCGTGCCTGTCTGTTCTAGTCCAAACTTCTCATAGTGTTTTGTTAACCAGTGGGATCAGCAGCCACAGCCAGACACCTCCCTGGAGTGGTACCTGGCAGCTCCATGCCGCACAAGCCTGACCTCACCATCAGAGGCTCCAGTGAACACCAAGGTAGCAGCTTAGTCAGGCCCCTTCCAGGGTAGTCTGTTGTGAATGCTCTGGATTCTGAGTTGGGACTCCCTCTGGTGGCTGCTGATAGTAATGAAGCTGCCTTGACTGACAGAGGCCCTTCAGCTGAGGATTCAGCTTCGGACGACTGGCAATCTGGGAGTGATGACTGGGGAGATTTAAGGGAGTAACCTTCCCATGATCCTCGCAGTGATTAGTTGTTCCTTCCTGGTCCAGTTTGGAAGTCAGCTTGCTTTCTGCTGTCTGCTGCATCTTTCAGATAAGTTATTTTCTGCTTGTTTCTGAGGTTTTGTTTTCTTTTGTTTTTCTGCCCTTCTGAGTGAGGTCAGCTGGGTCTCCTGCTGGGGCATGCGCAGGTCTCTGTTTCTCATTTATCTCGGTTTATTTGTTCAGTCCCTGTTACTTCAGTGGCTGCTGGGTAGCTACCTGTTCACACCAGAGTTTTGATCTAGCGGTGGAGAGATCGTGTGGTCTCAGTATTTTTTGAATCAGAAGTGTTGGAATTTTTCCTAGGGTTTTGCTGGATTGCAGACAGTATTCTTTCCTGTTCTGTCCTATCTAGATAATTTTGGGCCCCAGCGTTTGCTTACTCTATTTTCTGCCTGCGTTTGTATTTCATCTTGTCTCTCCGCCAATATCTGTGTGGGGGCTACCTATTCCTTTGGGGCGCTACTCCGGGGCAGTTAGCTTTCCCCTTTCTATCTTTAGGCTTAGCTAACTCTACGGCTGTGTCGAGGCGTCTAGGTCATCGTAGGTACGTCCCACGGCTGCTTCTAGTTGTGCGGTTAGTTTAGGGGTCTGCAATCCATTAGTTACCAACCTCTCTGGGTGTCTGACTGCCTTGGCTATTTTTGTTAGTCTGGTTTGCTGCACAGTGGGGCCACATCCCCATGCTCGCGCCAACAAGTCAGGGCCCGAGCGTTAAACTGTGTAGGATGGATCATACTGTGTGAGGGAACTTTGGGAGTTATCATGTTGTGTGTGGTGGTACTGCCAGGGTCATTATATTGTGTTGAAGTGGGGCATCGTATTGTTTGTGGGTGATATTACTAGGGGAATTGTTCAGCTGTATGGGGAGACTGTGGGCCATAATACTGTGAGGAACAACATGCTGTGTGGGAGGATTGTAAGGGTCATAAAACTGTTTAGTATGACTGTGGTTGGCATCATCCTGTGTGGGGCATCATATTGTGTGTGGGAGTGTACTGTTGACTCATAATGCTGTGGGATGCACTTTGGGGGCATCATACTATTTGTGGGAGACATCATTGTAAGTACAGGGACTGTGGCGGACATCATATTGTGTGGGAGAACTCTGGGGAGGCATCATACTGTGTGGACTGCTAGCATCATATTGTGTGTGGAGGCACTGATATGGGTATTGTACTGTGTGAGAACATTAATGGGCTTCACTAGGACTAATGTTTCTGTGTGGGCCTTTATAAAGAACTGGGCAAGGTTAGTGAAGTGGCTTAATGTGAAATATTGTCAGGTGACTATGCATGTGCAGTATGTTTCCCTGTTTTTATCTTTCATAAGTTAAAACGGAACTGTACTTCCAACAAACTTTGCAAAAAATCAATAATACAAGATTATAAGAAACTTTGTCATTTATTTATCCGAGAAATCAGCTTCCTTCCTCACCTGGAAACTTCTCCCCCCTGCCTCCTTAAAGGGAATCTGTCACCACAATTGACCTATCTAAGCTATTAAGGGCATACAGGTTATAGACTGCTGAGAAGAGACCTACCTGTGTGTCTCATATCAGATACTTTGAGGTTGAGAAATCCTCTTTTATCGTTTTATATAAATGACCTCTTCCAGGCTCTAGGGAGGATGGTACCTGGAAAATAACTCTGCCTACAGATCTTGTTTTAAATATAAGGGGAGTTACCAGTGTTATGTGTAATAGCCGCTCTCTGCTTTCCTGATCTCACTGCAGAGCTGTGTGTGACTATAACTAACATGTCTGCAGGTTCCTCTCAGCTCCAGCTTCCAGCTCACAGGTAGACAGGGTTGCAATATTGTTGCAATACAGCAGAGCTCAGGGAGAAGAAAAAAATGTGTTTGCAAGAAGACAAATTTAATTTCTCCTGTTCTGTATTACACCATGTTCCAAATTATTATGCAAATGATATTTTTCTCTGATTTTCCTAAGTGGTCGGTGCAAATGACAGTCAGTATAATAAAAGTCATCACCCATTAGATTATACATCGAATTTTATTGAAGAAACCTCCCAATAATAACAACATAATCTCCAAAATGAATAAAAACTGCACTGTTCCAAATTAATAGGCACAGTAGAATTTCTGAACATTTGATCTGTTTTTAAGAACTGAAAATGCTCATTTGTGGAATTTGCAGCATTAGGAGGTCACATTCACTGAACAAAAAAGCTATTTAACTCCAAAACATCCTAACAGGCCAAGTTACATGTTAACATAGGAACCCTTCTTTGATATCACCTTCACAATTCTTGCATCCATTGAACTTGTGAGTTTTTGGAGAGTTCTGTTTGTATTTCTTTGCATGAAGTCAGAATAGCCTTCCAGAGCTGCTGTTTTGATGTGAACTGCCTCCCACCCTCATATATCTTTTGCTTGATGATACTCCAAAGGTTCTCTATAGGGTCGAGGTCAGGGGAAGATGGTGGCCACACCATGAGTTTATCTCCTTTTATGCCCATAGCAGAAAATGACTCAGAAGTATTCTTTGCAGCATGAGATGGTTCATTGTCATGCATGAAGATGGTTTTGCTCCTGAAGGCACGTTTCTGCTTTTTATACCATGGAAGAAAGTTGTCAGTCAGAAACTCTATATACTTTGCAGAGGTCATTTTCACACCTTCAGGAACCTTAAAGGGCCCTACCAGCTTTTTCCCATGATTCCGGCCCAAAACATTACTCCTCCACCTCCTTGCTAACGTAGCAGCCTTGTTGGGACATTGTGGCCATCCACCAACCATACACTACTCCATCCATCTGGACCATCCAGGGTTGCTCGACACTCATCAGTAAACAAGACTGTTTGAAAATTAGTCTTCATGTATGTCTGGGCCCACTGCAACCGTTTCTGCTTGTGAGCACTGCTTAGGGGTAGCCGAATAGTAGGTTTATGCACCACAGCAAGCCTTTGAAGGATCCTACACCTTGAGGTTCGAGGGACTCCAGAGGCAACAGCAGCTTCAAATATCTGTTTGCTGGTTTGTAAATGGCTTCATAGCAGCTGCTCTCCTTATCCGATGAACTTGCCTGGCAGAAACCTTCCTCATTCTGTGACAGATTTGTTAGATACATCTACCCAATTGTATATTAAAATATCCTAAATACAGATATATTACCTCCCTGACCTTCCGGCACGTGCGGGGAGACAGCGCGCCACTCAGCGTTCACACTATTAACAGCACGGATTCAGGTAATATGTACCTTGCCATATCTTCCATCTTGTACTGGTAGCTGGATATATGTCTATTTGGGACATACGATTTCTGGAGCGCTGGGTGCCAGGGTCTCTATATGTAATTAAGCACTGGTGTAACTGCAGCCTTTAATGTGCAAGGGTGCACACAAATCTATGCGCAATTAAAGGACAGGGAAGTAATATACCTGTATTTAGGCTATTTTAATATACAATTGGGTACATGTATCTAACAAATCTGTTAGGCAAAAAGAGATACGGTTCTCTATTATAAAAACAAATAAACCTCGGCACTGGTACTTTAACAACTCTTGGAGCCATTTATTGCTCTCTGGACATTTTTGCACATTATAATTTTTTTGGTTTTGATATAGTCATTTTTATAGGGCACTAAGAAAAAGAAAAGGATTGTCTTAGTGTAACGGAGAGTGATTTAACCCCTACCACACTAACATATGTAGAGATACCCAGACTTCGTGCAAATATTGAATTTTTTATCCTTTATATAAGCTTACCTGTGAAATTTGGATATATGTGCACTATTTGAATACGGAACACGGTTAATTGCTGATATTCTACTGCTGCAGCCGTTTTCCCCCGTTCATGTGCTTATTGGTTTGAGGCAACTGGTTTTATATATGTGATGTTTGTTATGTTTTATATTCTTGAAATAAAGTACTATGAATTTTATTTGAACTTATGTGACACTCTTGATCCATATGTTACATAATTGTGACATGATCCATATGATAGATTAGTGTATGGAGTGTTGCCCACTCCTTGTTTGAAGGAAATGGGCTTGGGTATTGTGCTTACTCACTGTAACCATAGCGGTTTTAGCTTGACTGACTTTCATAAAAGAAACCCAGAAAACTAAACCAGACTAATATATAATATATTTTTATGCGGGTATAAAAGCTGTGCAAAAAAAACCTAGGTTGTTCTTTTTTCAGTGGATAATCTAGGAGGAAATTGCAGCAAACCTAAAATATAAATGGCTTTTTGGGAAACTGCGTCTAAACAAATTGTATACAGAAAAATTACACTTCATTTCATGGCTCAGACCAAATAACAATACATTCCTCAACTTTAAAAGCAACACTAAAACGCGAACTGTCATTTTAAAATTTTTGCCATTCATGCCCAGGTGGAGCCCGGAGGCCGAAATGGAGCAATAGAACTGCAGGAGGTCTAAACCCTTCAGAGATGAGTTTTGCTCTTGTCTAGGAGTATACAATGATAGAAAGAGAATAGTCTAGGCCACATGATAAAACCCCAAGATGAAGCCTTCTGAGGAACGTCAAACCGACCAACTCCCAGGATTAATTTGTGGGTTGGCATAATGTACAGTAACCTGGCCCCTTTAGTCTTCATTCCAGGTACACTAACACCTCACGTTACGTTGATTTTGGTTGGGACCAGTGGTACGGCCATTTCCCAAAGTATTCGGAAGCCATCTTTCAACACAACAACGACAGGCTTCATGTTCTTGTGCCACTGCGGGAGGCCAAACTGCTACCATAGTGTAAAACCGGGCACACTCAAGATTGCTGATATGAAAGATGATTTATTATTAGTGCAATACATACGATCACTAACAAACGTTCGGGGTTTTATAAGACCTTCACATGGCTACAGATCAAAAACCAAAAAAAAAGTAAAATGGGGAAAAAATTAAACAAAGTAATCATTGTATAGGATTGGCACTTTAACCCCTTCATGACCCAGCCTATTTTGACCAAAAAAACCTTGCCCCTTTTTTTTGCAATTCGACCATGTCCCGTTATGAGGTAATAACTCAGGAACGCTTCAAAATCCTACGATTCTGAGACTTTTTTTTTCGTGACATATTGGGCTTCATATTAGTGGAAATTAAAGGGCGATAATTTTTGCGTTTTTTGTGAAAAAAATGGAAATTTGGCGAAAATTTTGAAAAATTTTTAAATTTTTAATTTTATTCTGTTAAACCAGAGAGTTTATGTGGCACAAAATAGTTTATAAATAACATTTCCCCCAATTCCACTTTACACAGCACAATTTTGGGAACAACATTTTTTTTTTTTTTAGGAAGTAAAAGGGTTAAAGGTTGACAGCGATTTTCATTTTTACAGAAAATTTACAAAACCTTTTTTTTAGGGACCACCCACATTGAAGTCACTTTGAGGGGCTATAGGCAGAAAATCCCAAAAGGACACCCTTTTTAAAAACTGCACCCCCAAGCTACTCAAACTACATTCAAGAAAATTATTAACCCTTTAGGTGCTTCACAGGAACAAAAGCACCGTGGAAAGGAAAAAATGGACATTTTTAATTTTCCAACAAAATAATTTTCTTTTAGCATCATTTTTCATTT